>OX371223.1:180657049-181399549 GCA_947310385.1 Nephrotoma appendiculata | reverse complement strand
TGGTTTTGATGTCGACTGTGAAACCCCACTTCGATTCAATTTAAGGCCGAATTTATGAGGTTTAAGTGATTTATTGTTATAATCGACTTTGACGCCATTTTAAATGATAGTAATGACATGACATAGACGGTAACAAACGGTTAATTTATACTCTGCAGTTTTTGAATGTTTTGAACAATTCATTCCGTATACTGACCAAAAAGCTGTATCACCATCACCAACTTGGTATAGTAGTGAATTACGAACGTTAAGTGACTTTAGAAACAAACGTTGACAAAGATTCCTAAAAACTAAATCGAATTCTGATTACTCTAACTATTTAAGTAGCTATAATGATTTCAGTAGTTTGTTTGGCAAACGGAAACCTTTCCACTCTGAAGTATATACATATAGTAGATCATTCTTCTAGTGATCCTAAAGTCATAACAAAGCATTTTACGAAATTTTTCAGTCTGGCTTTTACAAACAGCAATTTTAAACCCGATGTACGTTACTTTACATACATAAATGCACATGATACACAACACAGACTTTGAAAATAAGTTTTCAATATTTTGAAACGCTCTTCAAGCGAAAACATAATTTGTTTCGTAGATCTGAAGATTTTAGAAACGAAACAAAATTATGGACAACAACCAAAAATTACGATACAGACTTTATGATGCACCAATACAGTACCACGCAATACGACAACGTGTGCTAGGTTCACCTATGGTAAACTGTAATTGTGTAAGTCAATGAATGGGTGATGCGTTCTACAAATTCGCGACAATCTGCGTTAAACTTAAAAATAAACAAATCAACTTATAATAAAACCAATAAATACTTAAATTATACATGTAAAATTGATTAGATAAGCCGATTATTATATATTAAACTTAAGATAACAGTTTTGTTCGTTCCTACTTAGTTAGTACACTACACACTAAAATTTTTCGTTTTATCATAATTGAGTCTTGTTAATGTTAATTTTGCTGTAGATCGAATAAGTAGATAAAAAAATCGTGTAAAGTGAAACTGAATATAACTGCCATATTCAAAATAGGTATGTAGCTCATCCGTCATAAGAAGGTTATGAAGGTTTTTATACCGGGTATCTCAAATTAAATATTATTGAGGTGGGTTACCATTTACCTGAGTGTTCAGAACACGTAATTCTGAAAATTTTGTGGATTTTGTCGAACTAGAACTAATATCAAAATTTAATAGAATATAAAATATTTGGATCAACGTGTATAAAAACGATGAGATAAGCATAATAAAAAAATGGGAACTTTTGCATTATCATTTACCGTAAAATGGGATATTTTACATGAAACTTCAATATCTTTAAAAACAAATTGAGAAATGCTCTTAAGTAGGCACTTCCGAAAACCGCTCTTCAAATTACACCTAATTTACAATTGAATTTCATTGTCCTCTCTCTCTTTCATTTTCAAACAATATTCTTGAATGAATTCAACTTGGGGTTAAATAATCCAAAGTGGAGGGATTTGGCCGGTTGTGAAAAATGTTGTCCTCTATTGTCATAGAATAATTTAATGTCGTTTTAATTAGAGATTAATCGTAGTCGAGTTTTGGGTATTATAGAATATAAGTTTTTTAACGATTAATTTATATTTTTAGGTTACCGCCGTTATTGGATATTACTGTTCAGTTTGTTTAAAAAAATTTAAAATCTATGGTCCATATTTAAAATTTAATAAATGTTGAAGAAAATGCCTGTTACTCCTGTTACCACGAGTGAATACTTTCAAAAGTTAAAAGCAACATTATTATATCCGCCCGAAGTGAATTATGATGGGCCTTGTAGTACTCTAGTGGAAAAAATGATAAACAAACATCAAATAATTTATTCTCCTCAATGTGTTATATTCGTTCCAGCAGCCCCCAGCAATTTTGAAAATTATAAAATGGTTGGTATATCATTAGCTATTTATCTAAACTTTTAGATTTGCACATTTATTTGTTTTTTGTGATGCTGAAGCGTCACAAATTATCAATTACAGATGAATATGTATGGGACTATGACTTACAGATCGGTGATACAATCAAGCCAATGAAACTAATTTGGTTATTAAATGATAATCGGGACCGCTACCGAAGTTTTACGCCAGCTACAAACGCATTTAGTTTCTTGGAGCCAAGCTTTTTACGATATATAACGGATATACCTTTTTGGAATCCTGATGCTATCACCCAAGTCAATTTGGTATTAGACTATCACCGGAAACAAAAACGACAACGACAAAAGGAAATTTTCAACATTTTCGATTTAATCGCATTCAAAATGGCGATAGATGATAATCGATATGAATTTCTAAATTGTGACTTTCATCAGCTTATCGATTGCGCGCTCCAAGAACATATCCAAAGCGGAATATACATGACAGAGAAAAAATTCGATTTGAATAAATATTTGCCGGATAAACAGTGTTATCGTGTGGCCCATCAAAGCATTGATTATCTGATACATTATTTTCAGAACACGATTGGCTCCTTAATTTGGAAGAAAAATGGTCCGCATCTGATTAAATTATCAAACATTACCAATATACCGGCATTTTAGAATCGTGTGCGTCATCCCAAGGTAATTCGACCATAGTGGTGAGAGAAACTGATTCCAATGGGAAATGCTCTCAAGCGTTGTACACAATTATAACAAAATCGACACAGAACATTTCAGTTAAATTTGAATTAGACAGTGAATGGATCTACTGGACAAATGAGAACACATTTAATGAAATAATTGACCCAATAGTTGAATGTGACATTACAATTAATACAAAAAATTCATATAATTTCATAGAAAATTTTATTAATTGGATTAAATTAGCGTTTGGTAAACATTCAGGATCCTTTAGGCTGGAGATTCAAACCTTTGAAAATATTAAACCATCTATATTTAACGGTCTTCACCTGAACGAACTAAAAATTGTACAAATTACGCTGCACCCGAAGCTTATTCGAATGCTTAAAATGTCTAAGTGCCAGATAATTCGGTTTTGGAAATGTCGAATAGCCGCTGATATCAATGAAAGATTCGAATTGATTAGACAACAATCGGTAAACGGTGAAAACATATTTAAATTGCTAAATAATTTGCACTCTGCGGTAATAAATATTTTTAAATGTAAAAACAAACGCGGTTTTATGAAATGTATGTTTTTTTTTTACAGCGAATTGATTTACTGATGGAAGAGCATACACTCGGGACACTTTTTGCATTTACTGAATCAGTTATGACGGAAAATAGGTTATGTTTCTTTGAATTTAACAATAATTTGTCTTTTCATATTCAGAATAAAGCTTTCTCAAATTTCAAATTCCTACGATCTGGTATAAACACTGATTTTGAACAAATCGAAGTGCATCAGGAAAATTTAACGATTCATCAATTTCCTTGGTGTAAAATCGATTTTTATGAATTAATTAATGGGGTTGAACAATGTGACAGGGATAACTTTAATTTTTATGATTAATGATTAAAAAAGAACTAATTAAAATTAAATGTTTCATTTATATAAATAAAAAAGCTGTCTCAAAACCGTTATATCATAAAATAATTTATATCCATCGACTATTAAAGCATAGATTAGCTCGAAACTATAAAAGTTGTATTACTTTTATTTGTTAAAATTTTATTTTTATTTATTCATTATTATTAATTAATATTATTATTATTAATTTTGTTATTATTAATTTAATCAATTTATTTATTTTAATTTACTTAAATTAAATTTTTACTTTTGTATTATTATCCGCCATATGGAATTAGCCGTTCCACACAGTGCGGCAATACGATGTATTTTTCTTCGCGTTACCGCTTCACCAAAAAACTAAATTTTAAAGTGGGGGTACTTTGCAGTACGTTGTGCAGAAATAATTGTTTGTGCGGCTCGTGTATACTCACTTTTTAATTTTATTTTTTCGTTTTTCTATCCGTTTCGCTCAAGTATTTTATTCGCCTTTTAACGAAAAATGACTGACATCTGACGGAATATTTTCAAACTAGAGCGAAAGGTGATCAATTTCACAAAAACTAGTTTTAATGAAATGTAAACTTCATAGTAGACTATAATTTGATAGAATATTACGTAAAATATTCAATTAGAGTGTGTTTCAAGTGGTTTAAATACCGCATGAAAAGTTAAAAATTGAGGTGAATAAAAATGTCAAACTTTTTATCTGCTTCAAGAGCTGATAAAAATTTTTTATGACAAACATTTGGCTGACACAAAATAGTTGTTTGTAAACAGAAGTATGAAACACAACCGTCCTATATAAAAATTTCAAAAGGAGAATACTCACCGCGAATATATGTAATAAGCGTCGAACCAAAAACAAAAATCAGAAATCACTCATACAGCGTTGGGGCAATTATAATTAGCGTTCACTCTATGTAAGTTAAAAAGGAAAAAATGGCACTTGTTAAATTTGCACTTGACAGCTCAAGTAACAAAAGCAAAATAAAGAAGAAAGTAACAACTGCACTGAAACAAAATGAATTTTCTTCCCGTTTCCTTTGATGAACAGCGCGTGCACAGTGTTTTAGTACGTAAAGTGATTAAACAAAATTCAGTATAGGTAAAATTTTAAATTATACCTTTCACCTGATATATGTTTCATTAAGTTACGCGCACGGGAAAAAGCTGTCACAATGAAAAAATTAAGAATATTAATATAATAAGATATAATAAAATTAATAATAAAACTTTATAAATTTCGATGAAAACTACTCAGTGAAACTGCAAATTGTAAGAAAACTTTGTTTTTAATATTTATAATAATGTACCGATATAAAACCCTTATTTATATTTATTTAGATATTCATTATTAGGAATTTTTGGAAGAGTAGTTTAAGTTACAAATTTTACGGAAGCCTCGTCATGTGATGGAGGAATATTATCCACAGAACGAATTTAAATAGAAGAACGCGCTCGCAAAATTTTTGTTAGCGAAGTATATTGCTCGAAAAGAAAAATTTCATTATCCCAAAAAAAGGAAGAATGGGCTATGGAAAGATATACAAAAAATATTTGAGAATAAGGAGCATCATGTCGAGACTGCTGAATTCTATAAAAGTTTACCAATTTAAAAAATAAAACTTGAATATAAAAGATGGTCGCCGTAAGAAGGGTCACGGAGATCTAACTGAGAATATTTTGATGGTTTTCATTCAATCTCCCAAGAAGATTAAATTTGACTATCAACTTGTACTGTAAACCATTCACTCTAGAATTAGAGGAAACTTTTACTTCTGAAACATCGAATTGTAGTACATTCACTATTGGTAAAACCATTGAACTGCGTAAGTACAGAAAAAGTTAGGGGCCATTAAAAAATTGACGAACGTAGTTGAGAATAGTATCAACAAGATGTTATTTTATCTATGTCATTATAATATATTGTAAATGGATTTTTTTCTACATAATTCAAGTTTCATAGCCGGTCTCATGACATCGTTGGCGCGGTTATATTTTGTTAAGAGTTTTTAGGTAATGCATGCAATGTTTCAAGCTTAGGACAGCTCGAATGTAGCGGGATGGTTGTGGTAGCTCAGGTTGATTCAATCTGAAATTTCTCTTTCTTTATAATAAATATCAGCACACTTACGAGTATGTCAACGTTAATATGTAGTTGATTATGGTACAATGGCTTCCTTCAACACGAGTTTCAAATGAACCGCCCTAGCAACTGATTGCTACCCGCATAGAACAAGTGTGCTTCATGTTGTTGGGTGGACTCTATACGTTACACATAGTGAACTCCGCCTGGCAGAGGTATGGTGTCACAAACATCTTTAAAAGTTAAAATTGCATTTTATTATTAATATGTATTTGGTAAATATTTTATTGTAAATATTGCCTTGAAGTATAATGGAGGGAAAATTTTTCCGATCATAAAAATCCGGGATTTGGCATCCATCAACTGCACATACTATTCCGGGAATTCGAGATGTCGCCTGAAAAATCTAAAAAACAAAAAAAAATCATTTCTTGTTACAAATAACTGAAAGAAATAACTCTTGTTTGTACAGAAGTTAAATAAATAGTTAACAGTAATTTCGTTTGTGAAGGCCCAAAAGTACACCTTGCCTTTTTGATAGTAACTTCACTATACTAAACAATTTCTGCAATTAAAGCTATATATTTAAATGGAAGGTAACAGTTCTGATCATTTAATGTCGTCAATCAGTTTGTAGATATGAACCGTTTATTTTAACAGTGGTTAAAGTCCATTTACTTTTATTTTGAGATTTTAAAAGAATTGTGCTTGAAATGATTTAAAAATATAACTAAAAACATATCACTAGCTAATTTTCAAATGACAAAATCATTGCGATTTTACAGATACTAGACTAAAATGGTTTATAAAAACAGAATTATAAGAATTGTGATTATGTTACCATTAACTATTTTTTTATAAAATAGACTTAAAATATTTTCAAAATAAACGACTCATATATTTTATTTAACCTCGTTAGATTGATGCCGTGAACTCATGTTTTGGTTCTTTGTCGGTGGGTCGACTGAACAAAGCTTTGGAGCCAACCGATCATAAATACCAGTAACTGATTTAACGCTAGCCAACTTTATATAGTGTCTCGCAACTTATGTCACTTTGTCTTCAAAATATTTGAAGACTATTATCATAGAAAAATAGCTTTACCATAGAATTCTCATTTTTATAAATCGAGAGATAAAAATGAGTTGAGTAAAAACTTCTGATAATTCAAATGTCATGATTGTGTTTGTGACTACATTGCGCGCAATTAAAATATATTTAGTAAAACAAATTATTCGTACTGGACCTTGAAACTATACCAATGCCCTAATTCTCTAAAAACCAAGATAAATTGTGAAATGTAAAAGTGATAACTTTTCCACACGAAAAAAATTATCGTAGAAGTCTAGATTTATATTGGATATCGTGATGTTTTAGTAAATTAGGATTCTCTAAATTTTTGTTCAAGATAAAATGTGGTGGCAAGATAAATTTATGTCAAAAAGTATCTCCAATAATTTATCGTTGAATAACTTTACTTGAATGTGTAAAAGGCTTCGTTTCGATATTATTAATAATTAATTGCAGTTTTTGATAAACTAAAAAGTTTATAGTTTTATTTTGGAATTAAATAAGTTTAAACTCTAACATTTTATTCAACTTAATTAATTAATTTACTAAAAATTAACTAACTATCCTTACATAAAAAGTTATAAAACTAATTTAATTTAGAATTTAAATTTGTGAACATATAAAAATGGACTGTTATCGTTGGAATTAAAATGTTCTTTCAGTAAAATCAAATATTCGAATATTTTACTCGATCAATTCACTTTAACTTATACTTTTGATCTTAGTTTATCTCCAGTATTTCCACAAAATTTATTATTTATAATTTTATGTTTAAAGTAGGGAATAAATTTTGTGCCTGTTTATGTTAGAAGAAAAAGACTTAAGGGGTCAAATATACTAGAACAAGATGGTCTGGGGATTATTTCAAAAGCCATTTCATTTGCTTATTTTTCAAATATAAATATCAAGTGTCCGATTTGACAACATCTAATGGATCAGTTCTCCACATAACAAGCAAAGCTTACAACTTGTCGTGCAATCGTAATATTGTACTTGATCATTACACTTGCACAATTAAGAAAACAGACGAGTATAATAAATGTGACGGCCTGTAGAAAATCTAAGTTAGTTAACAGATTTCAGTTTGTTGTTGTTTAATATTCTATTTAGAGGCACTATTATCTCCCAACAATCTTTAAGTTCTCACAATGCTTTAATCCTAGACTATTTATTAATCTTGTGTTTGTCAAATTGATAATTAGGACCAATTTAGAACAATAATCAACGAGTACAAAATTTAATTAGATCATGCAATAAAATTAACTTTTAACTAATACAAGATATCTATTTCATAAAATCGATTGCTAAAAAAGCAGTTAATTGATCCAACCAAGTCTACTCGTAACCGATCCTTAAGATTAACCCATATATTTTACAAATATTAAAAATCACCTCAAGGCAAAAAACTAATGGTAAACTAAAACGTCCCTCCATAACTAGACCTAAATCAAATTCCAGAAATGGTTTCGATTAATAAATTTTCGGAGCGAGGATTTAGACTCAGACACATAAAAAACTATTGAATGAGGAACTCGTGGAGTTCGGAAAACTCGCAGTGACTAACTAAATTTGAAGGTTAAATGAAATTCGTTGCTGAAAACGAATAGTTTTTTGTAGTTTACTCGAAAACCTAAAATTCTAGGATGACAATCCCGGAATTACAGAAAATATTCCATATTCCAAGAACAGACTATTATACCTAGATATTGTTAACTCGCACGAGCAGAATGTGCTAAATACGGCATTTTGTTTTCAACAATGAAATATACTGAAATTAAGATCTGCTTAACATAGATTTGATTGAATTTCAAAAACATATCGTAAATCATAATAATGTGATTTTGTACTTAGAATAAAGAATAATCTTTACAGGGTTTAGCATATATAATATTAATCAAAATTTGAATTGTAAACAAAATTTATATTGTACACGTCTTTACCATACGAAATATTTCTTAACCTATTTGACTGTTGTAATGCTTTTTTCAGACATTTGATTTGTTTTATATCTTTACCTAACCGTATCTTCATTTTAATATCAAACCCGACGCCGACTACTTTTCAATATACTTAATAAAGACATTTTTATTAATCACTTGTTTTTTGTTTCGCAGTTATTTTGAATAATTTTCAAAAAGTTTAAAAAATCACTCGATCGATTTCGACTTGTTAGGTCATCATCAGGAGTATCTACTTAGATACTCCTGATGATGACCTAACAAGTCGAAATCGATCGAGTGATTTTTTAAACTTTTTGAAAATTATTCAAAATAACTGCGAAACAAAAAACAAGTGATTAATAAAAATGTCTTTATTAAGTATTAGTGTGTTTCGCCAAGTGCCTACGGCCAATAGCGTAAAAAGTACTTTTCAATATGATTTTTGGAGCTATGTGTGATTTTAGACGGCTGTATATTGATCATCTTTGCTTTGATCAGATAGAGATTTGCAAGAAAGATTTGCTTTGATAGAGATTGTATTTTTTGAGTTATTCAGGATATAAAATATTAAAAATTTCATTTTGACGTTTAATTTTATCTTGTTCACTTGTCGTCAATAGTGGACGAATTAAAAATAAATGTGAATTAAAAAAAATGGTATTTGTATGAAAAATGTCCACTTATTTTAATTCGTATTTTAACAAATTCCTGAATTTAAAAAAGTAATTACAACAAACAAAGCTCATTTCAAAATGAATTAGAAAATGCACATCTTATTTCATTTTTTTGAAAATTTCTCTTAATTCATTTTTAAATTGATTTAAAATACATTTATTTTATTTCATGTTTTGCCGACTTTTCTTAATTCATTTTCAAAATGAATGGAAGATTATTAGGCTAAATTTTACTTTCCGTATACATCGATAAAATCAGGTAAGAAGTATACATTTTTAAAATTTTTAAATTTCAGGATTGTTTATTAATAGTTATTAAGAGGGAAAAGCTAAATTTAACCGGAAATTTGTTTAATTTTCCGGAAAATTTTTAGTTATTTCAATATTTTTTTTTTATTTTTTTTTATTAATAATAATTGCTTCGTCAGGCTCCCTATATTAAGAAAAGTTGAATTAAGAAAAATGAATTAAAAAATGTGGTATTTGTATGAACGTTGTTTTTTACACAGTTGGCACGTATTACCGTGTAAAAAAAGGTTTGGGCGTATTTTATTTCACATTATAAACATAAAATTTACCTTTGTTTTTAATAACAAATAAATGCATGCGAAACGTAATGTTTTTAAGAAAATGTTTCTTCTTACAGTTTTTTTGTTGTATTATAGAGAAAGATAAAAAACATGCATTTCATAAATTTCATTTGCGAATTATTATTTGTGTATTAATTGTGAATTAAAATATGCATTTTTTATTTCAGTTAAAAATTTGCGCTTTTGCACATTTTATTAATAACAGGATTAGTTGAAAATTTTGAATAGTTTTAATTTTCATATTACAGTAAAAGCCCGATTATCCGGCATCCAATTAACCGGAACACTCAGTTAACTGGAGTTTTAATTTTTAGGAATTTTTTTTGCAAGGCAGAATTCTCTTTCACAAAGGAAATTTTTTTTTTATTATTCGGGAATTCACATAAAATATACTTTAGTAAAAGCTTTGTTATCCGGAATGCTTGGGATGAGAGTATTCCGGATAATTGAATGTTTCATTAAAATTAGAAATTTTACAAGAATTTCGCTTGATTTTATTATTTTTTAGGATTCTCGTTTATTTATTTTCAAATTAAGTACCAGAAAACATTTTTTTATTATACATCAGTTCATTTAATTTATTGCAAATAACAAGTACACCCATACGAGTACCCAAAATTTAATAATATATTCCATATTTCATTAACCTAACTGTAATACGACTTTACGTTTACACATTCAATTCAAATAGAATAATGCATAACACAGAAAAAAAGTAAAGGGAAGTATATTTTCTATGAATTCTCGAATAATAAAAAAAACAATTTCCCTTGTGAAAGAGGAAAAAACAGAAAATTAACATTCCGGTTAACTGAGTGTTCCTGTTAATTTGATGCCGGATAATAGGGTTTTTACTATAATATGAAAATTAAAGCCATTTAAAACTTTCAACTAATTAATGGAAATATGCAAAAAACAATTGCAAATTTAAAAATGAAATAAAAAATGCATATGAAAAAGAAAAAGCAAAAACATTCCTCAAAATTAAATTTCCGGTTAACTGAGTGTTCCGGTTAATTGGATGCCGGATAATCGGTCTTTTACCGTATTATTATATTTATTAAAATTTTCAACTAGTGCTTTCATTAATGAAAATGTGCAAAAAACAATTGCAAATATCAAAATGAATTAACATGAAAGACAAAAGAAAGAGAAAATGTAAAATAATTAATAAAAATTAAAATTCCGTTTAGCTGAGTGTTCCGGTTAAATGAATGCCGGATAATCAGGTTTTTATTGTAGTACATTTTTACGTTTTATTTCGATTTTAAATAAACATTTTATTTCATTTTCAAAATGACTTATTTATAATTTTAAACTAAGCAAAAAAAAATTGAAAAATTTTCAAAATTTTCCGGGAAAAATTTATTTACATATTTTTTTAATACTCTTCTAAAATCATTTCCTAAATAATTTAAAAAAAAAACATATTTTATTTCTGTTTTTTCACTTTTCTTAAAATATTTTGAAAATGAATTAAGAAATGCACATATTAAATCAACTTTTATTATTTCATATCTATCAACTTTTCTTAAATAATTTTCATAATGAATTAAACACACTTATTTAAATTTAGAAAAAACACTTTTCTTAATTCGAGTAGCCGTCAATAGTTTTATCTTGGGTAAAAAAATGTTTAAAGAATACGACTTAAAAATGTTATGAATTTTCTCCTGTAAAATTAGCCATACCACCTCCAATAACAACTTAAACTATTGTTTGTGAATAGACGCTATTTATAATAACCTATATCCATTAATTTTATGTTGAAATTTAAATGGAAACGGTAGTTATGGGCCCTCAAAGTCTAAATATGAATCTACATAGGTCATAAGAGTGTGTTAAGTTTTGACATTTATTTATTATAACCGTTTTAAAGTTTATTTTGGAATGCAATTAGAGAATGCGAATATTGTAAAAAGGTAAGATACGTTTAGCAATTATCTTACTGCATAGAGAATTAGGGCACTGTTCTAATACAATTCTCATTATTCTCTTTAATCTTTTCCTTAATTCTCTAAACAAATTTCAAACAAATACCAAATTAAACGGTGGGGGTGCAATAATGCATTCGTCAGTTACCATGATTTATAAAAATAAAACTATCGATTTTTCATAATTAACAATCTATAACTATTATAACTTTCAATCTATTGGCTCACACATTTGAAATGAGATTTTTAAACTAGTTCAGGAAGGGTTCAGTAGATGAATTCCTCTTTACGATTAATTCATGCGTGAGGTTACATCATTCTGTTACATCAATTATTAAACCCACGCATAAGCAATTGATAAATTATTGCGATCCATCAAACCAATAATATATTAATGTTCAATATGGTATATAAATATTATGACAATTCAAATTACAGAAATTCATTTAGCCAACTGTACACATATGTATATGGTATGAGTATCACAAATACAAAACACAACAAGTAGTGGTTGGTAGCAACTAGAGTGGAGGGAAAAATAGAAATAAAAAATAATATATATAAATATATGAATATTACCTATGGGAAATCAACAATAGTTTTTAAGCTATTTTCTATTTTATTCATATTACTATTATTATTTTTTCTACTTTTTTTTTTTTGTCTATTCTACTTGTACTCGAACGTAACAATTTCATTACACGTTGAGGTTTTTAGAAGCGAGGACAAACATAAACTTTTTCCAATTTCATCATTTTTAATTTAGTTTCCAATAAGGAGCATGTTACTATTCCTGTTTTTTGTTTGTGCTAAATTTTTATAAAGAAAACGAAGTTGGTTGCGATATTTGGGGAAATTTAATAATTGATCGTGCAAAACAAAAGTTTATTAAGTGCTTTAAAAAAATGTAACTGAAAAAATGTCAAAATACAGTATTACGTGAAGTGATTTGGTTTTTTGTTAAAATCTATAGTTTGTGTCTCGTATTTTAATTTTTATATATCGAGTGATAAAAGTTTGCTATCAAGATGATTGTCCTGGATTGGAAAAATTTTCTAATCATCACAACCAAAAAATATAAATTGCATTTTTCTAATATTCAATAATATGTTTTAGCAAGTGTCATGTGTGTATATTCGATGTAAAATATTGTTTCTGGAAAATACCAACAATGAAAAAAGTGTTTAAATAAATTATTAAGGTGGAAAATATAAAAAATCAAATTGAATGAAAAATGTATATACTACGTATGTAGGTATAACCACGTCATATGTATATATTTTATAATACATGATAATATTCATTATAAAATAAATTATTTATAGTGCTTATATGATGGACGAAAGTATAGATATAGGGTGGACCAAAATTTAAAAATAGAATAACAGCAATAAACGTGTTTAAAGTATTTGAAAAATATTTTATGAGCCAATAATAAGTAAAGTAAAGGTTTAAGTAAATGCATATAAGGTTTTTATTGGTATATGGCTCCGATTTTAAAATTAAATTACTTAATTGCTAAGCTTTCGATGTCAATCCGACTTTATTATCAAAGCTAATATTATTAGCTTTGATAATGATGCCGAATTTACATCGAAAGCTTAGCAATTAAATATTTTAATTTTAAAATCGGAGCCATATACTAATAAAAACCTTATATTTATATGTATTTAAGGTACTTATCGTAAACACGGCTATATTATTATTTTAACAAACTAGTTGACGGACCAAAGTTAAAATACTTGAAAATTACATTGATTCAATCACCAACGAACAAGTTTGGTAACATTATTTGAGTATTTAAAAATAGATACCAAAAACAAAATTGTAGTGTGATACAACAAAATATAAGATAAAATTTATTGTACAAAGTAACCTAAAAGTAAACCTAATTCCCGTATATAGTACATACTTCTATACAGATCCTTTCAAGATGTGAGGGGAAATGGTCAAAAGTAAACGACATAAGATGTAAATGAACTAAAATAAATATTATATTGTTTAAGCACTTTACAATATTTATTATAAGGTTTGGTTCACTAATTATTAATAATAATAAAACTAATTTAATACAATCTTATCATTTAGCACACAAATGTTTCAAATAATCACAAACAAATTTTGATTTGAACACCAAAAACCAACTACTAGCTATGCATTTCAAAATATTTTTGCAAAAATCAAGGAGGAAACGCAATTTGATTAAGTGAATTATGTGAAATTAATTTCGCGGTGGAATCGAACATTTAAATCTGAAAAGTTCTGCATTTAATAGGAACAAAGAAATGTGATATGTTCTCTTGAGTCAAGAAGTTTGATTGAATTATTAGAATGAGAATTAAAGTATATAAGGATGTGTATGAATTTATTAGAACCAATCAGACAGAAATTGTAGAAAGTAAAATAGTAAATTTTGGAATAGGGTCTGACGTCTCCAAATTTTTGGGACTGGCGCCAAATAAAACAAAAAAACACAATAACTTATTGCAAATCGAATCAAATATATCTGCAGACATTCGAATTCATACAATACAATAATTCAGATCGGTTCAAATACAGCCAAACCTGTTAAGTCGGACACCTTTTTAAGTTAGTCAACTGGCTAAATTGGACGACTTTGTCTTTCACCAACAGAAAATTGATTGCCTGGACGCTCTAAAGCTGTTAATTTTGATTTTTGTTCAAAACCTTTTTATGTTGGACGCCTTTATAAGTTGGCAATTTTTTTCCAACACCGTGAGTGTCCAACTTACACAGTTTCCACTGTACTAGCAATTGGTTCAAATACCAACATGTATTCTCTGTTATTATCTTTTTGTATACCCAATACAATATATGTATAGATGTAAATGAGTGCGTTTTGTTACAGGCCTGATTCACAAGGGAAAATAATTTTGTTTTATATGTATTTCGCACAAGTTGAGAACATCAACTATACAGGAGACCATTTGTTTTGTTATGTTCGAAGACGTTCAACCTATTGATTTGAAATTAAGTGAATATATGTATGTACACATATATCAATATGCACATTAGACTTGTGTATAACTTTATCATTAATTGTTAATTGGTTTTCTATAAAATCTGTATAATCATAGTTTTTAAGTAAATTTAAAAGACCTAAGACCATAGTTTATTTTTTTTACACGAAAAATAGTTAGTTCTTATATCAAAATATATACGGAAATGAAAATGCAGAAAAAAATTCATTACTGAATAACAAACAAAATTAACAAACGAAATTATTATTTTAAACTTTATTGACGACGTTATTGAATGCCTTACCAAATTTAAAACTGTTTAATTTCTTTAATTTTATTTATTTCAACTAAAAAAATCACAAAGTATCACAATTCATTACAAAATTAAAAATAAAAATATATTTAAAAAAGTAATCCGCATCAGTAAAATATTTAAAAGTATAAAATAAAGCGTTGCGTTTTATTCGTCGTCATGAACATTGGCAATCGTTTGTGCAAATGGTAATCTTTTATAAAAACCGTGATATTGGCCTTCTATTAAGTTTCCAAATCATTCCACTTTTCTTCCGATATTGGTGAAGCCTCATATTGTAGCTTAAAGATGGTTCGAAATTATAAAACGCTTCAGGATTTTTTAATGCTTAACGCCTTGACTTTTCTTTTCACTGACTAGTGTTATATCCAACAATTAATGGATTTTCATATAAAACTTTAGTTCTGTTAATTGTGATATTTGAAAATTAGTATGAACAAAATTTGCTATTTCGCTTAAAGGTTTGAAATTAAAAAAAATTGAGAGACATTTCTATTACCCAATATAAAGGTTCGATTACTTTAGTAAATCGTATAATTTCATAGCACTCTTGTGGTACCATGACATCTCTTTTTTTATGTTTTTCTATTGTTGCATGGACGGAATCCCCTTCATTTTGTGTGGGTCCTTTCGTTAAATAACGTTGAACGATTTCTAAATTATACTTCTTGGAAACCCACGAACAGAAAGACATTAATGTTTTGTTTTTGTTTTGGTGATAACAATTATCCGACCAGAACTTAATTTCCGACAAGTTTTGAATTTTATTTACTTCAAGTTGAGTAAATTTTTCGAGGTGGCTCACAACTTCGCTTGGTCCTCCCTTGCAGTACACTCATGACAGCTTCTTTTGTATTCAGTTTGTATTTTGTAAAGTTGTGGTAGTTGCTTGTAATAAAAAGTCAAAATTGCGGCTAAATTTTCTGAAAATCAAAAAGTGCTGCAATTATTTTATCATGGCTTCCTAAACATTCTCGTTTGTCTTGGTCCTTTATAGATCGTACAAATTTCGCCTCGTTTAAATGACACGCAAATTCACCCTCCTCTCTGTTAATATTTCGATTTGTAAATGAAGTGCAGTGTAAAAGAAGTGCAGTTGCACCGGTCTTTCTTTGGTATAAAAAATTATATATTAAAGCTATTATTGAAGCTATTAACTCTCTGAAGCTATTATTATTAAAGCTATTATTACATCCACAAAATATAAAATCTATACATAGATATGATATTTAGGTCGCCTAACAAATATTCGCGTTCAGTGCGACTCAACTCTCGGAAAACTAGTAATGTGATTTTTCACAGATTGCTTGAGATTCCGAAATTTTTCTGCAATGCTTCTCTGGCATGTCCAATTTTAAAGTTTCGTATTTAACTTTAAAAAAATTTTGCAAATCAACTGTCGATTTATTCCTAAAATATTTTATATTTTAAGTTGGATAAAATTAGCGAAATTCGGCTTACCGAAACAATCAATAAAGATGGTTTTAGAAATTCTTGGCTGTTCGTTTGAAGAGCTTCTTGCTGTGGCTAAAAATTACTGTTGATTGGGCACTCCTTCAAACTTTTTATCAATTTTTGTTAATTTTGAAGAGTAACATCACATCATATTTTTTGGTGATTTTCTAAGGTAAATTTTTGTTAATGGCTGTCGAGTGAATGGTTTAAAAGTTATTAAAAAAATCGTTATTGTAATAAATTTTTTTCCTGACAAAGCACTATTTCAACATATGATTTTGGTTCATACCGATGCTTGATAACTTTTACAAAATCTCCATAAGTGTTACATATTTTTCTGATAGTTTACTTGTTATAGTTGTTGTTGTTTTTCTGTTTGTTGTTGTTGTCGTTTGTTGTTATTGTTTTTCTGTTAGCACCACTTTAAGTTAAAAATCAACTAAAATTTTTGGGAATCCAAAAAACTCTCATTATTTTTATTTGACAAAAAATAACAACATATAAAAAGTGTTTTATTCGAAAAATACACTCTTCATCGTATTACAATGGAAAGATAAAGATAGTATTAAAAAATAAAGATACCCAAAAGAACTCCTAGTATGTTTTAAATTCACTTTTTTGTAGGACCGCATCTACTATACAATGCGACAACCGACAACAGTCTATTTTGGTTGTAAATTGACGTTCCCTATCAGCCTGCTTCCTTTGATCCTCCACTTCTGAGACTTCTTGTATAAATAGAAAAACGCTGTGAGAGCTTGCTGTTGCCCTACATATATAAATAATCACATATAAATAAAACCACCCAATTTCCATTAATTCAGGTTATCTCAAAAACTTGCAATGCAAATCGTATATAAATTATCAATTTTTTTATATCTTTGACTCTTATTCTACAAAGCGCTAAATGTATTTAAAAATTTACAGAATGCAAAGAATTATTTTCTTTTTCCAACTTGACTAAAACAGAACCAAAACCTTTTATTATTTGCATCCCAAAAGGAATAAAAACTTAGAAAATGTGACTTTAATTTTAATATTTGACACTGAAATACTATAGATCGTCTATACAATATAGTTTATATATTTAAAAACCCTCCAAGAAAAAGATGAAAGGTGGAAGTTAATAAAAGATTCAGTTCAAAATAAATATTAAAATAATAATTAAGACCTAAATTAAAAAATTCATCATTGGGTGAGTATAGGTAGAATAAGCATACTGTTTACTTCTTCAATTTTTGCTACCTTCAAAACGATTTTTAAGTTGTACCCTAAGAATAAATCAAAGTCGTGGTTATCAAAATAATACTTCGATAAATTGGTCGATTATTCGGAAGGCGCTGAATTCGATTAACCGAATTTACAATCAACCTTATCGTTTAACGACGTCAGATGCTGATTTACAAAACAAATCTTGAAAATATTGACGTATTGCCATAATGTTGAGTCAGTAATTCCTTTATTGCAAGGAAAGAGCACTGCACTGAAAAGAAGTCTTGAGAAAAGTGAGGAAAACAGCAAATCATTTAATTGTTTATCATCTGTAGCATCCACAGTGGAGCAAAAGATAGCAGAATAAAAAACAAACCGTTTTTGGCAGATTTCTAGTTGTACCAATTTGTAGTAATGTTTAAAAGTATTTGAAAAAACTGATAGACCTAAACAACAACATGTGAGAATTATTTGCGGTAAAAACACTTAATTATTATATTTTGAAAGAAATTTATGAAAATGAAAATATTGCACTTTACTGCGTCATTGAAATTCGTATATATCAGCCATGTTTCACAGGAAAGAAGTCAGGTTGGATAAGAAATAAAAATTCAAAATTCCTTCTTGTAACTTTAACAAAAAAAAAAAATTAACTACTCTTTCAAAGAAAAACCAGTTGGGGTTATATTTTTATGGAGCCAACCGATTCTTAAAGCTACAATCTCGACAGCTTAACACCGAAGTCAATTTAGATCATAATTCTAGGATCAAAATATGAGTATCCTTCGTTACTCTCTCTATCTCTCTCTCTCTGGCACTATATATCCCATACAGGGATTTGGCCGCCTCAAATGAGGTTTCATAATCGTATTTTCATTTCGGATAATGAGTGATTAATTCATTGATCCTAAACCAGCCGTGAAATTTTTTCCTTGTCACCACCGGGAATCGAACCCGGGACCTCCGGTCGCTGGAGCAAGCATGCTGACCACTTTGCCACCGGGGCGGCTCCTTCGTTACTCCTATACTAAATTTCAAATAATTAAGTTATATCTTTAAAATTGAAGAATGTACTGTACAAATTGTTAATTTCATTTATTTTTATATCGTAAACATTCGAATAAAAATTCTCACTAAAACGAAATTATCGCAGGAAAATTATGTAGTTAAGTAATAACTCAAAGCCCAATAAACGAAATCAATAAAATTATTTAGAACAGGAAATTTATACTTACAATATAATAATCTACGTCAAAACAATGATGTCAATAAGCAGTAGATCCATACTTCACCCACATTTTATCGGTGGTAATTAAAGATTTGTTAATTGCATGTTTTTAATGATTTGTTGTAGTTTTACTGACAAATACGATTTTTTTAATAATTTAATGCGTCAAACTTCTAAATAAATTTGATTGAACGAGTCAAGAATCCGCTTTATAATAACACCCCGATTCTGGTATAGAAGCCGGCTTTATTTTAACTGCGTCAAATTTTTCCGGAAAAATTTACCAAACTTTGAAATGAAGTTAGCTGACATTTATCCTAACAATCACATAGCATTTACATTTTTTTGTGAATTTGCATCCCTGCATCAAAATTTGATTAGAATTAAACATATTTTAATTCAAAGGGAAACAAACGAAATATAAAGTAGAAGTTTGTTTGCTAAATTAAATGTTTTTTAGGCTGCGGGCCAATACTCGGGTAAATTGTACATTTACCAAATTTTTAGCAGTGTGTTGAGTAAATTAAAATACTGTACTAAAAAACTGGGTAAACCATATAAAAAGTAGGTAATTTGATTTGATGTTGTTTTATTTTGACGTTTCGTGTTACATAATTATTAATATACGATATATGAAGAAACTAGAGCATATGAATTTTTAGATTAATAAAATAATTGTTTGCTTATTAGAATTTTTAGATTAATAAAATAATTTTTATTTTCCCAACCAAAACAAGAAAATTATAAGCTCAATTTCGGTGGCCCATCCATGTGGTTTTGCCGGAAATACCCCAACCAATTTCAAAAACGTCTGACAGGTAATTCTAATATTCGATTTCGTTTCTTCGAAATCACCCGCTAATATTTTTACAACGAAAGGCGGCTTTTAATCGATGCAATATAACATTCTCGCCTAAAAAGTAATTATAATTATTGCAATAATTGTAAAGCGCTCCAAAACTAATCAAACTAAACACAGTTTTTGACATTTACATAATTACCTATGAGCCAATTCAAGAGAGTCTCTTAAATAAATTTACCCTTTAAGCCATTATTACCATATTTTATTTACTACAGAATTGGCCCGCTATATTAGGTAAATGTGTACTAAAATTTCAATTTACCTTACTGTACAATTTACCCGAGTATTGGCCCGCAGCCTTAGTTGATTAGTTTTACCATAGAAAAATAAGTTTACCATAGATTTCTCATTTTGATAAATCGAAAGACAAAAATGAATTGAGTAAAAAAGTTCTAACAATTCCAATGTCATGATTGTATTTGTGACTTTACATTGCGCGCAATGTAAAGTCACAAATACAATCATGACATTGGAATTATCAGAACTTTTTTATTCAACTCATTTTTGTTTCTAAATTTATAAAAATGAGAAATCTATGGTAAACTGATTTTTTCTATGGTTTTACTCTCTTTGAATATACTTAGTCAAATTTGACTGGAAAAATTTAACGCAGGTTAACATAGACATATAGACCTTAATGGTACTATTCCATGGAGAAAACAGAAAAGTTTTGCTGAACATCTGACAAAGACAAGAACTAAAATTTACATTAGAGCGACTGAAAAAAAAAACATTTTTATTTTATGTTAGAGAAAATTTTGACATCAACGAAATGTAACCTATAAATTATTTAAAAAACATGAAAATTCTTCATTTTGAATGTTTAACAAAGACTTTTACATCCCAAAATTTACTAAAAAATATAATATTGAGACGAACAGAATCATAGGATTTTAATTTTTAGCTATAAAAACCTGTGTTTTATCTGTGCTCTGTAAGGTTTAAATCTAGACTTCGCGGAGGATGGTTTATTAAATTAATGGGCTGCTCTTGCAGGAATTGACGCGTGTTTAGAGTTGTGTGCAGCCGGCCATTGTCATATTTTTCCACGTATCGTGTTGATGTCAAACTGGATAGGATATGGAATTACTACCAAATATATTTTTTAATTCCACCCGAACAGACCATCACCGAGCCTCCGTGAAATGCTATGATTGGCATCACGCAATTAGAGTTCAATCTTTGTCCTGGTGAATGCCAAACTCTCCATCGGCCGTCTGATGCATACAAATTGAACCGCCAGTCTATACTGCAACGAATAATTTCTTCGTTGACTACGATGATTATCAGTCAGATAAAGAACAGGCCGACGTGATCTTAGTCGATTAGCGTTTATCCGATTTATTAAAATCTATTTTGATATCAGGTTTGTTACTGGTACATTACTTTTAATTTCTTAAGCACTGCTTGTCCCGTTTTTTGTAGCATAACGTGTAATAGCTCGATCTTCTTTTGGTGTAGTTTTTATTGATCGACCATCAGATCATTCACACCGACTCACACTGCCTGTTTCTAAATATCGATAACTTAAGTCCAGTTTACAACAGACATACTAACATCACAGATTCACCCAATTTTACGATAAGTTACACCGGCTTCAACTATAGTCAAATTTTTTGTAACGCGATGGAGTAGTTGTTCTTTTCGATTCATCTCGCTTGAATCTTCAAATAACTATACGATAAATTAAATTATTGTGTTCCATAAAATGACGTAAAATTTAAGGAAACTTAAAATTTGATCGTAGTGCTTAGTTTGCAATATAAAAAATGTACTTGTTATTGTATCGTTTATGCGCTTTTTGATACGTTTCTCGCTAAAACTTCAACAGTTTTCCATTACTGTACGACGTACAATCCATTATATTTGTTGTACGATATACTGTTTTGTGATATAATATTTCAATCGGTCATGATGTCCTGTTTATTGTTTTTAATTACTTAAACAAAAATTGTTCTTTTTAAGCAATAAATCACAAATAAGTATCGTTAATTTTCTAAACCTCGATTTATATTTCGCTGCTAACCAAAAAATGTATGTTACAAAAATTGCTTCAGTGCATTTAAACCAATTTTTATTGTAAAATCCTGGTAGGAGCTGACCACATTACAGCGTTCGCGAATTAGTCGTAAGTTAATGGTCTCAGTTGAGAGCACGAGCAAGCAGTAGTTTTTTCATCCATTTGACACAAACACCGCCATCTTTAAATTGGAAGTTTAAGTATGTTTCGTTTCTCATCGCGCAATATGCCAATTTCTTTTTATTCACTATTTTTTGTTAAATTGTATGAAATTTTGTGCCTATAGCTGAAGCGGATGCATCTAATTCTCAACCTTTTTGATTTAGCGTTGGTAAATATACTTTTGAGTGAAAATTGTACTTATTTATTTCTATTATACCAAATATCAGGGTTGTATATATTTACTAGCTCGGTTATATTGAAGTAATATATCATGGGCATAGTTCCAACGGCCTCGGACCTTTATGTTAGTTCATTTTCAAATTAAAGAAAAATAATACAGGTAGTCCTCCAAGAACACGGTTTTCGAAGAACACGGTTTGGAAGAACATGGATACCCCTTCCCTCGAATTACCCGGTTTCAAACAACACGATTTTCTTTTATTTTGTATACTATAACAAAAATAAATTAAAACGTAACGTTTTTTTTATTTTATTTTTTCGCTCATTTGCTACAATAGTGACACAACCTCAAATTCACTAATTTCTAAGATATTCCAATCAAACGATTCCCAATAGTTCATATTTTTATTATTTTGTCTCAAAACATACTCTCTTACAGGTAGTCACAAAATTGAAGGCACAACACTTTAACGAACTAAAAATTGATTATATTTTGACCTTCTATTAAAATAATGACTTTTAATTTGGTTAATATTACTAAGGAATGGCAACTTATTAGTCCCCTCCCCCCTCCCCCCATCGACACATTGGTTGAAAGTATGACGAGATGATTACAGGCAGTGATTGATGAAAAGGAGGGTATGCGACTAGATATTAAGTTTAATCATGTTTCTAAAAAAACAAAATTAAATATATTTATTATGTTTAAAAAATAATTCTGGCTATGTTTATTTCTGTTTGTTTGTTTTTTAATCTTTTATGTGCGTCTTAAGCCATAAAATAGTTAATTTTTTTTTTTTTAATGTCATTCGTAATAACCCAAGTTAAAGGCCAATGGTTAAAATGTATTTTATTGTTATTTTAATTTTTATTGTTAGTTTAATTTTTATGTTATTTTAATTTATTTATTTCCTATTCATTTCAACTCGTTATAAATATCGATCCCCTGAATATGCCACAAAATGCCCAAATATCGGATGTAAAAACGAAAAATAAATGTTTTAAATAAATAAATATTTAAAAAAAAAAAAAAAAAAAAATTAACTATTTTATGGCTGAAGAAGATCAAAAAACAAAAACAAAATTAAATATATGTATATGGTTGTGCCTTTAATTTTGAGTCAATTATTTTTGGATCTTTAAAATTAATGTTATTGTGCTTTTAAGAAATTGAACTTTTCTATATGAATTTTCGGTGTATTACTTGAAATGAACTTAAAATTAATAAAAACTAAAAAAAATTAATTTTACATGCAGTTTCAATAAAATGTATAACTTTTATATAAGTAAACCTGCTTGTGCCTTCAATTTTGTGACTACTGTATGTAGTTATTTCTAGCAAATTAGGTAACATTCCATATAAAATACGAGTATGACTCAATTCACGAAAGAAATTAACAATTTAAGATATTGGATACTATTATAAGAAAATGTACAAAATATTAAAGAATTATAAAAATTAAGATCCGATTGAGGATGTAGGAACAGAAAAAAATTTATTTTACTAATTTTTTACCAACGCCGTTTTTACCAACACTTTTGAGTGATGATATTTTCAAATCGCTCTACTAAAAAATTAAAAATTTTGAGTTGTGTCACTGTTGCACCAAATGAGCGTTCTGTAGTCTCGAACAACACAGTTTGAAAGAACACGGAACGAATTAATCATGTTTTTGCAGGGTTTCCTCTAATTATTTTGAACTTAACCGTATATAGTATTTACCAATTGTATTCGATTCAAAATTAATGGTTGTACTTACAAAAAGTAGTAGTATGAGAACAAACAAAACCCATGGCTTCGGGCCAATAGTCGGGTAAACGCAAAATGGCGTTTTAAAATCACAGCACGATATTCAATATTTTCCAGTTCTTTTAGTTTTCAAAACACGTGTTTATTAACCCACTCATAGAAATTAATTGAAATAATTGATTTGCATGAATTTTTCGATAGACTAAATAAAGGAATAAAAAAGAAAATACAATTTTTTTATTACCGTTATTTCAATTCATTTTCAATTAAATGAAACAATTGGTTTACACATATGCGAACTACATATGCACATACTTGTAACTACATTAACACTAGAAGAGGGATTGGTCATACTTTGCATTGTAAAATGGCACAATAACAACTTATTGTTGTTGTTATCTTAATAAAACAATTTCAATGGAAAAATTTAAGTTGTCGCTCCAATCGCTTATCGGGTTTTAGTGGTAAATAATTTCAAAATATTTTGTATTTTTTGCTTTTATTTCATTTTAGAGCTTCGCTGTACAAAATTACGATATTCATGTAAAAATTAAGTTTTAATTACACTTCATAATAAACAAAAAGCAATAAGCAAAATTTCATTTAATTTACTAGTTATATAGATTTCCATCAATTCCTGATTTTGTCGTTAGACTAATGCCGCAGCTACACGAATGCAAATACACACTTACATTGGCGTATTTGTCCAAATAACAAATCATGTAGCCACAAAACAAATGACAAATTCAAATCAAGGTTACATTTTTCCAACATTGGTGCACATTCGTTCAATAGGCGGTTTTCCAAAAAAGATCAAAAGAAACTACCAACATTGGTATGCACATTGGGCAATCGTCTATACGAATGGTATATTTTACCAATATTCGCCAAATATAAAATACGCCAATATTGGCGTGTATTTGCATTCGTGTGGCTGCGGCATAAGACTGTGTCCGAATTGTGTAATAAATATTTTCTAGCACAAATATTTGATACTAACGTGAAAAAATTTTGATTTTGTGAATTTTTTTTTTTGTTTTACTGCCCGAATTCTGTGATAATTTTGTTGATAAAATTTCCTGCCATTTAATTTAATTTTGATTTACAAATTGAGATTGTTTTCATTTAAAGATTTAATGCTATAATAGACACATTACTGGTTTCATAACTATGGTTTCGAGATAACCATGGTTTCGTTGTAACGTGTCACACCTAACAATGGTTTGCAACTAGGTTTAAACATAGTTTCGGAATGAGATATTTTTTCTCATCCCGAGGCATTTTTGTGCTCCCAACGCCGAATACATCAAAAATGGAGATTCCGGACACTAATAGTTTACCAAGCAAATCTAGTTTCCTTTGAGTTTTTTATTTGTCATTGCGATATTTGGTTGGCGGGAACAAGTTTTTTTCTGTTCTTTTAACAGAAAATTCATTTATGACAATTTAATAGTCAATTAAATGTCAATCTTGGAATTTTTGTCAATGCCTACTCCATTACTATTTAAAACCAAACGAGAAGACAAAAGAAATTGTAGTGTCCTAATCCTAGTTACGAAACCAGATATGTGTCTATGGTATAAGATTACATTGTAAATAAAGAAACAAGATTCAAAATCATAACACAATTTTATTTTAATTTTGTATTGAACTAATTTTATAAAGCAAACTACAATATAGCTGTTGAGTATTACATCTTGAGCCCAGATCCTTAACTTTAAGCCGTTTCTAATCATATTAATTCATTAGAAAAGTGCATACAACAATTTTTATCCGAGTAAATTATCACGGACAGAACTGTCAAAAATTATTATGCCTAAAGACTGTGATAATTTGGGGGCGTTCCGTGTTTTCAAAAATTTAATACTAAAAAATGTTTATCATACAAGTCTGACACAGTCTAAATACAGAAATAAAAAAACAAATATAGTATATTACCGTAATTCATATAGATTTACCGAACTTAAGGAACACCTCTCGTATTGTACCCACCAAAGCTATATTATCACCCCAATTGTCGAAGTTGTCTCATTTCAAGTGACGTGACTAGAGTCGTGTCACGTCGCGTCAAAATTGGTATTGTTGAAGTCGATTCAAGCGACACATTAAAACCATTACATGAACAATAATTATTTATAAAAAAATAACTACCGTTTACGCTCCATTTTAGCTATACTAGTCACTTCTCGCTTGTAAAATTGATGTGACAAGAAAGTTATTTTAAGTGACATTTGTCATCTAAAATGACTAGAGGCGTAAGAAACGACTATGATAATAGTAAAAATTAAGTGACGTGACTATAGTCGTCTAAAATGACACGAGACGACTATGACAATTGGGGGATATATAAATTTTTCAATTTTAAAGTTTATTGTAATAAATCATTTATATTTTTAAAAATATTTATTGTAGGTTGTAGTAAAAATAATAATTAATTACTCATATTAAAATGGACGATAACGATGAAAATGTTAGCGAGTATAATAATAATACGATATTTATTAATAACGAAGTAACGACAAATAGTAATGAAGAAATCTTAATGAAAACCACGGTACCACATTTTCTACAGAGCGACCGAAAATTTTCAACGACACGACGAAAAATTTATTCCAGTCCATCGAAACGATCCGTGCATCAATTCGCTCAGTCTGAATCTGATGTAGGCGACTGTATTAGTAATTCATCAGTACCAAATCAGGTAAAAAATATTAAATTTATGAAACGAAAATATTTATATTATGATCGTAAGACGCTTAATTTATAATTTCTAGATAAATTTTGATTCAGCCCAATTCATACGCCATAGCACCGATAATCTTCGATCGAATTTATTATCATCACAAAGTAACAGTAGTAATAATTTAAGTGATTATAATGTAAATACAAATACTAATAATAGTAGTAATAGTGGTAGTGCTAATATTAAAAATCGTATGATACAAAATTTAGTTAATACACATAGTAATTTAGATGATATAATTGAGAGTCCTAATCCGGACGTACAGCAACACAAACTGCTTTACGAGGAAAACGGGACCATATTTAATTATTCTGATCACAATACATTTCACTTAAAACGATTATCATCATTATCATCGTATGACGGTACGCTGAGTGGGGGTGATAATAGGTAAGTTTAAAACTCTATTAATTTTAACTTTAGCAATGAAACAAAGAATATATTTATATTATGTTACCAGAACAGCAGAAGACTTTATATTATGTTACCTATAGTTATGCCTCATCGGTAAAAAGACAACCACCCACGAATACAAACAATTCTAGACGTCTAAGTGTGAAAATAGGGGTGAAAGATAATTCAAAATCTTTTATTATGCAATTATTGTTTTTATCGAATTATATTCCTTTTTATTATACGGCATTGTTTGTAAATTGTAAAGTAGAAGAAAACTTTATTTTATTATACAACATTAAAAGGAAAATCCAATAATACCTTAATATTCACTATATACAAAACATGACAAAAAAATGGCAAAATGAAGCATAAACCAAAATCAGTATTATTTTTTCTACACCGTAATATTATTATTAAAAATTTTCCAGATGTAATTACGTCATCAAAGGTACAGGTTAAAATAGAACAGTCATCCAAGTTAGAGGCTAAAAGAGTTGGGGTGCTTCGACTTTAAAAGATTTTGAAAAATTAACCTAATAAACAAACAAACTTAAAATTTGCTTTTTAAACAAACCTTTTTTGGACTTCCAAACTTTTTCTACTTTGTACATGCGTAGTACGGATAAACCAGAATAATTATACCCAAAATTTTAACGCCATTGGACTTTTCAGAACAGGCAGTCAAGATGGAAAATAATTTAACAACCCCATTAAAATTATAATCTAAGTCAATTTAATTTACAAATAAAAGTTACAGGTACAATTTTAGTCCAACTCGACCTCATTTCGAAAAATCGATATTCTGTTACTTTCTTTAGAAATAAAAATTTTCTATAATTTAACAAACTTTTGGGTTGTAAATGGGTTCATAGATCGGTACTATTTTAGTAACCATATGAGAATATCTGCAATTATATTTTGTTATAGGCCACTACTCGATATAGTTTGTTGCAAAATCTTTAATTTTAGTGCTTTCTGAATTTTTCAAAACAAATTGCTGTGAAATATACTACTATCGGTATTTGACCTACTTTCACTGTCACAATATACTAAAGTACAAATTTGACAATAGAAAATGTATGCGCTCGTTTAACTCTAAATAACTATATTTTACCTCACATCCTGTAACCAAATAAAATACGCTGTGGTCACAGTCTTCACAACTAAATGTAATTTTCTATTCGAATAGATTGAAAGGCTACACCCTTTTTGGGCTACATAACATTAGTAAGGAGATGACCACACCTGGCTAGCCCTAGTATACACAGGAAAAGGCCGAATGAAAATCGTCCAAAAAGCTCTGGAAATAAATGTTATTAAGCAATTGCTTCGACCAATGATTAACGAAGTCACGTACTGAGTTACCTCTGCAAACCCTCCATCAGGCATGAGTTTTACCTGCGCAGGTAAAAATATTGAAAAAAATGTAAAAAAAACAATTTTTTTTATTCCTTTTTATGTTTTATTTTTACGTTTTATTTCTTATTTAATTAATTAGTACATAAAATACGGTACGAATACCACTACTTAGTCTCACAATGAAACAAACATAGTTAACTTTTGAGTCCTGTCGGCATACTGATGTTTGCCAAATTTGAACATTTTATGCAAAAAAAAACAACGAGTTTTACGGAATGTCTTTTCACTTCAGTGTGAACACATTTTACGTTTCTTTACAATCACTACTTTTGGTGTAATCTGTAATCAAATACCAAAACTAAAGCGAGACAAATAAGACGAAACTCAACATGCTTGACAAAGAAAAAATTTCACTAGTTTAGGATCAATGATTTAATCACTCAGTATCCGAAATGAAAGTATGATTATGAAACCTCATTTGAGGCGGCCAAATCCCTTTTGGATATAGTGCCAGAGAGAGAGGGAGAGAGAGAGTAGTCTAAATGAATACGGAAAGGAAAGAAAAAAAAGTGATGGTGAATACCATATGTTAAATAATTACATTTATTGGTCTTCTGAAAAGATTCAATGGCCGAACGTGTGGTAAATTTTTTTTTTTTTTTTTTTTTTTTTTTTTAATTTCAATTATCAACTTTATTTATTTACAAATAATTAAATATATACATACATGTTCTAAATTTTTAATATTAAGTTGATAAGATAGGTGTCCCTTTGGTTCAAATTGAACTCGTTTCAGGGGCACCGATTCTATCAATACAAGAACTCTATTCTATGTGTTTATTAAATATATGTTGTACTGCTATTTACAATTTCAATTTTGATGTCAGTTTACATAAGAATAGAATCAATTTGTTGCAGAACTTATTATTTAATATATTACGCTATACCAATACAAAATCAAAATATAAAGTTTGTATACAAAGTGAGAATCGACACATTTACGGGAAGAGGTGCCGAATATTTTTAGTTTGCTTAAGCCAAATAAGAAGAGTTTTGGAAAATACAGACAGACCACTACACATTCTTAACTGAGTAGGCAAATTGTTAAATAATATTGGAGAGATCACACTGAAGAAGGACCTTCGGAGATTTGATTTAAATTTCGGAACATTTTTTTTGAACTGGAAATTAGATCTAAGGTTATAATCCGCGTAGTTTGCGAAATTATTTCCGCTAATTATGTAAAATAGTTTTAATACCTTAAAAACGTATAAATGTTGTAACGGCAATAACTCTAACGATTGAAATATAGGCCAAGAAGGGTCTTGAGTAGCTCTAAAACCCATAATACGAATTATATGCTTCTGACGCACATACACCGGGTTTAATATAGTCTGACATGCCCCACCCCAACAAGATAAGCCATATTGGAGAATTGAGTCAACCAAGGCACAATACACAATGCGCAGGAGATAATTTGGACAATATAATCGTAGGACATACATTTTCCTTGCAACCAATAAAAGTCTAATTTTCAAGCTTTCAACTTGAGACTTCCAGTTCCATTGTTTGGTGATGTGAACGTTTGTATTCGCTCGATATTCGATTCGATATTTAGGAGAACCAATGTATTACTTAACGTGAGTAGGACGTTTCGTCTAGAGTCACACCTGTTGCCGGCATCGACTTCTTTACAAATGCAGCTCACCACTATACCTACTCTTTGCGGAGTTCGAACGTGCAGTCGATTCCATCAGCAGAAAAGCAATTAGGAAGCCACTCTGTGAAATAGGTGTACCGAAAAAATAATCGACTTAGCAAAGAAGTGTACAGGGAAAAGATATTGCAATTCTCCAATAGCAAAAAAAACCACGAATTGAAAAAAAAAAAACAAAGATGAAAATTCAAAATTCGTTTAACTTTCAAACAAATCTAGTTGACTATAATTCAATTTCACCTATAGTAATAATTCAGTTGATTTTTTTTTGCTTTAAATTGTTTTCTTTTGAAACGAGAAAACTCATTTCAATCAAATTTTTCTCATTTTGATTATAATGACTAGTTAAATCCTGATTTATTATTCAATTATGCAACAGAAGATTTACTCAGAGCAGTTGCACCTACAAACCACGATGTAGATGCGGGAAAAGAAACACAGTTTGACAAGAAAGACTTTACATCAGACGAACTTATTACTCAACAAAGACTTGTTAGTAAATACCATTATAATGTTGGAATCATTTTCTGATCTTAATCGAAAGGAAATTCGCAATAAAATTAATAATTGCTTAATTGAAATGGGAAGTAATTGTAGTATGACCTTTCAAACTATGAGATTTATGTCCAAAAAATCCTAAAACTGTTACGGTTTACGCATATTGCAGATTAGTTCCAGAAAGAAAATATAAATTTATCGTTAAACAAAATTTATGCATTGAAATATTTGCAAACGGAAATGCTTGTACAAGTCATGAAAGTGACCAGAAAGTGTATCGCCAAACCCGTGGAATTAACCGTGACAATATGAAAAAGTAATTAAAAGAGACTGGCTGTCATAATGTCCAACTAGATTTAGCCTAAAAGATCGATCTACACCTTTTTAAAGTAGGAAATACGCAATCATTTGTTCCCTCCACAAAAATCCGCAAAATTAAGTCGGAATTGCTGAAAAAAGACGATCTTGTTTGTGATTGTGATAATCGATGTCTGCTAAATGAACATTGTTGAACCCCAAAAAAAATAAATATATATATATATATATATATATATATATATATATATATATATATATATATATATATATATATATATATATATGAGTTAACGCCGGATTCAATTAAAGTAGTTTTACTAATGCCCGGTTGCACAGAAAAGTTATCCGTCTGTTACTTAGATTTAACTGGCCGTTATAGAAAAAAGTGTTTCACAACTTCTAACGACCTGTTAAATCTCCGGGTAAATCTAACCATAGAAAATTGAGCAGATAACTATTTATCTTGTATGTAAATCGATGCTAGTGCTGTTACGAATAATATTAACACTATTATACGTCAAAATTGAGATGTTTTACGTACATAACATTATTTTGTTATTATTTTGTAAATTAAAAATGTATGCAATTAAAAAATGTTTAAAATAAAATAACTTTATTATATGTATTTATCGCAGAAGTAATACATATATGTACAATGTACATACATATACATAATTCTATTTTGAAGTGGTGTAATAATCAACAACTCTATTACTTCGTGTTTTGTTCTATATTTCAGAAATGTCCGTATTTTTTTGCCCCATCCTGTCATAAAAATGGCTATCTAGAAATAGTAATTTATATGTGCTTCATGGATGAATAAATAAATAATATTGATACGTTATCAGCAGATTTTTCCTTTTTTGCTGTTTTTCCAATTGATCTTAGTGTGATTCCGTTCTGTGGGAATCCATGCTCTGAACATTAAAATCGGCACTAAGGACACAGCATTCATTTTTTCCATATTTGTGAAATTAGATGCACGGATTTTGGAAATTTCTTGTTTTTATGAAAAAAGCAAAACTTGCAAGAAAACATATTAATAATGCAAATCAAAAAGCAAAATTCAAATCTTTTTTTTAAATCATATATTTTTTATTATCTATTTTTACACCGCATGTTGAACTTTCAAGCTCATTCTTTATGGGATGTGCAGTCCATTACGATTCTAATTATGGCCTTTTCCACCATGTCACGGGTTTTTCCCTTTTATCCAGTTTAGCGTTTTTTATCCACATACAATGGTTTATCACTGTTTCGCTTTGCTCCTTGCTTTATTATCAATATACTCAATTTGACGTTTAAAAACTTTTTAAAAAAATTGTAACGTGTTGTGGATTCTGCAAAAGCGGTTTGCGATGTAGAATCCATTGCAAACCAAAGATTGTCCAACACCAACACCAACAAACCCAAAATGTAATATTTACAATGAAATTCAAATTTAATTAAACCCATAAAATTGTTCAATTTGAAAAAACGAAAACAAAAATCCAGTTGACATGAAAGTCTAGGCCGAACATGTTAATAGGGTTGAGTAAAATTGTATTATCCCGACAATATCGACATATTTGTAAACTAACCATGTAAAATTGTTTGTGAAACGAAATCAAATTTTAACTAGAGTTGGGACTTATCAATCAGTTGTGTAACCAATTGTTAACTCATTTTCTGTGCAACCGGGCATAAGGGAATCAACATTAGAAATACTTAAAAAATATGATGTTAAAGCAATTTATTTTGATGCAACTGGTAAAGGAGTAAAGCATCCAGTTTACATAAACCCGTATCACAGTTATAAGCGCATACTTTACTAGGCTTGTGTAGTCAACATTAACGGGAAATTAATTCCGATAGGAGAATTGATTTCTTCCCGTCATGATTCGAGTACTATAAAGAGATTTCTCAACTCGATTTTGAAGGAACAGGTATCAAAGGAATTTAAACCAACATATTTTGTCACTGATTGGTCGTAGGCACTGATTATTTCTATTCTACTTAGTTTCAATGGAATGACAATATCGGAATACATTAACTATACTTTCAATATTCTTATTTCTAAAATGGCTCATACGACTAAAGTGGCTACTTTCATATGTTGCGCACATTTTGTAAATATAATTTCTAAACAGTTAAAAGTCAAATGACCAAATGCAAATAGGGTATCTAAAAATCTAATATTAGATATATTTTGCGGTAATTTAAATTGTCAGTGTTTAGAAAGTATAGATAAATTATTTAAATTATATTGCATAATATGTTGTACCAAATTCATAAATAATGAAGTTGAAACATCTCTGGAAGCTGTAAAAATTAAGTTACGTGAGATATTGGCGATTTTCATCGAATGTAGATAGCGTTGGTTTCTACGTCTACAAGGGGGACGAGAATTATCAAATCGATTGTAATGACAGTTTTGATCCCCCTTGCTTCATAGTAAACTGCGATTAACGTTTTGTACACCAGATGTCAGCTACTTTGTTGGAAATCGCGAATATAGTAACGACAATATTACGAACATTTCCATCTGAAACTGAGACATGGAGAGATCATCATAGAGAATCGTTTTTTTAATAAATCGACTTATCATTGTAGTCCATATTATGTCCGGTATAATACAGCAATAATAATGTTGAGTTAAATGCTAACCAATATTATAATGCCGAATTTGTAAGTTTTACTTTAAAAAGTTATATTGCGTTTCTACCATTTAGGTGTGTTTGTATTGCTAGGAAAATTGGTGTTTCAGGGCGTTTCTCGAGCACAAAAGCAGAAAGCTGGTTCTCGGTCGTAAAAAATCACTATACGAACCACCTGTCTTTACGATTGCGGAGGTTTATAAGCGTTTTGAGAGAAAAAACAGAAAAATTAACAAAACTTGTTGAAATTAAAGAAATAATTAGAACATCAACAATTAAATACGAAAATCAAATACAGAGCATTGAAGATCCGGATAATGATTATCACAAAGGAAACTGGAACAAAAAAAAAGATATTAATCGGTTCTCCTAAACATTTTGGCAAGAGAGTTTTAGCCCGAATATCTCGGGTAAATTCCAAAATTATTAAAATTATACCAACAAATATGTACATATATCTAATCTTAATATATACTCGTTTTGAAAAATGGCTACAATTTTATTAATAAAAATAATGAGATAACTATTACACACTTGATAATATACTTGTGCATTCGACGCAACGGCTCACATTTTTTAAGCTTATTTCTGGATTCTGAATATTTTAAAGGGTTCTTTGAAAAATCCACGAACCCTTTTTTTAAATTTATATCCGAAATTAATTTTTATGCCGCCGATTCTTTGCTTTATTAAGAACCAAATAATTTGTTATTAGATATTTATAAAGACTGCCAAGCTCTAGTTCAAACTGAAAAATCCACAAGATTAGATGGAATTTGTAGCATATCGTTTATTTTAGAAAAAGTTTTGCCATTTCGATTAACAGAAATTCGTAACTGTGTACAAAATAGACATTCCGCAGTCTTAAGAGAAACATTTTATCTTTCTTTTGAAAATGTGTTTAATATTAATCAAGCCACTTAGTTAAATATTCAAAATGCTATTTGATTTCAGGAGTTCAATATGTCCTAAATGTGGAGACGAGAGAAAAACAGATTACTTTAGCAACTATGAAATAATTGTTGCAGATATCCAACAGAAAACAATAATAGTTATAATATAAAAATAAATGAAATAAGTAAATTTATTTATTTGGGTAACAACGAATTTTCTTCAATACGGAATAATTCATACTCAAAAGTTTGGAAATATCAATAACGCTGGTCATTTCGATCTTTCCTAAAACGAAGTAATAATATTTGGGAACAGCAAGATAGCTTGCTGGAATTTTCTATGGAAATTACTTTCAAACTAAAAATTAACCCTGTAGTACTAGTATACTCAAAATATTAATCAGTATAAATAACTATAAAAAATACATAACATAATTTATAAATATGATTCAGGGCCGTATCGATGTACCGCGGCTCCCTGAATTAAAAAAGGCTGAAATTAAAAAGATGGACTTAAAAAATGTGTTTTTATATAAAAAAATGGGACCTTTTTTAAGTCATATTTTTAAAAAATTTTCTGAGTTAACAAAGATATTTTACAAAAACAAATTTAATTTCAAAATGACACAAGGAAGGCATATTTTATTTCACATTATAAACATAAAATTTACATTTGTTTTTAATACAAATAGAAATGCATGCGTTTCATTAATGAAAATATAAAACATAACTAAGTGGGCTTTTTATGCCATTTATAAACACACTTCTTAAATCATTTTCAAAATGACTTATAAGCGTTAATAAAGTCAGGGGGTCTATTATGAAATTTACGACGCGCGTATTTTTTTCGACAACGTCGATTATGATTTTTTTTTCGACGATGTCGAAAAATGAAATTAATCATTTTTTATGTGAAAATTTAAATTAATTATTTTTTATTAAATTTAAATTAATTAATTAATTTTTAATAATTAAAATTTTATAAGTTTAAATTATTAATTTATTTTTACTAACAAACTTTTTTTCTTTCTCAACACTTAACACTTTTCTTTTATGTACTCGACACCTCAAGAGCTTTCGTAAAATAGTCGACATTATCTAAAAAAACGAGTATTTCATAATACAAAAATTCGACAACGTCGAAAAAAAAACGCGGTCGTAAATTTTATAATAGACCCCCAGTTTTTTTATTTCATTTTCATTACAGATTTTGAGTCTATTTTAAAATGAAATAAAAACGCTGGTTTTAAGTCAGAAAAAACACTATTTTTGGTGGGAGTTCACCAAGCATCTACAAGACTGTACGTACACTTTTTATAACTTTATTTTCTTGTAAATTCGATAGAAAATTCCCCGAGCGAGGGCCGTATTGATGTACCGCATTGCATTAAAAATTCTTAAAAGTATTCCCAAAATGCCGGTATAACCAGATTTGCGTAGATATCTCTAAAATTATGTGTTAATGGCCATCAAACACCTACAAGATTGTACGTACACTTTTCATAATTTTATTTTCTAAATTCGATAAAATAAAATTCGATAAAAAAATTCCCCGACGGTGGTTTATTTGTATAATCGTTTTTTATTTTTTTGTAAAAATTAGTTTTTAATGATAAAAATTGAAAAATCAACCCCGCCGTATTTTTTGTATGTATAGCTACACTTTTTATTTTATTGTGTAACTACACTTTTGTTATTTGTTAATTTGTGTAGCTACACTTTTGATAAATGTTTAAATAGTTCACATCGGTGGGAAACCAACGTACTCTAACTGAACATAACAAAATCCCAGACAATATAGATTTATACATCACGAAAGGCATATCGGAACGCTACATCTTCTTACAAAATGATGAATGTCGATTCTCAAGAAAAACATGTGCCAATGCAGTGGAAAGTAGCAGAAGTAATAATGATCCCGAAACCGGGCAAGCCACCGAATGATAGAAAATCCTACCGGCCAATTTCACTTCTACCAACACTAGCGAAACTTTTTGAGAGACTTAAAAGATTGCTCAAAAGATTGAAAAGAACCATAGAACAAAGAAACCTTATCACAGAATATCAGTTTGCTTTCAGCAGCTCGATTCTGATTTTTCCTATAGGGATAGAAATTAGGAAAAATATTTTCATAGTATTTTTGTCAAAAAATAGTATATTGTATAATTAGGAGGAAAAGTGCTGCATTCCCGAACGATAGTGGAAATTGGCAATGCACTTTTCCTCCGAATTGTACATACTATTTTTTCTCCAATCGGACTTTAAAACGAATATAAATCCAAAATAATTTTTAGTATTATTCATTAATTATCATATTAAGAAATCAAAACAAAGTAAAAAATCGAAAATAACATAAAATTATTACTTAGTTAGCCACGACATCATAAGACATAAATACATTTTGTTTTTTTTTTTTTCAAAAGTTGTCAAGTTTGCGTACCTATTTGATTAAAATTTTTGTGTACTTTTATTTCTTCTAAACAATTAAAAATCCATACGGGAATATATTCCCGGCCTAGGCCAGAAAAAATATTCTCGTACTATTATTACTTGTTGCTTAGCAACAAATACAACATACTGGAATCATGAGCTTTTCGTTTCGAAAAAACAACGGAAAGATATATTTTTTCCTACGATCGGAGAACTATGAAACTATGAAAATATTTCTCCTAATTCCTTTTCCTATAGGAAAAACCAGAATCGAGCTGCAGAGAGAAACACTAAACTTTTGAGCAGAGCAGGTTCATAGGCTTACAGATGTCATTGAGAATACATTAGAAAGGTTTGCTCTAGTATCTTCTTAGATGTGGCGCAGGCCTTCGATAAGGTGTGGCACAGATGTTTACTCTTCAAACTACATAGAGATTTACCAAAACAATATTATATGATTTTAAAATCATACATAGAGAATCGCCACTTTCGGGTGAAATATGAAGAAGAATATTCCGAGCTAAAAAAGATTTCGACAGGAGTTCTACAGGGTAGTGTTTTGGGACCTGCTCTACACCAGAGATTCACCTCAATTAAACGATGTTACCGTTGCAACATTTGCTGATGATACTGCAGTTCTCTCAGTAGGAGACACTATCGAGGAATCGACAATGAAACTTTAAGAAGCATGTGACAAAATCATAAAAAGGACAAAAATGTTCGTATCGAGCTGAAATGAATCAAAATACACGCATGTGAATTTTACTAATCTAAAAGTCAGTTACAAACGTGTAATCTTTAACGGTCAGCAGATTCCGTATGCATTGATGACCTTAGATACCAGGCTCAGATGGAAAGAGCACGTTAAAAAGGAAAAAGATGAACTTAATATCAAATATCGAAAAAAGTATTGGCTGGTCGGGAAAAATTCGGAATTGTCAACCGAAAATAAATTGCTATTATATACACAGGTGCTAAAGCCTGTATGGACTAACGGAATACAGCTCTGGGGCTGTACAAAGAACACCAACACCAAAATAATACAAAACCACATGCTACGTGGTATAGTTAACAGTCCATGGTACATATATAAGCTTTTTTATTGGTATATGCCACAGATATAAAATTAAAATAATTATTTTAATTTTATATCTGTGCCATATACCAATAAAAAACCTTATATATTTACTATTATTGGCTCATAAAATATATTTTCAAGTCCATGGTACATTAAGAATGATGACTTTTCTTCCCTTTACTAAATATCCCGATGGTTCAAGAAATAAAAAACTGGCAGTAATTCTTGGGCAACGTATTTATCAACATGTAAATGAAGAGCTTCGTGGTGTGTTGGACACCACATGCAATAAGACGATTGAAGAGATCGAAACCAATTGATTCAATGGATTAAGAACACCAGAGCAAAGACTACTTCAGGAAATAACCTATAAATGGAGCCGGCCAATGGGCCTCTTCTCATTCACAAGTGACTAAATTAAGAAAGAAAAATTACTAGATGAATTATATTCAGTTGTAATAATTTAAATAAAAAAAAAATGGAAAAAAAAATCTATTTTTTAAATAGATCGAAAAATATCTATCTAACGAAATATAAAACAAAACAAATGTTGTATTTACCGATTTTGTTTTATTTTGTGTATATTTTGTCACGCTCAAGATTTTTATATAATTGCGAGCTTGCACGTAGCACTATAGCAATAAATTCTTCTTTTTTATTCGATGTTTAATAACAAAAAGATTCCAAATAACGATTTTTTTCGATAATTAATTCAAAAATATCAATTTTTTTGGTAAACTTAGAGATAACGTAAATCCCCACCGATTTTGGAAGATATAAAAAATTTATTACAAATAAAAAATGATCCGATGCAATTTACACCCAAACTTCTTGCAAGTATTTCAAATAGCTGAGTTGGCCATAACAATTACCAAGCAAATACAGTTGTAACAATTTAAAGTTTATGCACCCACTCCATTATAATTTGGACCTATTTTGTTAGTTATTAGCTTATGTAAAACAATAAAATATTCAACTTATATTTTATTATTCAATAAGGCCATTTTCCCAACATAGTAAAAATAGGGCATACCAATGGACAGAAATAAAAATCAAAAATTAAAAAATAGTAATAATACTCTTTCAACCTTGTATGTATGTGGAAAGTTGTCATTACATCCAAAAAGTAACTACATGTTAACTAGTTTTAAGGTTAAAAGTAAAAAAATTCAAATCGAAATAAATAAATTTCAATTATATTTTTTTCATATACATAATCAACTTTATCGCGTTTCACTCATTCCACTTGCGTATAACTGTAATGAATCTACTTAAAAGTTTCTAATTCTGAGTTTAACTCTTTACCAGTTTATTTTCCACGATTAAGCAGATGAGTTTTGTGTTGCTTTTCTGAATGAATCACGTGCTCAGAAATGTAATTTGAAAGTTGTCGTTGTATTATAGAAAATGTTTTCGAAACAATCAATTGCAACCTGATGTAATACTCGTGAATCAAAACTATCAGACAAATTAGTATATTATGTATTAGGGCTCTCCGTTGGGATATAACTCATTTATTAGTAGATAAATATATTCAAAAGTTTTGAGTCTTATTATACAGGCAGGCGATACATAATCGTATATAAGGCAATAAGAAGAAACTTTTTTAAACTAAATACTAAGTAATTTATCATTTTAACTCTAATCAAAATATTTATGGGGACGTAAAATACAAATATAGAATGTCCTAATAAAATACTATTGCCATAAAGAGTACTACACAGTACACACATAGATTCGACAAAGATTTCAATCAATAAAAGCAAATTAGCGAGTAAACAACGAAAAACACATAAATTCGAATCCTGTTCCTGTAATGCTTTTAGAGTACAAAACGGACAATTAAATTTATTGATTTTACATATGTGTTTAGGATGCGTATGCAGGATAATAGGACCTCAAAAAAGAGAGAAGGAGGATGGAATGGGTTCGCATGTTTATTTTAGTGAGGGCGGCATTAATATTTGTGCTATTATCACTTAATAAAAAGTATCAATATACTATACGTGATTGCCTTATAAAAACGTAAACAAAACGCGACAGAGTTAGTGACATCTGTGTCAAAAAAGTAGGATTTGTACACAGTTAAATTTATTTGTCAAAACAAAAAGGATGTCGTTTTTCATAACCCTATAAATATTTACATTTTTCTTATCATAAATTGAATAGGACAGGAGCGAGACAATGAACGTCATACGAAATTTTTAGACGCAGTTAAAATTTTATATGAGAACAATTATTATCATAAATTATTTTAAAAATTATAAATTATTTTAAAAACAAAAATTCTTATTTTTAATGTTTGACAATGAAGTTTATATCCAAAAATATTAAAAATAATTAATTATTTTCGCAATAAACAGAATCATATTATTGCTCTGCCATATTACGTAAAGGGAAATTCTCGTACCTAACCTATCCCGCATATTAAATTAGCTTTATTAAACAATTTGTTGCTTCTCAACATATGAATTTGATAAATTTCTTTAATCAAAATATTTGTTTTCATTCATTTTTGCACGTATGTCCGAACCGATAAAACGGACAAATTTCAGACAAGCCAATAATTTGAGGCCGAAGATTACCGGAACATAAGTGTGCATGCAGCTTATCTAATTTTTTTCTTATACTACGTATATTTTGATAAACAAGATTAAAGTTCATTGAGCTGCTCATTGAAAAAAAATAATAATCGTATTAATGTAAATATTCGTAATAAATATAATTGTTTCGCGCCCCTTAATTAGATTGATAAGACTACCGTGCAAATCATCAAAATAAAAATAATGAACAAATAAACCGACATGGTATAGTAAAAAAATATGGCCTTCATTAAAAAAATAAAATACCAAATACGACTAATAGGTGCGATATAAACCATATATTTAAAGAAAATTTAGCTGGTTAAAATTAGTGTACAAGCGGAGTTTAGGTGCCATAGAATCAGGATCAAATTTATAAACAAACGAAACGTTGGATAAATGTATGTTCCCTCTAAACTTGACGAATCGAAAACGAATCGCAAACGAGGAAATTTATATATGAAACACTTCGCAAACGTATCGCCTTAGCGAAGGAAAAGTGATTCGTTAGTATTTCGTTTGGCGTATGAAAATTAAAATGAAAGCGAACAGATTTGTATGTATTAGTAGTTCGCATTTCTCTTCATATTCCATTCATTGACGAAACGTTCTGAAATCGGAAACGAAATGCAGGTGATATGAAAACGTATCACTGCCGAACTACTTTTTATCACGTAGTTACTTCGAATATACTTACAATGACTTATAATGCACTACAATCTATTATATATGTAATAATTGATATAATGTACTTTATCACTTTTAATATGATTATTGTTATGGATTACTATATTATAATTAATATTCACTATTTTAATCACTGTACTCTTATTATTGGTATTAAACACGAATTATTTTTATTTTTTAAAAAGTAAAATGGCTACATAAGTAAAAGAATATAAAAATTATATATACATATATATAGCAAAAAACAACTTATATACCCGACAAACAATTTGTAACCGTAGACTATGCCTCGGTAACAATGTTACTGATGTATGGTAACAATATTTCGAATTTTTTTTAAATATTTTGTTTTTACCATTTTCCATTTACAATTTTTTGTTAAAAAAGCGATTTTTATTTTCGATTTTTACTCTAGTTCTTCTTTCTCGTTCGTTCATTCACTTTCTTTCTCTTTCGCGTTAAATAATATCGGTTGTTTATTGGTAATTATTCGGAAATCTTATATATTTATAAGTCGGTAATTTTTAGGATACAAAAACCGTGTTATTTTCAGCATCCGACATTTTTTTAACTCATTTTTATTTTAGTTCAGTGTGCTTGCGGTTGTTTTCTGTGCATCAGTAGATAAATTTACTAAATAGAAATTGTCTATTGATGATTATGAATTATAATTGGCTAATAATGTAAATATAATTGTAAGTATCAATTTATTCTTGATGATGAAGTTTAATTAAATTAAAAAGTTTAATTAATTTAATTAATATATGTTTAATTTAATTTAATTTTTATTATTTAGTTTTAAATATATAATTTTTTGGCAGATTTGCGGTAACTGTTCCTGACGCATTGGACAAAATTTTTTCAAAATGGCGTTTGAAGGTACGTGTTCTTCGACGTAAAAGAATTTTTCATTTATATATATTCTTACAATTCTGTGTCAGTGTCGTTTCTAATGTGTTAAGAAACTCATATAATTTACTTAATAATAGTGATTTGTAATCCAGTTTATTTCTAAATCATCCTCGTATCACGTTAATTAAACAAAATAACATTATTCGTGCTGGTAATTTAACTGGTAGCCTTTTATAAGTTTTAGCATGTACATCGGTAATTTATCGTAAACAAAGGGTATTCATGTCTTTAAATTTCTGGAGCATCGTTTTATTTTTTATATAACGCAGTTATAACTTAATTTGATATTGTTTACCTTATTTCAAATAACCTTTATTTTAGCTACAAAATTCCAGTTATTTATTAAAATTTTATTTACAGATGACTTCCTGCCTGCTGGAAAAATGATGTAAGGACAAAATACCACTTGGATTAAAAATTGAAAATTTAATTTTTATATGTAATTTTGGTAATTTTTTCTAAAAATGTAATCATATAAAATAAAAATAATTTTGAATATATTAATTTAATTTAAATTATATTTTTGTTTGTCTGTTTTATAATCTAATGTATGGTATATTAACGTCTACACACTTGGAAACTAGGTTCTACTTTGGTCAAATAAAATTGTCTAACAAAAAGCATGGGAATATAATTAGTATTTATAGACAAAATTGTCATGTAATTTTGCGATATAAAATAAAGAGATTAAGACAGTAACTATTCCCCTAAAATAACCTAAATATTTCACACATTTAACCCAGTGCTATTGCATTATCTTTTTCTAAAGATTACGGGGAAATCTACATATAAATATTTTGGTAATCGTAGAGTAACAAACACCGCGATTTAACCGATGGTGCCAAAATGGTAACAGTTCCAACCCATTGTCTGCCAGAAATAGGTAATTTTATGGTAACCGATCGGGTTCGTTACCGACTCGGTCCCCGGTAACAGCTAGGTTTTTTTTTGGTTTCAAAATTGAAATTGTTTGTCGGGATATGAACATGGTAGTGTTGGTGTCATATAAAAAAACAATTTACCTGCGTTTCGTTTTCGATCCGCTTTAGTGAGGCCTCGAAAATTTATTTAGAGGGTTGTGCGTACGTGTAAATGCAATCAACAATATGCCAGTACCATAAAATTGATGCATTGACGTTCATCATCTCGAATACACGAACATAACACAGAATAAACAATGCAGGAGCTAATAATACATACATTAAATATAACTTTGACGAAATAAAACACACAAACTATAAGCAAAATTGTTTATTATTGTTAACAAAAGACATGACATAGCCTTGATAAATTTTAATTTCTGTTGATATATTTTAATGAGTAATATTTATTAAAAAGTAAATATAACATTAAAGTTTCCGTAGTCTCTTTCGAAATCACAACACAAAAAAAATTTAAACAAACCAAATGTACAAAAATTCGACTTAGAATAAGATCCTGTATGAAAAGTGTCGCGATTATTCGAAACTGGACGAAACTCAATAAATAGAATTGTATAAAAGTATGTGTGAACTGAAGACAAAAAATATATAAAAATATATATCTTCCATATATATAAAAAGAAGTGTACATTTTGATTGCAACTTCATAACTCGAGAACGCCATAACATGTTTAGGGAAGGTGCAGGGAGGCGTGATGATGGTTAGTTGATTTACCGAAATTCAAAATCGGTCCAGCCATTCTCGAGTTATGAGTTTTTTCCTGAAATGAACTCGCTCTTTGTAAAACAACAACAAATACACATAAAATCGAAAAATAGCAAATATCTCGAAAACGGTGCGTCTGAACGAAAAAATAAGGTCACTTCCCCCCCTCCCCCACACTCCATGCACGCACTTTGTGATCACTTGGGTATGGTCCCAGCCCCGAAATCGATCCAAACTAATACACAAACCAGTGGTGTATATGTATACGGCCGTCTAAAAAAGTTTTGAGTGTATGCAGTCCCAGAAAAGGTAAACACGAAAAAAAAATTCCATACAAATGCTATGGGGAAAAATTTTTGAAAAGTTTTTTTTGACTTTATTTATTTATATTTCGTAAATATAGCCGAAAATAAATTTTCATTCCCCTGAGCATGAACTTTGTTTATTTATCATTAATTTTGAAAAGGTGTTTTTCATTTTTAAGATAGTTTTCATTCAGAATTTCATCATCCACCACCAAATTACAGTTGACGACGGATACCCGTTGTACTGACGTCGGTCACCGGAGGATAATGGCCATACAACAACAATTAAAGTACGCAATCAAGACATTGAAGTTGATAATCGTTAGATTGTGCCTTATTCTCCACTATTGTCAAAAGTATTTCAGGCTCACATAAATGTTGAGTACTGTAATTCTGTGAAGTCGAATAAATACATTTGTAAATATGTGAATAAAGGCAATGATATGGCTGTTTTTGGAGTAGCTGGTGACAATAATAATGATGAAATCGCCAAATATCAAATGGGGCGCTACATTAGCACTAATGAAGCTCTTTGGAGAATTTATTCATTTTCAATTCCATTTTCAATTTCAATTCATGAGCGATATCTTGCCGTTGTTCATTTGGCTGTTCATCTTGAAAATGGCCAGCGTGTGTATTTTACCGATGCAAATGTACAGCAGAGAGCAGCACAGCCACCAGCAACAACATTAACTGCATTCTTTCCATTGTGTGAAAGCGATGAATTTGCCAGAACGATGCTGTATTCAGATGTAACGCATTATTTCACTTGGACTGCAAAGAAATGGCAACGACGTAAACAAGGAACACCTGTTGATGGCCATCCGGGAGTTTTTTGCAGATACCATGGGAAGATTATACACAGTTCATCCAAACAATGCAGAATGTTATTATTTGCGGTTGTTGTTAGTAAATTTTGTTGGGCCACGTTTATGTCAACATTTGCGAAGAGTAAATGGTCATTTATGTGTGGCGTATCGTGAAGCATGTCAGCAATTAAGTTTACTTGAAAATGATGCGCATTGGGATTTAACGCTTCATGATGCATCGATTGCTTCTTCTCCACATCAAATACGTATGTTATGTGCCATAATCATATCAAGATGTTTTCCATCAAATCCACTTGAATAGTGGAATAAATACAAAGATTTTATGGCAGAAGACTATATGATTGGAATGAGTCATCACACAAGAAACGCTGATTTGCTGATTTCATTTGAAATGTCTAATGAGGCATTAATAGCGATTGAAGATATGTGCCTAACAATTGCAAATAAAGCATTAGGGCAATTAGGTTTGTCACCACCCAGTGCATTATTTATTTGATCGAGAATTGCAACGTGAACAACAGTATGATCCCAATGAATTGCAAACATTTGTGAATTTGAATGTGCCCAAATTAAATGACCATCGAAAACCTGTCTATGATACCATCATGCAAGCTGTACAAAATGAAATCGGTGGATTATATCCCTTTGCCGACCACAAAAAATAAAAAATTGGCTCAATTGAAGTACAAACCACACAAGTGTGTGAGTAAAAAACATAGTATGTAATGACATTTTTGAAAAAAAAATTTCGCTTCATTTGAAATACAACTCACACAAGTATGTATAGTTATAGTGTTTTTGTTTTCGGACGAAAATAAGTTAAAAAAGAATACACAAATGTGTAAGTTGGTTCAAAACCCATACAACCATATATTATTCACATGATTCGTTTGCCATAGCCACACAATTGTGTGGGCAGGCCGGTAAAGGGATATTTTTTGGATGCGCCTTGTGGTACGGGAAAGCATTTGGGATATCACTGATTTTGGCAGCCATTCGATCGCAACGAAAAATTGCATTGGCACTTGCTTCGTCGGGAATCGCTGCTACTCTATAGGATGGTGGACGAACAGCGCACTCTGCAATTAAATTGCCATTGAATGTGCAGGTGTGCTTATATTTATTGATTGATCTCTTTAAAATTTAATCGATATTATTGTAAAATATAATTATTCTCGAATTAACAGGTGATTGAACATCTCACGTGCAATATTTCAAGAAATTCTGCGATGGCAAAAGTTTTGCAAAATAAGCAGCAATTATTATTTTCGATGAATGTACAATGACGCATAAAAAATCGCTGGAAGCATTACACCGTACAATGCAAGATCTACGTCAGAATCAAGAAATGTTTGGTGGTGCATTGATATTATTATCAGGCGATTTTTGCCAAATATTGCCTGTGGTTCCACGATTAACACTGGCGGATGAGATCAATGCATGCTTAAAGTCTTCCCTTCTGTGGAAACATATGCAAAAATTGACATTGAACATAAATATGCGCGTTCAATTGCAAAACGACCAATCTGCAGATCGGTTCTCGAAGTTGTTAGATATTGGAAATGGCAAAGTTCGAGTCGATAAGGAAATGGATTGATTACATTGCCGAACAATTTTTTGTACCATTCTCCAATCAACAGAAGAGTTGATTGAAAGTCTGTTCCCAAATATTGTTCAAAATTACAGGAATCACAGTTGGTTGAGAGAACGCGGTCGGAGGTGAGAGAACGAAAAGGTAGTCTGCTTGCGTGATTTTAACTATAACATGTTAATTGGTAATAAATTTAATACTTGATTTGCCCGGTCCGCCTTGCTGGGCCTAAGTAAACCTTTTCTTTTGTTGTGTCTCTCGATTTAAATAGATGTCACAGCATTTAGTTATGGAAAATTCATTTTTCGTATATCTGTATAATAAGTACATTGTATTAGAGTGTAAACATTATAACGGGAAATTGATTTTGCAATATTTTTAATGAGCTATTGGAATGCAAACTGCTGTTAAATGAAGACAATGTAAAGATAAATGTAGATGATTCGTATTATATATCGCACAGTGATACCTGATGGAAGAATATTATTAAAAAATGTAATAAATATTTTATGGTGTTATTGTGATTGTTCCGTATGTTGGTCTATTTTAGCACTCTCGAATTGTGCGTATTGTGTAATGCGAATGACAGAAATCCCGTTAAATCTCTGCAGAATTTTATGTAAAAAATTTTCATTAAATTACCTTATTATTTAAGACATTGTTTTAAGGAATTATACATTTATATTTTTTCGTGATTTTATTACAGAACTGAACTTCATGATGCATTTGGGCCAAAAATCTTAAGCGATATTCCCGGAACGCCAATGATCAATTCCGTCGATAAAATATCCGACTTTAGTGCAAGTTTTATTGATAGTGCAACTGCGAACCAGACATCATCCTTATTAACAGGAGACTTGCGAGATCGTCGAAATTTCAGCCAAATTACTATAGCCAAATTAGATACAATAAATACTAATATTGATAGTACTAATAGTAGTATTAATACCAATAATAATAATAAGTATCGAACTTATGGTTTTCCGGATAGTAAAACCAATGAATATGATCTGAATGGTAACAATATTTCATCACAAAACCTGCAACAACAACAGCAAGAGGAAAATATGAGCGTTAATCATCATATACATTTCAACCATCATAATTTTAAGGATAATGTAGATAATAGACGCAGAATTAGTAAACAAGACATTGAGGTGAGATCAGTAATTTGATTTAACTAATTTTAGCAATGAATTATATGAAATATTTATATAACTATAGGGGCTGGATCCAGAATCATTGATGTTTCGCGATGGCCGACGAAAAATTGATATGATACTGTGTTATGAAGAGGAGAACGAAGGTGTAATGACCGAATCAGAATCAAAGCGACGAGAACAGCGTAAAATATTTCAAGACTGTCTAATACGAGAAGGTTTGGAACTTGAAATCGAAGATAAATCACAGGCTTTCGACGAAAAAACGTTTTTCGTTAAGGTTCATATGCCATGGCGAACAGAGACTCGATATGCTGAAGTTATGAATTTAAAACTTCCTGTTAAGCGATTTATTACAATAAGCGTTAAGGCATGGGTATATTATATTTTTATATTATTTCATAATAGTTTGATTATTGTTTCTATGAGATACAATATTTGTATTTTACACGAAAATGAATGTTCACGAGATAACAGAACATTTTACTCACCTGTCATCAAAGGAAGATTTACATTTTCTATCTAAACAATTAGTTTTAATTTGAATTTATATTTTATCTTCAATTGAGTATGCGGTGTGCTTTTAGTCCTAGGACGTAAAACACTTTTAAGCACGCTGTCAATGATTACCAATATATAACTAAATTTCAATTATACAGGAGTGCTTCAGGCAGGTGTACTCGGTTAAAAAAACACCGTTTTTATTGAACGTAGCAGAAAAAATAGATTTTGTGTTCATATCACGTAATACCCAAGAAAAGATAACTGTCTAGAGACAATCATTGAAATATTTTGAAATTTTATGAACATCTGCCCTAAAAATTTACAAATATATATTTTCTATTATTTTTTTTTATTTTTAGTTTTTTGGTTTAAGCTTCGCCATCTCCATAAATACTCGTACTTAAATAACTCTATATGGTGGTCGATTGTGTATTTGTTGCACTTCTACTAACGACAGAAGTAATATCCAATTTCAATCTGATAAGATAATGAAAAATCTGATGAGATGATTGAATTTTTTCATCATCTAGTCTTTGTATAACAATAATATTTTTATTAATTATTTTGAAGAATAATTTTTTTTTAACCATTGAACGCATTGAATGGACCACTTGAAACGTAGGCAAACATTTACATGAAATTTAAAACGTAAATGGCAAATTTTGATTTATCGATTCAAATAAAAATTGCATATATTTTTGCAATTTTACTGTGTTACTTTTTTTGAAAATTATAAGAAGAAGTGCTTCTGTTATTAATGCTATGTAGTTGCAAAGCGTAAGCATATTATAAAACCAGCATGCATTTGATATTTTTGTAATATTACTTGACTATTTCTTTAGTTGATATATTGGCATAATATCTTGATCTGCTTTCAATTAAATTTAGTAGATTGCTTGGAGGAGCTCCACCTTTTTATGATGTAACAAAAAATTCTGTGTTTAACTATTACGTACCCTAGACTTTTTATAAAAGCTTCCTCCTTTATTTGTATATTATTAATCTTTATCGTAATCTGTACTACGTTTATGTTTGCAATGCATTACCAATTTCTAGTGTTGCTTCATACATGTTTCTATGTCTTTACAGGATGAAGAAAAATCAATAATAGCTCCGCAAAATTTCATCAAAAAATATTGGCGTAAATTTCGTCAACTGACCGAATATAATTACAAACATATCGATAAGGAACCATCGTTCTATTCTGCCACGGCCGGTGGCAACCCCGAAGAGCAATTTATCGTTAAAGATCGTTTCTCGTCCTATACCAGTGCGCAAAGAAGTTCAATCGTTTGGCAAATATTATTACGAGCAAAATATGATGAAACAGAAAAAGTTGGAATACGAAAACTATTAAACGATGATACATATTTAGGATGTTTCCCATTACATGAAGGACGTTATGATAAACCGCATTCAAGTGGATTAATATTTGATCGAAGGGTATGTAAAGTGCATGGTAATGTTTTGTTTTCGTATTTAACAACCAATTTTAACAATTATTACATTTTGCTTTGCGAAGTTGCTGTATCTAGAATGGGCTCGACCAATAAAATGGTATAAAAGGCAACCGCTATGTCTAGTACGAAAATATTTTGGTGATAAAATCGCATTATATTTTTGTTGGTTGGGTTTTTATACAAACATGTTGGTCTTACCAGCTGTTGTTGGGACATTATGCTTTTTTTATGGATTAGCATCGATGCAATCTGATGATAATCAACCGAGCAAAGAAATCTGTGATACAAATGGTGTTGGAAATTTAACACTGTGTCCGTTATGTGATAAAGCATGCAGTTACCAAAAACTATCCGAATCGTGCCTATTTTCACAGGTCACGTATTTATTTGATAATCCATCAACTGTATTTTTTGCTATATTTATGTCATTTTGGGGTAAGTGAAACTGTCGTGTAGAATAAGCTGAAACCACTTACTAACACTAGATTTTCTATAATTTTAGCCACCACATTTTTAGAATTATGGAAACGGAAACAATCTGTAATAAACTGGGAATGGGATTTGGAAAGCATTGACAGTGATGAGGAAAATCGACCTGAGTTCGAAACGTCGGTTAAAACATTTCGTACAAATCCAGTGACACGTGAAAAAGAACCATATATGCCAACATGGAGCCGTATTCTACGATTTATGGCAACGGGTAGTGCAGTACTTTTTATGATATGTGTTGTACTAGCTGCCGTTTTGGGTACAATTATCTATCGGATATCCGTTGTAACTGTCATATACAGCGGAGGTGGAACATTTATAAGGAAACATGCCAAAATTTTTACATCAATGACTGCCGCCTTAATTAATCTCATTATAATTATGATTTTGACACGAATTTATCATCGATTAGCAATTTTTCTTACGAATTTAGAAAATCCGCGTACACACACGGAATACGAAGATTCTTTTACGTTTAAAATCTTCTTTTTTGAATTTATGAATTTTTACAGTTCATTGATCTATATAGCATTTTTTAAAGGGCGGTTTTTTGACTATCCCGGCGATGACATTGCCCGGCAGTCAGAATTTTTCCGCCTTAAAAATGATATATGCGATCCGGCTGGATGTTTAAGCGAATTATGCATACAGTTAGCTATTATCATGGTGGGGAAACAGTGTTGGAATAACTTTATGGAATATTTGTTTCCGAAATTTTATAATTGGTGGAGACAACGGAAGCACAAGCAGCAAACAAAGGATGAATCGCATTTGCATATGGCTTGGGAACAAGATTATCATTTGCAAGATCCTGGTAGACTTGCATTATTCGATGAATATCTAGAAATGGGTAAATGTTGAACTAAGTATTAAAAATATCTATTTATTTAAAATACACAAACTAAAAATTATATAACAAATTCAGAATTACAAATAAGACGCAAAACGTTCGATTATGTAGTTGTTCTCTTTACGGTTTAAAGTTTTACCTTGATATTATGTTATATCATCAGCCTATTCCATGCTTGAATTTCCCGTTTACAAATTTGCGCTCTATTTGGTCGGTATTTTTTGGTGTCAAATACCTATATATGCCACCAATAGGCCACCAAGTATTGAGACGTTATGCACATTTTAATCTAAGGGGAAGAATAAACCGATTAAACTCGTTCAATGACTGGCTCAAAAACATGTACGTATTATTTATTCCAAGTAAATTATATAGCAAAAAATCTCTAATAATTTAAACTTACTCACCCAAAGGCCCAAAGTCACTTCTATCACTACTGATCTACATCTCATAGATCAGTGTAGTATATAGATCAGTGTCTATCACAGACCATCGATAGAGTGAGGTAAAATATAAAATATAAAAGGTGCGACTTTATTGAATTTTGTATTTCGCCTCATTTGGATTGTCGGTTAATTACATAAACAGACCTTGTTATGTAAATACATTTTTATTTATAAATTATTTTGAAATGCAGATATTTTCTACAAATAGGTATTTATATACTATCACTTCTATTCTAAATTGATATTTTCCTTTCAGTACTTCAGTATGGATTCGTAACATTATTTGTGGCTGCGTTTCCCCTAGCGCCATTGTTTGCGTTATTAAATAATATAGCTGAAATTCGATTAGATGCATACAAAATGGTAACACAAGCAAGACGTCCACTTGCCGAACGAGTTGAAGATATTGGAGCATGGTACGGAATATTAAAAATAATCACATACACTGCTGTGGTATCGAATGCATTTGTAATAGCGTATACGAGTGATTTTATACCGCGAATGGTATATAAATACGTTTACTCTGATAACTATGATCTAGCGGGTTATATAAATCATTCTTTATCGGAGTTTAAAACAGCCGACTACAAAGAAGAATGGGGTGCACCCATGTCAACCTGGGATCCAGATATATGTTTATATCGAGGATATCGGACAGGACCCGATGATAAAGATCCATATGGATTGAGCTCACACTATTGGCACGTGTTTGCCGCAAGACTAGCTTTTGTAGTAGTATTTGAAGTAATTCTTATTTGCTTAATTATTTCGTAACAGATTATTTAGTTTCATATTCATATATTCAGCACGTGGTGTTCGTATTGACTGGTATTATGCAATTTATAATTCCTGGCGTTCCTGCCGAGGTGAAAACACAAATTCAACGAGAGCAACTACTTGCAAAAGAGGCCAAATATCAACATGGATTACGAAAAGCCAAAGAAACAGATTACGAAGAATTACTGCAAGCTATAAGGGACCAAAGCGATAATAGCCGCCAAGGTAAATTTTGAAGTGTGTAATAAGATTAGTGTTCTATTATAATACTCTAATAATTTCTTATGGTATCAGGCGGAGGTGGTGCACGTGGTAATTGGGCCAGACGCTTGAGTAGAGTCAGCGATGGCCTAGACGCACATGTGGAAGTACAACAAAGACCACGACGGTCTATTGAATCGACAGTATGGGAAGTTACTTAACAATTTTTCATTTAATCGATGAATAAATTTGTTCATTTCTAATTTATAAATATGTTAAAAATAATGTCATACTCATATATTTTAAATAAAAATTTTATTTAAATTTTGTAAATTTTTAATTTGTTTTTAACTACACTCCTGCACTACGCTATAACTTACGGCATATTATTTGAATCTTGATTTTCTAGTATTACTGTTACTAAATGTGCTAAAACTAGCGTTACTACTATTCGGAGCGCCGTTTGCGCCATCAGTTTCATATCATCGACCCTTTTGTGCCTGTCGTATACATCGTGGCTTGACTCGGAACACAGATGGATCGAGTGTATTGTATGGCGCGGATGGTTCTTGATCATTTACTATATTACGATTACGCCGCATCTCATTCTTCTCCAACAAATGTGGAGCGATTAACAAGAATAATTGTTCCGTCCATGATGGTAATCCACATGAAGAGAAACATAATTCCCAATATGGAAGCCCTAAATGAGCAATAGTCATACGCATATATTCGGTAAAAGTATCAGCCAAAAATTGCCATCGTAAATTATTCATTTCCAGTAAATAAATTTTCGAAGTAGAAACTTCAGGGCTCTCATATACAATACAAACTTTAGCTATTCCGGTTATGTTACTGAACTCAAATATTTTAGAACGTGGTGTTAAATGCGGTGAATTGTTATAACCATTATTACTATCGTGTACTGGTTTTGCTGTTGACGCCCCAGTTGCGCTCAGTGACGAATTCGGCAAGGAATTTATAAGAGTTTCCATATTCTCACGAATCAACGAAATCTTTAATAGCTGTGGAATATTAATTTGTCCGACACGACGATTATCATTTGCTAAAAGTTAGACAAAAACTTAAATTGTTAAAACAAGATTATTATACAGTGAATTAATAATTTTAGACGTACGTGAGTACTGATAACACCACGTCATTAAAAATCCATCGGTAGACAAATAAAATTTTCTTAAATCATCAGCCAAATAAACGTTGTGACGTTGTTCCCACGTTGTAATCTGGGTCCGTTCACATGGTTGTCGTTTATCATAATTTATTCCAGTGATCCGTGGGATTCCATTCAACACTTTTGCTAAACCAAGTGTTAAATTCTCATAAAACCCTTCATCTGAATTTATTTTCGAAACCGCTTGTTGTACAATAGCCATTTTATTTCTAAACTGACGTAATCCTTTTTTATTTGATCGAACAAACAAACGAAAACTGTTTCCATGGTTGACATTCTTTGAATCGGCTTTTAATTTTATTATGTTGTAGTCTGACGCAAAGAAATTCATAATTTTTGTCTTTTAATTTAATAAAACTATTCAAAGAAAATTAATTTAAATCAATTTGAATTTTGATATTTTTCAACTGTGTGGCAGCTAAAGATTTGGGGCTTCAAACTTTTAATGAGGTTTTTTGACAATTTAATTTAAGGATACGTAGTTTTGTTTGGTAAAACTTTTCCAACTTGACGTTGGTTTATACTCAAACTACGCTAAGCCTGGAGTGAATGCATTGAAGAAGAGTTGACAAAGGAAAATGGAACAACAGGAATGGAGGCAACTACTGGAAGAGACAACATTCCAACACGAGTATTAATCAGCAATGATAAACAGAGTATTCCCGTATATTTCAAGAAAACGATTACAAACATTAAATCCACTGGGCAATTAATACTTCTCTTTAAAAAATAAAAAAAAAATAAAAATCTATACAAGAAACAAGAAGGCTTACCAATGGGGAATCCCCTATCAGGAACACTAGCGGAAATATTCATATCAAACTTCGACCAAAATATATATTCATCGAAACGAATAGCTTCAAAAACAACATCATCTACTGGTACCGCTACGTCGATGACATCATAATCTTATTCAATGGATCCAACAGGCAGCTTAAAAATCTACACGACTACATCAACAACAGACACCCCAATATAAAATTCACATTAGAAACTGAGAAGGAACACCAAAATTCTTAGATATCACAGTAAAAAATAATAACAACAAACAAAATTTCAAAATATATAGAAAAGCAACCCAAACCAATCATACAATACACGCCACATCAAACCATCCGCCAAGCCATAAAAGGTCAGCATATGAACACATGATCAACCACGTGAATAACATACCCATACAAAAAAGCGATTATATAAAGGAAATGAACATCATAAAACAGATAGCCATATCCAACGGATTTAATGATAAAATGATCGACCAAATAAAAAAGAAATACCATCACAAAACAAGATTAAGATCACTCATAACATTAAAAAGAGACACTGAAAAAACACAAAATTCATAATAACGGAATACAACACAGATACTGCGAACGCAATACACAGCACTCTCAAAAAACATAACTACACACCTGCATATAAAACAACAAACAAAATGGAAAACTGCCTAATAAAGAGAAAGCTATATAATGAATAAAGACCAACTAAAATGTAATGATTGTGAGGCGTTCTACATCGGACAAATTGGTCGGAACTCATAACAAGATTCAAAGAACATGTAAAAGATGTAGGAAAACCCACAACACAGTCGAAACATTCAGAACATCTGACTCATCATCAACATACATACACTGGATATTTCAACAATCTTGAAATCCTATATAAAATGAATAAAAACGATAAGATGGATAGATTAGAGGAGTACAAAATATATGAAAATAGAGACAACCCACAACTGTTGAATGATAGGATGCCATGTAACGAGATCTATGACTATATAAAGAAAACATTTGTGAGTCAAAATTAGAATAACGAATTAGCTGATGAAGAGTGAAAACTCGAAACTAGTTCAAAAATAAAATTATCACAAAAAGTAAAATAGTTATTCTCATTTGTTTAAAGTTAAAATGTAGATTATGTTTAAATATTATTTTCGAGAGAACAGAATAAAACAATACCAAAAAATTTGGTGTTTTAATATAAAATAAGGGTTTAACTTAACAATAAAAATCTATTACGATTTAGTTTGAAGCCAGAAGCTGATTCCGTGTGTGGATTGGCCCATTTACAATTATTTTAAAATCACGCCACTATTTCCACTTAACACCACTGATTCCTTTCCTGTTCATCACTTTCGCTTTTAATGTTTCACGTACCGAATGTTTATTTATTATTTATTCATTGACATTACAATTTTGATAAAGGAAAAACACATATGGAAGAAGAAGTACAACAACCACCAAAAAAAATACTTCCATTAGGCATAAAAACCTCAGATTTTTTCAAAAAACAAATCCACTCCATGTTAGTACCCTCCGTATTGAGCTCAAGCTCATTTGTTACAGAGGACACTGCAAGAAGTAAATACTTACAGACTACATACAAAAATAATACAAATGAAAAAATAATTACAAAAATAATACATGTATTATCATTCAAGCGCACCAAGCTAAATAAAAGGCTTTAAAAGATTTAGGCGACGCTGAATGTTTCGCGTATCTCCCAAATGACTGACTCATTGTGTTCATTGCACCCTTTTTTTATCACTCGCTGAATATTGGAGATCTTTTGCGGACTTTCGACTGTCGAGATTATTGACATCTAGGTTTAATAAAAGCATTAGTGTAGTTTGATAACGGTTTGGTTGTATAGCAGATTATAATAGTCTAGAACAGAACCTTCGAGAAAATTTATTTCTGAATAACTCCAGTGGCTCTATTCTTGTTTTCCCTGGGAATAGGAAATTGGGAAAAATATTTTCATAGCATTTTTGTCTATATTGTATTTTTCTGGCCTACTGAAAGAATAAGTTTAGTGCAAAAATTTTCAAAACCAAGTGAATTGGGAAACTTTTGTTCCACAAAATTTTTATCGGGAAAAATATTTTCCCATTTAACTTTATTTCGAAAATATTAGTATCAATCCTGTTCCCTCATCAGTAGGCCAGAAAAATACAATTTAGACAAAAATGCTATGAAAATATTTTTCCCAATTCTCTATTCCCAGTGGCACTATTCTGGTAATCCCCCGGGAATAAGGAACTGGGGAAAGAATTATTTTTTCTATTTAGCAGTTTCTAGAAACGATTTTTTACTCCGAATGGTATAATTTTACACGTGAACGAACGCACAAAAATCTAAAAACGATTTCCGAACCACCAAAAAATTTTAAACGATTTTTTTCTCTGTTGTATTTTGCTTTGATTACTTCAAAACAATGTCAAAAATTTCAAAGAAAAATTTATTTTTCATTAATTTAATATTTTTATTAAAAGCTCATCATGAACATAATATGGTAAACTTATTTAATTTTAAAATGAATAGAAATGGCGGTATAAACATTCAGCTCAAAACAAAATATAAAGAATTGTTGTTATAAAAATCGTCTGTATTTTTTCTTGTAAGTGGCGAGGCAAAATATATTTACGCACGAATGGTCTGTAATTAGATGTGTATGTGGCAATGCTTTTAGAAGTCGTCCGTAGAAATGTGTATGTGGCAAAGCTTTATGAATAATCGACGCGCGACGGATTTTACGATGTAGGAAAAATTTCATAATACGCCTCCAGTTCTTTAGATTTACGGACAATGGAAATTCCGGTTGATTTGCTACCAGGATAAACTTAGATTCACAGATATGATATCATAGCTAGAATGATTGATTGATAGATTGATTCAATAGCACCAAGTACTGAACAAGTGTCTCGGATACAACCGGGCCTATTCCTACAACATGTTTACACATAACAATAGGAAGGATAGGAAAGGTGTTTTTGGGACGGAACGACCCAGTTTCAGACACCAGCGACCGTACAACACAACACAATTCTAATCTACTAGAGGAAGGTGCACGATGGTATTGGTCTTCAACAATTGCTTCTCTAAATCAGCAACCTGAGGAAAAAATATTATTATTTCACGTACATCTGGAAATTTCCTGACATTTAATGCTAAATTAATACTCTCCGGCTTCCTAAACAAAACTGTTTGATTGAATCGGCCCGGTTACAGACACCTAGATAAAGTCGATAGTTTAGTAACACAATGATAACAAAAGACATGACATCATAGCTAGAGTGTTAAAATTATTAAAGCTGATCGATTTATTGGCCAAATTAAACATTTTTAGGTCAATAAGATACATATGTCAATGTTCTCGTATGGGAAAAAGATGATTGCCTCGGCCAACAAACTCCAATCAGATCAAATTGATTAAATTGGTGCATGGTGCTTGTGGATCCTTAAACTTAGAATTATCGTGCACGAGAGATAAGATAATAAATGCACAAAGCTTTATCCAAAACCATTTTTGAAAGTACGCAGGCGGGGGAAGACGGTTATCCTTCGTATCGTTATTAAGTAGGTTTCATGACTAAAACAATTAATGCTCCTATTAATCAAAAATATGTCCTAATATGTTAACAAGGGTTTAAATGCGGCATGTTTGATCTACAACGACAAAATGTACATGATGAAGTGACTCAAATATCAACAAGGTTCTTATTTAAGCAGCAACGACGCCTTTTGGAGAATTTATAGCTTTACTATTCATGAAAGATATCCTACTGTACAACAACTAGTCGTTTATTTAGAAAACGGACAAAAAGTTTATTTTAGTATAAAAATGGCGGCGCAGCAAGGTTTTGCTTCCATTTCTTTGGAACTCTTACGGCTTCTTTGAAATTATGTCAAGAGGATGGTTTTACTAAAAACAATATTATTTTATCATCAAATACCATCTTATTACACATGGAAGATCCAATAATTGTGTAGAAGAAAGAGAATGGTTGAAGTTGAAGGTCACCCAGATATAAGATTCGATTGTGCTTTAGGTAGAGTTTATACTATCCATTCAGCATAAGTGTTTCTTCTTAAGAATGTTGCTGCATGATGTTAAAGAGCTAATATCTTTTCATGATCTGAGAACAGTTGCTGGAAACATTTGTGCAGCATTTAGAGAGGCATATTTCAAATGTGGTTCACTTGAAGATGATAATCAATGCGATGCTACCTTAGGAGAAGCTGCCATAATATCACTAGCCAAAACGGCTAATCATATTAATCAAAAATATGTCCTAATATGTTAACAAGGGTTTAAATGCGGCATGTTTGATCTACAACGACAAAATGTACATGATGAATAACTCAAATATCAACAAGGATCTTATTTAAGCAGCAACGACGCCTTTTGGAGAATTTTATAGCTTTACTATTCATGAAAGATATCCTACTGTACAACAACTAGTCGTTTATTTAGAAAACGGACAAAAAGTTTATTTTAGTATAAAAATGGCGGCGCACCAAGGTTTTGAATTTTGTGCATATCATTTAATTTTGTTTTCGTCCGAAAAGTAACAGTAACTATAATAAATAATTAACGATAAAATAATTAATATGTTATCAAAAACAAATAATTAATATGTTATATAATTAATTTGTTATCAAACTATTTTGCTTTTTTCAAAAAGAATTCCGATTTAACTAAGATCTGTTAAAATACGGAAGACATTACAACCTGTCATTGTTTAACTATCTACACATTTATGTATGGTGAATTTAACTTAAAGCAACAAATTTTTTTTTTTTTAACTTGAAAGGGTTAAAATTATTTTAGATATACCTTTTTCAACCAAGAAAAAAAAATGGCTCAATTTTAGTTCAACCTTCACAAATGTGTGAGGATAAACCATAGTATGAAATGGCGTTGTTGATAAAAAAATTCGCATGATTTGAAGTAATACCAACACAATTGTGTGTATAGATATAGTGTTTTTTCGGACGAAAATAAGTTAAAAAGGAATTCACAAATATGTATGTTGGTTGAAAACACGTACAAAAATAAATTTTTGGCATGATACTTTTGCCCTACCCACACAATTGTGTTAGTAAAACACAAAACGGATATTTAACCTTTATATTTACAACCAGCATACCCGGGTATGTCCGTAATTCCATACATTTAGTATTGAATGATAATTTGTAATTTCATTTTAAATTGATAAATACATTTTGGCAAAATGTAATCTAAAACAAATAATTGTTATTAATAAATAATAATTACTAAAGATTTCAAGCTGATAAGTCACCTAAATCCATAAAATTTTGGGTAATAAAACACCAAAGAAGTTAACGGTACAGAACGAGCCTAAGCAACTGTCAAGTGTCACAAATTCGGAGGGTAAAAGAGAAAGCATCTAAATCAACGGGATTACAACAACAACAAAAATCTATAAGCGCCCCACGCCACAACCAAAATTGTTTTCTTAATTTTGTCTGATTTATAACTTAAATTCAGGATAAATTTACCATAAATCACTAGCTTCTTAACATAATTTACATTTTATTTTATATAAACACTTGGTAAACTTGGTGGTGGTAAGATATTCCTCCTTGAAATTTTTTAGGCGTATTTTCGCATTTTTTCACGATACACTTCGTTTTGTACAAAAGTCTGTATTTTTTGTTATCACATAATACACCACTATATAAACAAATAACTATTTAATAAAATTTTTTTTGTTGTTATGTATTATAAATAACAATTTTAAAAATTTATAATTTATCATTTTAACGCGCAAAATTAAAATGTCACTTCGTACAACAACACAAACCGGTTTGACGGGCGCTTATAGCGAAATATGAGTAAACCATATGGATTTTTTATATAACCATCCTATTCTGGCTTGTGACAGATGAAATAGCAAATTTAATATGGGTAAAATATTGCCACCTATTCCTCAGTATTTTAACTTCCTTGTAAAACACGAAAACTTACCCGGTGTAAACATAAGGGTTAAATAATTATACTGTTTATGTTGGAGGTTGAACCCAGGTCGAATCAACTTCCCGCTAAACAAAAAAAGCGTATCATAAAAAACGATATGTTGCCGATACGTAAACGATTCGATTTTTTACAAATACGCAGGAATCTTTCATACATTTTTTATATACTGTACATACAATACAACAACAATAAAAATTCAACTGCAAATGATGAGAGAGATATATAAAAAAATCATCATTCGCTTTAGTTTTATATGTGACGTGATCTAAGTAAAGTAAACCTTGTATTTAATTTTTAACGAACGACGCCATTTTCAAAATTGCTTTGGTTACAAAAGTTTTTATTAAATTTTTTTTAATAATAGATAGTTTATTGTTGTATCTTAGACAAGCAAATTAGATTTTTCATTTGAACTAAAAAATGAAAACAAAACAAACTTCTGATAATTCCAATGTCATCGTTGTATCTGTGGTTTTTCGATAAACTGCGTATACGTATACGCAAAAAACAAAATATTTTTGATTGTATGCGGCTATTTACAGAAAATGAAATCGCAGTTTAAATTTTTACGTTTACATAGGATGAAATATCTGTTTTAGGTTGTCTCAGGTTGTATTTAAGTTGTTTTATTGAATACAATTACTAAAATGTTGCAAGTAAGTGAAAGAATTATAACAAATTAATTGGTTTCATTAATAAAAATGGGTAAACGAAATTATTATGAAGTACAATGGGAAATAAAAAAAAAATTGGTCTGAATCCATATCGTTAAAATTTGATAAAGAAATCACTCCACAAACATCACATCACGATTCGTCTATTGAATGGAATGGCATGTAACATGAGGAATTATTTACTGCAGACGAAACTTTAGATTTTATATCCCCTGATCCCCAGGTCATAAATTATAATATAGATGTAAATAATTTATTAATGAATAAAATGACCAAAAATTTAATTAAACAAGCTTTTTATTTGCTAAGTATCTCGCAAATGCACGCTGTGATGATGAAAAATGATTCATAATCGTATCGCCAAATTCATGATCTTACGAGAATATCGATTCGTAATGGTATCGCAAATTTCGTATCGTTTACGTTACATGAAAAGCGATACTAATGCGAAACGTAATATTCGTAATCTTTTCGATGCCCACTAATACATAGGCAAACATCGGAAATAAGTCTAATTATCATAGGACCGTGGATTCGTAAACGTATCGTTTTCGAATCGAAAAAACGTTTCGTTTGCGATATATTGTATGAACATGTTACATCGTTTTCGTATCGTAAACGAATCGCTTTGTTTAGCGAGTTGTAGTTATCTTTAGGTTAACCTTGAAGTTAACTTCTAGTGTTTATATTGGAGAGTTATCTTGAGGTTGAGTCGAAACTAGGTTATAACTGACATATCATTCAAATTTTTTTCTTTCTAAAAATCATTCTAACTTTTTCTTTCGAACTTTCAAAAAACCAAAAAATCGCAAAAATCACAAGAATATGCTGCCGAATTTAGACATAGACGCGCTCGTACAAGAAAAATATGAAAAATCGCCATTTTTATTTTTTTACTTTACTGATTATTTTTTGTTGTTGTTTTTCGACTCGACTCTGGGCGTTTATATTAACCAGAGTTAACTCGACCTAAGAAATTTTTTGGATTGAGTCGAGTTAACTCCAAGTTAACCATTGGTGTATATGTTGAAGGTTCAACCCAGGTTGAACCTAGGTTCAACCTCCAACATAAACAGTATAATACCCCGTTTACACCAGTAGAATAAAAGTATGTAGCAAAAAAGTATGTTGGTGTAAACTCAAACTAAAATACTTTAATACTTTATCACGTACTATTTTGCTATTAAAGTATAATAGCTATCAAAAAAGTATTGGTATTATAGTCGTGGTTTAAACTCTATTTTAATATTATAATACTTTAATTTTGTTTATTTTTTTCCCAAGTGGCCGGTAAAGACATTTTTTGTTTGGATATACATTTCCATTTGTGATATTAAACAAAAAAAAATTATGTTTTTCAACAAAAAAAGTAATTAGCATGGGTTTACACCGCTTGTGATGTAAACTGGCCGGGTATTTTACTTTATTAGCAAAAAAGTATTATACTATTAAAGTAGTGGTGTAAACCCGATATAAATCAAATTCATTGGTTAGAACCGAACTTTATTTATTCCGAGATTTCTCTATAACGTTTACGCTGACATCTTAATAAAGAGTTATAAAACAGCTAAGTTTTCATTGTAGCAAACTTCAGCTTATTCATCCAAACAAAAACAGAAAATTTTCGAAACGGCAAGAAAACAAAAACAAATATACGCAGGCGCATGACCGCCATCGCAAAAATAAATATTTTACCATTTCACCCGTCATTTAGTGCAGTTTAGTCATTTTAATATTAGTTCGTTTTGTCAAATTGTTAAAAATAATTCATAATTAAATCGATTAAATTGTAAAAATAATCGTAAAGTATACATAAAATATAAAAACTTGTATTTACTGTGTCCTTTCATTAGTTCAAGCAAAAAATCGGTCCCAATTTTTATTTTTTAATCAAATTTTGTTCGCAAAATTAAATTAAGGTAGGTCGTTAATTAAATATATTTATATAAATGCAAATTGCTATTATATACAGAATCGTTTTGTATACCATACATAAATAATTGGCTCATGTAATTTTATCCGATTTGTCTAGTTTCATACCTCCTATACAAAAAGTGTGGAGATGCCAAACGAAAAAATGTCAAAATGCTGAGTTTTGTTGCATCAAGAATATTACTAATTTTTGGTGTAATGGCGTAATTATGTTGCTATATAAAGCAGGGTTTATGTTATTGTATTGCGTTTATAAACAATTTACTTGTAAATGGGTTTTGAATTAACGTAAATATATAGGTTTATTGTTATCGATTAGCGTTAATTCGCGTCTTTCATTAAAGTGCCTGTGTTGTGTCTTATATGTGTGTTGTTATTGACAACAATTGCGGATATTTCGATGGTCCAGGGCCTAAAAACCTTGTTAACACACACCTATTCCACCTGTTTTAAATCTTTAATATGTTTTGTTTTACGTAAATAATGTAGCACTGTTTCTGTTTTTCCTAGCATAAACGATTCGTTTTTCTAAACATACTAGTTAAATTCTGGTATGTACTATTTAATTAATATCCCTACTTTTCTTCAATTAGTGCTTGCGGTTTTCAATTGTTCAATAAATGAACTGCAAAATTTTGCCATGAATTCTAAATAGAAAAATTATTCGAATAGAACGGCATCAGACTAAAACTTGTTTGAGTAATAATCGCTGATTAAAGAAAGATCCGTTTATGTTGTTAGCTAAACGGCATTTTACTTGCCGCACTTGAGATAAATATTGTAAGATGGTTTCCGCCAAGATTTATTTAAATTTCTCAATTAATAAACTGAAGTTATAAATGTAAGCTTAGCTTTGTTGGAAGCGAAATATTTTAAGTTACTGTGGGACACTTATCTACACAATGTTCGTTTGTTACAATCGACCCGAAAAATTAGTCAAATCAGTATGAATATTCGTGATGGTAGGTGGAAAATTTGGAACCGGGAATTTTAATTGAAATCGTTAAAATTTTGCTCTGTCTACAATCTACCGATTTGGTTATCCAACTTGATTCCCCACTCGATATTCAGTTGTAAAACCTTATTAATAACACTGTGCTTGAATTGCGAACTTTTTTTTCGTGACAACCTGGGCACCCGGGGGGTAAACCTAATTCGAGTATGCTGAATTCAACGGTGCTACCTAGTCCCATTTCAAAGTTAGTCCCCATTTTTGAGATATCGCATCTGACATGTTTTGGCTCTGAGTCAAAATATACCCTCATTTTCACGTTGATAGCTCTTGAACCATTAAGATTTTCGTTATGCTTTCTTCAGCAAAGTTGTTGCGCAGGTCAAGACCAACAACTTTGCCGAGCATATCAAGACCGAAAAACCACATCTAATTTTTTTTTGCTTTTCATTTCGACGAAAAACACTGTTTTTATCATTTTTTATCATTTTGCTGAATTTAAATCGAGTAGAATCGATCAAATAAACATCGCATCGACAAATATAGATACAATAGAAACTATTTAAAAGAAAGTTAATTCGATTCAGTTGATTTTATGGTGATTTTTCCTAAAAAAAAAAATCCTAAAAAATTAACATTTTTCTTCTCTTTGACAAAACAATGGCGTGCCGTTGCGATAGTGGATAAAAATCCTGGATTTTTCCATCCCATCGTTTTAACCAATTACATCACGTAAATTATACACGTAAATTAAGAAACATCTGCATCAATATATCAACCATTAAATGTCATTGCGCCATTCTATCACAGAAACATACGACGGATAAAAATCTCGGATTTTTCTATCCCAGATTATTTTTCAATTTTTTTCAACTTTTTTGTATGCAAAGTGGCGTGTCTGTTGTACGAGGTAAATATTCGAGTGATGAAAGCCGAATTCAATTCACAAAATTTCTGATATCAAATTTATGCCAAAAAAAACAATTTCATTCGATATGTCAACGATTTTTCGGAATGTAAGTGAATTCAGCGCGTTGTTGTTGAACATTCCCAAAAATCGATGACAGATTGTTGTGTTTGACAGCTAGAAAGAAAAATGTAAACAAACGCGCCGAATGCACTAACATTCCGAAAAATCGTTGACAAATCGAATGCAATTGTTTTTTTCGGCACAAATTTGATATCAGAAATTTTGTGAATTTAATTCGGCTTTCGTCACTCGAACATTTACCTCGTTAAGAGGTTTTTTATTTGATATCAATGATTTTGGCACGGCAAATTGAAAATGAATTCAATTGCGATTCGTTTTATTGTTGTCAGTCAAAACAGTTCACACACACTCGATAGCAATTCATTTTTGATTCCTTAAACAATACAATAAAATATACATATTTTAATTGTTAGTTGGAAACAAAAATTAATGGTAGCTACCCTCTCGCTGATAATCCATTTTCATACGATGGGAGGGGAGATAAGATCTATTTTTAAAGAAATCATCATAAAGATTAATAAAATATCGATGTTATGCAAGGAGACTGTCAAATGTTCAATGTTTTTGGTGATTTTTTCGATCACATCAATTTGTCAGTTTTTTCATTTTTTTTTTGTTATGAAAAAATGGTCACTAGTAAAAATTCTCTTAGCAATGATAATAATATGACGTATTTATATTTGTTTCATTGTAGTAGGTTGATTCACAATCATTATGAACCGCAACGGACCGATATTAGGGTGCATTTGAGCCAAAAAATGAACTTTTGCAAAAAATTAAGGTGGCTTTTAAGTTATGGAGGTCAATATCTAAAATATACGAATTTTATGGGACAAACGGTTGATGTCATATTGTAGGTGAGGTTTGTGGCTAATAATCCTCAAAATATGAACCAAAAGTTTTGGGCTAATTTTTTAGCAATTTGGCCGAATGTGGCCGGCCGATTTGGCATTTTTCAGTTTTTTGGCCAATATGACCTTCAATCTTAATTTTTTGAAATTTTTGTATATGCTATTTGATAGCTGTCTATACCTTTCTAACGATATGCATATGTCCGGGGTATGTCAAATAAGTTCAGCGCTGTGGGCGTGGCTAAAATGGCCAAAAATGGCCTTTCAGAGGCTGGCCGCGGCCAACATGGTGGCTAAATCAAAAAGTTGTAGAACAAAAGTTGCTTAGTTCTTCAAGTACTGCAAACCTTGTAAATATGAGATCCAATGAAAGAAGTACGCACAAACAAACAAATATACCAAAGCAAGATTATATCGCGACGTCACAGAAAAATTTCCAAATGTCATAACTTTGGTCAAAATCATCCGTTTTGGACGTTTGAGGTATCGTTGAATTGGTATTGATGTCTACAATCAGTATTTGCTAGTTAAAAAATAATTGGGCCACTTTTTAGGGCAGTTGTACCTGAAAAACGTATCGCAAAACGTATATACAAACGTATATACGAGTTCGACTTCCAGACAGTAGGTGCTTTCGTCACTCGTTTGGACTGCCGTCCAAAGTGATAATTTACGTGATGTAATTGGATTTTTATCCACTATCGCAACGGCACGCCATTGTTTTGTCAAAGAGAAGAAAAATGTTAATTTTTTAGGAATTTTTTTTTAGGAAAAATCGCCATAAAATCAACTGAATCGAATTGACTTTCTTTTAAATAGTTTCTATTGTATCTATATTTGTCGGTGCGATGTTTATTTGATCGATTCTACTCGATTTAAGTTCAACAAAATGATAAAAAATGATAAAAACAGTGTTTTTCGTCGAAATGAACAGCAACAAAAAATTAGATGTGGTTTTTCGGCTTTGAATGTTCGGCAAAATTGTTGGTCTTGACTTGCGCAACAACTTTGCTGAAGAAAGCATAACGAAAATCTTAATGGTTCAAGAGCTATCAACGTGAAAATGAGGGTATATTTTGACTCAGAGCCAAAACATGTCGGATGCGATATCTCAAAAATGGGGACTAACTTTAAAATAGGACTAGCACCATTGAACTGAGCGTACTCGAATTAGGTTTACCCCCTGGGTGCCCAGCCTGTCACATTTGTCAACTAGCACAGTGTAATTATAGCTAGAAATCGCATTCTCGCAGTTTGAAAGTGGTAATTTTTCTTTAACTTCTTATTCCATATTGTAACACTAAGCCATTATAAAAAATGATCACCAGAAATCACAGTTACGCCCTTTATTATTTCTTTTTATTTCTTAGACTATAACATTTACAATTTGTGCTAAACCAATTCATCCTTTGCTGAAGCATCCATTTTTGAACAAGAGCTCTTCGAGTTTGGAAGTGCTTACTATAAAAACATATCCCTTTTCCGTCCCACGATCACAATTGTGCGTCTAAAATTCGTGTTCGAAGAGAATCATGCAAAGATTTATTTTTGTATGTATTTTGGAGCAACATTTGCAGATTTGTGCATACTACTTAAATTGTTTTCGTCCGAAATATAACACTAACTATATTAATAAAACAGTATGTTATCAAAAACAAATAATTAATATGATTTATAATTTCGATTTAACTAAGACTTTAAAATTCGGAAGACATTACAACCTGTCATTATTACATACACATTTGTATACGATAGAGATAAATCAAAGAAAAAAAAAATCTGGCCGGAAAAGGGATATATAATTTTATTTAAATATGTATATATCCCTTTAGTGTTTTACTAACACAATTGTGCGGGTAGGGCAAAAGTACCATGTCAAAAATTTAGTTTTGTATGTTTTTTGAACCAACTTACACATTTGTGAATTCCTTTTTAACTTATTTTCGTTCGAAAAAAAACACTAAATCTATATACGCAATTGTGTTGGTTTTACTTCAAATCAAGCGAAATTTTTTATCAACAACGCCATTACATACTATGGTTTTTTACTCACACATTTGTGTGGGTTGTACTAAAATTAAGCCAATTTTTTTATTTTTTTGGTTGAAAAGGGGATATATGTACATATTTTTCGAAAAAAAATCTTGGAAGTTTATTTGAAAATAGGGCTGAACAAACAGCGAGAAACATGAGTTTCTGGAACACAAGGGTGATCAATGTTTCAGTTTGATTGATACTTATTATGGTAAAATGCACACGATGTTGATTATTAAATATCCATCCAATCTCCACAAGACACAGTTTTCGATAACTAATTCTGTATTGAGAATTGTGTATTGTGTTGAACAAAAGCTTTATTTTTATTTCCGTTTTCCTTCCCAATAAACTCACTAAAATAGATGAAATCGCAACAAATTACCTAATCAAAAAACAACCGAGAAAAGAAATCGTGAAAGTAAAATCATAAATCGTCTGACGTCAAAACCAAAGGCAATATTAACCTCCTTCTCGTTCGAAGATCTTCAAGATGTTTACGCCTCCCACTGAATCGTGCCGGTGGTTCTGTAGTCATAAAAATTTATCGATTAGATGTTTTTAATGTCACGTTATGTTGAATTCAGAAGTGCATATATAGGATTTGCTGAGTTACAAGTTGCCGGTTTTTAATCGAGACAACCACTCACTATGGCACATTACACAACAGGATGTCACAAAACAGGGCACCGAAACGGTACGAAACAGGATTGACGTCACAAAACAGTCAAAGTACATGGTACAGGACAAGACCGATTAAAGCTCGATTTATATTATACGTTCCTTTCAGTTCCTTCATTTATCGTATCAGACAAAAATAAAGATTGTTACATATATTTTATATAGGAGTATTTATATTATCCGTTCCTACACTTACGGAACGGATAATATAAATACTATGAAAATATATGTAACAATGTTTTTTTTTGTCTGACACGATAAATGGAGGAACTGAAAGAAACGTATAATATAAATCGAGCTTAAAACAGGACATGACAAAACAGTACATAGTGCACTAAAATACATAGCACGAACAGGACCGATAAAACAAGACAAAAGGATCATTACTGTGGTGCATCTGCTTTATACGAAATGAAAATTTCGGATAATGAGTATAATTTTATTTTGATTCTAAGTAAAATGGTATTATTTAATTATTGAGACAATAATGAATAAAAACAAGGCACCATTTTATTAAAAAATTCTAAATTTAAAATGTTGCTATGTTATCAGTTTTAAATTGGATATAAGACTAATATATGAATAATTATGAATTTCACTTCGACTAAGCAAGAAAAAGTCATTCATCAAAAAAATGATAGTTCCAATGGAACACGTGCAATTATTGGTGTTGAAAAAGTCAGAAAATCTTTTGTTTTTCCTTAAATTAAGCTTTAATATGTTTTTAAGAGTTAAAATTAATAACCACGTAAGATTCAAGATTGTTTTTCACAAAAATTAATTATATTTCTACTTATATTATTTTCCTATAATTTAACATATATTTTGTCCGCCGGATCCGCTCGAAACGTGATATTTCAAAACGCGATATTTCAAAACGCGATATTTCAAAACGAGATATGACAAAACGAGATATGGTACAATATTTCAAAATGCGATATTTCAAAACGCGATATGGTACAAAATGCGATATTTCCAAACGCGATATTTCAAAACGCGATATGGTACAAAACGCGATATTTCAAAATGCGATATTTCAAAACGCGATATGGTACAAAACGCGATATGGTACAAAACGCGATATTTCAAAACGTGTTATGGTACAGAATGTCCATTGCGAAGCGACGGGAGCGCAGCGACCCGATTGATACCGGCCCTATATACTCTCGCCCCTATCGATTTTTAAATTCCTATAAACTGAAATTAAATTTCCCCTTCACCCGCCTGTTATAACCCGATCCTAAACTCCCGTTTTGTACCATATCGCGTTTTGCACCATATCGAGTTTTGAAATATCGCGTTTTGAAATATCACGTTTTGTACCGTATCGCGTTTTGTAAAGTATAGCATTTTGAAATATCACGTTTTGAAATATCGCGTTTTGTACCATATCGCGTTTTGTATTTATCGCGTTTTGAAATATCGCATTTTGAAATGTCGCGTTTTGTTCCATATCGCGTTTTGTACCGTATCGCGTTTTGAATTATCGCGTTTTGAATTATCGCGTTTTGAATTATCGCGTTTTGAAATATCGCGTTTTGTCATATCTCGTTTTAAAATATCGCGTTTCAAATGGGACCCTTTAGCTCAAAACAGAACACGAGCGAAGGCGGCGAGCGAAATCGCCTGTCATATTACAAAACACCGAAACCATGCAAAACAAACACAACCATCGACGCAGGCGACGACGATTTTTTCGTTGAAAAAAATTTAGAGTCTATTTCTATTTTTGTTGCCGACGAAACAATGTTGCCAACTGTTTTTTATATATGTATAAAGCTATAACCAGCGAGTCTGTAAGAGTCAGTAACGAAACCTTACAGAATTTAACGAAAATGTTTTATTACAGAATCTTTGACAGTTTGACCAGCGAATCTGTAACACGATTATTGTCAATTGAATTTTTAAATGTCAATTTATTATACATCCTACAAAATGGCAAAACAAATTGAATAGATAATATCCATTTGTAAATAAATTATTGATAAATTACAAATCAACCATGCCACGATGGTATGACATTTATATTAGAATTGTTTTTATACTAGAATTGTATTCAATTTTGAAGTTTCCTTCAGTTTGAGCGATAATTTTCGCTCTTGTTACGGATTGCTAAATGACAATTCAAATTTAACGAAACTGAACGAAAAGTACTTTGGGTTTCGCTGGTCAGTAATGTCAATAAACATACATTTTTCAGATGTCGCTTTGTTACTTAAATTTCTTACAGACTCGCTGGTTACGCCTTAAGTTGGCATCAATTAACCGTCATATTATTAACCATTTTTTTTTCAATCTAGTAGCCTAATGCCACAACGTCATGTGTCAAAAACACAGAAGGTTATGCCGTTTGGTTGTTTTTTTATCGCCATACGCTGACGCTTTTGTTCTGTTAGCTACAGCGATATCGCGGCAATATTTTTTATTTATTCGTCGACGCTTGCCGTCGTCGCTCTTGTTCTGTTTCTAGCTTATGTTTGTCGCCGACGAAACAATGTTGCCAACTGTTTTCTATATATGCATAAGTTGGTATCATTTAACCGTCATATTATTAACAATTTTTTTCAATTTAGTAGCCTAACGCCACAACGTCATGTGTCAAAAACACAGAAGGTTATGCCGTTTGGTTGTTTTTTATCGCCATACGCTGACGCTTTTGTTCTATTAGCTATATCGATATCGCGGCGATATTTTTTATTTATTCGTCGACGCTCGCCGTCGTCGATCTTGTTCTGTTTCTAGCTTTTGTCCGCATATAATAGCATCAGCGCTGGCCAAATGAATAATGAATGAAACAATAAAATTTCTTGTATTTTTATTATCAATTTTATGTATTTTTAATTTTCACATAGGATTTTATAATTTTCATATAAAATCCTAAATATTTTAGGACAGCTAACATCGCATCCCCAATGCAAAAATCTTTTCCTTATGACTTGCCTTTAGTCTTTTTATAAGGAAACCAACCTACCGAACAAAAAAAATTTTTTTTTTTTTTTTTTTTTTTCATAATTTTTTGTTAGGTAAAAGTCATAAGTTTTCTATTGGGGATGCACGTTAACTGCTCGCGAGTGGTGAAAAAATTAAACCGATAGTCCACATTTATAAAATCGGGTAAACATTTCGGCGAAATTTCATGAGAATTTGACACACACATGTCAAACTGACGACACTATATTTCATAAAAAATGTCAGCACACATATTAAAAGTGTATATCACTGTATATATATAGATATTTCCACTGGAAATGCATGATAAAAACGTACAAAATCCATAGCCTGGTTTTGTGTAGTGCGTAATTGTTAAATTTTATTTATTTTAATTTTTTTTTTGTGTATCTTGTAAATATGTCTGTAATATAAAAGTTTATACTTAAGTTATGGTTTAATTAATATTATATTATTATTAATAGTATTATTATTATTATTATTATTATTATTATAATTTCATAAAAATAAATTATTTGGTGCAAAAACATAACCGAAGTTTATTTACAAAATCATGTTAGTTACTTATTTCTCATACAAATTTTGATATGATATTCAAAATTTTTTTATTAACATCAATAAATTATGTAAACACAAAAACTAGATTTTATTTAGTCTAATTTAATTGAGGATTGTAAAAGTTGGAAAAGCGCCGCTAGTGTATCAGATTGAAACTAAGTTAACTACAAAAAATGACATGTGTGATCGATATGCCGAAAAATCACCGATATACATAGATTCATGTTTTTTATATTACATAAGCCACAAAATCACTAATTATACAAAAACCTATATCACTTTTAATTAATATAAAGTGCTGGGAAAAAAATTGGACAAACACATTTTATTGCAAATTGCAGTATTTGTTTGCTAAAATTACAAACCTTTTGAACGCAATTGGCTTATTGGTTCATTTTAAATACATGTACACGTAATTTTTTGAAAAAAAAAAATGTACCTGCAATTTAGGGGAAAACCCCGAAAAATGCCAAACTATTCAAAATACGGTGATTTGAGTTAAAGTAATGAAATAAATTAAACAATTATTTTTTAATTTTTTTTTTTGTTTTTTATTGATTTATAGAAGTTATATCTTTAATATTAATATTTTGTTGGACCGCCTTTTGTTTTTATTACACCGGTACAACCCCGCAACTGATGTGCAAAAAAATTGGTCAAGCAATTATTTTATTTTATGCCTACCGTTCTTGGCCGACATTAGGGTGCAGAAGTTTTATTGCCTGTAATTTATTTTTTGAGTATAAATAGTGCATATTTTGTAAGATTAAGTTATTCTGTAAGTGATCCTAGTCAAATAAAGAATAAAGTGTAATTTTAGTTTAAAAAAAATGGGAAAAGTTAGTGAGCAGTGTAAAAGCAATATGTTGATTTGGGCGCGAGAAAATTTAACCACGCGTAATATAGCAGAAAGATTAAACATTCCTAAAAGTACTGTCGCGTGGAATATTAAAAAATTGCGAGAGATGGGCAGTACACAAAGAAAATAACGCTCTGGAACGCCCAGAAAGACAACGCCAGTGGAAGATCGTTTCATAATATTACAATGTCGTGTGAACCATTTTAAAACTTCATCGGACATAAGACGGGATGTTGAGCAAGCAACAGGAAAAAAATTTCAGCCAGATTAGTGAGAAAAAGACTTGTTAGAGCTGATTTGAGAGCACTTAAACCAGTCCAGAAGCCTGAGTTCACATTACTAGTGAAAAAACAACTTTGGCTATGGGCCCAGGATCATGTTTCTTGGACTCCAGAGATGTGGAATGATGCGATTTTCCCCGATGAATCAAAATTCAAGCTGTATGTTGGAGATTGAAGAATTCTGGTAAGAAGAAAACCGGGCAAGAGGCTTGGCAACGAATGTCTTTTAAAACTTCCACCTTAAAATGAAGGATTTATAGTATGGGAATGTTTTTCTGGAAATGAAACCGGTCGATTGTGCTTCCTTAGTTCCAGCATTACAGCAGCTGTTCATCTGCAGGTCCTTCACAACGAATTTGAGCCTTCTGTTTTAAAGCTTTTTGGCGAGACTTGCAAATTTATTTTTCAATAGGACAACCCTCCGTGCCATACCGCCAAAGTTGTGAGTTATTAAATTTGAATTGTAGATAAAAAGATTGGCTTTCAGATAAACATAAATAATTTGTTAAAAACTTGTTTTTTTCTTATCTCTTCATTTAAATGTAAAAAAGTACTTTGAAGAAAGAAGTACCGATGTGTTGAGCTGGCTCCCGTTTAGTCCAGAGTCCAGACTTAAATCCCATTGAAAATATGTGGTCTATAATGAAGCTAGAAGTAACAAGAAAGCGCCCAGATCGATTCAAGCTTTGAAAAATTTGTTGATGACAATTTGGGAATTCATACCTCCTACGACTTTGAAAAATTTATCAAATTCAATGAATCGGAGGTGTATCGCTGTAATAAAAGCAAATGGCGGCCCAACAAAATATTAATATTTAAGATAGAACTTCTATAAATCAATAAAAAACAAAAAAAAAAATTAAAAATAAATGTTTAATTTAACTCAAATCACCGTATTTTGAATAGTTTGGCGTTTTTCGGAATTTTTCCGCTAAATTGCGGGTAATTTTTTTTTTTTTTCAAAAAATTACATCATACATGTATTTAAAATGAACCAATAAGCCAATTGCGGTCAAAAGTTTTGTAATTTTAGCAAAAAAATACTCCAATTTGCAATAAAATATGTTTGCCCAATTTTTTTTTCCCAGCACTGTATTTAAACAAAAATTAAACCAAGCTAAGCTAGCACAGTAAACAAAAGATGAATTATCGCGAATGTAGCCGATTGTTTATTTTCTTTACGCACGCAGCATGCGGCATAAATGTCAAAATTTGTAATTATCATAGTTAAAAAAAATCCGCTACGTGGAATCCATGATGCTCCAATCGTCAATTAATTATCACAGTATCAAAAAACAGCACAAAATTTTTGTTTGGCTATACAGCCTGTTTAGACGAGTATACTTATAGGAGTGTTTTCGTGCTCACTATAAGCGTGCGGAACTTCGCTAACTTCTATGTTTAGTATGTAATATAATTTACCTTATATGGCTTGTAAATTAAATAAAACAACGTAGAACTATTGTTATTGTAATATTAAATTTTAATATGTTTGTATTTTAATGAACAACAACGAATAGATTTAATTGACAGACTTTTTATATACAACACTGATTTTTTATTTTTCAGTCAAGAAAAAAAATCGAACTGAATTTTTTTTTATTTTGTTTCCCAACCTATGTCGATAGACCGGGTTTTTTGGCTCTGCCATAATTCTAAAGAGCTCATTGAATTTTGACAACTGACAATTAAATTTGATGGTCAGATTTGTAAATATCGCCACATATTACCCTCTGCCTATAAACTAATTTTAGTGTAGGGATATTTGTGTTGCACTTTTTCCTCTAAAATTTTTATTGCGGAACGAGTTGTTATTCACTAATACAATGAAAAAGCAATAAAAAAAAAAATTTTGGTTCGAATTTTGTTTTTGTTTTTCGCTGTTCATTTGTAATTTTACTATTTCGTCTCTAAGCAACATACAAAATAAAAATAATTTTACGCATACAAACACAAGTTGCAATTAGAGTCAACAGTTTTACAGTTTACGTGTAACGCGAATGATGTGATGATGTCATGCACTGTTGTCATGTACTACATATTCGTGTGGAAAGGCACATACAGCATCAAAAACAGATAAATTTTTTACAGTTCTCAATGTCAAAATTTTTTGAGGAAAATGGTCTAATGGTTTTTTAAGCAGTGATACAAAACTCGCTCTTTAAATTTATATATTAATTCCAAGAGAAGTAAGTTAATAAAATTTCGAAAGACTTATAGTGGAACCAGCCAGGAATAAAAACTTAATAAATAAATAAGAATGCGATAAATAGCATTTCAATGTTATTACCCAGTCCTAGTGTTCACTCATGTACAAGAGGATAAAAAATGTCCGGATTTTTTGAGCTACAAACCGAGCCACTCTATAAATCGGTATATTTTAACTCCACTTTGTTTTGGATTTTTTCGGGTTTTTTTTGACATCTGAGTTTTATTTGAAAAAACTCAATTTTTAATAGCCAGCTAAACTTGATTCAATCATAAACATTTTTGTTAATATTTTATTAAAATTTAAACAACACTTTAGGAAATATATCACTTCTATATTAAATTCTCTTATAAAGGAAATTGTTTAAAATACTGAACTGTCAAATTTATATGCCAAGCCAAAAATAAACGCGTTCACTTGTTTAATAAAAAAAAAATTGGGATATTTTACTGAAGCAAAGTTAGCCGGGGTAAAACATGTCAAAAATATACCGATTTTTTATGTCAGAAAACCATCAGGGAACACACGGAGTAAAACTTAATTTTCATGTAAGAAACCCAACTGTCACTTAAAATAGTGCGCGCCATTTCTCGCCCAAAAATAAGAAAAACTTAAGAAAGTGTGTCGCAAAATCCGATTTTTATTAAATTGTACAAAGAACACAAGCAAAGATACTTCGTAGCATTACAAATGCCCCTTGGTATATTCGAAACAGCAACATCCATAGAGATTTAGGAATCAAAACTGTTAAAGAGACAATTAAATCATGCAGTCTAAAGTACCAACTGAAACTGGAATCACATCCTAACGAATTAGCTAGAGAACTACTAAGGCAACCGAAATACAGACGGCTGCGCAGGGCAGATGCTCTAGATTTAATTAACTGAGAAATATAATCTAATAATTACGTGCATGATGAGCTAACACACTAAAATTAAGTAAATAATAATAATAATGCATAATGATATTAAGTATTAACATAGGTTAAGGCTTAATTTAAAATAAAATATAGTTTTTAAGAATTTCACACTTCTTGTTAGTTTCGTGTAAACAAAGATTCAAGAATAAAGCCTTTGGCAATAGTTACAAACAAAAAAAAAAAAAAAAAAAAATTAAAAAGGCGGAAATTATTTTATTTGTATAATTAATTACTAAATCAATATATAAAGCTATTTGAATAGTTCTACGTACATCTTTCACTTATATATGATAAAATTATTGAATTTATGAAACCTAACCTAAAATTTATATTGAATGTGCACGTTGTTAAAAATTAAATATTAGTCGTGGCTTTTCTATTATTAAATGTTTGTGTTAATAAATTAATCAAAATACATAAAAATCTATATAAATAGGAATACAATTCTTTTGTTTTTTTTGTTAAGTTCTTATTCCTGACTGATTGGGCCATTAATCCTCTATTAACTCTTCCTATTCACTCTTTCACGTATGATTGATCTTCGTACAACCACAGACAATCAAATTAGATTTTTCATTTGAATTAAAAAATGAATACGAAACAAACTTCTGATAATTCCAATGTCATCGTTGTATCTGTGATTTTTCGTTAAATTGCGTATACGCAAAATTACAAAATATTGTTGATTGTATGCGGCTATTAATAAACACAACTAACCCCTCGATTCTAACGTACAGTCACAGACGTATTTTCAGTCTTAGCAAAAACGTTTGTCTTAGCGAAGACTATAAACTTTCAATTCTTATTCTGCACTTAGTCTTATCTTTCAGTAGTCTTACAAAATTGTCTTCGTTAATATCAGTGAAATAGGTGGTCTTAGGAGTCATAATTTTGGCATTTAAACAGAAACAATAATTATATGTATTTCGAATTGAACTGTCGCTTTTCGTTCATCAATTTGAAACAATATTGTGTAAATTTGTTTTGGCAGCTCTACAAAAGTATTTGGAAAGTTTATAATATACTCATGGACAAAAAAAACGCATAATTTTTTTTTTGCTTCATTTATAAGGGGAATTCTCAACGAAATATCTATTATTAAATAAAATTTAATCGAAAACGAAGGCCGACGCTAAACTCTCAACCCTCGGACTGATGATGCAAGGCAAAATCTAGACTCGTCGGAGAACAACACATTGGCCCATCGTTCCATTGTCCAGTTTTCATGTTCGAGAGCAAATGTTAAACGAGCTTTGCGGTGTGCTGTAGACAGTTCTGGATATAAGGCTGGCCTTCTTGCAGTCAAATTGGATTCCTTGATTTGTCGACACACGGTCCTTTCACTAATGGGTGCATCTCGGGATCCGATTAGGTCTGATTTGATGCTACGTCCAGTTACGAACCGTTTTCTCAAGCAAATTAATTTAATATACCTATCCTCAGCGAGTATTGTACATCAATTTCTCCCACTACCAGCACGATGATGATACTGTCCATTATCCTGAAATTGTTTGATCACTCTTGACATTGTGGATTGGTCCACTCTTAACAGTTGTGCAACGTAAGACAGTTCTTCCTTCTTCAGCTAATGTAATGGCCCTCACGCAGTCTTCAACACTGAAATGAATTCTTCCGGCCGACAAGTTATTCATTTTTATTTGTTTTTAATGAAAAACCTTACTCTTACTTAATTGTATAATTTAAATAACAATTCACTGTAAATAAACTTTTAGACTGAACAGCCAAAATGCTCAAATTTGTGCCAAACTCGAATTCAACAAAACTATTGGTAGTATTTTTTTAATGCATGTGTATTAGTGAGAACTAGATACTACTATATAGATTTTATCATAATAATTACAAAAACAATTATTAAGCTACTCGTAATTTCAAAAATACAGATTATGCGTTTTTTTGTCCATAAGTATATTATTTAAGTCTACTGCCTTCAGAATTTCAATGAAGACTTTAGTCTTAAAAAAAAGTCTTTATAATAAAGTTTTAGCTAAGATGGTCTTAGTAGTCTTATCGTCAGAATCGGGGGGTAAGACTCTCTGATGGAGTGTAGAATTTAGGGCCGACCCACCGTCCATGTCAATGTACAAGTTGATATGGAGCTTCCAATGTGCAGGTGGTATACTGTAGTTGTGTGAGTATGTGAATAGGTGAATGGGTTAATGATGTGGCGTGAATGCGTGGTATCACAATGGGCCAAAAAATGGCCTAAATGTCAAACACTGAAACCTAACCTATGCGGCTATTTACAGAAAATAAAATTGCAGTTTAAATTTTTACATTTTTGTTATAAAAATGGCGATACATTTTTATTTTTTGTTGCGATTTTTTATCACTTTTTAATTATATGTGTATATAAACGAGCTGAATTTATATTACATTTATTTTCCACAAAAGATGTTATTTATAAGTTTACTTTTATTTATTTTAAAGAACTTAAATTATAACGGGTGATTTTTTAAGAGCTTGAGAACTTTTTTTAAAAAAAAAAACGCATAAAATTTGCAAAATCTCATCGGTTCTTTATTTGAAACGTTAGATTGGTCCATGACATTTACTTTTTGAAGATAATTTCATTTAAATGTTGACCGCGGCTGCGTCTTAGGTGGTCCATTCGGAAAGTCCAATTTTGGGCAACTTTTTCGAGCATTTCGGCCGGAATAGCCCGAATTTCTTCGGAAATGTTGTCTTCCAAAACTGGAATAGTTGCTGGCTTATTTCTGTAGACTTTAGACTTGACGTAGCCCCACAAAAAATAGTCTAAAGGCGTCAAATCGCATGATCTTGGTGGCCAACTTACCGGGCCATTTCTTGAGATGAATTGTTCTCCGAAGTTTTCCCTCAAAATGGCCATAGAATCGCGAGCTGTGTGGCATGTAGCGCCATCTTGTTGAAACCACATGTCAACTAAGTTCAGTTCTTCCATTTTTGGCAACAAAAAGTTTGTTAGCATCGAACGATAGCGATCGCCATTCACCGTAACGTTGCGTCCAACAGCATCTTTGAAAAAATACGGTCCAATGATTCCACCAGCGTACAAACCACACCAAACAGTGCATTTTTCGGGATGCATGGGCAGTTCTTGAACGGCTTCTGGTTGCTCTTCACTCCAAATGCGGCAATTTTGCTTATTTACGTAGCCATTCAACCAGAAATGAGCCTCATCGCTGAACAAAATTTGTCGATAAAAAAGCGGATTTTCTGCCAACTTTTCTAGGACCCATTCACTGAAAATTCGACGTTGTGGCAGATCGTTCGGCTTCAGTTCTTGCAGGAGCTGTATTTTATACGGTTTTACACCAAGATCTTTGCGTAAAATCTTCCATGTCGTCGAATAACACAAACCCAATTGCTGCGAACGGCGACGAATCGACATTTCACGGTCTTCAGCAACACTCTCAGAAACAGACGCAATATTCTCTTCTGTACGCACTGTACGCATTCGTGTGGTTGGTTTAATGTCCAATAAAGTAAACTGAGTGCGAAACTTGGTCACAATCGCATTAATTGTTTGCTCACTTGGTCGATTATGTAGACCATAAATCGGACGTAAATCGCGAAACACTTTTCGAACCGAACACTGATTTTTGTAATATAATTCAATTATTTGCAAGCGTTGCTCGTTAGTAAGTCTATTCATTATGAAATGTCAAAGCATACTGAGCATCTTTCTCTTTGACACCTTGTCTGAAATCCCGCGTGATCTGTCAAATACTAATGCATGAAAATCCTAACCACAAAAAAATCACCCTTTATTAACAAAAAGTTTAATAAATTTTTAAAAACAATTAACATAATAAAATTAATAACATTAAAAAATTTTTGTAGTTTTTGTCTTTTATGTGATAATATTTTAATATTTTGATATATTTTTGATTAGAAAAGCTAAAGTGTCATGGCATTGGTATATAATGCGCGTCATAATCGTAATATCATTTCGTATATTTTGTTTGTTTTTGTATTAACCTTTTCGTTTAGTAATAGTGGACTGTTTCGTACCTTATATATTTCATACTCTTCATTTCTATCCATTGTGTCACTCTTTCTCATTCTGCGTATGACCTGTAAATTTGTTTCTATGTCTGTGTATGTATGATTCTCCATATTTAGGTGTAGTGCGTAGTTTGACTTGGTATTTGATCTTTGTTGTATGTGATTTACCTCCTGTGTGTGTTCCCTAAATCTTTGCGCAAAATTTCTGCCTGTTTGTCCAATATAAAATTTTTGGCAGTTGTCGCAAGTTAATTTATATATCCCACTATCTAGTTTGTTGTTTGTTGATATTTTTAATTGTTGTTGTAAATTGTTATCGGTTTTATGTGCTGTTGTGTATCCGTATCTGTTTAATATCTTCTTCACTATGTTGCTGGTGGTGTCATTGTAAATAACGGATATATATTTTTTGGGATTTACTTCATCTACGCGTAGTGTTGTTAGGTGTCGTTGGTTTATCTTATTTTTAATTTTATAATTTAACCGATGAATCAATTCCTTCATATAACCGTTGTCTATTGCGATGTGTCCTATAATATTTAGTTCATTGGCGTAATCTGTGTTGGACATCGGTATAAGGTTTAGTCGGTTTAACATATGGTTGAATGCGGAAATTTTGTGTTGAAAAGAATGGTTCGACGTGTTATGTATTGTATGCAGTGTTGTTAAGTAGTTTTAGGAGATAAAAACTACCACTAAAACTACGTGTAGTTAATCCATAAACTACGTAGGCGAAAATCATGAATTAACTACATATTAACTACATGCGTTAATTACAACCGCCCTTCCTTCATTTATAGATTGTAAATTATATTATATATACTTATATAATTAATTTTTTATTTATTTTCCAAAATTTAAAATCAAAATAACCTCTTTTTTAACAACAACTTACAAAACACATTCCGTTCACAAAAAATCGAGGTTTTATGTCAAAATTTCATTTTCATTCACTCAACAAACGGCAAAGAGAGTAAATATTAAAATTTGAACCAAAATAACAGGAACTACTTATAAAATTTTCTCGATATCATAAAATTCGATCCACCGCGCAACTTGTATTATGAAATTGTATTGCTTTCGTAAAATTCGAAAACCGTAAAATCCACCCTATTATGAACCAAAACACAAAATCGAAATCTAATTTTACGAAAATCATATGTCAAAATTTGACTGCTCTATAGGTGACGAATATCGTATTTACGAAAACAATAATATATACTTATTATTTTTTTATTAAAATAAAATACTTTAATTACTTTTTAAAATGTAAATTACTCAAATATTTTATAAAAATGGACTAATTTAATTTATTACAATTAATTTGAAACTTTTTTATTATTTAGCTAAAACCAACACAAATTAGCATAGAATCGGCGGATCAAATTTACGATTTCGTATTTTACGAAATCGAAAAAGTTTCATAATAGCCCCCAGTCATTAACTACATTAACTACACTTAACTACATTAACTAAATTAACTACAAAACTACATGGCAAATGTAGTTAATGTAGTTTTTTAAAAATTACATGTAATTTAACAACCCTGATTGTATGATTTGTTTGTGTCTCTTTTCTGTATATTTTGAATTTGTGTTGATGGTTGTAGTTTTCGATGGTTAGATCCAAGAAATTTATGCGTCTATCGGTTTCTATTTCCAGCGTGAATTTAATATTTTTATGTATTTTGTTTATATACTGATGTAACATGTTTAATTGTCTGTGTGTTCCATTGAACAAGATGAGGATGTCGTCTACCAGTGCACCTAGAATACTCAGGCCACACTGCTTTAAAAATTTTGCTATATGACGTCAATTTATGTCGACAGTTCTCTCTTTGGCTATTGTAGGTAGCACTAAAATTAAAAAGATTGTTTTGATTTTTTTTTGTGTTTGCTGTCATATTGATAAGAAAAAAATTGTAAACAAACAACAAGAGAAATATTTTAATAATATGTTTTAAAATTCAATAAAAAGCTATTGGTAAAAGTAATAATTCATAATATTATTATAAAATTATGCATTCTAAATTGTGTTGAATATGTAAACACGTATAAAATGTGTACACATTTCGTATAATTTACGAGAATACATAACCTTACTTTTAGCACTTATATAAAAAAAAAAATTTTTTGTGTTTGTTTTCGTTTTTTTCTTTTTATGAACATGACTGCCGTCTACAGTTTTAAGAATAAACTATAGACATAAATTTAATGACATAGCAAGCAGTGTGGCCTGTAGTATTCTAGGTGCACTGCGTCTACATATCTGTGCCAGTATATAATGTTCTTGTAAAATTTGTTTTTGTTGTTAATGATGTGTGTTTGCTCAATGTGGTTTAGATATATGTTTGCCAATGTTCCTGATAAAGGGTTCCCCATTGGTAATCCATCCTTCTGACTGAATACAGAGTTGTTGTGAGTGAAATAATTTTGTATGGTTATTGCTTGTAGTAATTCTATGGCTTCAGAAATTTTTATAGAGTCTATATGGTTTTTGTTTAATAGATTTTCGATTATTTTAATAGTGTCCGATACTGGGATGTTTGTGTACATGTTTGTAACATCAAAGGAAGCCAATTTTGCTCCGTTTGGGATATTTGTTGATTTGATTTTATCTACCAATTCTAAGTTATTCCTCACTGATAAGTTTTGTTCCAATTTTATGTGTTGTGTGAGCCATTTGTTTAAGAATTGCGCAATTTTATATGAAGGTGAGTTAAGGTAGTTTATTAAGGGGCGTATTGGTATGTCAGGTTTATGGATCTTTGGTAGTCCAGTTAGTTTTTTCGTTTACATAGGATGAAATATCTGTTCAATTTTTACGTTTACATAGGATGAAATATCTCTTTTAGGTTGTCTCTGGTACATCTAACAAATTTATACTCTCAAAGTTTCGAGTGTTTTGTTTTAATTTCTTTTAGCTATTCGTTCTCTCCATTTTCTCACATGAATTATACATTTTACTTTTTAACATACAATTAATACCCCTATTCTCATAGTCGCATCACTTCATGTGTTCTGATAGCTATCACATCACATGAAGTGATGCGTCTATGAAATTGCTATTCTCTTAGTCGATTCATGTGATGTGATACGACGAATAATATTTGGTATACATATGTATACAAATATAAGCCATATTCTCTTAGTCGTATGAAATGATAAGCGTCACTTGAAATGATATAAATCCCATCACCTACTCAGGCACTTCTTAGCCGATTATGATAGGATTGGATGTGCTGCATGGATATGGGATTCTTAAAAGATTTTTGGAAGAAATTCTGGAATATGGCCACCTGGGACGGAACTCGATCAATTCGTAACCGATTATGATGGGATTGGGTGTATTGGATGGAAATGGAATTCATTAATGATCTCTAGAAGAAGTTTTTGAATATGGCCACCTAGAACGGGACTTGGCTATAACATGGGATTCTAAAATGATAAACTGCTGTACTCACCAGAGTATGAGAAACCGAATCATAATTTTCCTTTTTTTCTAATTATTGCTTTAGTCGAAAGTGTAATTATTGGTTGTTTTATCGAATTAACTCCCAAACCATTTATGCTCTTGTATTGCAAGTACCGCAAAAGTGTGTTTCCGCTTGGTTCGAAAGGTTCTGAAGATCTCAAGGTCATATTCCATGTTCCCGTGAACAGTTTTCGAGGTCGTTGTTGATAAGAATACTACAAATTTATCTAAGACCTTTGTGTAGGGTTCATAATGTGATTTTTTGTGAGAGTAGGTAGTTACCAGAAACTTGGTAACATCACCAGCTTTTAGCCTTACCAGAAACTTGTTAACATTACGAGCCGCTTGCTTCAAAAAAGAACCATGCTTATTACCGAGTTGCGTCCCAGGTGGCAACTTCTTTAACTACTTCTTCCAAAAGTTATTGAAGAATCTTATTTCCATTCACCAAATTCAATTTCAGCATAATCGGTTTACAAATTATCGAATTCATTTAAGAATCCTATTTCCATCCAACATACCCAATCCCAACATAATAGGTTAAGAATTGATCGAGTTCCGGCCTAGGTGGCCATATTCCAGAATTTTTTCCAAAAATCGTTTAAGAATCCCATTTCCATCCAGCACATCCAATCCCCTCTTGATTGGCTAAGAAGTGCCTGAGTAGTTGATGAAATATATCATTTCAAGTGACGCTTATCACTTCATACGACTAAGATTACATATATGGGGCTTCAAGTGATAGTTATCACACCAAACGATAAACATCATTCAATCGACTAAGAGAATACCAAAATTCGATTAATTATCACATCATGTGATAGTTATCACTTGTATGAGAATAGGGCTGTAAATAAAAATACAGTCTCGCTCGATCGTTGAGTTGGATATAATTAAATCAAATGCATTTTATTTTTAATGAAAATGAATTATAGGCTAAATTAGAAAAATAAATATTAGTTTTTATAGCAAAAATCGCCTTCTTTCATTTGAAAAATTGTGATTGAGAATAAGTTTAGTTTTATTTTCGAGGAGTTGCACCGCATGCCCAATGCAAAAATCTTTTCCTTATGACTTACTATTTTTATAAGGAAACCACCAACCAAACGAATAAAATTTGGTTTTTTGTCAAAATATTTTTCATACTTTTCTGTAAGGTAAAAATCATAAGTTTTCTATTGGGGATGCGTGTTTAGTCTTAATATAGCGAGTTGAAAGTTATTCCCAAATCAACGAGTAACAGCGCATCCCCAATAGAATTCCTTTTACTTTTTCCTTACAGAAAAGTATGAAAAAAAAAACCTGAGAATTTTTTTTTCTCAAGTTTTTTTTCATACTCTTCTGTAAGGAAAAAGTAAAAGGAATTCTATTGGGGATGCGCTGTAATACCTGTGACAGACTAAGGATTAATAAAACACGATTAGTGATTTTTTCAAGTTAAGCGCTAGTGTGTCAAGTAGAAGATTAGCTAATCTCGATTTGGTTTGAGGTTTAGTGACTAAACTGGTTTAGTCAACTAATCTTCAAAATTTTTGAAGATTTATCATATTTATGAGATTAGTGGGAGGGACTACAAGTAGCGCCATTACACGTCGGAGATGTTAACTCTTATGACATTTCATTGTTTGTGTGTATTTGATTCAAATAGTAGTAAAATTAAACAAACAAAAAATATACTTGTGAATTGCAATAAACCCTGTTTATTCTAAAACTGAAAATGATGAGTTCATTCGTTATATAGTTATTACATAACAATTAATTGTAAATGGATATTTACGATGTTTATTACTAAATAATTAATTGAAATATTTATTTAACGAAATAAATAACTACTAAATTCAAATGATATTTGAAATAATAAATTTAAATGTTATAATATCGATACCGTGCAATCGCGGCGCCACTATAGTATTTAACATTTGCACCGCGATTAGCTAAACTAGTATGTCAGCGCAAGAGGATTTATGATCGATTAGCTAAACGAGTTTAACTAATCTCGTTTTGTTAATCCCTAGTCTGTCACAGGTATAAGTCTTAAATATAAAAATGTTTGCAACTTTACTCACAAGTGAAAGAACGAATATGTATATCCCTTTTTCAACCAAAAAAAAGGCTCAATTTAAATCCAAACCACACAAATATGTTAGTTAAAAACTATAGTATGTAATGGCGTTTTTGATAAAAAATCTCGCTTGATTTGAACTACAACCAACACAATTGTGTGTATAGATATAGTGTTTTTTGCGGACGAAAATAAGTTAAAAAGAAAGGAATTCACAAATGTGTTAGTTGGTTCAAAAAACATAAAAATAAATTTTTGACATGGTACTTTTGCCGTACCCACACAATTGTGTTACCGGGCAGCAAAAGAGATATAACAGAAGGAAAAACAAAATTGTATGACGATTGGCTCTGTTTAGACGATGAGTATTTCAACAATCATAATTCAACATTTTCGTTCACACGATAAAACGTAGTTGATGTTATTTACTTATGTATGTGTAAAATTATTTTCATTTCATATTGAATTTCTTCGGAGAAGCATCGTAAAAGCGGCGGTTGTCAATTTATGCGTATATTTTTTTAGTTATATTTTTTAAATTATTTAAATTATTTTAAAATATATTTATATAATTAATATATGCGGAAATGCAAGTTAACTACATGGGCGTATTTTTCAGACATTGCGTTATTATTTTTCAGTAGAGTTTTTGATAAACAATATACAATTTGTTTTTGAATTTCTGTCAAAACATTGAAAAGCCATCGTGATGTTAATATTAATTCATGTTATGTTTTTTTTGTTGTGTAGTCAACACTGCTGCCTGCGGTGCGTTTTTTTTAGAAATAGAGACAACTTGCGGAAAAACGCATCCTATGCGGAATACATGTACATACATATTTCATTTCATTTAAAGTAGCGTTTTCTAATTTAAACGCAAGCGTCTTTTCGTACGTCTGTTTAATCATTACAATAATTTATAATTATAGTTTATAAAATTTGTTATTATATTTTTTATAAAAAATAAATTGATATTTAGGAATTATATAATTATGTTATACAAAAAAAATTATTTTTTTGTTGAAAACCCAACTCAACTAAATATTTATTTTTTATGTACGGTAGATGCTTTCATGTTTTGCGAACGAAAGACAAATTGGAAATAAAACCTGTTTTCAGAAGAAAAAAAAATTGGACAGAAATTTTTTTTTATAGCTTTTTTGTTTGTGTTAGTAAATTACAATTCGTTCAACACCTAAAATTCGAGTTGAAAAAGTACACAAAAATTTTTTTTAGATTATAGGCAAGGGGGAAAGGAACAAAGAAATTTGTGTTGAATTCAACACTCGTGTAAACACACCCAATTGAGAGTAACAGCGCATCCCCAATAGAATTCCTTAAACCTTTTTCATTACAGAAAAGTATGAAAAAAAAAAATTGACAAAAAAAAATTTTTTTTTTGTTAGTTTGGTGATTTCCTTATGAAAAAAAACAGAAAAGTATGAAAAAAAAAACTTGACAAAAAAAAATTTTGTTTCTCAAGTTTTTTTTTTCATACTTTTCTGTAAGTAAAAAGTCATAAGGAATTCTATTTGGTGTGCTCTGTGATACAATTTTTTTTTTCCTTATGAGAAATACAATGAAGTTAACCGCGCTTTAATTTAATGTCAATTGTTGGTGTATACAGAAATAATACGATTTTAATAAAATTTAAAACTGCAAATTTAAGAAAACCGCGAATATTTTTACAATATCTATAAATAGTTAAATATTTTGAAATTTTGAAAGTAACTTCATGTGTGTATAGTGATTCAATAATACAGATAAACACGGTACAAATAAAATAGAGCTCAGTACTTGGTTTCTTGAGCGTTGTGAAAATCGGGAGAATTATCAACTTCAATTTGGTGATTTTGAGAAACAATACCACTCAAATAGTGATCCCGTCTGCATTTTCGTCACGGAAGCATTATATAATTACTGTGTTTAGGGATGCACCTTTATGATGCAAACAAAACGACATCAAAATCAATACCTTTTGATACATAAAATATAAAATTCTGACTAACAACACCTGTTTGTTGTGTAATGTAATATAATCTTGTAAAATTATATTTGAATATAATGTATTTGAGTTTAATGTATTTGGTGTTTTAATAATTAATTTTCGGAAAAATTTGGAGGGTAAAAATTAATAAGTCAAAATTTTGTAAACAAATAATAATTCAGTTCAAATGTTGTTGAGTTCAAATTGTTTCAATTGTACAGTACAAATTTTATTCTTTCCTTTAGTTTCTATTGGGTATGCTCTTCATAAGGAAAAAGTCATAAGGAAAAGTTTTTTGCATTGCGGATGTGATTTAAGAGTTGATAAGAAGATACTTTTTAACTCTGTTTTTAAGTATGTATAAACATATGTTGTGTTTTTAACCCTTTTCCTGTCCGACAAAAAGTTTTGTTTCTATAATTTAATGTGACATTCTATCCAACAAAAAGTTTTGATTCAAATCAATTTTTTACGTTCTATGCAACACAAAAATGATAGATACACTTGATCTAAATTAAATCTATATTTTTTGATAGATTTGATCTTTTTTCGATTTGATCTACACTACTACCACAGAATATAGAGTACAAACAGAAGGGACATAACCCGATTTTTCTATGGAAAAATTTCGACCGTTTTTTTTATCCTTGATTTGTATGGAAAAGGGTAGAATATAGTAGTGAAAAAAATTGTGCACTGAACTTTTTTACATTCAATAAGGGTAGAGTCAAATTTTTTTTTGGTCCACTTAGTAGCGTATATATATACTTTATAATATATGCTACTACCACCAAACATTACTGTCAAATATGACAGATCAAATGGCGCCAAGCTGCGCCATGTTTATAATTTGACTTTGTGTATTTTTTCTTGTTGTGCTCAGTTGTGTTTTGTGTATTGTTTTTGAAAAAGTAATTTTTTACAATACAATACAATATTGCTAGCGTCTTTCACAACACAGTAATCATTTAAATTTATATCCATCATTTATTTATTTATAAACAAAACACAATTTAAAACACAAGCAACAAAATAAGATGGTTGGTTACGCGCTATTACATACACACTGACAACAAAAACAACAAGAAATTTTACGTTCTTTGGCAACTGTCAAAACTTGATTTAATTTTTGGTTGGAAAAAACTCGCTATAAAGTTCAACCCACACAAATGTGTGTATACAAAATGACGGGTTGTAATGTCTTCCGGAGTTTAACGGATCTTAGTTAAATCGGAATTATTTTTTTGAAAGAACATAATTTGAGTATATAACATATTAGTTATTTGTTTTTGATAACATATTAATTATTTTACTATTATTATAGTCATAGTGTTATTTTTCGGACAAAAACGAATTTGGAATGCACAAATGTGTATGTGGGTTCAAAATACATACAAAAGTAAATTTTTGCCATGATTATTTTTCGTTACCAACACAATTGTGATGGAGGGCAGGAAACGGGTTAAGTTGGAAGAATCATATCATGATCGCCGGATTCTGATTACGTCATAGCGGTGAGAGATGTGTTGTTTTGTGGGATTCGTTGGTCGAAAATTATTATTGTTAAATTTTGTAACACCCTCACACGTTAAAAAATAAAAGAAGTAGTTTTATCATATATTAAAAAGCTTATTATTAGATATTATTTAATATTTGGTTTTATTCTCTGATTTAGTCGTTAAAAAGAGCTGATAAAAGAAACGCTAAAAAATAAAAACGATTAATTTTCTTGATTATCGGCGTTCCTACAATGCAAACTATGGTTAATCAGGCGATTGCATCGACCATACAATCGGGTATTAATCTAAATTTGCTACCTATCACCAAATTTCAGAAGATTCATTCTGAACTTGCATAAAGCTATTACTGATGAGTACTGCCTATGCATCCTAAAATTGATTTTCTTTTATTGATTTCCGAGATTTAATTCAATACATTTGTATTTCCTTACAGACAAAAATAAACTAAAGTAAATTAAAAACTACACAAATGAATTCGGAAGAAAATACGGAAACAGCTGAATCATCAGCAGAAGTAAGTAATTGGCGTGTTACAATAGCATAATCGTGTTGTTTATATTTATGTAAAATACATTTCATTTGTTTACCGTTTAGCCTGAATTAAATGCACACGAAGTCGAAAAAATCGAAGAAGAAAAACTCAAATCAAAATATCCAGCCGCCGGTATGGGGTTACGTGCTGCAGGTCCTGGTGGACATTCGGCTTTTTTACAGAAGCGCCTTCAAAAGGGACAAAAATATTTTGATTCAGGTGATTATCAAATGGCGAAACAGAAAGGTGGAGGCGTGAAACAAGTATTTGCAAATAAAGTATCAACTGGTGATGCAATACCGACGCCAGAAAGTGTGCCTGCCCGGAAAACCTCGATCATACAGCCTTGTAATAAATTTCCAGCGACAAGTTAATTTTTTTGAGTTCCCAATTGATTATTATTTGAACTACTTTCAAATTCACACTTCATTATTTTTGTACTTTATAATTTTTTTTTTTTTTTTTGATCTGAAGTATGTTACATTTTTTAAATAATTTTACAAAAATGAGGCCAAGTGAGCATAAAGGAAATTTTCATTTTTTTTAGTTTATAACTTAAAATTAGAGAAAGAAATTATTACTAATCCTCATTTTAATTTATCTTTTAATTAGGAATTCCTACTCGAAAACTATAAAAAAACCTTTCTCGCAATTCTTGATGTTTTACTTGCGTTTTTTGTGTTTCTAGGGTGTTAAGAAGAGATTCGTGTCCATTAAAATTTATTAAAACACATAATTTTCTGTAAATATTATATAAAATATGAAAGTGATAGATTGTAATAAAAAATATCTAAACGAGAAAATACCTAAAAATCAAATTAAATTGTTGTCTTTTTTAGTAAAACGCAAAACCCGATTCTCAAACAATTATAGATTTAAAAATAAAATGTCGTTTTGCATTTAATTAATAATTATCTTACTCATTTGGTGTATGCTATGTTCTTTTAAATTGGCGCACATTTTAAATTCCACCACAATAATCGTTTATATCAAAATTACACCCATTTCTTAATATTGGTATCATTTTGTTATAGATTGGGGAATACCGAATGGGTTCTGTTAATTTGATATAATTAAAACAATTATTTTATAACAATAAAATTTTACTATTAATTTAATTTGTACAAATAAATAAAAATTACTTAGCGAAATAAAATTACAAAACAAAAACCACAAACGTTTTGTTCAATGAAAAATTTAAATAAAAAATACTGTATGGTAGATTCTAAAAATATAATATTAATTTGATAAAATCACGTTAAAATTATATAAAATTAAATTTGAAATAAAGACGGTGCCTGACACGTTTAAAAAATGATGAACATGTATTTTTAATTACGAGTGGGTGGGTATGTTATGCGGCACTTGTGATTTTTTTGAAGGAGGATGCATCTTTTTTATTAGTACAAATTTAGGGTAAAAATAAAGGATAGGTAGGATATAAAAATAATCATTTATACTGTTTATATTGGAGGTGAACCTTCAATTATACTGTTTATATTGGAGGTGAACCTTCAATATAAACACCAAAAGTTAGCTTGGAATTAACTCGACTCAATCCAAAAAATTTGTTGGGTCGAGTCGAAAATCAACAACTAAAATAAAGAAAACAAAAAAAAATTATAATTTTAATTTTTTTATGTGAGCAGTGGTATCTAAATACGAAAGCATATTTTTTGTGATTTTTTCTGATTTTGATTTATTAAGTTTTCTCTAAAATTAATTGCATTCATCTAGATATTTTAAAAATTTTTGGACATTCAAAGATAACTGCCAATATAAACACTAGAAGTTGACTTCAACGTTAAACTGAAGATAACTACAAGTTGACTCGACTCGCAGTGTAAACCGCATAATTTCCGCCATTCCACACTTTGATTCTTTCCTCGTTTCTCTCCCCTTCACCCACAAACTAACAACAGTTTGTAGGTGAAGGGGAAAGAATCAAAGTCTGGAACGGCGGAACGAGAACCAAGAATCAAATTGATAACGTTACAACCCTAAATACCTTAGACAGACACAAACTAGCTAATCGCGAATTCGAGATTACGTAGTTATTTTTTTCAGATTGTCAGCACACGATTTTGGCAAAACAGGATTATTGCTTTTATAGAACAAGATTACTACAATCGGGTTATAGGAAGAAAATAAATGTGAAATATAAGCAAAAATCAGTAGGATTGTATGGGGCTTGGGGAACATGTCATTTTCATTGAATGTATACAGCAAAATTATTAGATTGTAAATTAAATTTTAACATTTTTTAACTATCACAGAAATTATTTATACATTTAGTTTATATGTAAACTAAATTAATGACTGATTCATATCATTCTTTCAAAGGTGGCACTAGTATCTTTTAAATATGCTGTGTCTCCGATTGTAAACTAAACTAAATTATGACTTTTCATGTGTCATATTGTTTTCAACAACACCGATTTGTTATTTTTTCAAATCAAGGAAATAGAAAAAAACGAATATGGATATGGAAATCGCATTATTCATGAATGTGATTATAACGGAATTTAAGAATGAGATATTTCCTTTTAGACATTTTTAAATTAACAGTCAGCAGGACCGCGCATCCCCAATAGAATTCCTTTAACTTTTTCTTTACAGAAAAGTATGAAAAAAAACTTAAAAAAAAAATTTGTTTTCTCAAGTTTTTTTCATACTTTTCTGTAAGGAAAAATCAAAAGAATTCTATTGGGGATGCGCTGTAAATGATAAAACCTGGTGGCTAATAGCATAACTACTCATTAATTTAGTTTAGTCGAAAAAATCGCTCAGGCACACAGTCTTTAGTAATATTTTGAATGCCCATTGGGCCTCGCCATTTTTTAATTCTTTCGTCGTGATTCTCTGATTTCAAAAATCGATCGACGGCCACATTTCATTTTTATGCGCATTTGTAGGGGGTACCAAAAAATTCGTTCGGATTGTTTTGTTTGCTTATACATATTAAAAATAAAAATAAATTATTTAAAACTGTAATATTTAATTAATATATTTTATTTTAAATTATATATTAAATTAAATATAAATTATATTTTAAATTAATCATTTTTATTTCTATTTTTTATTATAAGCAAACAAAACAATCCGAACGATTTTTTTGGCACACCCTTTTTTTACTATAGCCTCTTTTTTATGTATGTGCGTAAAATTATGTTTTTTGATTTATTCGTATAGTAAAAAATATTTATTATTTGTTGCGAAAATTGCTTCCTTGGTTGAAAAAATATATTTTTTGCACTCGAGCAAGCATTAAACTAAAATTAACCCAAAAACGACAAATAAACAAGATGTCCTGGAAATATTTATTACGTAATAGTGCGAAGAAATCAGTGAATCAAAAAAAATATTGACGAAAAAAGAATCAACAATTTCCCCGCCAAAAAATAAGTTTGTGGGTGAAGGGGAAAGAAACGAAGAAAGAATCACGCTGAAAGAATTAAAGTGTGGAACCGCGGATTGTCATTATACACTTCTCGAAAATATTTCGGAGACTACGTTGTTTCAGTAAATATTTGTACAATACCAATACAATAACAGGCTATTTCTTGTTAAAATATTGTTGGCATATGTAAATCCAAAAAGAAATGAGAATTCCATACAAAACGAAAAAAAATACATGGCTACAAAAAAACAATTTCATTATTTGTAATAAATAATTTGTATCGTTCAAGTTAAATTGAATAATACATTGCAAGAAATAAATAATGATATTTTGTTATTGAATTATTTAAAACAAAAATTGTTTTGAGAAAACTTTTCATTCAGTAATATTTCAATTAAACTAGCAACTTATTTTTACACCGTAACAACAAATAAAATAAAAACAAAAACACGAGATTTTTTACTGCCGCTCTTGTCTTACATGCTTTTTTACTTTTTTAGTAAACCAAAATATGTTGAACAGGATGGGTGTACACGTCTTTGCGTATGACAACAAAATATTTTGTTTTTTATTTTTGCTCAAATAAAACTTGATTTTTCAGTAATGTGGTGTAATAAACCAAAATAAATTTTAATCAATCAATACTAATGATCAGCCCAAATGCGTGATTTAGTTGGTTGTATGTACATAATGAGTGTTTTTTTTTTATTCATTCCAAATATTCCGGACGTTCCGAACATGACATATTTTGTTTTTTTATTCCTTCTATTCCATTTTTTTGTTATTTTTTTATTTATTCTAGACGTTCGGAACGTATTCTTTCCGTACTGGATGAAAAGGTAGAACGAAAGGAATATTTTTAATCTTAGTGGCCCATGCCACACGTAAACAAAATATCCCGGATTTTTCTTCGTTTCTTTCCCCGTTTACCTATGATACAAGTTTTAGTTGCGACTTAAACAAATTTTCTGTACAATCACACAACTCAAACATAAATGAAATAAAAAATATTTTAAGGACATTTTTGACTCATTTTAGTTAAAATTTTATTAAAGAGAGAGAGAGCAGTATATCGATTTTGTCTCGTGAGTTACTCATTTAAAATGAGTGAAGAAAATAAAATCGAATACGTACACAGTGTATAATACACAATAATGTCCTTGGATTTATATTTTTCTGTTGTTCGTATTTGTGTCATTTTTAAGATGGACAGTACCAAAATAACGCGATCCGGGCGAATCGGTTTAATTTTTATGGTGCTTACTTCCTTTTCTCAGCACATTACGTCTGCTCTCGAGCTGTGGAGTGTCATTATTTAACATGCTAATATATTTTATATTTATTATATTTTTTTATCATAAATTAATGACCCTTATTGTGGTTGTCGTGTCGATCGACAAACGACACGACTTTGTCTTGTCGTGTCGATTTTTATTTTGTATTGCGTAACTATCACGAATCGACTAATGAGTATTGCCAGGTTAACGTTGAAAAAATTCATGCTATTGTGAACTTCTCGATTAACTTAGCAATCGTGACTAGTTGTTTTGATATATTTTGTCAAAAATGCTGTCAGCCGCCTGTCAGAAAAGCTGAATTACTTTATATTTAGGTATTTTGTCCAAATTTAGGATCTAAATAGTTGTCTAAAATTAGAAAATAGACAAACGGTGTGTAAATATTTATTTACCACAAAAAGAATATAAATATAAATTCCGATAGTCAAACATGTAACAAATTTCGGTGGTCAAACATGTAATAAATTTAGCTATGTGGTTGCAGAAATTTAATTTTTTTTGTTCAATTCCGGTAAATTTATGCGGATCTTAACAAATTTAAGATATTTAATAAATAATTATTAAAACTAAAATCATTTTACTTATGTTAAACTATTTTTCGTATTAAATAAAAACGGCTCACAATACTTACGAGTCGCGAGCAAAAATGTCATCGACAAAAATATGGCGATTTTACGACAAACGTCGATTAATAACGACAACAGTAATACCGATTTTGGTTGTCGATATGATATCGACACAATAACGACAACCGCAATAGGGGCCAATATAATATGTATTAATAAAATTTTATTAAAAAATTTATTTTAAATTTCATATATTATAAAAATTAATTGTTAATTTACTAAATATAAGAAAATTCAAAAATACATATGTAAATACATAAATGATTAAAAAAGTAGCACTGTCTTGTAAACAACACAAACATATGGCGTTTACAATGGTTAATATTTATAAACAAAAACAATGACACGTAACATCCATATGCAGTAAAGCAAAACAAAAATACGCGCATGTTTCTCTCACACAAATACAAATACCACTACTATATCTTTCCGGTTACACTCATTTCGTTTCACACATTTCGGGACAAAATTGGTATACAGAACAAAACATTGGTTTAAAAAAAATACCAAAATAAAAAAAACGCTCGTGTGGAATGGCCCAGTCGCCATATTCTTTGTTTTGAAGGGTTGTTTGTTTGTTTTTTAATGTAGTACATACACAACACTGTAAATAATAGACAACTAAAAAATGACTGTCAAATATCTATTCCATTCCTTCCAAATCGTTTTTTTATTACATTCTGTTTGGAATATGTTAAGGTCACGTGATCAGTATTCTATTCTTTCTATTCCTTCTTTTGCCCGGTTTACATGAGAAAATTGTTTTCTTCTGCAAATTTTTGCAGGTAAATAAGAAAGAATCCGCTATATAAAAATATTCAATATGCGAGAAAGAAATAAACATATATAGTAATGGCGTAATTTTTTTTATAGGATCATTATTAATTTACTTTTATGCTTGGTTCACGTATGCGATCAAAAAATGATTCGCGAATCAAAGGAAAATTAAATCATTTAAAACATATACAAATTTCCTCGCCCGAGATGAAATAATTTTAACTTTGGGAACATTTTGATCGGAAGCATCCAACATAATAAAAAAAAATAACAAATTATGAGTAATAATGCGAAATAATTACTCTCAAAGATTGGCTTGATTCGCGAATCATTTTTTAATCGCATACGTGAACCAAGCATTAATGAACTCAAATGCGAAATTTACATTTTTATCTATGGCGTCTGTTTTTATTATGAATCCTCAACATTTATAAATGCGAAATAATTTTTTTTTTGTTGATTTTAAAAATGTTGCCATAAAAATACTCGGATCGAATATATTTTATGGCAACATTTTCATTTTTATGGTCATTTTTCTCAAAAATTCTTCTGCAAAATTTTGTTGGGATATATTGCTTTTCTTGTCTCTCATGTGCAAAAAGTCAATGTTATATCTTATTCATTTTGCAGAAGAAAAATGTTGGTCTTATGTAAACCGGGCATTTGGAATGAATAAAAAAACACTGAAAAAACAAAAAATTCAAATTGGATTTTTTTTTGTGGGCTTGTGTAAAATTTACAGTAAAGAATTAAAATTACGATACCGATATTGAAACTTGAGAAGGTAAAATATCACACATAATAATTTTGTGTATTATGTGTACTGTGGTAAAATCTTTCTATGTTTTACACTATGTATATACTGTTTATGTTGGAGGTTGAACCTAGGTTCAACCTGGGTTGAACCTAGGTTCAACCTGGGTTGAACCTTCAACATAAACACCAAAAGTTAACTTGGAGTTAACTCGACTCAATCCAAAAATTTTCTTAGGTCGAGTTAACTCTGGTTAATATAAACGCCCAGAGTCGAGTCGAAAAACAACAACAAAATATAATCGGTAAACTAAAAAAATTAAAATGGCGATTTTTCATATTTTTCTTGTACGAACGCGTCTGTGTCTAAATTCAGCAGCATATTTTTGTGATTTTTGCGATTTTTTTATATTTCGAAAGTTCAAAAGAAAAAGTTAGAATGATTTTTTGAAAGAAAAAAATTTGAATTATTTTGGCATTTATAACCTGGTTTTGACTCAACCTCAAGATAACTCTTTAATATAAACACTAGAAGTTAACTTCAAGGTTAACCTAAAGATAACTACAAGTTGACTCGACCTGGGTTCAACCTCCAACATAAACAGTATAATAGTAGGTTACAAAAATAATATACAAAACACAAACGAATATAAATAAAATTTTATACCCTCTAATCTAAAATTCATTACACAAATAAAATGTGTGAAATTAAGTTCATTATTTTCTTCGGTACTGTATGTCGTGAAGCAAAACCAAAACAAATAATACAAGAGAGCCAAGAGAAATTAAAAATCTTATACGCGCACGTGTCATTGAAAAATTGTGTTGTTACTTTTATCAGTAAGTTGCTAAATGAAAAGTTACTCAATAGGGAAATATTTTTATTGGAAATGTTTCTCAAAATATCAAGATTTATCGTGATCCTTCAGGATAGATTATGTTTGTAGATAATAAAGCAGATTTATTGGGATACATGAAGAATTTTTTTTGTCCCATGTAATTTTTTACTTACTCGTATGGCACCCCAAGTATAACAAAATGGAACTCATTTTGACAGTTCCAACTTTCATTACATTTTTGAGATATTTCATGGAAATCATGGAACTCGCATAATATCCAGTTCTTTGAGTTACGGGTTTTTGTTCCACAGTTCATAGTAAAACTTGTAATAAAATGGAATTTGACCATGGAACTTAATTCCAACAATTGTTCCATAAAAATCGAAATAAGTTGGAAGTAGCGATACTTGGGACCCGCGTTTTTGTTTGGATTTATGCCCGGTTTACATAAGACCAACATTTTTCTTCTGCAAAATGAATAAGATATAACATTGACTTTTTGCACATGAGAGACAAGAAAAGCAATATATCCCAACAAAATTTTGCAGAAGAATTTTTGAGCAAAAATGACCATAAAAATGAAAATGTTGCCATAAAATATATTCGATCCGAGTATTTTTATGGCAACATTTTTAAAATCAACAAGAAAAAAAATTATTTCGCATTTATAAATGTTGAGGATTCATAATAAAAACAAACGCCATAGATAAAAATGTAAATTTCGCATTTGAATTCATTGAAAGTAAATTAATAATGATCCTATAAAAAAAATTACGCCATTACTATATATTTTTATTTCTTTCTGGCACATTGATTATTTTTATATAGAAAAATTTGCAGAAGAAAACAATTTTCTCATGTAAACCGGGCATAACCTATACAAGCTCATGGAATTTTTTTATATAGCAAAATGGCCTATTATGTAGTGGTATTGATTTGTGTTTACGTTAACTACCTAAGTATCGCTACTTCCAACCAAGGAAGTTAAAATACTGAGGAATAGGTGGCAATATTTTACCCATATAAAATTTGCTATTTCAACTGTCACAAGCCAGAATAGGATGATTATATAAAAAATCCATATGGTTTACTCATATTTCGCTATAAGTGCCCGTCAAACCAGTTTGTGTTGTTGTATGAAGTGACGTGTTAATTTTGCGCTTTAAAATTATAAATTATAAATTTTTAAAACTATCAATTATAATTCATCAAAATAATACAAACTTTATGAAATAGTTATTTGTTTATATAGTGGTGTATTATGTGATAACAAAAAATACAGACTTTTGTACAAAATGAAGTGTATCGTGAAAAAATGCGAAAATACGCCAAAAAAATTTCAAGAAGGAATATATTACCACCAGCAAGTTTACCAAGTGTTTAAATATAATAAAATGTAAATTGTGTTAAGAAGCTAGTGGTTTGTGGTAAATTTATCCTGAATTTAAGTTATAAATCAGACAAAATTAAGAAAACAATTTTTTTTTTTTTGTTTTTTTTTTGTTTTTTTTTTTTTAATTTTGGTTGTGGCGTGGGCGCTTATAGATTTTTGTTGTTGTTGTAATCCCGTTGATTTAGATGCTTTCTCTTTTACCCTCCGAATTTGTGACACTTGACAGTTGCTTAGGCTCATTCTGTACATTTAACTTCTTTGCTTCCAAATTATTTCGATTTTTATGGAACAATTGTTGGAACTAAGTTCCACGGGTAAGTTCCATTTTATTACAGTTTTACTATGAATTGTGGAACAAAAACCCATAAAGGACAAGAAACACCAAGCGCGGCGCGTCATATTCCAAATGTTCCATACAACTCGACGCGCATATCCATTCACACCAAGAGCGGCGCGGTGTCTTTTTTGTTTTGGATAATTTTGAAAATTTTAGACTTTTGTTTTATTAGTCTTTAATATTGGTAAATACTATGAGTGTTTTACTATGAATTGTGGAACAAAAACCAAATTTAAGTCCAAACCACACAAATGTGGGAGTAAAAAACCATGTAGAACCAACACAATTGTGTATATAGTTATAGTGTTTTTTTTTGGACGAAAATAAGTTTGAAAGGAATATACAAATGTGTAAGTTGGTTAAAAAAATTCAACAATAAATATTTGACATGGTACTTTTGCCGCATCCACATAATTGTGTTACCGGGCAGCAAAAGGAAAATTCTGTGCTTTCTGTCGCGTACATGACATCGGAAATAAATAGTTCTATACCCGCTAACGAACTTAAAACCAATCAAATTATGTGAAATGCTTTATATCACGCCTACTAGTTCCGAACTCGAATTGAAATTGTTTTAACTTTTTTGTTGTTTTATTGCATTTTGTTTGATACTATGGTATTTTTTCCTATCTAACTTCCGATGTCATGAAGGCACTATTCATGTCTTGTTATTTTTCAATAATTGACAATAATGTTTGGTGGTGGTAGTGTAGATCAAATCTCTCAAAAAATATAGGTTTGCATAGAACGTAAAATACTGATTTTGATCAAATGGGCCATTCCACACGAGCGTTTTTTTTTATTTTGGTATTTTTTTTAAACCAATGTTTTGTTCTGCTCTCTCTTTAATAAAATTTTAACTAAAATGAGTCAAAAATGTCCTGGAAATATTTTTTATTTCATTTATGTTTGAGTTGTGTGATTGCACAGAAAATTTGTTTAAGTCGCAACTAAAACTTGTATCATAGGTAAACAGGGAAAGAAACGAAGAAAAATCCGGGATATTTTTTTTACGTGTGGCATGGGCCAATCGGAACAGCTTTATATCATTTTCTGTGACAAAAAAATCTTGATCCCGGATCAATAATATGACGTCATTTTTATCCAACATGGCGTTATGTTTACATTTTTTGTTTTTTGATCCCGGATCAAAAATAAAATCCAACAAATTTGTTGGATTTTTTTTTACGTTTATTCAAACATATAAAAATAACGAAACGTCATGTAAAATGTCTAAAAAGACGTCGCACAATTTCTATTTGATTATAATTGTGATTGTTTAAAGAACAAGTTTTGTTTAATAAAATAAAAATTGTATTTTATTCAGTGTAATACAAATTGTGTTCTGTGGCACAAAAAATCTTGATCCAAGTGGGATCAAGTTTTTTTGTCACTGAATTCTCTACTACCCAAGTATCGCTACTTCCAACATATTTCGATTTTTATGGAACAATTGTTGGAACTAAGTTCCACGGTCAAGTTCCATTTTATTACAAGTTTTACTATGAACTGTGGAACAAAAACCCATAACTCAAGGAACTGGATATTTTTGAGTTCCATGTCTTCCATGAAATTTTTCAAAAATGTAACGAAAGTTCTGTCAAAATGAGTTACATTTTGTTATACCCCAAGTATAACAAAATGGAACTCATTTTGACAGTTCCAACTTTCGTTACATTTTTGAGATATTTCATCGAAGACATGGAACTCGCATAATATCCAGTTCGTTGAGTTACGGGTTTTTGTTCCACAGTTCATAGTAAAACTTGTAATAAAATGGAACTTGACCGTGGAACTTAGTTCCAACAATTATTCCATAAAAGTCGAAATAAGTTGGAAGTAGTGATACTTGGGACTTGGGTAGTGCGCATACAAATCGGTGGCGGCACTTTGATCAAAAGTGGATTTTTTTATAACTAAAAAGTGCCTGTGCTTAGCATTGTCTTGTCTCAAACTTGCGTTGTCTATCGGAATAAAATTGAACTAAAATTTAAAAATTTACGTTAACCAGTGATAAAATAATTTTTAATAAAATAATATTAATGCTGTCTTACTTTGGTACAAGCTAATTCCATTCCGGTATAGAATTAATTTGTGCTCAAAGTAACAACCAAAGAAGTTTTTTTAATTTATTTTTATTAGTTGGTAACAATTACATTTTGAATTTGAAAACAACGTAAAAACGCAACTAAATATATTCAATTAAATAGTAATGTGCTAGAACATTATTGAATATTATTACAAATCATAACTAATTTTTCGTCTTGTTAAGAAAAATTCGATGTCAAAATAACAAAAATCACTTTTATATTTTTATTGCCAACATTTAAAAATAAAAGTATTCAATAAAACCGCCCTGGTGGTGAACATTAAAACTACAGATAGAATAGAATAATTCTATACCAGCAGAAAAGTTGGTTTAAAATAATACCAAATTGGAATTACATATATGGGATTGTTGTTGTAAATTTCTCAAAGTAAGACGGCATAAATTTCATTTAAAAATAAATGAAATTTAATATTTTTTTAAGAATATATAAGATTAAGAGTGGGGAGGGAAATGATTAAAATTAAAAATCGAATTAAAAGTTTCAAAATTGGTTTAGGTGAAGGCAAAACTCTACTTGACAATATTAAAATTACCGATTTGAATTTGTTTATGCTTCGTGAACCTTGCGGATACAGATCAAAAAAATAGTATCGCTTCTGCTGATAGATGATGTGCCACAAATGTTAGCTTAATTGGTTGTGTAAGACTGGTTTGTAAGCTTCTTCTGATATATGTACCACAAATAGTAACTTAATTCGTTATACAAAAGAGGAATCTACGAATATATAGAATCGAATTACGCATTGGATTTGAATTTGTTTATGTTTCGTAAACCTTACAGACACAGCAAAGAGAAAGTATCGCTCGTATCGCTTCTGCTGATAGATGTACCACAAATGCTAGTTTAACTCGTTGTGTAAGTCCCTATATTTTTACAAATTATTTTGCACCAACAGCATACAAAAATTCCTTGAGGTGAAGGGTGAACCGTCTCAAAAATGACGAATTTAAATGACGAATATTTAAATAATAATCGCATGTGACATAATAAAATTTATTTTATTTATAAACCAAATATTTACATTTTTTTTGTATTTTATTAAATTAATCATTTAAAATTATTTATTTTACTAAACATTTAAAAATATTTCATGTTACAAATTCAAATTTATTTTATTTATAAAAATATCTCTAAGATGGCAATAAATCTAATCTTTTTAACTAAAATTTTTGACGATTGTAAAAGTTGGAAAAGCGCCGCTGGTGGATCAGATTGAAACTAAGTTAACTACAAAAAATGACATGTGTGATTGATATGCCGAAAAATCACCAATATACATAGATTCATGTTTTTTATATCACATAAGCCACAAAATCACTAATTGTACAAAACCTATATCATATTTAAACAAAATTAAACCAAGCAAAGCTAGCACAGTAAAAAAGATAAATTATCGCAAATGATGCTGATTATTTTCTTTATACATGCAGCATAAATGTCCAAATTTGTAGTTATCATAGTTCCAAAAAAAAATCGCTACGTGGTCCTTGATGCTCCAATCGTCAATAACATCGAGCAATAAATATATCTTTTTTTCTACCAAAACAAAAAATTGGCTCAGAAAGTCCAAACCACACAAATGTGTGCGTAGGAAAAAAATAGCAATGGCGTTGTTGATAAAAACATTCGTTTGACATGAAGTACAACCAACACAATTGTGTGTACAGTTATAGTGTTTTTTTTTGGACGAAAATAAGTTTAAAAGGAATTCACAAACGTGTAAGTTGGGTCAAAACACATACAAAAATAAATTTTTGACATTGTACTTTTGCCCTACCCGCACAATTGTGTTACTAAAACACAAAAGGGATATAAAAAATTGAAATATGTGTAAGATGGCGTCTGATAATGTTTACATTTTTAGTTAAAATTATGACCATTTTGAAAAAAATGTCGCGACAGTCAATTTGACTGCGGCTAAAGGCTTCCCCTATACGTTTGTGATACCAAATGGTGGATGTGCAAATGTCATCTGTCATCACCTAAAATAAATACGAGATCTACAGAATAAGCAAAAATAAGTGGTTTTAAAAATACACATAGCGGAATATAAAAATCATTAAAATGTCGAAAGCAGCAGGAAAATTTAAAAATTTGAAAAAAATTGCCGAAAAAATAAATCATACTTCGAAATTACGAACAAACATACAAGCAGGACTTGCAGTTGCCGGACCACCTCTCGGACCAATGTTGGGACAGGTTTGTAGTGTTCAAAAGAAACTTTATCTTTCTCATATAGGGTTGTATTTAAATTAAATTTGATTTTAGAGAGGTATTAACATAACCGTATTTTGTAAAGATTTTAATGAGCGAACCAAAGATATAAAAGAGGGAGTTCCATTACCATGCCGAGTGCAAGTAAATTCTGACCGTACGTACGAACTAGTCATTCACAGTCCTCCTGCAACTTTTTTGTTAAAACAAGCAGCCGGAATTCAACGGGGTGCTATGCAACCAGGAAAGGAAATTTCCGGAAAAATTACACTAAAACACTTGTATGAGATTGCTCAAATTAAGATGCATGATCCTCCGAATGCTTTGCTTTCAATGGAACAGATGTGTAACATGCTAATTGGGGTTGCTCGGACGGTTGGCATTCAAATTGTGAAAGAATTAGATGCAGATGATTATCGTAATTTTTTGGAAGAGCGGGAAGTTATTATTGATGAGCAAAAGAGGGAACTACAAGAGAAAAAAGACGCTAAAATGTTACGTACCGGATAAAAACCGTATTTGTATTTTGTAGTATTTGACACGATAACATTATTATTTTTAATTTAATAGTAAATTTACTTAAAGAACCGTACATTTTTTTCTATCTTTGATCATAGATTTTTTGCGCCGTTTTTCCAAGTGTTTTGAAAGTTTCCCAGATCGTTGGAGTTCTTCATACTGTTTAACCATTTGCTCGGTTTTTTTCAAATTCGGTTTTATAAAAAATTGATTCTTGTTCTGATCAATTGTTTTATCAACGTGTTCAGTTTGATTATCATTATTTGTTAATTTCTCCTTCCGTCTCTTCTCTTCGTGCAGTTGATTTTTTAATCTCTGAATCAAAAATTTTATTCGCGTAGCTTCGTCGGCGTCAACACAGTTTTTTAGATTCATGTTTAGCGTTTTTAGTTCCGATTCGCGCATATCAGTTACAAATTCGTATTTCTTTTTGAATTTTGTGGAATTAAACACACCGCAATTGGCATTAAATCTAGGATCAGCAATTAGTTCATCCGTTTTTTTTTTTGTACCACCATACGAAACTTGCCTTTTTGAAGACATTTCCATTGGACGATTTGAAGTTTCACGTGTAAATTTGTATTTTACATCTCGCTTTGTTTCGTTGATACCAAAAACGGCTTCATTGTATAATTTAGAGCCGAGTTTCTGTTTTAGTTTCATAAGTTGTTCGAATGACATAGTTTTGAGTTCATCGCGGATATTTGACTAAAATAAAGCAATATGGAAAATAATACCTATCTACAGAATAAAAAAATACGTTAATTACTTGCTCAGCTTCGCACTTAGTTATTTCGGCAATCTTCAAAATTTCATCTTCGTTTTGTTCATATTCATTGGTTAAGACATCAGCTTCCTCATTCATAGAAACCTCATCTGTACTTGACGCATATTTTTTCGAAGAGCTGATTTTTTTATCTTCACGCTCAATGTTCGTAGATTCATTATTAAAACATTTCCCTGCAGAAGACATCCAAGATTATTTAAGAACTTTCCTTCCGAGACCAACTAAACCAAATAAAAATGTGATTTGTCACAAGTGTAGGAACAGCTTTAGCACAGTCAAATTTTTTGACAGTTTGAGCGACGGTGGCGCTTCTTTGATCAAAAGCGGATAGAAATGTGTCTGCTTAGCGTTTTCTGTGTCTCAAGCTAGCGTCATCTATCGGAATAAAAATAAACTAAAATTTAAAAATTTACGTTAAGCAGTGAAAATAATTTTTAATAAAAATAATATTAAATTTCATTTAAAAATAAATGAAATTTAATATTTTTTTATGAATATATAAATTAAGAGTGGGAAGGGAAGGAAATAATTAAAATCAAAATAAAAGTTTCAAATGGTTTTTAGGTGAATGCAAATCTCTGCTTGACAATATTGAAATTACCGTATATTTGATTTGCATTTGTGTGTGCTTCGTCAACCTTGCAGACACAGATCAAAGACATAGTATCGCGCATATCGCTTTTTCTGATAGATGTACCACAAATGTTAGCTTAATTCGTTGTGTATCGAATCGTTGTGTAATCCCTATATTTTTTCAAATTATTTTGCACCAACAGCATACAAAAATTCCTTGGGGTGAAGGGTGAACCGTCTCAAAAATGTCGAATTTAAATGACGAATATTTAAATAATAATCGCATGTGACTTAATAAAATTTATTTTATTTATAAACCATATATTTACATTTTTTATTTTAAATTAATCATTTAAAATTATTTATTTTACTAAACACACAGAATATAGAATACATACTTTATAATATATGCTAAACATTTAAAAATATGTAGTTCATATGTTACAAATTCAAATTTATTTTATTTATAAAAATATCTCTAAGATGCCAGTCAACTAAATTTACAATTTTTAGTAATTAAAAATTATTTATTCAGCCAATAATAACTATTTTAATAAAGTTGTTAATGGTTTAGGGCTCGTTTTTATTTTAAATAAAATAAAACAATTTAATGACTTTCGATGTCTCATCGACATCATTTTCAAAGTTAATGAACATTTTTATATAAATTTCTTAAAAACAAATATAAAAAGCCTATACAGTAAATACAATTTTTTCCAAATAGCAAATACAAAGTAAATTTTAAAGTAAATTTTACAAACAAGTATATAAAATATGAATATGATTTTAAAATTATTAAAAAAATATATAATGAAAATTGTATATTTATAAATTAAGCAATCAAATAAATTTAGCAAAGAAATAAAGTAGACAAAAAACGAAATTAGACAAAATAATTGTAGCAATTGCCAATGTAAGCGCAATCATTATTTATATTTATAGAATTAATGCTAGATTTAATATATATCAAAGAAGTTAAAGGTACAGAATGAGCCTTAGCAACTGTCAAGTGTCACATTCGGAGGGTAAAAGAGAAAGCATCTAAATCAACGGGATTACAACAACAAGAAACCAATATAGGCACCCCACGCCAACAGCCAAAATTGTTTTCTTATTTTTTTCTGATTTTTAACATAAAGTAAGGATAAATTTATCACAAATCACTTGTTTCTTAGCACAATTTACATTTTACTTTATACAAACACTTATAGATGGTAAAATATTCTTTTTCGAATTTTTCGATGCGCATTTAGCAACATTTCACCAGACACTTCATTTTATTTAAAATTGTTTATAATTTTAATTATCAAATGATGCACTACCACGCACTCTACATAAACTACTAATTATTTTATAATTTTTTTATTATTTTAATGAATTTTAATTAATAATTTTAAAACCACAAAATTAAGTCGTCAACATACGTTGTTACTGCGCACATAAATAAACAGATGATTTGGGGTGCATATAGCGAGATATGAGTAAACCATATGGATTTTTTATATAACCATCCTATTCTGGCTTGTGACAGATGAGATAGCAAATTTTATATGGGTAAAATATTGCCACCTATTCCTCAGTATTTTAACTTCCTTGATATATATGCATCTCTAAAATTGATCTTTTCCTAAAATTTCGTTCTTGTTCTAATATTTTAACATTATTTAGGCTAATTATGTGACCTGAATTCTTTAAATATGTAGTAAGTGCACTAGTACCTTGTTCTTCATCTTTATTTACACCATTTTTATGTTGATAAATCCTTTTTCAAAAATTGTTTCGTTTGACCCGTATAAACAACAATACAGTCACATTTAACTTCATAAATTAAATTTGACTGCTTATTGAGTGGTATATAGGATCTTTAAGTTTAGAAAGAAGACAATCATTTAAACAAATTGAAGAATTACCGACAATTTTGAAATTATATAATTTTTGAACAAGTGTTTTATTTTTTCATATAAATGTTTAACATAAGGAATTGAAAAATATTTTTTATCATTGTTAATGGACCGAATTTCAAAACTTCTAATAAAATTTTTTTGTTTCCAAATATGTACATTGATTTATTAATTTTGCGGGATAAGGATTAGTTAACAATGTTTCTTTTAATATGTTAAAATTTTTATTGTGTTTGAGATCTGAAAGTTTTAACATTTTTTGAGTCAAAATGTTTACTGTTATTAATTTTATAGTAAGTGAGAAGCCAAGAATGAAAATTTAAGTATCTACCAGACCAACTATCTTTGTGATAGCAATCAAAAGAAATTTTGCCATATGGATCAAAAGTAATTCTAAAAATGGAATTTTGTTGTCAACTTCCTTTTGAAAAGTAAATTTTATTCGATTAAAAATTTTCTTAAAACTGTTAAAAAATATATCAATTTTGTTTTCAGGAATAGCCGTTATGATATCATCAACATATCGATAATAAAATAATGGCTGAAAATCTAAAGAATTTTAATGCCAAACATACCAAATTTTCCATTAATAAATTTGCTAATGTGGGGCTTATGGGAGAACCCATTGGAGAACCAACAATTTGTTTATAATTTTTATTGTCAAAAGAAAATTCCGAATTATCTAAAACTATTTCTAATTTCGATTTTTGTCTACTTTATTTCTTTGCTAAATTTATTTGATTGCTTAATTTATATATACAATTTTCATTTATATAATTTTAAAATCATATTCATATTTTATATACTTGTTTGTAAAATTTACTTTAAAATTTACTTTGTATTTGCTATTTGGAAAAAATTGTATTTACTGTATAGGCTTTTTATATTTGTTTTTAAGAAATTTATATAAAAGTTTTCATTAACTTTGAAAATGATGTCGGTGAGACAAGGGCCAACCGTCAAATTGTGTGTCATGCGAATAAATAGGATAATGAAAGTCCAATAAAATTCTATATAATTCAATGTATAATTCAATATAAACCTCCCTGCAAACATCCACGGACAAAAGATAAAGATAAAATGAAAATAATGTATTCTATAGAATAAACAAATAAATTTGAATAAAAGTAACTATGGGAAAGTATTAAAAAATGTTTTAAATAATTTTTAAATTTTTTTTTAAATTTAAAAATTTAAAAATTTAATAGGCTTATATCTCTAAAAACATCGATCGATCATCACAAGTCCCACTCCCTACCTGCCGAAACACACACAATCAATTAAGATGAACTGTAGAACTCCTTGCATTTAACTTTGAAATTATTGACAGACTCAATCCTCCTCAGCTCAATAGGAAGCTTATTCCATTCTAGGGCACCCCTAACCTTCAGAGCACCCGACATAGCATTTGAATTATGCGCTGGAATCATTAAAGCCTCAGTGCGTTTAGATTTAGCAAATATAAGTTTGCTCTTTAAATAGTAGGGGGATGCTGACAGATTTAAAATTCTAAATAAAAATATAACCAGTCTAAAATTAAGGAATAACTGAATCCTCATTCCAAATATAACATCACAATACCTAGATATATGATCGTAGCGTAATTAAAATCCATTAAAATAATAAAAACATTATAAAATAGTTAATTGTTTATGTAGTATTGCATCATTTGATAATACAAATTATAAACCTTTAAGTAAAATGAAGTGTATTGTGAAAAGTTCAAAAATAAGCCTAAAAAATTCAAAAAGGTATATCTTAGCTTCAGTGTTTATATCAAATAAAATGTAAATTATGCTAAGAAGAAAATGATTTGTGATAAATTTATCCTTAATTTAATTTATAAATCAGGGAAAATTAAGTTAACAATTTTGATTACCGGCGTGGGGTTTCTCATTTTGTGTTTGTGTTTGTAAATAGATGTTATATTACAGTGTCGTATTTTTTTATTACTTCGTACATATTCTATGTGCTTTTCTTTTCATACTTTCATACACACTTTTTATTTTGGAATACATATTATAAGTACAATATTTTACCGAAAATAAAAACGATTAATGCGTACAACATTGGAATAAAAATAATTGTGAATTTGTGTAGTTTTTAATATTGATCGAACAAATTCTAATTAAGTCGCAGCCACACGAATGCAAATATCGACCAACGTTGGTGTATTTTATGTTTTGTAAATATTGGTAAAATATGACAATTGACAATCTGTACTGTCTACACGATTTGTAGTATTTGTTTTTTCCTTTGATCTTTTTTGAAAAACAGCCTGTTGAGCGAATGTGCGCCAATGTTGGCCAAATGTAACCTTGATTTGAATTTGTCATTTGTGTTGTGGCTACATGATTTGTTATTTGGACAAATACGCCAATGTTGGTATGTATTTGCATTCGTGTGGCTGCGGCTTTACGACCCGTTGATTTATATGCTTTCCCTTTTACCCTCCGAATTTGACTCACTTGACAGTTGCTTACACAAATTCTCATTGTTAAATTCTTTGGTCTGATAATGTTTACATGTTTAGTTAAAACTATGACCATTTTGAAAAAAATGTCGCGACAGTCAATTTTGACTGCTAAAGCCTAGCTATATTTTGACATCTAGTGGATTATTCCAAAGAATTTAAATTATTTATATAGAATGAATGAGAGTAGCTGTCAAACGAGTCAAATTCGGAGGGTAAAAAAGAACGCATATAAATCAACGGGTCGTATTTAGAATTAGTTCAATCGAAATTAAAAACTACACAAATTCACAATTATTTTTATTCCAATTTAGTACGGATTTTTTTTTTTTTTTTTTCGGTAAAAAATTGTACTTATAGTATTCCAAAATAAAAAATAATTATGAAAAAATAGCACGTAGAATATGAACGTAGTAATAAGAAAAATGCGATACTGTAATATAACATATGATTCTATTATGTTTACAAAAAGAAAAAGCACAACAACAACAACCAAAATTCGTTTCTTATGCCCGGTTTACATGAGAAAATTGTTTTCTTCTGCAAATTTTTGCAGGTAAATAAGAAAGAATCCGCTATATAAAAATAATGAATGTGCCAGAAAGAAATAAACATATAAAGTAATGGCGTAATTTTTTTTATAGGATCATTATTAATTTACTTTTAATGAATTCAAATGCGAAATTTACATTTTTATCTATGGCGTCTGTTTTTATTATGAATCCTCAACATTTATAAATGCGAAATAATTTTTTTTCTTGTTGATTTTAAAAATGTTGCCATAAAAATACTCGAATCGAATATATTTTATGGCAACATTATCATTTTTATGGTCATTTTTGCTCAAAAATTCTTCTGCAAAATTTTGTTGGGATATATTGCTTTTCTTGTCTCTCATGTGCAAAAAGTCAATGTTATATCTTATTCATTTTGCAGAAGAAAAATGTTGGTCTTATGTAAACTGGCCATTACACTGTATCCCCAATAGAATTCCTTATGACTTTTTACTTACAGAAAAGTATGAAAAAAAAACTTGACAAAAAAATATTTTTTTTGTCAAGTTTTTTTTTCATACTTTTCTGTAAGTAAAAAGTCATAAGAAATTCTATTGGGGATGCAGGGTTACATTTTTTTGATTTATAACTTAAATTAATAATAATTTTATCACAAATCACTTTGCTTTTAACACAATTTTCACTTTATTTTATATAAACACTTATAAATGGTAAGGAATTTTTTTTCGAATTTTGTGATGCGCATTTTGACAACACTTCACAAAGCACTTCATTGCAATATTTTAATGTTCAAAGTTTTCAATATTTATTCACAAACTACACAAAATAACACGATACACAAAATGTTTTATAATATTTTATTTTTTTTAATTAATAATATCACGATTTTTTAAGAACACAAAATTTAGCGCGTCACTTTTTACAACAACAACAACAACTTATACCGTTAGCTTTTTCTTTGACATCTGAGATCACTATATGCATTTTTTTATATAACCATCCTGTTCCCACATGACTCAAAAGAGATAGCAAATATTATATTGATTTTTATATGGGGAAAAAATAGTTGCTGCTCTTCAGTATTTTCCTCTAAGGACTATTCAGCTAAAGCATTTCTCCTTTATGTTCAGCTAAGCAAAATTATAAATTCTATTCTAGCAAAATCCGGCAAAAAATTGATGTAGGTATATTAGGTATTTAGACTGCTTAATCAATCTTGGAGAGTCCTTCCCAAGAACTACTCTCAACACATCACACACACAAATTAAATAATTGCCTTGATTCAGCTTATAATCCAAATTACTCGTTCTTTAGGACAACTTATTGCGTTAGCAATAAAAATTATTTAATGCACAAATTGTTCTTTTACAATATTATATTCACAAAAAATATGTTAACTGATTTTTTAACAGAAATACAATATGAATATCACTCAAATACAAATTCTCTCTAAAAAGAAAATTTTCTTTTTATACAGAAAATTTTGTTTAATACAAGCTACTTCATATTTTAAAAATTATTTAGCTGTGTTGCTTTCAAAAGATTACAACAACAATTGCATTGTATTCAAGCCGATTGTTTTAGAATGTTAAGAAAAAAATTTTTAGGATTAGGGGAAATAAAATCATTTTATGGTTATGGTGTTTACCGCAGGCGTTATTTTTTCTATTTTTCTCGAAAAATTTATCTTGTAGAATAATTTAGCATTTGTTATTTGATAGCAAAATACCGAATTTAATTTGTTCTATTTCATAAAATAAAAAAAAAATAAAATAAATATTAAGAAAATGAACCAACACAGAAAAATTAAAACGCATTAAAAAATTAAAGCCAAAAGTTGTTGCTTTCACATTTCTTAGCTAAGCTAAGCGGATTAGCGAAAGCAACACTACTTTAATTATCTTTAGGTTGGTACCTTTCAACCTTTAATTTTGCCAATAGATGGATCTATTTTGCTCAATAATATTCGGACAACCCTGACAATTAAATGAAATTTCTCTTGACATTACTAATGCACGGTTTACACGAGAAAATTGTTTTCTTCTGCAAATTTTTGCAGGTAAATAAGAAAGAATTCGCTATATAAAAATATTCAATATGCGAGAAAGAAATAAACATATATAGTAATGGCGTAGTTTTTTTTATAGGATCATTATTACTTTATTTTTAATGAATTCAAATGAGAAATTTAGATTTTTATCTATGGCGTCTGTTTTTATTATGAATGCTCAACATTTATAAATGCGAAATAATTTTTTTTCTTGTTGATTTTAAAAATGTTGCCATAAAAATACTCGGATCGAATATATTTTATGGCGACATTTTCATTTTTATGGTCATTTTTGCTCAAAAATTCTTCTGCAAAATTTTGTCGGGATATATTGCTTTTCTTGTCTCTCATGTGCAAAAAGTGAATGTTATATCTTATTCATTTTGCAGGAGAAAAATGTTGGTCTTGTGTAAACCGGGCATAAGTAAACATCAAATAACTTACAATTCTATAAGGGACATGAATTGAAAAAATTCTCCCAACATAGCAAAAGTTTCCAGGCGGCAGCACTAAACATTTTTAATAATACTGTTTTCTGTGGCACACAAATTTTGATCTATTTTTGATCTTTTTTTGATTAAAATTGGATTTGTTAACATTTTTTGTCTTTTTCTTTTTGAAAATGGATTAAAAAAAAAATCCAACAAATTTTTTGGATTTTTTTTTTGATCTATTTTCAAAAAACAGACAAAAAATGTAAACAACTCCATTTTGAATCAGAAAAAGATCAAAAATAGATCAAAATTTGTGTGCCACAGAAAACAGTTATTAAAAATGTTTAGTGCTGCCGCCTGGAAACTTTTGCGGTACTTGTTTTTAACGAAATCATGTTTGTCTGCAGGTTTACTATGGAATGTCCCTTATAGAATATTATAAGTTATTTGGTAAACATTTAGATTTTGACACATAATAAATAAATAAAAATCTTCTAATTTTCTTTTTCAAATTTATATTTTCAATTATTTATTATTAAATCTTTTTCTCACTACATATACTCCCCTTCCAGTAGAATTGCTGCTAAAAAAATAAAAAATTCTACGACATCAAATATAAACCATCCATGTAAAAATAAATTTGCTACAGGAAATTTATTCCTTCTGTGTTACTAAATGTTGCAAATATTTTAATGGGGTTTGACAATTCGTCCAGTTCTCGTGACTTGTGTTCGATTTACGTCATCTGTTTGTGGTAAACTGAATGTTACTTTTTTGTCTGTGTTTTGTTTTAATGAATTATTTGGTGTGGAAAACTTATTGTTATCGTGACTAATCGTAATCGAGTTTTTACTGTGTTCATTACTTGTTGAAATAGGAACATTGTCCGGTTCTATATTTCGCTGTAGCAAGGTTTTAGTCGATCAATCGAAATTTTCGTTATTTTGTTATTAATTAAAACATCGAAATGCTTGTCATTTCTATTGATCACCAGATACGGTCCAGTATATGGTGGTTGCAGTGCCTTGCGTAGAGCATCTGTTCGCATGAAAACATATTTACCACTTTTTAAATTCGCACTTATAAAAGTTTTTTCAATATTATGTCTCGATGCTGTCTCCGGCCTTAATTCTGAAAAATGATTTTTTAATTTTAAAACAAAATCATTTTGTGGAATAAATTCTTTATAAGGCTCTAAAAACTCGGCTGGAATTCGTATATTGGTTCCATACACCAGTTCTGCTGGAGAGGTTCCAAGATCCTCTTTAAAAGTAGTTCTTAGCCCAAGAAGAACTGTAGGAAGGATCTCCGTCCAATCTTGCCTATTGTGGCTCATCAATGAGCTTTTAATGAACGATGCCATCTTTCTATCATACCATTTGCTTGTGAGTGGTAACTGGTGGTCCTTTTTCCTTGGAAGCCTAAAAGTTTCGATAATTCGTGAAATAAAAGAGATTCAAACTGTCTTCCTTGATCGGTTATAATATATTCAGGAACACCAAATCTTGCAATCCAACTTGAATAAATCACAAACGCCACTGTTGACGCAATAATATCTGCTGTGGGTATTGCTTCTGCCCATCGGGTGTATCTATCAATCATGGTTACAACATATTGTTGTCCATGTGATAATGGTAATGGTCCTACAATATCTATATGAATTTCAGCAAATCTTTCTTTAGTGCTGGGATATATGCCAATACCGGATTTCGTGTGTTTATGCACTTTCGCCTTTTGACACTCTATACAATTTTGCGCCATTAATTTCACATCCCGTTTAATCGACGACCAAATTACATTATCAGTTAACAATTTTACTGATGCTTTTATGCCCGGATGTGATAAGTTATGGAAACCTTTAAAAACTGTTTGCCTCCATTTGTGTGGAATAAAAGGTCTGGACTTACCTAACGATTGATCACAAATTATTTTAATGTTAGAACCAAAAGCTATCGGAACTGATTCGAACTTCAATTTGGAATTTGGCATATTGATTAATTTGGACAATTCATCGTCCGAATTTTGGTCCAAAGCAATTTGCTCATAATCTATATTTTCCATAATTCCAATAGGTTCGATGCGTGATAAAGTATCTGCTACAATATTATCCGTCTAATTGCCTACGTTGTCGCGGAGAAGCTTTATCTAAATTTTGTCTGAAAGCAAAAATTAACGGTTTATGATCCGTTAAGATTAAAAAATTCCGACCTTCTACAAAAATTCTAAAATATTTAATTCCCAGATATACAGCTAATAATTCACGATCGTATGTGCTGTATTTAATTTGTGCTTCTGTAAATCTCACGGAAAAAAAACCAAGTGGTTGCCAAATATCATTTACATGTTGCTGAAGAACTGCTCCTGCTGCTAAATCAGATGCATCTACCATAATTGCTAATGGTGCTGATATAATAGGGTGAGTTAAAATGGACGCATTACTCAATTTTTCTTTACACTTCTCAAAAGCTTGTTTTGTTTCTTCGGTCCATTGTATCACTGTTTTGCTCTTTTTCTTATAACCCTTTAAATAATTATTCAACACCATTTGATCTTGTGCTGCATTAGATATAAATCTTCTATAAAAATTTATCATACCTAGAAAACGTTTTAATTGTTGTACCTCTGTAGGTAACGGAAAATCGTTTATAATTTTTATACGATCTGGGTTTGGTAAAATGCCCCTAGAAGTGACCAAGTGGCCCAAAAATACAACTTCTTGTTGAGCAAAGACACATTTATCTTGATTAATTATTAATCCAAATATTCTTAACTGTTGAAAAATTTGCTCTAGATGTTGTAAATGTTCATCTCTGGATTTCGACGCTACTAAAATATCATCTAGATAAACGAAACAATATGGCAATCCTTGTAAGACTATGCATAAGTCGTTGAAACGTTTGAGCGGCATTCCGAAATCCAAATGTCATTCGAATAAACTCAAACAGACCAAAAGGAGTTGTTATCGCTGTTTTAGGAATATCACTGGGCTCCACCGGAATTTGATGATAAGCCCGTACTAAATCAATCGTCGAAAAAATTACACTACTTTCTAACTGGAACGAAAAATCCTGTAAATGCAGAATAGGATATGCATCTGGGATAGTGATGTTGTTTAGCGCACGATAATCACCGCAAGGACGCCAATCACCATTTTTCTTTGGTACCATATGCAAAGGACTGGCCCAAGGGCTATTACTTGGTCTACAAATCCCTTGTTGAACCATTTCATCAAAATATTCTTTAGCAATTTTTAACCTGTCCGGGGCTAATCTCCTTGCTCTACTTGAAATGGGTGGGCCTTTTGTCTCTATGAAATGAGTAAAATTATGTTTTGTCGTTGATAAATTTTTTGTATTTTGCGTGATGTCTACAAATTTGATTAGTAATTCTTGAATATCTTGTTCGAAACTCTTCTTGTCTACTAGAGATAAAGATGGTAGGTCAGTTCTTGTGATTTGACCAACTGATGATATGGTCGTTAAGGGATCAATAATTTTTCCTTTTTTTATATCTACCAACAATCCTGTATTACTTAGAAAATCTGCACCTAAAATTGGAATTGTGACATCTGCAATTATGAAACTCCACTTAAATTCTCTACGGAGACCTATATCCAAAACTAATTCCTGTCTTCCATAAGCTGTTATGGTGGTGCCGTTTGCCGCATACAATTTAAAAATTTGTTCACTTTTTTGCTTGCTACCAAATTTCTTTGGTAACACTGATACATCAGCACCTGTATCTACTAAAAAATTAATATTAAGACGCTTTTCACGAATTAATAGACGGTTCGAAACGTGTATTTCATCAAGACACACCGTCGGATGTTGATGAATATCTAGTTTTTTAGTGATTTCTCTAAAAACGACTTGTGCATTTTACAACCGGTTACACATTTCTGAGCCTTGTCACCGAACTTATAATGATAAAAACATTTATCGCGTTGTTTTGAACTATCCCGAGACTTTGAACGATTTCTCGGGGAAAACGAACGATTGGCATTTCGTCGCCTGGGTTCGACATTGGAGGAATTTGCTTGTTTGACAATTTCTGCTACCTCAGCTAAAATATCCGTTTTGAAAGACTGCATGATGCCAAAAATATTTGAACTATTAGACCCTTCCGATGAAATATCCGTTGTACTGGATTTAATTGATGCTGATGCGATTTGTGTATTAGAGCTGGATAAAGTTTCTAACAGATCATCTGCTCGTTTAGCAAGAACATTGATATCAACATCATGTTCAAATGGTGTTAGCACTAATTGTATTTGTGGTGGTAATCTTTGCATCCACAATTGTTTGATGGACATAGCTGAAAATCCGATAGCATTCACTTGAAACTCCTCCAATAATTGAGATGGTTTTTTGTCTCCTAATGACAATCCATGTAATAATTTATTCAGTTTTGTTTTCTCAGATTCACCTAAAACACGAATCACTTCCTGCTTAAAAAATGAATACGGTTTAATACCTTTGTCGCGAGTGATTAAATGTGCGAATTGATTGTGTAATCGTGCGTCGAGAGCACTTACGGCGTGAGCATACATAGTTTTTTCCGTCTTAATTGATGCTATATTAAATTGTTGCTCTAAAATGGCAAACCATGTTTCCGGGTTTTGCGAATATAATGGTTGTGGCGCTTTAAAAGCTATATGAGCAACTTGCGTGGTATTATATTCAGTAATTGGTCTAGCGTCTGTATTAGGAGTGTTTGCTACGTGATATGTATCGTCTACATAAGATACGTTAGTATCTGACGCCAAATTCGATAACATATCCCTAACACGCGATTCGATCATTAATTGTAACTGATCGTTAGTTACCGTAATAAGTTGCTCGTTATTATTTTCTATGGAAGAATTACGATTCTCCAACAAAAGTGATGAAGACGATTCTTCAATTTCCGGATTGAGAATCGGAATTGCCTCTATCACTTTAAATTTGCGAGCTAAATAACAAATATTTAAAAATATAAATGACAACAAGAAAACACTACACGATGCAAAAAACATTTTTAATATATATAAGAAACGCTCTAACAATGAAAAAAAAATAAAATCGAAAGGTTTAACAATTGTAATGACAAGAGAAATCCCAAAAGAAAACAAGGTGAAAATTGCCAAGAAAAATATAGGACAAATAAATACTACGTATATTGAACAAAATAGATAATATATTCTTTATTTAAAAAAAAAATTTTATTATTTTTTTTTTTGGCAAAAATTAAAAATTGGTGGGTACTTACAATTCTTTTTAAAACAAGATTCAAATGTAGGTTGATAGAAACTGGCTTCTCATGAGTCGTAAATTATATCCTGTGGTACCGCTGTTTACTAATTCCGCTTATTGGAAGCCTGGCTGTGAAAATCTGCTATGCCTCTATAACCTATACCGATTTACACCTTATTCCACATTCTTCCGTTTAAACCAGCTGTGCTGCTGATACATATATATATATTGTGATGTGGGTTGGTCAAATTTTAATGGATCAAAAACAATGGATCTCATATAATAAATTCCGGATTGCGTCTATAAATTTAACTTCCGGATCACGTCGGGGTCACCAGTTTAGACTGCTTAATCAATCTTGGGGAGTCCTTCCCAAGAACTACTCTCAACACATCACACACACAAATTAAATAATTGCCTTGATTCAGCTTATAATCCAAATTACTCGTTCTTTAGGACAACTTATTGCGTTAGCAATAAAAATTATTTAATGCACAAATTGTTCTTTTACTTTAATATGTTAACTGATTTTTTAACAGAAATACAATATGAATATCACTCAAATACAAATTCTCTCTAAAAAGAAAATTTTCTTTTTATACAGAAAATTTTGTTTAATACAAGCTACTTCATATTTTAAAAATTATTAATTATCTTTAGGTTGGTACCTTTCAACCTTTAATTTTGCCAATAGATGGATCTATTTTGCTCAATAATATTGGGACAACCCTGACAATTAAATGAAATTTCTCTTGACATTAAAGTAAACATTTAGATTTTGACACATAATAAATAAATAAAAATCTTCTAATTTTCTTTTTCAAATTTATATTTTCAATTATTTATTATTAAATCTTTTTCTCACTACAGGGACATCAAAAAAATTGTTCTAATAATTTTTTTTAATGTACATACATCATGTTTTTGCTTTAACCATTGTGGTGTTGTTGTAATCGTGCCAAGAAAATACACCAAAAAAACAGATGGTAATGGTAGACATTATGCGGCTGGCGATCCATTTAAAATGTATAAATGCAGTTTATCCATTCAGCAAAATCCAAAGGTTTCCAGTACCAGTGAATTTAATAAGTTGGGATGTAAACTATGCAGAATATAAGCCTGAGTATTATGATTCAGATAGTATTAAAGGTAAACCTTGGGCCGATCCACCATTATCGAGTGCTTTTCAACCAAAGTGGAATCAACTTGACGGTTCCATCAATCGAATAAGTTTCTACGGAGCATATTCAATAAAAGACGGTCGGCCATTGAATCCAGTTGGCCGTACGGGCATTTCTGGACGAGGGAATTTGGGGCGATGGGGACCAAATCATGCAACCGATTCTATTGTAACACGATGGAAAGATGGCTCAAAGAGAGTACTACAAATGTGCGCTATTAAAAGAAAGGATTGTGGCGAGTGGGCTATTCCTGGAGGTATGGTCGATCCCGGCGAAACAGTTGCACAAACTTTAAAACGGGAATTTTTGGAAGAAGCCTTATCATCGAGTTCCGATGTTAACATTAATGATTTTTTTAGTAAACACGGTGTAGAAGTTTATAAGGGATACGTGGATGATCCGAGAAACACGGATAATGCCTGGATGGAAACCGTAGCGGTCAATTATCACGATGAAACAGGCGAGTACGTCGGGAAATTCAATCTTCAAGCGGGAAGTGATGCAGCTAGCGTAAAATGGATTGATTTAGATGAAAGCGTTGAACTTTACGCTAGTCATGCGATGTTTGTAAAAAAAGTGATTGAAATGAAAATGGGCGGGTTTCAAAACAGTTGAAGTTTTTTATTGTCATTATCACAAAAAATGTAACAGTTTGTTAATATTGTAAAATAAATAAATTGAAAAATTGATCAAGTTTAAAACGTCTACCAATCATTGCTATCTGCTAAATCTGAGAATAATTTATCCTTGACCGCTTTTCTAGGATCTTCTTTGATGTCGGTCTCAACAGCTTCAGTCTTTCCAATTAAATATTCAAATTCCTCAAATGTTAAATTTGTGCCACGGAATTCTAATGGCCCGATTAATTGTTGTTTCATTTGCCCCTCGTAATAAACAAAAATTGTGGGCAAATTCTTTTCAGGGAAATTAGGTATGCAGGTGGATGCAATTGATTTTAAAAACTTTGTATATGGAAACTTTTGTGATAATTGGGACATATACTGATTTAATAGGTTGCATAAAGGAATCCCTTGTTTGTATAGATGTAGGACCACCCAAATCCCTTCGCCCGCTTTATTTACCTCATCTACATAATCTTGACCAGAGATTTCTCTAACAGAGCCGAATTTAGGCTTTAGTGTTAAGGCTTTTAATTCAGCAATACGACGGTTACGGTATTCCAGTAGCACTGCTTCATCTTCTGAATCTTCCAATTCATCAAGCCCATCCAAGTCTAAGTTAGCCAATTCCTTCTCACCTGTAAATATGTAATACATTTTATACGAATAATTCTATTCACGGTTATTGCGAAGTATTACGCGTTTTCTGTTTATCTTCTATTGTCTGTTCGAGCATGGACACGATGGCCTCTTCCGTAATTTCCTTTTCTTTTTGTGGTAGGATACCTTTCGACCGTAAAATATCGTTCCATTCTGTATCTTCATTTGGGTTCTGAAACAAAAAATTTCAACAGTTAGCAGTTGGTAGCTGTGCCATCTTATTAGAATAGAAAGCGTAATAACATGGTAGAAGTTAGGGTGGCCTCATCTAACATCTTTGTTGATATTTCCATATATGGACATAGTTCGAGATTCAAGAATATTGGAGTTTTTCTTAACTTACCAACATTTTTTAAACCTATTTTTTATTTTTCTTTGAAAAATGATTGTTAAACAAGCTTTTAATAGTGAGATAACTAACAATTGTAATTAGTTTAATTGAATTTAACAGAAATTAAAACTTTTACACTACAATTCACATGTCTCAAAAAAATGTGACTCATGCCAAATATGTCTAACCACCTCTTCAGAGATGTCGCCATTCGATGGTTAAAATAGTTTCTTATCCACATATGCATTAACATGGGAAAATAAAGTTCCATGGTAGTATTTTTGACATTTGCAGCGATAAAAAAATATTTTCAAATGAACGTCGAACTGTCAAATAAATAAAGAATAAGAGCGAGAAACACAAAAATTAAATTTATTTCTAATTACAAATTAAATTTTATTTTTTATAATTCATCTGGATTAAATTTAGTCGGGATTCCAGCAGAATAAAGTAGTACATAGTAGAAAAGGAAACAGGTTTAAATTTGTAAAATTATGATAAAATAACAGAACAAAACAAGGGAAGAGACATAAAAATCCGGCCGCCATTGACGGAAATTTTAATTCTTCGTTTTAATATTTTTCGTTCGGCTCTGACCAGCGCAATTTTAGTAAACCTATTGTCCTATTTAGTTATTTCCCTAAACATGAGTGGAAAAGATCGAGATACAGCCTTAAATAAATTGAAACAATTTTTTAAAATCAATAAGTCATCAGGAAGTAAGTACTTATCATCTCTCTTGTGGGGTGTTGGGCCTTTTAGATGTAGATTTCATGAATTGATTTCTCGTAGTCGGATCAGTTCTTTACGTGTCACCTGCTTGAAAAGAACCAATCGGCCACGAGATACGCGTTGAAATAAAGCTAGATGAGGCACTCGTACTATATTTTGTGCCATATTTATGTACTTTTTATTCCATGGTAGATACTTCAATCCATCGCAATGATTTTCCATTGACACCTGAATTGGAGCGAGAATTAAGACCAGAGACACCAGTGGCACAAAGATGTAAAGCGCTACGTGATCTAGGAGATGATGTGCTAACAAAACGCCTTGAAGATGTAAGTATAGAGATGGTAAACCACAAAAGATTGGCATTCTCATTTAATTTTTTTTAAAGAGTACGGTGAAAAAACTTTGGGAGCTAACAAAAGATTTGATTGTGCCGAACAAGCCAACCGAACAACGCCATACTGCTTTTGTGTTCTTTAAAAAACTTATCCTTGGCCAATACGAAAATCTACAGATCATGAGAGCACATTTTTTTAACGTTATACAAAACCATGATGTGGTGGAAGATATACAGTATCGTCTGGATCTTTTAAAGAGTTTAACCGATAACGGAAAAGATATCACATGTTTTGAAGAAGAAATTGGACGGTTCATGCTGGAATGGATACCGCAAATTGCTGAAGCACGCTTAATTGATATTTACTTAGATATTTTAATTAATTTAATAAAATATAATGCTGCATATTTGGACAAAGAGGTCATCGTCGGAATTATACAGTAAGTCGTTTAGTTTCCTGCCATATAAAATTATTTTAAAATTTTTATTTTCAGCCATGCCCAATCAATGAGTTGCACCATTGAAGATACACAAATTGTTTTACAATGGCTCTCAATTTTAGACACCGTTATTTGTTACGCAATCTTACCGAATGAAACTCTAACAATGTGTATCATTGCATTATGTCGCACGGTGAACCGAGAAGCATATTGTGAAATATCTTGGAAAATCATGAAAAACTTACTGGGGACCAACCTGGGCCATGCCTCTTTGCTAACAATGTGCACATTACTAAATGATCGTCGGTCAAATGATGAGCTTGTGCTCCGAGGTGCTGTTTTTCATATAAATATGGGACTCTGGGGCGGTTCAACTGGATCTATAACCCCAATGCTTAGATGTTCACCATCAGCCGTACTTTTAAGTTTCTTGCATGCTTTGGAGAGCCGTCACATAATTGTCACGTTTGAGGTTGTACTAAGCATTCAAAGATTAATACAAAAATGCGGCAATGAATTGCCGGAATATGCATGGGATGTAATATTCAACATTCTCGACGTTATTTCTGATAATATAGAAATTTACGAGAAAAATGGTTTAAGCAAGGACAATGATGTACAGAAACATTTTCATGAGACTCTCGATTCAATTGAGGCCCTTCTTCAGAAAAATGATATAGCAGCGGATCGAGATGTAATCTATAAATTGATCGAGAAAGTAGCCGACGATCGTCCTGAAGCTTCAATAATTAAATTAATGGAATATAAAGCAAGCCGAATATCAGCAACACGTCCACAATGGTTGCAATCGCTAAATGCTTTTGTAGAACGATTTTATCGTATAGGACGAACACAAATACGAATTAAAGCTATACAAAGTCTTGTACAAATTATGGAGATTAATCGCGCAGCATACGAAGATGAAATTCTGGAACGCATTGTTTTACCCATTTTTTCGTCCATTCCAACGGAAAAAGATACAATGGTTCGTGCTGCTGTTTCTGATATGTTGATCGAATTCACGTTTCATTGCGAAACGAAACGATGTCTTGAACTCCTGGATATCATCGAAAAACTTTTGAACCGTCCCTTTGATTTATACCCTAATGATGTTATCAAAACAGAAAATGATATTCAAGATATATTAATCCTAGTTGAGGGATTAATTAAAATATTTTTGGTTAAGCTTTATCAATTACCATCATCATTTGCAATTCGGATATTCCATCTGTTGACAGGCAATCTTGAACTAAACTATCAAGGAACAAATATACTGAAGACGTATTCGAGTCCAATTAAATACAAAATATTTTCCTGGATGTTGAACGCTCGAGCGAACGCGACATTTCATATCGGATACCCGGATCCAGCGAACAATAATCTTATAAAATTCAGTCATTATCTGGGAATTGAAGGGCCGTACCAGCAACAGTATTCAACCCAATTGAAAATTGATCAAACGGCATCTTTATCATCAAACTTATCAGCGGGAGCAGTAGCGGCAGGTACTCAATCTACCTTTGATATACCGTCAACGAATTTTACACCAATGTCAATCCGCCGTGGATGCAAAATTATTGTGAAATGTTTAGAAACCGAACGAGATTATGGTATAATACAGTTGATTTTGAAGGAACTGCCAAATATACTTCAAAACAAAGCATTGATTCAGGGTAATGATGTTGACTCTTTGGCACGTACTTTATACAATATGTACATGAATGAGTCTCAGTGCGAATATTATTTTTCGACCGGTCGCCCAAGTTTGTCAGATTTTCGCACCCTGGTTTTACCAGTGATTGCATGCATGGCGACATACCATCAATGTATCGAACCGACAACGCAAAAATTAATCGTAGGTGCTTTACAAAAAGGCCTATTTTCAAGAACTCCTCGCCAGTGTGTCCAAGCATTAACAGTTATGATATTAGAAATCCCAGATACTTTAGTCCGTTTATTGCCGGAAGTTTTGTGGGAAATGAGTCGCATGTCGAATACGGTTGCAGTAGGGATTCCAATCCTTGAATTTCTATCAAGTGAGTATTACCGTTTCAAATATTATTTGAACTGTATTAATCATGATTTCAATTATTTTTTAGCTCTAAGTCGCTTACCAAATCATCGATTTGCAAATTTCATTACATTGCAGTACATGTATGTTTTTGCCATTTCAATTCCATACACGAACCCGGATCGCTATGATCACTATACTGTTTCACTGGCTCATCATGTAATAGCGGGCTGGTTTCTTAAATGTAGATTACATTTGCGCCGTAATCTAGTCAACTATATCATAGCCGGGTTAGAGTCAAACATTCATATGCCGTTCCAGGATATGCGCTCTAAGGCCGATTTTGCAGCTATAAACGAAGATTCATCGAACCGCAAACGTAGTAGCAGTTTAACTGAGCAAGGATCCAGACGCCGAGAACATCCGAACATTCAAACGAAGCCAAGGTCGGAATTATATGATTTTCACATGGAACTTGCCGAAACATGTATCGATTTTATGGCTCGACATACCTTTTCACCTTGTTCGGCTCTTCCAAAGCGACTTCCGACGGCTGATTTCTTATTGGCCGGTGGAAGTTCACTTACTTGGTTGGTTGGTCATCATTTAATCACAATCACTACTAGTGGTTGTGCTGCTTCTCCATTTCGAAATGGTTTGTGCGACAGATGTTCAACATTATGTAAACCTAGTTCCAAAGAGGCCTCTATTGGTACACCTATGTCACCAGATACGTCTACTTCTAGTCGATGCACCGATAGCGATTTTAATCAAAATAAACGTTACACAAAGGCGAGTTTACAACACAGTAACGCTAATGAAAGTGAAAGTACAGATTTGACATCGTCTACAAGTAGTTCGGCAGCTGCTACTCCATATTTACAAAATCAAGCAGGAACGAATAAATTTTTCCGACAAAGTTCAACCGATGGCCGCTATAGTAGCTCGTCTGGTTCACTCGAAGCACTTTCTCGGCGTGGAAGTAATCCGGACACACCCGAAAACGGTGAAAGCAAATCAACAGATAGTCCAGTGAAACATTTAAGTTCAACACTCGGTAATACTCTTCTTTTACCACAAATGCCAACTCTTGCTACTCCTTTGCCGACGACAGATCGTCCTCGACAACTGTGTGCTTGTTCTTGCACAGGTTGGGCTGAAATTTGTATACGCCGCCCAACCGGAAGCATGTCTTGGGTAATGCGAATTCAAAATCAAATTAGTTATGATTCGTTTACGAATGAGTTCCCGTTACATGATTTAACGTCGCTTTTCACGCCATCATTAAATGGTGGTGTAATTGGAAAGAGTTTCTTAAATGATCTCAATAGTAACCGAGAAAAACCGCAAACTGATGGGATAAACATCGTAACGAATCAAAAAACTGTTTCGATATCCGATCAATTATCCGAAATTAAATATAAAGACGTTAATGATTCAGATACTCAAGAGGTCAGTATCCAAGCATTACAACGTGAAACTGACGAGATAACTGATTCAAAAAAAATTGTCGATAAAATGAAGGAGTCGTTGATAAATAAGCATGCGAATGAGTCGACCCAAACATCATCGACTGATCCTATTGATATTCCGGGGACCAAAAAGCAACAAAAGTCAAGTGAAGATTTGGCTAATGACGGATTCGAGGACGATAATAATAATGAGGATGGTGTGGAATTCGATGATAATGACGCATCTCGATCAAGAAATCCAGTACGTCGTGTCAATTCGTCGCCTGAAATGAGCTCAAATTGGCGTAATCCTTTTATGAATCAGAAAGAAATCATAGATAGTGACAATCAGAATAATAATAATACTACAGGAAATGGCGGTGGTGGATCAACTTATTTACTAGGAGATGGATTCGAACAAAGTAGCGACATTGAACTGAAACAAATCCAGCAAAAGAAAACAAATTTCTCTAAAGATCTCAGAGTCAGTTGTGAGGCAATACCCGAAGAGATTGCAGGATCAACGCCACCTAGTCTAACTGGATCAGTAACAAAAGATTCTTTATCATGTTCAACAGTAACAACAAATGCAAGTACAACAATTACAACGAGCCAAGTTATGTTATCCACCACATCGTTAACCATAAAAGATTCGTCGTTCGATGATGATAAGGCCGAAATAGATGGAAACATTTCATCCATCATTAAAAAACAACATTCGGCCGACGATGTGATAATGGCCGAAAAAATTAAATCAGAAAGTCTACTAGCAAGTCAACAGGTCCTCAATACGAATCTTAAAATTCCCACCGATATGCCTAAAGTTACGTCTAAACCACCACAAGCGCCAGCGCCTTTATCTCCTCGTTTGATTGCTAAGAATGCTGCAAATAAAATAGCTAATAATCAACAGCATTCGCAATCATATTTTCCGAGTAGTAGTGTGGTGTCCAATGTTTCGAGTAATTCAAAATCCAATTCGAATATAATTAATGGAGGCAACGGCGACAACAATAATGACCTTCCGCGTGGCCGTTCGAAAACCATTTCGGTTGTGAGAGAACATTATCGGGATCTAAAATATAACCCACGTGCGAATCAAAATAATGCTCGCCGTGAGCAGCAACCATCAACAAGTTTTCGATCTGGCATAAGTCCATCATTTGTATTTTTGCAACTATATCATACCGGACAGTTAAATATAAACGACCGTCCTCTTCCCGTGGACCAATCGAACTCAAAAGCAATTCAACTGCTCGATTTAATCCCACCGTTTGAAACGCATAGAATAGGAGTACTCTATGTGGGTCCAGGACAATGTAATAACGAAATTGAAATCTTTAAGAATCGCTATGGGAGCTTACGATATGCTGAATTTTTGAGGAATTTAGGAACCCTAGTGGCTATAAAAGATGCAAAAGAACATAATTTGTTCATCAATATGGAATCCGGGGCTGACGGTAATTTTACTTATATATGGCAGGACGATATAGTGCAAGTGACATTTCATGTTGCAACATTAATGCCCAACAAGGAACAAGATCCTAATTGTAACGAGAAGAAGAAATACATTGGGAATGATTTCGTTACCATAGTTTATAATGAGAGTGGAGAGAATTATAATTTAAACACGATCAAGGGTCAATTTAATTATGCATCGGTAATTGTGCAGCCGCTCGAATTAAACACAAATCGTGTATTTGTCTTGGCCAAAGAGGAAATTGCAGAATACGTATGCCATTCTGATCCAAAAATTGTATCTGATAATAGTGCGCCACTATTGGCCCGACAGTTGGCATTGCATGCTAATTTAGCATCACGCGTGTCTGTTTCATTAAAAAAAGGTCACAGTCCATATGCATCCAATTGGTTAGAGCGTCTGCGTAAAATTAAACACATTCGTTCCAAATTGCTCGAGGATGCAAAAAATACAGCCAATGCTAATACATCTGGGGGAACTGGTACTACGGGAACAGCGAATCCTGGATCTGGAGGATCTTCACAAGATTTATCATCATCTCGGCGATCTCACGTGAATGATTTTACTTTGTATACCTAATAAGCTTTCATCATTTTTAAATTACCCCATACTATATAAAAACGATCTGTTTTTTTTTGAAGATCTTCAAAAGAAAATCTTATTGTTCTTATTGTCATCCAAATTGTATTATTCTATTGCATACATATAAAAATAATAAAGAAACTGAACTTGAAATGATAATCTCACGATGACACATATTATAGAGTAAATACATACGACATAACTCCAGTTTTATATGGAAAAATTTCGACTGATTATTTAGCTTGGTTTGTATTGAGACAGGGTTGAAAACTGGTGAAAAAACGCACTAAACCTTTTTTATAGATTCAACAATGGTAGAGTTAGTCAAATTTGTTTTGGTCCACTTAGAGCGTATAACGCGCATCTGCAATAAAATTCCTTAAACTTTTTCCTTACCGAAAAGTATGAAAAAAAAACTTGGGAAATTTTTTTTTCATACTTTTCTGTAAGGAAAAAGTAATTCTATTGGTGTGCGCTGTAAGTATTTACTTTATAAAGCTCGATTTGTATTATCCGTTCCTTTCAGTTCCTTCATTTTTCGTATCAGACAAAAAAAAACATTGTTACATGTTTTTTTCATAGAACTATTTATATTATTCGTTCCGTACTTGCAGGAACTGAACGGAACGGATAATATAAATACTCCTATGAAAATACATGTAACGATGTTTTTTTTTTGTCTGATACGAAAAATGAAGGAACTGAAAGGAACGGATAGTATAAATCGAGCTTAATACGTGAAACTTCTCTATTTATTGTTTAAAATTAAGTAGTAAAAATAATAATTATTGGGCCCGATTCTCGTGACATAAAATGGCTGTTATATTATTTTATTTCACCGCTTCCTATTGGAATTTGTATTAAAAAAACAAAAATAACAAATTTTAGATATCAGAATCGACCCCATTATTGTTTATTTTAAAACATCGCTTAGTAAAATATGCATGGATTTGACATCACAGAATACAAACAGAAGGGACATAAACCGTTTTTTCTATGGAAAAATTTCAACCGTTTTTTATCCTTGATTTGTATGAAAAAGGGTAGAATATAGTACATAGTGAAAAAATTGTGCACTGAACTTTTTTACATTCAATAAGGGTAGAGTCAATTTTTTTTGGGCCACTTAGTAGCGTATATATATATATACTTTATAATATATGCATATACTTTATAATACATGACTCTACCCTTATTGAATGTAAAAAAGTACAGTGCACAATTTTTCACCACACAATATCTATTTATTTATTTTATTTTTCAAATAGCTTTTAAGCTAATTTCCCAGTTTACTGTAAAATATATATACATCATCTACTTAATAATTATGAAATTTCTTTTAACAGTTCTGCCCTAAAATTCTTTATGCTTCTACAATTTCTGATATTTTCCGGTAACTCATTATACATCGATATACCTTTGTCAAATATCGATTTTTTATTTCTAGATTGTCTTTTAAACTCTAAATAAAACTTATCCTTATGCCTAGTATCATGACTATGCACATCCTGTCTCCTACACAACAATTGACATAAATATTGTGGTAACAAATTTTTATCAAGCCTAAAAATAAAAGTCATTACGTTCATATACAACGTATTTTCCACTGTTAACAACTCTAACTTCAGCAACATATCACAGATTCTTGCATATCTATCTCTATTTAACTAATTCTCAATGCTTTATTTACGAATTTACGATAACTTGCATGTTATCTATATATCAGACTTACTTACAATGAAAAGTATAGTACTGTATAAGTATATATGTGATATGTGGCATTATAGTAAAAGTATATATGTGATATGTGGCATTACAATAGTGTTATAAACTACCTTTTTTTGCTTTTACTGATAACAAATTTTTATATCTAGCTAATACATCTACTTTCATTGCTAACAACATTCCAACAACAATGATAAAAATATTACGGCAAATGCTGAACAACAAATTATCTACGTTGATGACATGGATTTAAATAACAGTTTTGATGGATTAAACGATACTGAAGATATTTCATCAGAAACCCATTTACAAAATACTAAGATTAAGAATCCGCGGCTAACTATACCACTCCTAATCGTGCAGAACATATCTTACTTAAATACGAGGGAAATCCTGGATGAATGCAAACTCAAATATTCCATCAAAATAATGAGTGTTGGGTTAAAAATTTACTTTCCATCGGACGAGTTCAAACAAATTGCCATAGCTGCATTAAAAACTAATAATGGGGTAGATACTCGATCGGCTAGCAAGCAAGCAATTTGCTAGCCGAAATCCTGGCTACTAAATCAATTTTACCAAGAAAATTTGAATTTCAAATAATATTTTTTATAAAATTTTTGTTTATTTTTGCAATTGCACAGTAAAACAACGCAAAAATTTGCTGTTCATTTTTTGAAACCGCAAAATTTACTGTACACTCGCAAGAAAAACAAAAAATTTTTGAAAAACATAATTTGAAATTCAAATTTCTTTGGTAAAATTGATTGAGTAGCCAGAATTTTGGCTAGCAAATTGCTTGCTTGCTAGCCGATCGAGTATCTACCCCAATGTTGAATACTTCACCTTTGAACCTATCCAAAGCAAACCTATTAAAGTAATCGCCTTCGGTATACCTGGTGCAATGACAACCGATGATATAATATCCGGTCTAATGGAGGAGTATGATATACACAATAATGATGTGATACAAATTACTCCAATACACTACAACGACAACAAAAACAAAATCAAATACCACGTTCTAAAATTCCACAAAACAAATGTAACGAAACAAAAAATTTATAGTATTAAACATATAAACAATGTTATAATTTCAATTAAGCCGTTACGAAATTATATAAACAAACCAACTTAATGCCGAAGGTGTTAAATGTATGGTCACGGAACGAGTTATTGCTACAAGAAACTAATTTGTATGAAATGCAGAGGCAACCACCTGAGTGAAACTTGTACTTCAACAGAGATAAAATGTGCCAACTGCAATGGAATTCACCTAGCAAATTATAGGGATTGTCCAGAATTCGAGAAATATAAAATTATAAGGCAAAACTTAAACATCAATAGAAAAATAAATAATCTTCGAACAACTCAAGCTGCAGAGACACACCTCCAAAAATCAACAGAAGAACAACAGCAACGCAACTCTAAACAATATAATAGCAATTTCCCTGGACTATCACCAATTAAAGAGACTTCACAACATTTAACATGGATTAACAAATTTTCAACAAAAAGTTCAACAAATATTAACAGTAACATAACATCTGGAGATCAAACTAATAATTTGTTTTCTATTACCGAAATAACCAGTTTAGTTACCGACATAATAGCACAATTATCTAACTGCAAAACTAAACATGAGCAATTTAGTGCAATAACCAATTTAACAATAAAATATTTATATGAAGGAAAATAAACTAAAATCACTAAATGTAATAATATGGAATGCTCAAAGTATTAAACCAAAATGTATCGAATTATTTGATTTCTTAAACCATGAAAATATACATATATGTCTTATCACCGAAACATGGTTAGTTGTCGAGGAAAATATTTACAATCCAGACTATCAGGTGTACAGATTGGATAGGCCGGGTAGAATAAACTCAAGAGGAGTATTAACGGGACATGGTGGCGTGAGTATCCTTATTAGAAAAAATATTAAACATAAATTAATTCCCTCCTTTAACTTAAACATCATTGAGGCTATTGGGATCAAAGTATATAGTGATATAGGAGATGTTGTATTCGTCTCTGCATATTTTCCAGGTAGTAATGTTTCTTTCAAACTTGATTTTTTTCAAAAATGACTTACAAAAATTAACAAATATATCAGATACCTTCTTTATTGGTTGCGATTTAAACGCGAAAAATCGGGAATGGAACTGTCAGAGGGGTAATCGTGCTGGAAAAATTCTCCATAATGAGTCTATAATTAAAAATTTCGACATTCTACTTCCTCCGGAACCTACGCACTATTCAAAAAAATCTAAATACCCATCTACACTTGATTTACTACTAACCAATCACATTGAGTTAGTTTCCAATATTAGCGTTAAAAACTGCCTCAGTTCAGACCATCTTCCCGTCCTGTTCAAAACACATTTAATTGAAACATATACTATTAATGATTCCTTTAAGCAATTTGATATCAAAAACGCCGACTGGCCTATTTTTAAACAAGTCATTAGTGAACAAATCAATTTGAGTTCTAACTCACCAATAAACAAATTATCCAGTGCTATCGATATTGAAAATGCCATTCAAGAATTTAATAATATTGTAAACATTGCCACTAATATTGCAGTTCCTAAAGTATGCACTAGAAAGTTACATAATATGCCTATAATCTCGGCTAAGTTAAAACAAACAATTGCACTTAAAAATAGATTAAGGAGATTGTGGCAAGGAAATAGAAATCCTAATTTGAAAACGATCGTAAATTACTTAATTCGAACAATAAGATCAGAACTCTCCCAACTAAGGAACGACCATTATTCAAAACTCATTTCTAACATTTCCACAACAGTACCGCATAGGAAGCAATTATTCCACTTAACTAAACTACTTAGTAAAAAAAAACAAAAGATTCCTGTTGTGCGACAAGTAGATGCCTTTAATAATCCTGCACTCCTCATTACAGATTTGGAAAAATCAAATGCATTTGCAACACATTTCTCGCAGATACACAGTGGCAATAAAAATATCGATCCTATATTTGCCCACAATCTTCGTGAAACATTATTTTAGATGACACATCTCAACGGCATTATGTGAGTAGCAACCAACTAACAAAACCTAATGAAATTAGAACTATACTAAACAATCTCAGACGTTCGAAATCACCTGGAATTGATGGTATACCAAACCAACTAATTAAACAAATACCACGCAAAGCCCTAGTATACCTAACTTACATATTCAATGCATCTCTCAAAATCGGATATTTTCCTAACATCTGGAAAAAAGCGATGATTCTTCCTATATCCAAACCCCAGAAAGATAAATCCTTATTGGAATCTTATAGACCAATTAGCCTACTTTGTGGACTAAGCAAAATTTTTGAGCGAATCATCCTATCACGATTAGACAATTGGTTAGAGCTAAACTCAATCATACCAAATGAACAATTTGGATTTCGTTCTGGACACTCTACAGCCCATCAATTATTACGCATATGTAACTATGCTAAAGAGAACCTGGCAATGAAGAAGTCAACAGCCCTTGTACTATTAGACATAGAAAAGGCGTTTGATACAGTATGGCACGACGGATTAATATACAAGATGATTAAATATGACTGCCCACTATACTTAATTAGAATAATTAGATCTTTCCTCTGAGACCGGTGCTTTACTGTATCAATCAACAAACAAATTTCTCAAGCTTTTCCCATCCTCTGTGGCGTACCACAGGGAGCTGTTTTGTCTCCGTGTCTATAATTTGTACACATCAGATATCATATCTGAATTAACTGACGAAGCTGAATTTGCTCAATACGCTGACGACACAGCTATCTTCTCCCCATCTACTAACACAAGCAACATTATATGTTATTTGCAGAATAATTTAAATAAGTTATATGCGTACTACTCCAAATGGGGAATTAAAATTAATGTCGAAAAGACTCAAGCTATTTTTATCACCAGAAAAACCGCCAGTCGGAACCTTCCTATGAACAACTCCTTAAAAATCAATGAGGTACCGATAAAGTGGTCAGACGAAGTAAAATACTTAGGCATGATCATTGACAAACGAACCACTTATAAAAGCCAGATAAACTATTCTATTAGTAAATGTAACAACTGTTTTAAACTTTTATACAGTTTGCTTCATCGTAAATCGAAACTAACAATTCCTAATAAGCGCCTGATATACCTATTAATACTTCGCAGTGTTTTATTGTACGCAGCCCCAGTTTGGTTCTCTAGTGCAAAAACTAACATCAAAAAATTACAAGTAGCGCAAAATAAATACCTCAAACTAATATACGACAAACCAAAATTATACTCGACTCGACAATTACACTCACTCTCTAGAGTTCCCTTAATTCTGGATCAATTAAATAAAATAAGAACAAAATTTAAAAATAAATTAAGATTTACAAAAAATGAATTGATTCGAAATCTTGTAACATAAATATCGATATATTATTGGAGTTAAAACTTTGAGGATCTAGTTATATAAAAAGAAAAACAAAAAACATAAAAAAAAATATACACGATGAGTGTGTACATATGTATGGGTGTATGAGTGATTGTATAGTATGTATGTTGTATATATATAAGATTACTATTAAGTACAATTAAGAAAAAAAAAAAAAAAAAACAATACAATTAAGATTATGATAAGTAGAGTTAGTTACAAAGCGGTTTTTTCCCATCGTCCTACTTTTTCCGCTACTAAATAATGATATTTATTATATACAGATAATATGCAAACGCAAAACAGGTAACATATTAATCATTAATACAAATAGTTAACAAATTAATAATGAAGAAGAAAAGCATACTGCTGTACTCCAAATACAATTCTATATGTAAATCTTATTGGTTATAATAATAAAGGAAGTATGAATTGAATTGAATTGAATCATTGCTAACTTCTTTGTAACATAACTAGCATGTTCTTTAAAATTTAGCTTGTTATCCAGTATAATGCCTAAGTATTTAAAACTATCTACCCATCCTATTACGGCATTATCTATAACAATATTTCCATTTACTACATTATTCCCTATATACATACATTTTGTTTTGTTTACATTTAATATTAACTTGTTTATACGAAGCCATTTTCCTAACTCTTAATTCATACTACTTATGATCTCGCCCACATCACTTCCCGACAAATACAGCAAAGTATCATCAGCAAACAAGTGGATTTTGCATCTATTTAGAATCTGTGGCATATCATTTATATATACTATAAATAGCAATGGTCCCAGCTTACTTCCTCGTGCACTCCATACTTTACATCTACAGGATCAGAGTATACATAATTTATTTTTGCATACTGCTTTCTATTACTTAAATAACTATCCAACCAACTTAACAATTCGCCCCTCACACCATATTTGTTTAGTTTTCCTAGCAACCTTGCCCTATCTATTGTTTCAAATGCCCTTTTAAAATCAAGGAAAACCGCTACCGTCGATTTTCCATCCTCCCTCTCTCTCTTCCAATCCTCCACCACCATCTGAACAGCTGTCTCTGTAGAGTGCTGCTCTCTAAAACCAGATTGGTGCTCAAGTAGCATATTATTCTCAGCGCTGTGCCCGAGCAGCTTAACCAAAGTTATTGACTCCAATACCTTGTCCAAAATTGGCAAAATATTTATAGGACGATAATCCGACAACTATTCATAACTTTAGGCACAGGAACTACACATGATACTTTCAAACTTGTAGGAACTACTGCATATTCCAACGACAAATTACTATGCAGCTCACATATCCTCTTAGAACCCTGCATAAATCCTTAAACATTTTACAGCTTAACACTCCTTCACATCCTGTCAATTTTAACGTTTTAACTATTTTATCTAGGTAGTCCTCCTGCACCATGCCCACATTCTCAATTACTCCTCCATCATATGCTATATCCACATTGTCTTGCTCCTCCGGTATTTCCCTTATAATATCCTCTATACACTATCTACAAAATACTTATTTAATCTGTTCGCAATGTCCATCTTTTCGTACACCATCACTTCATCAAAATCCACTCATTTATATCACTCCTTCCCTTAGATCCAAGTACCCTTTTTAATGTTTTCCACATCTTTTCCGGGTTACCCTTTGCACTGACCAATGTTTCTCTCATAGTACAATCTCCTGTCACTCCTAATCACAGCAACAAATCTGTTTCTTTTCCTTTGATACTCCACCCACCCTTCCTTAACTGTCTCAGTCCTCAACTCTCCCTCTCTCTCTCTCCTTCATCGCTCTAAATTTCTTATACGAATCATCTCTTGCCTTCCTAACCTCCTTTACTCTGTTAGTGAACCATGGACAACTTCTATATAGCTATGTCCACTATGCTTAACTCGCCTGTTCCCCTTTTCACTGCTTCTTCCACCCATAAATGTAATTTCCCAAACTCCTCCTCAATGCCCCCAGTGACTTCTCGTACACCTTCCTCTGTTCTTATAAGTTCCTCTTCTACAACATTTAGATCTATCTTTCCTTTGATCACTTTTTTCCCATTTACATCCTCCCCCTTGATCATTATAAGCGCATGGTCTGTAATTTTTGGGGTATTCACAACAATACAATTCACGTCCTTATTTGAAAATACTAAACAATTGTCGTTCTTGATGCATCCGTTACTCTGGTATATGTTCCTTCACGAACTGTTTAAGCCCAAAAGATTCTGTAATTAATTCTGTTAAGACACTTAACATAATGTTCTTCTGATCTCTCTCAGTCTAGATTGAAATCACCTTTAATTATTATCTTCACTGCTCCTAACAACATCAATATATACCCTTATACCCTAGACAGACACAAACTAGCTAATCGCAAATTCAAGATTACGTAGTTATTTTGTTCAGTCTGTCAGCACACGATTTGGGCAAAACAGGATTACTGCGTTTATACAACAAGATTACTACAATCGGGTTGTAGAAAGAAGATAAATATGAAATATAAGAAAAAATCAGTAGGATTGTATGGGGCTGGGGAACATAGGTCATTGAATGTATACAGAAAAATTGTTAGATTGTAAATTGAATTTTAAAGTTTTTAAACTGCCACAGAAATTATTTATACATTTAATTTATATTAACTTATTGTATCTGATTCGATGTAATTCAAAATCGGAAAATACGCATTGTAATTGTTTTATTTCATTAATTAAATATGAATTTAAACGTTTGCAGAGTTACAAAATCGGGGTTGTGTCTGTCACCATAACAATAAAATCGCGATTTTATTTGTTTGACATGCAATCGCGATTGGAAGAAATCGCGATAATTTTTGTGTCTGTCCACGGTATAATATAACACAAAGAGTGACGTCAGCTTGAATGAAAACTGTTTAGTTTAAAAAATATAACTGAATAACTAAGTGCTCTATCTTATCACAATGACAAGGTGTAGTGTATTCAAGTGTGAAAACACACAGTTATAAAAAGAAATGGGAATTTATTTTCACAAGTAAGTTTTTTGATAGTGTTTACAAACTGTTTAATTGCCTTTTTCTGATTAACCTTTCAATTGATTTTCATAATATTACACAAATTCATAGTGTATAAATGCATAACTAAATATGTTCAGTGATTAAGATGATTTATTTTAAATTTCATTCAAAACAATAAGTGGAAACATTTCGATTTAAAAACAAAAACGAAAAAAGTTGCTCTTCATTTTAGAAAATAACAGTAAAAAAAATTATAAATTGTCATTGAAAGTCCAACTTGTCGTTGCTAAAATTTTTATATTTAATTTTTATGAGGCAGCGATTCGCTATTTAGTGTATTAAATTTTGTGATTTATATTCAAAATCAATTATGAATTTTAGTAGTAAAAAGTATATTTTTGATTATTGAAAAATCGATTAATTTAATGATAAAGGATATTAAATGTTTTGAATATTTTAGTATAGCATTTAATTTATTTTTTTGCCTCCGCCCTATATAACAATTCACACCGCCATTACATGATGTTATGAAATTTTTAATGTTGTTATTCCGCTTTTTCCTTTCTCTATTCCAAAAAAGTATCAAAACAACAACAAAAACATTAGAAAATTGATACTTCAAAACAATACTGTCGGTGTTCCATCTATAGTATAATCTAAGATTCTTCCCTTTTCCATACAAATCAAAGAGTAAAAAAACGGTCGAAATTTTTCCATAGAAATTCGTGTTATGTCCCTTCTGTTTATATTCTGTGTTTCTGTGATGCCGACATTTTTTGATATGTTTTATTTTTTAACCCTGGTGTAGTTCCGCCTTAGTGGAGTTTTGTTATAGTTTTTTTGTATTGGAAATCAAATTTGGCTTCAGGATTTGCGTCGTAAAACGTCAAAGTTCTATGTATGTATATTGCAACGGAAGGGATTTTATGCGGTTTTTTGATCCGGCGGTCTATTATGTAATTTTTCCTTTTCGGATAAATCCGAGCTATTCACGTCGATTATAGATACCGCGGGAGCGAATCGATTGCGAATTGAAAACTACCTCTAAACAAAAAATGCGATTCGTAAAAACTGTTAAATTTTCGATACATAAACGAAATATATTTTTACTATGACACGCACATTTAAAACTATTTTCCTATAGAAACCCAAAAAATGAATGCAAAACAGATTATACACCATTACGTGTTAATCATTTGAGTATAGATACTGTGAAAAAAGTCATACGCCATTTTTAATATATTTTTTAATATATATATTAATTAATATATTTATCATATACAAATTTTGTTTTATCCGATTAGTCTTATAAAATTGATAGAAAAACGAATATTTTTTTGTTAAAAACGGGATTTTTATACTGTAAGGATCGTTTGAATTTTTTTCAGTTCTGTGGATATCGTGTGAGTAGAAGTGTTTTTAAATTTATTGAACATTTGTGAAGTTGTTAATAGTGTTAATTAATATAATTTGTGCTAAATCATGTACTATATATATAAAAAATGTGAATAAAAGAAACGTGTGGGTCATTTCACCAATATTTTAAAAATTTAAATAAAAATCAATGGAATTTTAAAAATGTTTGCAGAAGCGTAGCAGCAATTCACCAACAACAAAAGTTTTCAACTCTTATAAAAAATTTAGATCTAGAAAGAAAAGTGGAAAATGGGCAATATACTTAAACTTAACTAAATATATAGTAGGTTAATACATACACCCTATCGCCGTGGATTATTCAAAGCTTCATCAAAAAGTAATGACGATAACTATAATGAATTTTATGAAATAAAGTTTATAATTTTAGTGAAGAGATATTGCATTTTTATCTTAAGAGTATATACATATTTGTCACGTTTGACAAGCTATGGCACAGTCAATACTACATTCCAAGTTAATTGAATTATAGACACTATTATATTATTTTGGAAATTCTTAATTTCTGCTATATTTTAAAATATTTCATAGTAATAAAATGCATTTAGGATCACATCTGTTATTGTTTTAAGATTATTTTACGACATTCTTAAAAGGTCGCAATAAAACTATTGCCTGAAAAAGGACTAAAAAGATCAATAGCATTCAGATTTTACTTATAGTTTATCCTTTCATTTTATGTTTTTCGCGCAGTTTGACAAGGTGTTTCTAGAAATTTGGGGACTGAGCTAAAGTAAGAAATATTCTTCGTTAACCGATTTTTATCATTTAGTTAAAAAACTTTTGTTTAAGTTAAAGTGTGTGTATGTGTGTTTGGAAAGTCTTAACTGCAACATTTATTTTCAAAAATGGGTCGAAAAAGGACCTAAGCGGTGAAAAAACTATGCTATTGGAGCATTATTAAAAACAAAAACCATTCATACCGCGAGATCGCAAAAAATGTTTCTTGCTCATCGGTAAGTAATTTGGCAAAGATTCTTCAATCTAGGGGTACATTTTATGAGATCAAGAGAAGAAACTGTAAGGGGATCGAGAAGATAACGCCCAGAACAGACCGGCAAATTACTATATCGGCCTTAGAAAAGCGCAGTGCAACGACGAGCGAGCTACCAAAGCATCTTAGTGAAGCAGGGATACAGATATGATGACATTGCAACGAAGGCTATTTCAAAATAATTTGAAATGCAGGCGTACAGCAAAGAAAAACAGACTCTCTGGACAAAAGTGGAAAAACGTCTTATTTGGGCTAAATTTCATAAGCACTGAACAATAGACGACTGAGAAGGTAAATCGGGTTTTTAACACTCATTATATATTTTCAAAAATTAAATAAAAAAAAATCCGAAATTAAAGAGCTTTTTTAAATTTATAGGTCATTTTTAAAGACGAATGAAGGCTACAGGCCGTTCCAGAATCGGCCCAGTTCGTTCGAAGGAGACCAGCAGAAAGGTTTAGAGAGAACTGAGTAGTCAGGAGCATAAAACATCCACCATCAGTAATGATATGGAGCTGCATTGATGGAGATGGACCGTAGGAAACGATGAGAAAGAATAATATAAAAGGGTGTTCTTAAGAGACGTCTTATTTCCTCACATGAGTCGCTATCTCAAGGCCAATACTTTTACACTTTTATGCAAGATGGAGCTTCTTGCCATACCTCAAAATTCATAGAGAATGTCCTCATAACCAAAATATTGACATCCTATCTTGGCCTGACTATTCTCCTGATTTAAACCCTATCGAGCATTGTTGGGCCTTACTTAAGTCCAACGTATATAAAACCCCCAATCCTACAGTATCCACCCTAAAAAAAATATTGAAAAATATGGAGAAATAGTGATGAAATTCACAATATGACCAATATACTTGTATATGTAGCATGCCTGAAAGAATGAAAGCTGTGATTAAAAATAAAGATACATAGTTTAACCAAATTTTAATTGTTTTCCAATTTATGTATACTTAAAGTTATTTAATTTTAAAGAATTAAAACATTTAAAAAAACATGTTTTTTATTTATACTTTGATAAAATACTGTAGTTTTTCACTATATTGAATGGTGTTCATAATTCAATGAACAGGGAACGTAAATAAATTATATTTTGAAACATTTTAAATTCAATAGAAGTTACGACACTGCCGTGTCACGAAAAACAAACAAAACATATATTATATTAAACAGTAGCATATAAATTACTTTAAACTTAATTGCACTTGTAAAGAGGAACTTGTAAAGAGGAATATTAGGCTTTACTCCAACATCATCAAACATGATGTAGAAATAAACACATTTTATTAAACACTTGTTTTTTATTTCGTAAAAATTAGATTTTTGAATATTTTAATTAAAAAATTTGTTCAAAAAGTTTAAAAATCACTCGATCCATTTCGACTTTTTAGGTAGATACTCCTGATGATGATGCCAATGAAGTTTTTCCTAAATTAATCCTAAATTTTAAAAAATGGCGGTTAGTACTAATTTAGGGAAAAAATACAAACTTCTACTGAGAAGTATGAAGTTTATACTATAATTCTACAAAATGTGAAGTATTAGTGATTTGCGAACATTTAGGCAATTTTACATACTATAATTGTTAGGTTTACAATAATTTAAGTTCACAATGTTTATTTATGTTCAATTTGATTAAAATTCATTATTCTAATAACGGCAAAATTGTGGAGATATTATGTTACGCTATAGAAGTAACTAAACCAGATTTTATTAAAAAAAAAAAAAAAAATTAAGTAATAAAAGTAATAAAAAGTAACAAATAACAGTGGGAGTTTTCGGAAAATAATGATCGTTAAGTTATTATGGATTTTATTCCTTCAAAGTACTCAAAATTAAAAAAATATAGATGATTTAAATTCCTATACAAGTGCTCTACTAGTGCGAACCAAAATCAAATTCTAATGGATGTTAAATACCTAAAACGACATTCTTGTGAAACACGGCATTTCCAAGAAATCTTGATTCTTAATAATTTCATATCTCAAAATTTTAACCGGTCGCCAAACTCGCCACAATAACAACTTGGTAGACCCATATGTGCACTCTACCCGTTTAAAATTCTAACGGAGCTCGCATATCTAAAACGACATTCAATTGAAGAACGGAATTTCTTAGTAAATTTGATTCTAAGAAGATTCATATCTCAAAATTTTGAGAATTTTTGAATTATGAGTGTGTACATATGTATGGGTGTATGAGTGATTGTATAGTATGTATGTTGTATATATATAAGATTACTATTAAGTACAATTAAGAAAAAAAAAAAAAAAAACAATACAATTAAGATTATGATAAGTAGAGTTAGTTACAAAGCGGTTTTTTCCCATCGTCCTACTTTTTCCGCTACTAAATAATGATATTTATTATATACAGATAATATGCAAACGCAAAACAGGTAACATATTAATCATTAATACAAATAGTTAACAAATTAATAATGAAGAAGAAAAGCATACTGCTGTACTCCAAATACAATTCTATATGTAAATCTTATTGGTTATAATAATAAAGGAAGTATGAATTGAATTGAATTGAATCATTGCTAACTTCTTTGTAACATAACTAGCATGTTCTTTAAAATTTAGCTTGTTATCCAGTATAATGCCTAAGTATTTAAAACTATCTACCCATCCTATTACGGCATTATCTATAACAATATTTCCATTTACTACATTATTCCCTATATACATACATTTTGTTTTGTTTACATTTAATATTAACTTGTTTATACGAAGCCATTTTCCTAACTCTTAATTCATACTACTTATGATCTCGCCCACATCACTTCCCGACAAATACAGCAAAGTATCATCAGCAAACAAGTGGATTTTGCATCTATTTAGAATCTGTGGCATATCATTTATATATACTATAAATAGCAATGGTCCCAGCTTACTTCCTCGTGCACTCCATACTTTACATCTACAGGATCAGAGTATACATAATTTATTTTTGCATACTGCTTTCTATTACTTAAATAACTATCCAACCAACTTAACAATTCGCCCCTCACACCATATTTGTTTAGTTTTCCTAGCAACCTTGCCCTATCTATTGTTTCAAATGCCCTTTTAAAATCAAGGAAAACCGCTACCGTCGATTTTCCATCCTCCCTCTCTCTCTTCCAATCCTCCACCACCATCTGAACAGCTGTCTCTGTAGAGTGCTGCTCTCTAAAACCAGATTGGTGCTCAAGTAGCATATTATTCTCAGCGCTGTGCCCGAGCAGCTTAACCAAAGTTATTGACTCCAATACCTTGTCCAAAATTGGCAAAATATTTATAGGACGATAATCCGACAACTATTCATAACTTTAGGCACAGGAACTACACATGATACTTTCAAACTTGTAGGAACTACTGCATATTCCAACGACAAATTACTATGCAGCTCACATATCCTCTTAGAACCCTGCATAAATCCTTAAACATTTTACAGCTTAACACTCCTTCACATCCTGTCAATTTTAACGTTTTAACTATTTTATCTAGGTAGTCCTCCTGCACCATGCCCACATTCTCAATTACTCCTCCATCATATGCTATATCCACATTGTCTTGCTCCTCCGGTATTTCCCTTATAATATCCTCTATACACTATCTACAAAATACTTATTTAATCTGTTCGCAATGTCCATCTTTTCGTACACCATCACTTCATCAAAATCCACTCATTTATATCACTCCTTCCCTTAGATCCAAGTACCCTTTTTAATGTTTTCCACATCTTTTCCGGGTTACCCTTTGCACTGATCAATGTTTCTCTCATAGTACAATCTCCTGTCACTCCTAATCACAGCAACAAATCTGTTTCTTTTCCTTTGATACTCCACCCACCCTTCCTTAACTGTCTCAGTCCTCAACTCTCCCTCTCTCTCTCTCCTTCATCACTCTAAATTTCTTATACGAATCATCTCTTGCCTTCCTAACCTCCTTTACTCTGTTAGTGAACCATGGACAACTTCTATATAGCTATGTCCACTATGCTTAACTCGCCTGTTCCCCTTTTCACTGCTTCTTCCACCCATAAATGTAATTTCCCAAACTCCTCCTCAATGCCCCCAGTGACTTCTCGTACACCTTCCTCTGTTCTTATAAGTTCCTCTTCTACAACATTTAGATCTATCTTTCCTTTGATCACTTTTTTCCCATTTACATCCTCCCCCTTGATCATTATAAGCGCATGGTCTGTAATTTTTGGGGTATTCACAACAATACAATTCACGTCCTTATTTGAAAATACTAAACAATTGTCGTTCTTGATGCATCCGTTACTCTGGTATATGTTCCTTCACGAACTGTTTAAGCCCAAAAGATTCTGTAATTAATTCTGTTAAGACACTTAACATAATGTTCTTCTGATCTCTCTCAGTCTAGATTGAAATCACCTTTAATTATTATCTTCACTGCTCCTAACAACATCAATATATACCCTTATACCCTAGACAGACACAAACTAGCTAATCGCAAATTCAAGATTACGTAGTTATTTTGTTCAGTCTGTCAGCACACGATTTGGGCAAAACAGGATTACTGCGTTTATACAACAAGATTACTACAATCGGGTTGTAGAAAGAAGATAAATATGAAATATAAGAAAAAATCAGTAGGATTGTATGGGGCTGGGGAACATAGGTCATTGAATGTATACAGAAAAATTGTTAGATTGTAAATTGAATTTTAAAGTTTTTAAACTGCCACAGAAATTATTTATACATTTAATTTATATTAACTTATTGTATCTGATTCGATGTAATTCAAAATCGGAAAATACGCATTGTAATTGTTTTATTTCATTAATTAAATATGAATTTAAACGTTTGCAGAGTTACAAAATCGGGGTTGTGTCTGTCACCATAACAATAAAATCGCGATTTTATTTGTTTGACATGCAATCGCGATTGGAAGAAATCGCGATAATTTTTGTGTCTGTCCACGGTATAATATAACCAGTGTTACCATATGTTTCAAAATAAAAACTTAACAGAAATAGAAAAAAAACTTGTTTTCTAGAAAAAAAACTTGATTAATTAAAAATGCGTACACATATATTTTTACATATACATATATATGTATAATCCATATTTTATTTATTATAATTATTATTATAAAATTATATCACAAGGTATTCATTACGAAAATTATATTTGTTTATTATAATTATTATTATAATAAACAAATATAATTTTATTATAATTATTATTATAATAAACTGGATTTCGGCCATACAAACTTTCTTACTGTGCGCAGTAAATTAGTTTATGTTTTTGAAATTTAGCGAACTGTTATTGTGCATATTTAATGCTGCACTACGTCCAACGTGTTTCTTGCTTTTGCTGTGGTTATATAAATCTAGAATTCCAGATTTCGCCTTTAATTCGCAATTGCAAATTTTACAAAAGGCAACATTATTCACACTTTGTGTTAACCACGATTTTAAAATTTGATCATTTTCCCAACCTTTTACGTACGTGGTGGAAGGGCGCAGTTTTTTGATTTCCTTAGATTTCTATAAAAGGCACAGAATATTTTATACACAAAATATAATTTATTGAATAATATCTAGACTTACCGGCGAGCAATCACTTTCATTTATATTATCGTCATCATCAGTAATTTTAATTATCAAATGATGCACTACCACGCACTACTACATAAACAACTAATTATTTTGTAATTTTTTTATTATTTTAATAATTTTATAAGCGCAAAATTAAGTCGTCACCATAGGTTGTCACTGCGCACATAAATAAACAGATGATTTGGGGTTTTTATGTTGCTTTTTTTATATAACCATCCTGCTCTGACGTGCCTCAAAAGAGATAGCAAATATCAAAGAATTTAAATTATTTATATAGAATGCATGAGAGTAGCTGTCAAACCAGTCAAATTCGGAGGGTAAAAGAGAAAGCATCTAAACAATGGGATTACAAAAACAAGAAACCAATATAAGCACCCCACGCCAACAACCAAAATTGTTTTCTTAACATTTTCTGATTTATAACATAAAGTAAGGATAAATTTATCACAAATCACTAGTTTCTTAGCACAATTTACATTTTACTTTATACAAACACTTATAGATGGTAAAATATTCTTTTTCGAATTTTTCGATGCGCATTTAGCAACATTTCACAAGACACTTCATTTTATTTAAAATTGTTTATAATTTTAATTATCAAATGATGCACTACCACGCACTACTACATAAACCACTAATTATTTTATAATTTTTTTAATATTTTAATGAATTTTAATTAATAATTTTAAAACCACAAAATTAGGTCGTCAACATACGTTGTCACTGCGCAATAAACAAATGATTTGGGGTGCCTATAGCGAGATATGAATAAGCCATATGCATTTTTTATATAACCATCCTGTTCCCACGTGACTCAAAAGAGATAGCAAATATTATATTGATTTTTATATGGGAAAAAAATAGCTGCTGCTCTTCAGTATTTTCCTCTAAGGCAAATATTATATTGATTTTATATGGCAAAAAAACAGTTGCAGCTCTAGTTAATGTAACTCTATTCCAAATAATTGACAGATACCTCAGTAACCAAAAATTGTAATTCTTCTTTGATAATTTGAAAAACATCGCCCATTAAACCAAAAATTGTAATCTTTTTCTTTATAAAGCGATTTATCGCCGCCATTATATAAATATTTACCATAAGATAAAACGGAAAATTTCCATAAATAAAAAACTTCAAAAAAACTTGAAAACAACACTTTTCTATAGAAAAACTTGATTTAACTATGAAAAACTTGAAATCCTTTTTGCGACCAAAAAAACTTGAAAAAAAAGATAAAACTTGACATATGGCAACGCTGAATATAACACAAAGAGTGACGTCAGCTTGAATGAAAACTGTTTAGTTTAAAAAATATAACTGAATAACTAAGTGCTCTATCTTATCACAATGACAAGGTGTAGTGTATTCAAGTGTGAAAACACACAGTTATAAAAAGAAATGGGAATTTATTTTCACAAGTAAGTTTTTTGATAGTGTTTACAAACTGTTTAATTGCCTTTTTCTGATTAACCTTTCAATTGATTTTCATAATATTACACAAATTCATAGTGTATAAATGCATAACTAAATATGTTCAGTGATTAAGATGATTTATTTTAAATTTCATTCAAAACAATAAGTGGAAACATTTCGATTTAAAAACAAAAACGAAAAAAGTTGCTCTTCATTTTAGAAAATAACTGTAAAAAAAATTATAAATTGTCATTGAAAGTCCAACTTGTCGTTGCTAAAATTTTTATATTTAATTTTTATGAGGCAGCGATTCGCTATTTAGTGTATTAAATTTTGTGATTTATATTCAAAATCAATTATGAATTTTAGTAGTAAAAAGTATATTTTTGATTATTGAAAAATCGATTAATTTAATGATAAAGGATATTAAATGTTTTGAATATTTTAGTATAGCATTTAATTTATTTTTTTGCCTCCGCCCTATATAACAATTCACACCGCCATTACATGATGTTATGAAATTTTTAATGTTGTTATTCCGCTTTTTCCTTTCTCTATTCCAAAAAAGTATCAAAACAACAACAAAAACATTAGAAAATTGATACTTCAAAACAATACTGTCGGTGTTCCATCTATAGTATAATCTAAGATTCTTCCCTTTTCCATACAAATCAAAGAGTAAAAAAACGGTCGAAATTTTTCCATAGAAATTCGTGTTATGTCCCTTCTGTTTATATTCTGTGTTTCTGTGATGCCGACATTTTTTGATATGTTTTATTTTTTAACCCTGGTGTAGTTCCGCCTTAGTGGAGTTTTGTTATAGTTTTTTTGTATTGGAAATCAAATTTGGCTTCAGGATTTGCGTCGTAAAACGTCAAAGTTCTATGTATGTATATTGCAACGGAAGGGATTTTATGCGGTTTTTTGATCCGGCGGTCTATTATGTAATTTTTCCTTTTCGGATAAATCCGAGCTATTCACGTCGATTATAGATACCGCGGGAGCGAATCGATTGCGAATTGAAAACTACCTCTAAACAAAAAATGCGATTCGTAAAAACTGTTAAATTTTCGATACATAAACGAAATATATTTTTACTATGACACGCACATTTAAAACTATTTTCCTATAGAAACCCAAAAAATGAATGCAAAACAGATTATACACCATTACGTGTTAATCATTTGAGTATAGATACTGTGAAAAAAGTCATACGCCATTTTTAATATATTTTTTAATATATATATTAATTAATATATTTATCATATACAAATTTTGTTTTATCCGATTAGTCTTATAAAATTGATAGAAAAACGAATATTTTTTTGTTAAAAACGGGATTTTTATACTGTAAGGATCGTTTGAATTTTTTTCAGTTCTGTGGATATCGTGTGAGTAGAAGTGTTTTTAAATTTATTGAACATTTGTGAAGTTGTTAATAGTGTTAATTAATATAATTTGTGCTAAATCATGTACTATATATATAAAAAATGTGAATAAAAGAAACGTGTGGGTCATTTCACCAATATTTTAAAAATTTAAATAAAAATCAATGGAATTTTAAAAATGTTTGCAGAAGCGTAGCAGCAATTCACCAACAACAAAAGTTTTCAACTCTTATAAAAAATTTAGATCTAGAAAGAAAAGTGGAAAATGGGCAATATACTTAAACTTAACTAAATATATAGTAGGTTAATACATACACCCTATCGCCGTGGATTATTCAAAGCTTCATCAAAAAGTAATGACGATAACTATAATGAATTTTATGAAATAAAGTTTATAATTTTAGTGAAGAGATATTGCATTTTTATCTTAAGAGTATATACATATTTGTCACGTTTGACAAGCTATGGCACAGTCAATACTACAGTCCAAGTTAATTGAATTATAGACACTATTATATTATTTTGGAAATTCTTAATTTCTGCTATATTTTAAAATATTTCATAGTAATAAAATGCATTTAGGATCACATCTGTTATTGTTTTAAGATTATTTTACGACATTCTTAAAAGGTCGCAATAAAACTATTGCCTGAAAAAGGACTAAAAAGATCAATAGCATTCAGATTTTACTTATAGTTTATCCTTTCATTTTATGTTTTTCGCGCAGTTTGACAAGGTGTTTCTAGAAATTTGGGGACTGAGCTAAAGTAAGAAATATTCTTCGTTAACCGATTTTTATCATTTAGTTAAAAAACTTTTGTTTAAGTTAAAGTGTGTGTATGTGTGTTTGGAAAGTCTTAACTGCAACATTTATTTTCAAAAATGGGTCGAAAAAGGACCTAAGCGGTGAAAAAACTATGCTATTGGAGCATTATTAAAAACAAAAACCATTCATACCGCGAGATCGCAAAAAATGTTTCTTGCTCATCGGTAAGTAATTTGGCAAAGATTCTTCAATCTAGGGGTACATTTTATGAGATCAAGAGAAGAAACTGTAAGGGGATCGAGAAGATAACGCCCAGAACAGACCGGCAAATTACTATATCGGCCTTAGAAAAGCGCAGTGCAACGACGAGCGAGCTACCAAAGCATCTTAGTGAAGCAGGGATACAGATATGATGACATTGCAACGAAGGCTATTTCAAAATAATTTGAAATGCAGGCGTACAGCAAAGAAAAACAGACTCTCTGGACAAAAGTGGAAAAACGTCTTATTTGGGCTAAATTTCATAAGCACTGAACAATAGACGACTGAGAAGGTAAATCGGGTTTTTAACACTCATTATATATTTTCAAAAATTAAATAAAAAAAAATCCGAAATTAAAGAGCTTTTTTAAATTTATAGGTCATTTTTAAAGACGAATGAAGGCTACAGGCCGTTCCAGAATCGGCCCAGTTCGTTCGAAGGAGACCAGCAGAAAGGTTTAGAGAGAACTGAGTAGTCAGGAGCATAAAACATCCACCATCAGTAATGATATGGAGCTGCATTGATGGAGATGGACCGTAGGAAACGATGAGAAAGAATAATATAAAAGGGTGTTCTTAAGAGACGTCTTATATCCTCACATGAGTCGCTATCTCAAGGCCAATACTTTTACACTTTTATGCAAGATGGAGCTTCTTGCCATACCTCAAAATTCATAGAGAATGTCCTCATAACCAAAATATTGACATCCTATCTTGGCCTGACTATTCTCCTGATTTAAACCCTATCGAGCATTGTTGGGCCTTACTTAAGTCCAACGTATATAAAACCCCCAATCCTACAGTATCCACCCTAAAAAAAATATTGAAAAATATGGAGAAATAGTGATGAAATTCACAATATGACCAATATACTTGTATATGTAGCATGCCTGAAAGAATGAAAGCTGTGATTAAAAATAAAGATACATAGTTTAACCAAATTTTAATTGTTTTCCAATTTATGTATACTTAAAGTTATTTAATTTTAAAGAATTAAAACATTTAAAAAAACATGTTTTTTATTTATACTTTGATAAAATACTGTAGTTTTTCACTATATTGAATGGTGTTCATAATTCAATGAACAGGGAACGTAAATAAATTATATTTTGAAACATTTTAAATTCAATAGAAGTTACGACACTGCCGTGTCACGAAAAACAAACAAAACATATATTATATTAAACAGTAGCATATAAATTACTTTAAACTTAATTGCACTTGTAAAGAGGAACTTGTAAAGAGGAATATTAGGCTTTACTCCAACATCATCAAACATGATGTAGAAATAAACACATTTTATTAAACACTTGTTTTTTATTTCGTAAAAATTAGATTTTTGAATATTTTAATTAAAAAATTTGTTCAAAAAGTTTAAAAATCACTCGATCCATTTCGACTTTTTAGGTAGATACTCCTGATGATGATGCCAATGAAGTTTTTCCTAAATTAATCCTAAATTTTAAAAAATGGCGGTTAGTACTAATTTAGGGAAAAAATACAAACTTCTACTGAGAAGTATGAAGTTTATACTATAATTCTACAAAATGTGAAGTATTAGTGATTTGCGAACATTTAGGCAATTTTACATACTATAATTGTTAGGTTTACAATAATTTAAGTTCACAATGTTTATTTATGTTCAATTTGATTAAAATTCATTATTCTAATAACGGCAAAATTGTGGAGATATTATGTTACGCTATAGAAGTAACTAAACCAGATTTTATTAAAAAAAAAAAAAAAAATTAAGTAATAAAAGTAATAAAAAGTAACAAATAACAGTGGGAGTTTTCGGAAAATAATGATCGTTAAGTTATTATGGATTTTATTCCTTCAAAGTACTCAAAATTAAAAAAATATAGATGATTTAAATTCCTATACAAGTGCTCTACTAGTGCGAACCAAAATCAAATTCTAATGGATGTTAAATACCTAAAACGACATTCTTGTGAAACACGGCATTTCCAAGAAATCTTGATTCTTAATAATTTCATATCTCAAAATTTTAACCGGTCGCCAAACTCGCCACAATAACAACTTGGTAGACCCATATGTGCACTCTACCCGTTTAAAATTCTAACGGAGCTCGCATATCTAAAACGACATTCAATTGAAGAACGGAATTTCTTAGTAAATTTGATTCTAAGAAGATTCATATCTCAAAATTTTCACCGATCGGCAAACGTGCCACTATAATAATAGATAGGGGAATTAGTTCGTAGTCTTTGTTTTGGGTAACATTGAAACAAAGAATTTTCTTATTTCAAATGAACTTTGTTAAACCAAATATGTACCACTTTGATCGATGACCTTTTGCCATTTTCGCAGGCCTCTTTTGAGTTTAATGTAAAACCATTAAGATTGTTCTGCATGGACCGGAACAAATGGTAGTCCGATGGTGCAAGGTCAGGACTATATTGTGGGAGCATCAAAACTTCCCAGCCAAGCTCTCTCAGTTTCTACCGAGTTATCAATGATGCGTGTGGTGTCGCGTTATCTTGATGGAAACAACGCCCTTTCTGCTGATCAATTCTGGACGTTTTAACTGAATTGCTTGTCTTAAACGCGTTAGTTGCTGACAGTAAAGATTAGAATCAATCATTTGATGGCGTTTCTTAAAAGTGTCGTAAAAGTGGATAAACTTTTCATCACCAGTAACCATTCGCTTTAAAAATGGCTCGATTTTCCTTTTGAGTACAACATTAACAATCGCCCAAATCGAACGTGTTTTTTAAATTGTCATATACAATAAATTTTTTGTAAATTTTTTATAACTTGTATTTTATAGTTACTTTTACCTGACCAATCAATTATAACTATTTATTCATTTTTTTGAAAGAATTTTAAATTGAACGTTTAAACTGTGTGTAGTGCATAAAAATATCAAACAAATTCTTGACCTATATGAAGTGTATTTGTGTTACGGTCATAAAAAAGTGTTTACAAATAAAAATAACTGAATCAGTGAAATGTCTGTGGAAAAAAATGTGCTCCGTCATAATTGTGAATGAATGGTTTCTTGCGTGTAAGGGATTCATGTGTGAAAAAGTCATTGGGTACACGTGTGTAACATCTAAGGCCAAAAAGCTAATGACTAAATTTCCTAATGTCCTCAAGAAGGCCATGAAATTTATAATTGCCAGGTTTGAGTTGGTTTTGCCCTGAATGCTTAGCTAACATGAAAGTATTGCATTCTAACTCGGTCGTCTCATCAAAAAAAAAATCGCGGTTTCTAATGAAACTGTCGAGAACTGCAGAGTAACACGATCCCAATCAAAAACTCAACGGGAAAATGACACAATACTACCAATTGCCTCTTCGAAAACTTTATCTTCTGATATCCTGATACCGTCTGTATCGAAGACCACCGACCCATACTACCTCAAACATCTAACTCTTTATCAACACTTCCATCAGCGATAACCATAGTAACAACATTTGTATCGCCAACGGAATCATCGCACTTAAAGCCTATACCATCAATAACCACAACTGCAGCTTCACTAAGCTTACATCTTACACATGAACGGCCATATCAGTCAGCATCTGATGAAATAAAAGCTGTAGAACTCCGTCGATGGCTCTTCGTCAGTAGAATTGAAAATTCTGTGACGAAAGAAAAATTCGAAGACTTTCTAAAAATTAAAATGAAACTGGATAACGCCATCTATATCAAGATTTCCCGCAACCAGGAAAACGGTCATATGTATGACTATACATCATTCCGTGTTAGTTTACCAGCAAATCAATTTTTAACTGTATTACGTTCCACGTTGTGGCTTACTGGACTACTGGTGAAAGAATTCGAATGGAAACACGACGTCGCCATAATTTTCGACTTGGGGGCCCATTCAACAACCATTCTGAACATGAACTTAAGTTTCCAAAAAGCAATCGGCTTTTCGGAATTCAATAAACAACAACCAAATAACTTAAAAACCTCCAAACCGAGCAACTACCCTTACAACACTAGTATGAACACAGTGGAAACCACCGAATTTATAAACCTGCCACCAACGTTATCGTCATTACAGCTGTGTTAGAGAACGCTTTCTATCTAACTTTTAACAGAGCTTTATAAATAATTAATCTCCCAGCTTAAGATACCGGAAACCAGTAAAGTCTTGACGACCAAGGAAGCACAAGGTTTAACCTCACCTAATGTAATATGTATAAGAACCAATTCTCAACCTCTTGAGCTGTTCGATAGTGTACCGCATGCCATAGTTGCAATCTCTAGACACACCGAGTCATTTAAATATTTTTCACCGGTGGCTATTGATATAGGCTACACTCACTTTTAATGAAAGCTCAAACCTATACTATTACTCCAAAGGCAAATCAACCCATAAAGTCCAAGAAAAGATTGGTCTATGAGAAATGTGCAGTTTACTATCAAAACGTAAACAAAATGGCATCAAAAGCATCTAAATTCTACAACTTCGTTTTAAAATCAAACTACCTTATTTATGTAATTTTTCAAACTTCATTAAAACTCGGCATAAGGAGCAGCGAATTTTTTGGCCATGATTACGTTGTTTATAGATGCGATCGGTCTCCTGAAACTAGTTCGAAGAAATCGGGTGGTGGCGTACTGATAGCAGTACATTCTAAACTCTGGAATGCTCCAGTAACTTTAGCCCCATCGAGAGTCGAACAGATCGGTGTAAAAATCAAAATCAACCAAACCAATCTAATCATCTACGCAGCATATATACTACCTCAGTCAAATAGTGGTCGTTATGCAACTTGCATTGATGCGATTCATGAAGTTATTAATACAACAAACTGGTCAGATTTAGTTCTTGTTCTTGGTGATTTTAATCTTCCAAATATAACTTGGAATTTGAACCCGGAACTAAACTGTGCTTTATCATGCATTATAACAACAAATGCGGAATCTTTATTTGTGGACGCCATGCTTGGTTATAATTTGAACCAAATAAACACAATTGCTAATAATCGTGATAAATTATTGGATCTTGTCTTCAGCAACGACATTGACACCTTTAAAATTTCTGATTCCCTATTACCTTTTGTCATAAATGATGTCAATCACAAATCTTTGGATATTGTATTTGACTTAACTAAAATAGCGAGATCAGAACACCTACAATTAATCAAATACAACTTTTAAAAAACAAACCGTGTGGCACTACAAAGTTACCTAGAATCCATCAACTGGCAAATAACTCTCAATTCCAATGATATAAACGAAAATCTGGACAAATTTAATGACATTATGCTTCAAGGCTTCGAACTTTATATATATTTGTGCTGTAAACCATAAAATTCTCACCCACATTGCTTTGATGATAGACTAGTTAACTTAAAAAATCGGAAGTCGAAAGCGTATGCCAAAATGTTGAAAAGCGGCTCAGAAGCGGACAAAACTATGTTTCTACAACATAGTAACGAATTTGAAATTTATTTCAAATCAAAAATCAAAGTAAATCCAAAACAATTTTGGAAATACTTTAGGAATAAACGCGAAATTGAAGGATACCCTGCTAATATGACCTACAACAATACCTGCTCTTCAAACGCCAAAGATATAGCTATAACATGTTCGCGTCGTTTTGGAGATGGTTGCGGTCTTGACGATATACCCTCTTCACTTCTGAAGGAGTACGCTGAAATTTTAGCAATTCTATTATGTTATCTATTCAATCATTCCTTAAGCACCGGCGTGTTTTCCGAAAAATGGCAAATTTCAAAAATTACTCCAATTTTTAAATTGGGTAAACGTGATGTATCTCATGGTACAGAGGAACATTAACTACATCATCAATTCCGAAATTATTTGAGTTAGTATTATGCAACAGCTTTAAATCCACAATTGCACGTCATATATCAATAAACCAGCATGGGTTTATGCCTGGCCGATCCACATCGACCAATCAGGTTGAATTCACCAGTAAACTAATTAACGAGATCAAAAAACACCGTCAAGTTGATGTAGCGTGCACGGATTTTAGTAAAGTATTTGATTCTATCTGTCATCATAAAGCACTCCAGAGTTTATTCGATTTTGGGTTTTCTCTCGATTACATAAATTGGTTTAAGTCATATCTATCAAACCGGCGACAATATGTAATAATGGGAAATGAGAAATCAAACGTTATTAAAGTTACATCTGGTGTTCCCCAAGGATCACACCTTGGGCCTTGGATTTTTATTGTTTTCATAGACCGAACAACCGAGATAATCAAAAACTCAGACGTGCTCATATTTGCAGATGATGTGAAAATTTTTCGTACTATTAATGGATTGTTGGATACGGAGAAACTTCAAGAAGACTAATGGTGTTTTCGATTGATTTTTTACCCCTCACTAACATAGTACACTGATTTTTTGCGTCAATCGAACAAAAAACTTGTTTACCCTCATTTATGTGGCTGTGTGTGCTAGCTGTTGCGCACGTACGTAATTGACAATCGTCAAATCCAAAATGACAGCGCTATGACAATACAAGTTGTTGGTGTGCGTGAAAAGAGGGGTTACTCTACCAAAAAACCCATAGTGTAGCAAAAACTACTCGATGTAATATAATTATGCTGTCAGTACAATTTTTTTTGATCAATCGAACATTTTCGGGGTAAAAAGGGTACCCTTTTTACACTCAGTGCAAGTTATTATGATCAATCGAAAACTACATTAGATAGATTAAGTGAGTGGTGTGATCGAAACTCACTATACTTAAATATTAAGAAATGCAAAATCATGTCTTTCCATCGTAAAAGAAATCCGGTATCTGCAAAGAGTCAATGAGATTATAGACTTAGGTGTTACATTTGTCGAAAATGCCAGTTTCAATAGGCATATGAAAATTGTATTGCAAAAGCGAATGCCATGTTCGGATTTGTTAAAAGATGGACAGTGAATTTAAGGATATTCAAACCTTATGTTCACTCTATTTCGCTTATGTTCGATCTCAACTGGAATACGCAGTAACGATTTGGAATCCATACTATGCTGTGCACATAACAAGAATTGAAAGCATTCAAAACGAGATCCTGATTTTTTTGTTAAAGAAAAGTGACTGAGATTACGACCACAACTTACCATTCCATGAAAATGTGGCTCACTTACCTCCATACCCAACAAGACGCACGGATTACAAAATATGACAACTTTAAAGTTCAGGATATGAAGAACTATTTTTAAAATTTTTAATTATTAAACCAAAATTTGGTTTATATTTTTGTTTTGTTTTAAAGATTTTTGTTTGAATTTTTCTGTTATAATTTTTGATTAAACTATTGTAAACAATCTGAAATCATACATATAAATTACAAAACAGATTTCTCTAAATAAATGAATAAATTTCGTTCCATTTCAGCAGCGTTTCGCAGATAGAAATTCGGCCCATTCAATTTTTAGCTGTTAATTTATGTAGTACCTAAACCTCAAGCTTTTTTTGTACCCAGCCATTTTCAAATGGTTCAAAACTGTTTTGTGATCAATATTTAGGTCTTCACCAATTGCATGGCTGCTGCATGCCGGGTCTTCTTCAATTTCTTGCATGATTTCATCGACTTTTCCAGTGGTTGGTCGACCAGAGTGGGGTGCATTTTTGACACCCATATTTCCAGAACGAAAGCGCGCGAACCATTTCTTTGCTGCTGATTTTGAAAAGTACCTTCTCCATAAACAGTATAAATTTATTCAAAAGCCTGAGCCGCGTTTTTACCTTTGTCGTAATAAAATTGCAAAAGATATCGAATTTTTTCCATGTTCAAAATGTTGTAACTTTTTATTCACTTCACCGATTTTAATGTTTTGTATGCCAAAGTGCAAGATAAAATGTCACCTATCAAACACACACAACAAACACACAGAATTGTCCGATCAATGGTTACTGAGATATATGAATGTAAAGCGAATTACCGAGAAAAAGGACACGAACTATTTCCCAGAAATATGCACTTGGAGCTTATTAACTTAAAGCCACTAGTAAGCGATGATCTGTTGCAGACATCGTTTTCATTCATTAACTTTTATCTGGCGGTGTAGATTCTGCAGCTATACTCGAAAAGGTAAATCTTAATGTAAATGCTCGTGCTTTGAGAACGATACCAGCTTATAGAGTTGCTCCGCACAGAACAACCTACGGCCAGAACGAGCCTATTACAAGAATGCTGCGCTAGACTAATAAAAATTTCGAACTTTTTGACTACCACATTAGCAAATACGCTATTAAGAAATTATTATTTGCTACCAATCGATAAAGCAATTTTTGATTAATTATTAGATTATCTATTTGACTTAAATACTCTATCGAGTATTTAAAATATTTAACATTTTTTTCTTGCTCTCTCCATTTGCGTTTCTGTAATTTTATTTTTGTTTAACTTTGTTTTTTTATTTCTCTCTTTTTTCCAGTTTTAAATTTGCTTGCTCTAAGCAGACCAGCGGTCGGTCGGTCTCTCCTTTTTTGCGGCGGAGTATCATTCTCCTAAATTTAGTACATATAGATTCAGCCTTTTCCTTTTCCCAATCATAGCTCTTTAAATACATTTTTTATTAATTTATTTTTGCTGTTTTCTTTCTTTTTTAATTTATAATTTAGTAGAATGATATCCTTGTACATATATAATTCCCTGGAATAGTGGAATTTTATTCAAAAAATAATGTTGATGATGAATCCCCTCGTGCGGTCAGAGAGGGGTGATTGGTTGTTGGGAATTATTATTAAAAATTATTAGTTTTTGGTTTCCGCATTACATCTACAAGGTTTGACTTTTTGTGTTTTGATAGTTATTTAAATGAAACTAGCCTTTAGACAAATCCCGGGAAATAAAAAAAAATAATCGCGAGAAACGGGAAATAGAAAACCAACCAAATTCCGTGGAATTGCTGGGGGGGAATTCCCGGGAGTGACTCTCTATATACGCTATACCTAGCAGATAATTGATAAAGTTTTAAATTGTAGGAGAAGAACGGAGAATCTTCTAGAGACCCTTCTTAAATAACTTCCAATTAAATGATCCCGACGGTTTTCAAACAGATTTAAATTTTTTAATTTACGCTATTTTGTATTCATTAATACATTAGTTTATGACGTTAAACTTCGCTGTATTGAACTTTATACTCGACGCCTCAAATTATAGTATCGGCTCTGACTGTATATGTACTTCTCTGCACAGTAATGTTTTAAATTTATGCTGAGAGAAACGAACAGGCTGGAACTTTCTAAATCTGAATTATTTAAAAAAGTTAACTGAAACACAAGACGTATAAAATGTTTAAAATTACTATAAAATAATTTAGGAGTATGCAGTTACTGATAGGAGTACTGTACTCCCGAAAGGAGTACGCCTGATAACGTTAGTTTTATCAATAGGGTAATTTAAAGTTTCAATAGTCAGAACCCCTAACGCAAATGCTCTAAATCGCCTAAAGTTTTAATAAGAAGTAAGTGCTGTAAGTGCTTACAATTTTGAAATTGTAAACGGAAAGCGCCTAATGATAGCAAAAATCTTCAAATATTGTAAATAAAAATCTGAGTTTTTCATTATGTTGAAGATCAACATGGGCACACGTACAACATTTCTTAAACTGTCCCCACAGTTTGGAATTTCCATTTTGTCTAGACGTATCAAAATCATTTTAATAAAGTGCAATACAATTATTTCCAGTAGTCTAGGCATATCAAAATCATTTTCGTTGATATGTAGCTAACTAGTAAAATGTAACATAATCATTTCCGTTGATGTTTATAGTGTATATTTAGTTTAAGAATTGCTTATACAACAAGTGTTTAGTTTTTGTAGAGTTGCTTACTAGCAACAAATTGTTGCTCGAGTTTGTATATATAAGCTCGTGAATTTTATGACTAAAATCAAAATAAAATTGACCATAAACCATTCAGTTTTACTTTCTCATCTAACTAAACCTCACCAGTGGTAATTTAGTTAGATGATACGCTAATCTAGAAAACCTTAGTCCTACAAACTAAGATATAATTTGCTAAATTAACATTGGTCCTTCGAGCCATCAAGATCAACCGGTGGCAAAAGCCAGCACGAGTCATCGACAAGTAATATTGGTAGCAACCATTTTACATTATACAACTGGGAACATCAAGAACAACTGATAATAAATAACTACAATGGAAGCTCTTCTCACCAAGCAGGCCGAAACAGAAGAACAGATAAACGTCCTCCATAGGAACTACACAAAGGATGGAGACAGCCGCAAAACTAAAACATATCTGGAGAAGAAAATCGACCAGTTAAAAACGCTGTATGCACAATACACTGCAGTCTGCAGTAGATGAACAAATACTCAAATTCAGTCCAGCACTCACCAAAGAACATGAGTACGGAGAATCCAGGATCACGACTTCCACTATACACAATAAATTTATAGAAGAAATGCGTGAACTTCTAAATAACAAGAAGGAATCAAGCTCAACCAACAGTCGAACGGAAACAACATTGGATCGCACGTTAAACAACAAGACGTGAATACAAAGAGATAAGATCCACACAACAAAATCTGGACAACGGAGCACCAAAAGCATCGTTAAATTTGTCATTAGCTCACATGGAGAGAATGATTAACCAAATAACAGATCTTCACGACATCATATGCCTAGATGCAACACAAGATGAAGAAGAAACATCAAAATACTTCGTCGACTATTACTATGACGAAATTCGTAAAGCGTATATGATGACATGGTGGTTCAAGTAATCACAAACAATAAATCGAGCAAACTCGAAAGAAATCTACCAGCAGAAATCAAACTGCCGAAAGTTCAAATACCACACTTCTTTGGAGAACACATGAAGTGGGTGGCATTTAAAGATGTATTTGAGCAATTAGTACACAGAAACAACGCACTAAACAACACATACAAGATGAGCTACTTGAAGACCTACACTGGAGGTCAAGCAGCAAAACTAATAAATCATCTTCAATCCGTGGGCGAAAATTATGAATCCGCATGGGTAATAATAAAGGAAAGGTACGATAACCACAGGATGAATATAACCAGGTACACCCATACGATGATGTCGCAACCCACCATGAATAATGAATCAGCATCAGCCCTGCGAGTTTTATATGACACCACGAGAGAGTGCCTACATGCAATCAACCAACTAGGAATCCACACAGATTCGTGGGATCAAATCGTCATCTATGCATTGACTAAAAAGCTGGATCATGAATCACTAAAAGCATACGAAGTGATGTTGGAAAACTCGAGAGAAATTCAAACACTTCCAGAATTCATGAAGTTTCTCGAGACACGCGCCACAGCGCTAGAAGCAGTCTTACGAGAAAAAACTTCGTATTATCGAAAAACAACAACTACTCCTAGAACAACACTATTAACAACCAACAGCACGAGCAAAACATGCAATATTTGTAAACAAAGCCATCATATTGCAGATTGCTCTAAATTCAAAGAATGAATAGTTTGGACAAAAATCAACTGGTATCGCTATTGGGAGTAGGTAGAAAATGTCTTAACAACAACCACAAGCTAACAGATTGCAAGGAAAAATGTGCACAATGCCAAGGACAACATCATCATCTGCTACATAACAATAACAATTCAAGGGCTGAAAACAATACAACAGCAGTAAACAACTTTGGTTCTACGAACGTCACCAGTACAATTTTACACGCTAGAACAGATTAAGCGTACGTGCTTCTACCAACGGCTCTAGTAAAAACAATCACAAAAACTGGGCAAGAATGTTATCTACGTGCCATAATAGATCCTTGTTCTCAAGCCACGCTCATCACTTCAAATGCAGTAAATAAGCTACAATTAAAAACAACCATCGCAGAACTGCACATCGCTGGCATTACCGCAAAGCAAAAAGAAATAGCTAACAAAGCCGCTGAACTGTCGATCATGCCTAATTTTAAATCAAGGTACCACTTAAAAATAGAAGCTTACGTGGTGAATAAAATCACGGAAACACAACCACGGAACACACTAATGAGTCGTGTTTGGGATAACCTACATAATCTGGCGGATCCAAACTACCACATATCCGCACCAATAGATGTACTCCTTGGTGCAGATTATTACACAGACATAGTACTACCAGATATAAAAAAAATAAGCGAAGAACAAACAATCGCTCAAAACACCAAGTTGGGATGGATAATCTTAGGAAGACACTTTGATTCACATACAACAACAGCAAAACAAACTTTCCAAGAAAACAGCACTAGGAAAAAAGATGAAGAATACAACGAAACGAGGTCAGCACGACATTGGATGCGGGGAGCAATGGATCCTAACGTCACAAGGCTAGCCAATGAACTACGTCCAAAACCATCTAAACATAAAACAAACACGATAATCAACCCCTGGTCAAATCCACACTCAACAGTCGGGCCAGCAACCAAAACAGTCGCGATGACAACCAAAGATGATGCAATGGAGGAAATTGAACAAACTCTGAAGAAATTCTGGGAAACAGAAAAGCTTCATCCACCAAGAACCCGCACTGCTGAAGAAGAAATGTGCGAACAACATTTCTATGACTCCCACAAAAGAGAATCAAGCGGTTGATATACGCTTGAAATACCATTCCGTCTGAAAGCAAACTTAGGAGACTCTAGAAAGATGGCAACATCAAGGTTTTTACAACTAGAGAGACAGCTCACAAAAAACGAACAACTAGCCAAACTGTTTAAAGAATTCATGCAAGAATATGAACTGCTCGATCATATGGAAGAGGTTCATTCAACAAAACTCAATGATGGAAAATACTACTTGCCTCATCACGCCGTCTTGAAGCCATCAAGCACGACAACAAAATTGAGAGTCGTTTTTGATGCCTCTGCCAAAACAACCAGCGGACAGTCATTGAATGACATAATGCACATAGGTCCAAAAATACAGCAAGACTTATGGCATATTGTCATGAGATGGCGAAAACACAAGTACGTCATCACAAAACACAAGTACGTCATCGTCAAATTTGGATAAACGAAACAGATAGAGACTTTCAACGTATTATTTGGCGAGACTCACCTTTGAAAACATTGAAAGAATATCAATTGAAAACCGTTACTTACGGAACAGCAGCCGCTACATACCTTGCAATCAAAACTCTACACCAACTCGATGAAGACGAAAAATAAAACTTCCCAACGGCTTGCAAAGTGTTACAAAAAGATTTCTATGTCGATGACGTTATGACAGGCTGCAATACAATCAAGAAAACACTCGTCATTCAAGACCAACTCACTAAGCTACTTCAAAAAGGAGGCTTCAATTTGAGAAAATGGGCAAGCAACAACATACATCTCAACAATGGAGAAGTCACAGAGTCCCATAAAATTGAAATCGACCAAAACATAAAAGCTCTGGGTCTCCTATGGAAACTCAAAGCGGACATATTTGAGTTTAACATAAACACACTAATTCTCAGTGGTCCACTAACAAAGCGAAATATTCTCTCAACTACGGCTAAATTATTCGATCCATTAGGGTGGCTAGCACCGGTAATTATAACACCAAAGATAATGCTACAGAAGATGTGGCTTATGGGTCTCAATTGGGATGAAAGAGTACCCGATGCATTAGCCCAGCAGTGGTCAACATTCAAGGACAATCTAAAACATCTCAACAACCTTAAAATTCAGAGATGGCTAAACAGCACACCTGATTCACAGATGGAGATTCACGGCTTCAGCGATGCATCAGAACAAGCATACGCCGCATGCGTCTATCTAAGAGTAGCCAGCAAAGACAACGAGGTTAGCACCAGCCTCATGGCTGCGACAAGAGTAGCGCCAACAAAGACAAAAGTAACATTACCAAGACTGGAACTAAATGCTACGCTTCTACTAGCCAAGCTACTCAATGAAGTGAAACAAGCATTGGAAATGCATCAAACGACGACCATCGCATGGACAGATTCAACAATAGTACTTTCATGGATTCAAGGGGATATTTAAAAGTATAAAACTTATGTTGCCAACAGAGTATCAGAGATCAGGAGTCTTACAGAACCACGACAATGACGTCACATCAAATCAGCTGACAATCCAGCGGACTGTGCAAGCCGCGGAATAACGGTCAATGAGTTAATAAATCATCAACTATGGTGGACGGGGCCTTCTTGGCTCAGAAACAAACATTACAACCCGCTAGATACACAAAATCATCTCGAGCTAGAAAAACAAGAAACGATAGAAATAAAGGACATTAATTACACAACAGTCACAGAAGATAATGACGGAATAGGTTAAAATCATAATAAACTTCACCAAAAAATGTAGAAGAATAAAAGTGAATGAATACGATCTAAATGAGGCCGAGAGAATAATTGTGAAGCACATACAACGCGGCTCATATAACCCAGAAATATCTCAATTAATGAAGAACAATCCAATAGATGAAAAGAGTAAACTGTTATTCTTAGATCCATTTCTCGATGCAGAAGGGATACTGCGAGTAGGAGGTAGACTACATAAGTCATTTTTAAACTATGAAGAAAAACATCCAGCCATTCTTCCTGCACAACACCAGTTCACGAAAAGCCTAATTGCCTATGCACACCTGAGAATGTTGCATGAGGTGTCGAACTTACCCTCTCATTCACACGCAAGAAATATTGGATAATAAGAGGCAGAATCACAACTAAATCAATAATCTCAAAATGCATTACATGTCACAAGTTTAAAATCAAGCCAGGGGGTAATCAACTGATGGGAAACTTACCATCCGCAAGAGTTCGACCAAAGAGACCATTTACACACACCGGAATAGATTATGCCGGTCCCGTGCAAATAAAAACAACCAAGGGAAGAGGAAGCAAGACTTACAAGGCATACATAGCAATCTTTGTCTGTCTCGCAACCAAGGCTATACATATTGAAGTGGTGACAGATCTCACTGCAGACGCCTTCATTGCAGCCCTTAAGAGATTCACATCTAGACGTCGATTATGCACAAACATATATTGCGACAATGGCACAAACTTCATTGGAGCCAATAATCAGCTACCAGGATTACAAAAAACACAAAAAATCAACTTTAATGACATTGTTGCTCAACAACTAGCAACAGAGGGAATAACCTGGCATTTCCAACCGCCCGCATCATCACATTTTGGTGGATTGTGGGAAGCTGGAGTTAAATAAGTCAAAACCCACTTAAAAAAAATCGTAGGAAATGCAACTCTGACTTATGAAGAGCTATAACAACACTTCTAAATCAAATCGAAGCCATCCTAAATTCAAGACCCCTGTGTCCGATTTCAAACGATATAACAGATCTTGAAGTTCTAACACCGGGCCACTTCATGATCGGTTCATCTCTAACTGCACCACCAGAAGAGAATCTAACCGAACCAAATATTCATCGCTTGACAAGATGGCAGATGTTAGAAAAGCTAAAACAGGTCTTCTGGAAAAAGTGGAGCAATGAATACCTCCGAAGATTACAACAAAGACCGAAGTGGCTACAAACAAGACCACAACCTAAAATAGGTGATCTAGTACTATTAATTAAAGACAACTTACCTCCCACAAAGTGGGTAAGAGGTAGAATTACAGAAACACACCCGGGAACAGACGGATTAGTGCGCGTAGTCTCAATACGCGGCCCGGGAAATGCTTTATATAAAAGAACAATTACAAAAGTATCCGTTCTACCAGTAGACGAACCACAAGAAACAGTCGCAGAAGAAACAACGTCAAACAGCACAGATAACTCATAACAAACACGAGTAACAAGAAAAGGCACGAAATCTAACCTATTGCTTTACATGCTCTCAATCTTCTGCATATTTGGAATAGTGACATCACAATCATCATCCAAGTACAACATTTCAAAACTCTCATCACATCCAGGCATTTACTTCGATAGAATTGGCCAAGGCATGCTGATCAATGGCGAATGGAGACTAATAGCCTACTACAATCTAACAACATATTGGGCAGAATTAAATCATATCGAGAAATCCACTCGTCAACTAGGTGAAATATGCGAAGATAGAACGCATTCTAAGACCACGTATACACATACAATCCATTGTGGTCTAATATCAGCTCAAATGCGCAACCTCTACATCGACCTAAGAGAGCAAAACGAACTAATGGACACGCTCGGAAGAAACGAGAAAACTCGTCAAAAAAGGTCTCCATTTGACTTCGTTGGCACAATAGCCAATGAACTATTTGGAGTGCTGGATCAACGTGCCGGAAACTTCTACAAAGATAGCATAGAAAATATTAATATGAATCAGCAACATCATCAGAAACTACTGCAACAACAGATCACGATAATAGAGTCAACATTAAACATCATGAAGCACGATCACGAAGAGACCAATCAGAAATTCGAGGCATTCAAATCAATAATGGCTGAGCTCATCTTTCATGAAGAATTCACTGACATCGCGCTGCACACAATGCTAGACATGATGAAACTCCGTACATTCCAATCGGCTGTAATAGACGCAATAACAGAAGTACATCAGGGCAAATTAAATCCACTGGTTGTGACACCGCATCAGCTCCAAGAGCAATCCAGGCAAATAATTGACAACCTCAAGCCGAGCCAAGATATACCGTATCGCAGCAAAAACCTAGTTGTCCTGTATAAAATAGCAACGGTAAAAACCACAAAAGTCAGAGAAACCGTAATCTTCGAAATAAAGATCCCTTTGTTCCAAAGAATCCGATACACATTGTACAATGTTATACCGGTGCCTACATTACATGAACAACAATACGTATATATTCAGCCATCTTCAAATTATTTGATGGTAACAAGCCAACAGGATAAATACATACAACTCTCAACTGAGGAATTCAACGCATGCACCTATCTAAACGGAGAACATCTCTGCAACACACGCCAGCCACTGTATGACTACAGCTCTAATGCAAGCAGATGTGAAATACAACTACTCAAACAGGATGGCGGAATACCACCAAGCTGCCAGATACTTCAGAGGGCAGTTGCCACCATTTGAATTCCGTTACATCGATATAACGCATGGATCTTTGTTATAAATTCAAAGTGTACTTGTAACGTGGTTTACGAACATGAAAGTGATGGCACATTTGTAGCAACAACAGTCGCCATTCAAAGAGAGGGGGTCCTCGAGCTGCAACAAAATTGCATTTTTAAGGGCGACGGCTTCACAGTGTCAGGGTACAAAACATTCAACAGCGAGTTTAAGCTTTCTTTCCTACCACAGTTCAACTTAAGCGATCAGATAAATATCACCAACGTCATAAACTTAAAGTTACCTTCAAAGATCTCAGAGTTCAAGGCAATTGAAACTATGATTCGAGATCATAAAAAATCACTACAAGAATCCACTGCCAAGGTCAACATACACGACTACCATCATTATTTAGCAATTTATTTACTAATACCAGCAACACTCCTTATCATCGGATGGTACGTGTTCGGGAAAATGAAGCTTCTAATGCATCAACCAGCAGCTCCACGTCTGACACCACTCACTCAGGACCGTGAGGTCAGCAACCCGTAAGAATAAAAGAATATCAGCGAAAGCCAATCTTGGCGGCCCCGGAATATGTTAAAGATCAACATGGGCACACGTACAACATTTCTTAAACTGTCCCCACAGTTTGGAATTTCCATTTTGTCTAGACGTATCAAAATCATTTTCGTTGATATATAGCTAACTAGTAAAATGTAACATAAACATTTCCGTTGATGTTTATAGTGTATATTTAGTTTAAGAATTGCTTAACAACAAGTGTTTAGTTTTTGTAGAGTTGCTTACTAGTAACAAATTGTTGCTCGAGTTTGTATACTATATAAGCTCGTGAATTTTATGAATAAAATCAGAATAAAATTGACCATAAACCATTCAGTTTTACTTTCTCATCTAACTAAACCTCACCAGTGGTAATTTAGTTAGATGATACGCTAGTCTAGCAAACCTTAGTCCTACAATCTAAGATATAATTTGATAAATTAACAATTATGATTTCCATAATACAAGAAATGTTTAAAAGGGCTTTTAAAATCGCTTAACTATATGATATGGATAGATGCCTCCACGGCTCTTATAAAATTGCACAGTGTATAATTGTTCAATAACCTATAAGTATGCAAACAAAAACCAAATTTTGCAACAGGCATGATGAAAAAATGTCAACTCTATCTGTGTATTTGGGTTTCGAGATTCTACCGTTTTCATATAAACCCTCTAACGGGATATTTCTAATTAAATTTACTATACTTTATAAAGTTAAACCAACATATGAAACCTTTGAATGTTGTTGTATACAACAACATTCAAAGGTTTCATATGTTGGTTTAACTCGACACATACTCGTTTAGTGAGAGGTGAATGTGTTATTGATAAATCAATCAAAGTAAATAATTTAATTTTGATTACGAAACGTAGCTTAAGTCATTTGTCGACAGATAATAACGCTAGGTAATCAACCCGACTGCGCCAATTACTTTATTTCAAACGTCATCGTTGTGAAGAATTTATTCGGAAACAAAAATGTTCAATGATTATTAATATATTTCATATTTATCGGATATTCATAAAACAACCCATCGATTATTATTTTTGGACACACACAACACGTGATTTGAAATCACATGCATTCTTCTCCAAATTCCAAAGCAACCCAAATGGACATTTCATTAAGATAGGATTATTTGCTAGGCACAAATAAAATTTATCACAATCACTTTTATGTGGCAAATAGATATGACCTTTGGCCGGGCAATTCAAAACGCAGCTGGAACGTAACGGGTAGTCACACAAATTGCTACGAATATTCCAATGTAAACCATCAGGGCAACGTCTTTGCACCGCTTTTCGATTAGAGCATGCATAAAATTTGTTACAGTCGTGTTTGTGTGGTAGATGAACAGGATTTGCAGGTTCGTCTATTGCTGGACAATTTTCATTTACAAAGCTTGGCTCAACTCGTTCTCGTTTACAATCCCCACTTGAACGAACGCATTTCTACATTTACAAAGAAACAGATATTAATTAAACTAAGTTTTTCTATAGTTAGGTAGCATTACTTCCAACTTACCATCAATTTGGCACTAAATGCTTCATTACGGCCGCAGTTAATAACATCACAAATGCCTTGGCGATTGCATTGGTAATAAGAAAAGCAATCAGCTTCATGTGGCTTTCGATAATCCCCTTTATGGTTCAATCCAGTTCCAGATGTAGATAAAAATGTTGCTAAAAGGAGGCACGCGAAGACTATGATTTTCACCATTTTGCTATTCTAAATTATTTAGATATTTTGTAACCTGTTTGACTAGCTTTAGACTTGTTATGAAATAAAAAAATTCAATTTTCTTATATACCTGTCCGATATTATTTTGGCGGCTCGGATTGTTTATTAACTAAAGTGCTTTTCGCAACAATACACAGTTAGATCTTTATGATAAGGAAAATTGCAAAAAAGCATCAAGGTCAGCTTTTAATGTGAATTCTTTGTTATTGTGCTAACTAATATTGATTTTGTGTATTTTGCAGATATGTACATAACTGATATAATTTATATAAGTACATATGGAAATTTATCTAATATAAATTAATTAAATAATTTCTAATTAATTGATACATTTGGTTGATAGTATCTACTTAAACGTGTATCCTGTTTTAATTTACTTCATGTGGCAACTTTCTTAATTTTTTTCAATTAATTAGAACAAACTCGCCTAAAGACGGATGTATTTGGAAACTATACTTGATCGCATAAAATATTTGTTTTACGCAGCTGTTTTACGCATAAAATATATATATATATATATATATATATATATATATATATATATAAATATATATATATATATATATATACATATATATATATGTACAATAAAGTTTTCTAATTTACCACTTTTAGATACGAATTCTTTGTTGTTTGGTTTATTCGGGTTTTTATTTAACGAAATGTAGTCTTAAGCCACGTCCGTAGTAGTTGTCATCTAAAACCACGCTAAATTTCAAATTCAAATTTTAAATCCGAATCTAAATCCAAATTATAAATTCAAACATTTTATTCCACGGCTCAAGCTTTCTCATGTTTTTTCAGATACCTCAGTAACCCTTCCGCGTGGAATGGCATACCGTGTACGTCATGCATTAAATCATCTCTACTGCGAAGTGTCGGACACGTGTATATCATTACAAAATACGAACTTTAACAAGACACCGTGATCTATTTTAGATGCTATTTGTTTAAAGTACATCCAACACATAGCCCAAATATTTTTTATTTAAAATAAAGTCATGACGTACACGTGTACGGAACTCCACGCGGAAAAGCTAATTTCGATTATAAAACGAACACGAATTCTACGCTTTTCAGTCAGTAATACCGCCGTGTCTGACACTTGGCTGGGCCAGTGAGTTCTGAATTACGACAAGAAGTTATAACAAAGTAACATTTTAATTCAATTTTGGAAATTAATTTGTAATTGTAATTTAATTACATTTCTACCAACGAAAATTGTATTTTTTTTTTTGTATTTCCATTACTCAAATAAAATGTAATGTACAATTAATGTATTTTATATTTCAATTACCTGAATTAAAGTAATTAGTAACTAGTATTTCAATTACTGATCATATGTAATTTGCCCACCCTTGTATATATATATATATATATATATATATATATATATATATATATATATATATATATATATAACGGGACACCCCCTAGAAATATGAGGTTATACTAAAAACTTAAACAGAAAAAATATTGGGTCGATCGAAGGTCGTTTAGAGGTCGCGACTTGAGCGCGAAGTTCGAAAAAAACGGTATTGTTTTCGATTTTTCACTTTCAAACGAACAGAAAAATTATTTAAAATGTTTCTCAGACTAAATAAACATTGTCATCAATAGAGGAGATAATTGCCTTTCCAAAACATTAAAGCAGAGACAACCTAAAAAAGATATTTCATCCTATGTAAACGTAAAAATTTAAACTGCGATTTCATTTTCTGTAAATAGCCGCATACAATCAAAAAAAATTTGACAGTTTAACGAAAAATCACAGATACAACGATGACATTGGAATTATCAGAAGTTTGTTTTGTTTTCATTTTTTAATTCAAATGAAAAATCTAATTTGATTGTCTGTGATTAAAGATATCGAAAATCGGTTAACAAATAGCGAGATTATTGCCAATTTTCAAAACTAATAAAAAGCCAAATAATAAACGGTTTTTTTAAATCCAGGAATTAATATTCAAAATTACAGAAAACAATAAATTAATAAATAAAATTTAGGTATAACCAATAAACAATGGAATGTTTTATGGTGTCACAACAAACCATATGAGTCATTAGGACTTAACATAGTTGCGTTTTATGATGCCATTATAATAAAACCCAACTATGAGCGTGTTTCAATTGGTTTAAATACCGCATAAAAAGTTAAAAAGTTAAAAATTGTGGTGAATAAAAATGTCAAACTTTTTATCCGCTTCAAGAGCTGATAAAATTTTTATATAGAAAACATTTGGCTGACAAAAATATTTGTTTGCAAGTAAAAAATTTCCATGTAAAAATTTTGTGAAAAATTGCTATGATATACATATATGTAAACTGACCATAATTGACTAATATATATTTAAAAAGTATTTATTTTACATGTTTTCATATTTAAATTGTCTATATATGTTCATAACTATACATAAAATAAGCAACCATGTTATTGTCAAAATTTTTAACCAGTTGAAACAGATAAAAAGTTAAAAAGTTAAAAAAATTACCACAAATAAATTTTTAACTTTTTAACTTTTTATGCGGTATTTAAACCAATTGAAACGCGACCTATGTTAAGTCCTTATGACCCATTCGTCTCATTATTGTATTTAAAATTTAAATCCGCCTACCACATTAATTATGACCTACTATGGCCAATTTATTTCATTGTATCATACAGTCTTGGCCAAAAGTATTGAGCACCGATGATATCTTACAATTTTTTGGGGAGTATCAATTTGAAATAAATTGGAACAATTTTTATAGGTTCACATTACTATTTATTTATATAAAATTAATATTTTCGGGTCCACCCTTTGTCTTAAGTACGGCAGAAATTATTTTGGGTAGAGAGCTTACAAGTTTTTTACATTCTGCATTACGTATGGCGCTCCATTCTTAGTGCAGACAGCGTTTTAGGCCTTCTTTGTTATCTATTGTGTAGCGCCTGACTCTGCGTTTTAATAAACTCCATAAATGTTCTAGGGCACGTTATTTTGCTGAAATTTAATGCTATCCATGTTTGTACCACCAAAAAGTGTTAAAAATGAGGTTTATGTATTTGAAAATACGTTTATGTATTTTGAAGAGTTCATGTGGCCCTCACATACGAACATTTCGCCAACTCCAGAATTAGTCATGCAGCGCCAGACCATTACGCTGCCCCCGCCGTGTTTCACGGTTGGTACCACACACTCTGGACTAAATGCTTCGCCTACCCGTCGACGCACCAGAGGCACACCAGGGGTACCAAAAATCTGAAATAAAGAAAATGTAGAGACTTTAGATAACTAAAATACTTGTATCGATGAATTTTATTTTAAAATCATATTATTTAATATTATAATGGCATAGAATTGTCAACTTACTTCAAAGTTTGATTCGTCTGAGCACACGATATTTGACCACTCTTCTTCGATGAAACTTTGGTATTTTAAGGCCCATTTATACCGAGCCTTCTTGTTTTTTTTCTGAAGACAACTCAGCAGCGAGGTTTGAAGAAGTTTTTTTTCCTATTTTTTAAATATTCTCTCACTAACTTTCTGGTTCTGTACCTAATACTGTGTAATCCACTAGCGGCGATTCGCTCAATCGTATATTGCACAGATCGGCGTGAACACAGTTTTAGAAATCTCTACTTATGATTTCCCTTCCTCATGCAGAAGCTGTATCTGCACACGTTGTTCGAAACTTAACTCTTTTTGTTTCGGCATATTACAATAAAATCACTAAATTTAACTAATCAAAACACCAAAAGCGGACAAGATCACCGAATGTGTACACAATGAGCGCAAGTAGCTGACGAACAAATACAAAATGGAAAAACAACAATTTTTATTGCACCAGATGGTTTATTGCCACACCTACGGTGTGAGTCACTGTTTTTAGTCCTTTTTAGATATCGAAAAAATAATAACTAAACAAAAGGGGTTGTTTACTGTTATACTTATCGTGTACGCCCCAAATTTATAGGGTGCTCAATACTTTTGGCCAAGGCTGTATAATATATAAACAAAATAAATGCAAATTATTTTGTTAATAATTTAATAATATTTTTAAGAAAGTGCTACTACAGTTGATAAAATGGCACCTAATTTACGGTCCACTACAAAATTTTATCTTCTTGGCCATAAAGCAAATCTTGTTTTTACAAACACCGTACTGTAAAATTAAATAACTAATCATGAAAGTACAGCTGTGACAATCCAGGAAGTGTCTATTCTTTTGTCAAAAGCACGAATGAAAAAGGAAAATATTGAAAAATTGGAACAATTGCATGATGAGAGGAAAAATTTTCTAAAGAATAAAAATAAACTTTCTAAAGTTTACCGTGAAAGAGAAACTGCATTTAATAGTAAGCTGGATGATATTTTCGATATCGCACATACCAATACCTACTCGTTGATAACCAGTGAAGACGAAAGTAGTACATCTTGTCGCAGAGAATATACAGCGTCCCGGTTGTTTGGGTGGAGTCATACAATATGAAATTGAAAAAAAAGCGGAAATCGGAACTTACGGAGGCAGAAAAAAATCGTAAACGAATATATCTTGAAGAAAAACGTAAATCAATTCCAATAGACTCAGACGCATTATTATCGTCATCGGAGAGTGACAGCGAATGGATATTTGGTAACGACACCGAAAATATTGAGATACCCATGCTAAGCGCAGAAGGAGCCTCTAGAGGAAGCAAATGTATCATTACTCCAAGAATATTGTTAGCTTTCGTTAAGTAGAAGATTACTGATCGAGCAGCAATGCATTTGATCAGTGCCGTCCGCGAAAGTCTTGGACATTTTATTGATGAACTAGTTTTGAATCAAACAACACTGAGGCCTTCGTGAAGCAAATAGAGTTGAAACAGCAGCATCAGTTAAATCGACTTTCAAGTTTACAATCGGCATTCCCAAAATATCAAGATCAACTTGTTTGAAAATAGAGGAGGCTGTTTTCCAAAGCTTAAACGATTGGAGAGTAGCTGACGATGTCGTGGTGGCTTGCTTCGATATAACATATTCAAATGCTGGAAGATATGTGGCGTCAGGATGATAATTTCAACAACTAAATGAAGATTATCAGTCAAATAAAAGACGTAAATGATATCACAGAATGTAGTGTTTAAGTTAATATAAGATTATGATAAGAAATTAACAAGAAATGAAGATGACATGCAATATTTACTACAAGTCGTAAAGATCTGAACACAAAAGTTTTCAACATATACCAAAACAGCCTTGATGGGTAGAAGATCATATTAGATTGATTATTTTCTTCATAAAAATTAACTCATAATGTCATTGTATAGAAGAAACATTATGCATTTATAATATAAAAAAAAAATAGTCATAATTTGTCTTGTTTTTGTATTTTAGAAATTTGGCTATATTTTCGCTATTTGTTAACCGATTTTCTTTCGATATCTTTGATGTTTTAGAAAGGTAATTATCTCCGCTATTTACCACAACTTTCATTTAGGCTGAACAATTTTTATATATATATATATATATATACAATATATATATATATATATATATATATATATATATATATATATATATATATATATATATATATATATATAAAATGCCATAGAAATAACGAGCTAGAAATACTTTCATTTCAACAAAACAATAAATTATATGGTGCTTTCTACTACTTAAGCAAGCGAGGAGGCCATTTTGTAGAACATTTCCGATAACCGACCGGTGATTTATGTAATGAAGGATACGCTCAATGACCAAGCCAGGGATAGGTGCAACAAGCCACAGTAAATGGCTTTCCTTGGCTATGCTTGACGTTAATGGACGTACCAGGGCTCCAACCAAATTAACTCACAAAATCGGCCATTAGTCATAACTACATTTTCATGTACTATTTGCAAATGCAATTACCAGTTTTCAAATAGGTTTAATTCAAGGTTGCTCTTTAAAAACAAGCCATGTGTTCAACCCATGTGTACAATGTTTGGCATTGAAGCGAAAGTTAGTTAAGCGAAGATAGCCGTCCAGTAACCCGCACAAATAAGCACTAAATACATGATGAGCTTACTTGGCAATAAATTATTATTGGACAACAAAAATACAACCCAGAAGGTCTTATAGGACTTAAGTGGAGCGCCGTCAATCTTCCTGAAACACCACCAAGAACACGACGAAAAATTCTCTTGGAAGCTAGCCGTGTTTTGATTCTCTGGTGGTCTTCGCTCCATTTGTAGTTCGTATCAAAATCGAGTTCCAATGTGTGTGGCATTTAAGCATCGACTTTGATCAAGAGTTACCCCAAGAGATTAGTTATCCGCTTCGCCAAAACAATGGGATTGTTTTATAACTGAATCAGGTAAATTCAGAGCTAATCACCTCAGCATTAATGTGGGAGCATGTACCGATCATGCTCGCACTGACCCACGAACAAAGTGGACTACTAAACAAGGTACGCTTAAAACTGCACCCGGGGAAATCGTTTGAGCAATACATGAATATATGCTGCTTCCTGTTGAAGTTTCCGATAATCATTACAGACGCGTTGTCTTATACAAGTAAACCAATTCAATCGAAATTAGTTACTTATCATTGATAACAAATTAAATCTATTGAAGTTCCGTTCATTTACCGTACACCTACCTTAACAACATTTATTCGAATCTAGAACACAATATTTTCATTAACATTTAATCATTTTAACAAAATACACAGCCACTGTAATATTTATAATTTAGTTCCACACTGATATCAGTGATAACTAACACGTAAAGGTGTGACGAATCAATGCCTTCTAAACTACAGGCCTCTTACTACTCTCATTTTTCGCACATGACGTCAATTTAAGTCTAAACCGAGACTGCGCAATAATAATTTTAAGATATTTACACTAACAAAGCAACTAGAGAAAGCAACAAAAACGTCGACTTAGCGTGTCGTCATCATTTGGTGTAAGCGGCCTGTAGTTTAGAAGGCATTGGACGAATATACCAATTCAAAGGTAGTGTCCCAACTAAAAATCATTAGCAGTTAAGTATCCATAACAGTATAGTGTTCCAACTATAAATTCTTAACAAATGATATTTTTAACGCTGATTTACCAATCTTCAGTGAAAATCAAATATTTGGACCGAAAAAGAAGTTAATTGATGTCGCTCTTCTAAATTGGTTAGTTCAATTTTCACTGGCTTTTCCATTGTCCCTCGTACTATTGGTTTGGTCATCTATCGAGCTTCATTCCATTATTCTTTAAGACTTACCAAGGAGTCGCACTTCTGGATACGAAATCTACTAAATTGATCTTGCCGCCTCGCACAGACATCACAAATTCCGAGAATTTGGGCATTATGTTAATTATGTGATCAGATAGTTATTTATGTGATCATCACAAACCACAAATCAACTTATTTTAGTTTTAGGGAATGTATTCTTCCTTCCTAATTTTCTCGGTTACAGATGCTCATTATTTGTCTAACAGCTGATCATTTTGAGTGTCGAAATCCTGACACAATTTCATGTAATTTAATTTATACCATCATTTTGAACAATAGGTAAAATAAGACTTTGTCATCAGAAATACATAGCGGATTTTTTCTATGGCATGTTAACTGCTCTCGAATTAAATGTTGGATAGGTAGGATAGATGTTATTATTTTCTGATTTACTCAATCGCTGCCCTGCCCTACCAAAATACTTGGGTCTAAAGTGAATTTTAATGGATTGGTTTTAGTGTTAGAGTTATAATATTATCCTTGCTCTGGTTGTTTTACTTGGAGGAATATTATAAAAAACACATTTGACAGTTTCAGTTACAACGTTTGAGTATTTAGAGCGCCTACCCCAATGAAATGCAATCCAACACCGACGAACCAATCTAAAACGAATTAAGAAAATCAATATCTATTCGAAAAGATGTCATTGCCGCAATCCAGAATATTACGGGCATGGAATTTTCTTATCAAGTAAACCAATACAGTAATCGATTAATATTTAATTAATTATCATTTATTTAGACGTTATCTCATTTGATGTTAGAAAATAACTCGGTTTTTGAAAAATACAAAAATTACTTCACATAAAGAATTAACAATAATTAATTTACAAGTGAACGAACACAGTTTGCGTTGTCAGCATAGTCGCAGTATTGTCTCTCAGTGCTCCAGTGAAGGCCGCTTGGACATTCGTTCAAATATGCTATACCGTTTACACATTGCCAGAACTTTGTGCAATCGGAAGCATGTGGAAAATGATCAGGACCTGAGGGGTCGTCTATTGAAGGGCAATCGGCGGAAGGTTCAATTTCTTCTCCATTTTCTCCACTTTCCTCACTTCCACTACTCCCGCCTCCGTTTTCACCACCGTCTTCAGGGATTGGCCGTACGCAATTTACATTTTCGATATAATCACACCAGGTATTTTGAATACTCCAATGTTGTCCTTGCGGACATGCATTTAAATATGGAACACCATACAAGCACTTCCAAAATTTATCACAATCGGTGACATGTGGTAAATGTGTTGGATACCGTGGATCTTCGTCAGATGGACAACCCGTTGGTAAATCTGTTTCGCCTCGCTCTTCACTGCTATCTTCACCATTTTCTTCACTTCCACCATTTTCACCACCGTCTTCTGGGATTGGTCGAACACATTTTACATTTTCGATATAATCACACCATGAATTTTCAATACTCCAGTGCTGTCCTTCTGGACATTCATTTAAATGTGGAACCCCGCTCCAGCACTTCCAGAATTTATCACAATCAGTAGCATGTGGTAAATGTGTTGGATAACGAGGATCTTCATCACGTGGACATTCAGTTGGTAAATCAGTCTCACCTGAATCTTCACCATCACTGCTATCTCCTCCATTCTCGCCGCTACCTTGACCACCATTTTCTCCTCCGTCTTCAGGTATGGGACGAACACATTTTGCATTCTCTGGATAATCGCACCACGAATTTTCAATACTCCATTGTAATCCACCCTCACAGTAGTTCAAAAAAGGTTCTCCATCGTAACATTTCCAGAATTTGTCACAATCGGTGGCGTGTGGTAAATGTGTCGGATACCGTGGATCTTCACCAGGTGGACATCCCGATGGAAGTTCCTCGGCTACGTTAAAATTAAGCACTGTTCCAAGCACCAAACAAAATATTAAAACTTTCATTTCTATTCGTAAATATACGGTGAACTGTTTGACAATGTTTAAATGATATGCCTCTTTCATATATAGAGCCGTTCTATTTTATAGTAAATTTTATATCTAAAAATCTTTAAGATAAACCATTTAAAATACATTAATAGTGTTCAATCAAGCGATTATATCTTATCTGTTTATAGTTGTATGTGTAGAGCGGCGTCCCAAAACCTCTTTATCATAAACAAGATTACAGAGCGCAAGTTCGTGCTTTTGGATAATATGCACTTACCCTGTACACAATTGTTCAGATAACCATTTTTGTGATTTACGTGTATCGGTTGTTATCAAATACATACTAATATATGGACGTATATTGAATACGCCACTAATAATTGAACACATATTTCGTAAACGGTTTAACACTTAGATACAATTATTAATTAATGATGTAAAGTGAAGGAGTGTTATCTTATAAGTGAGTTTGCCTTAATATCCATGAATGAATTACTCGCTATGTAAATAGAATTACCACTTGACTATATTGTTCTATATTTCCCCAGTCTCTGTTTCATACCTCATAAAAGAATTTTGCCGCTTGCACGGTTGGCCCTCAACTATCTCGTTCCATCTTCCGTTGACTCCAGTTTCGACATCCTAAATAGCTTCAGTCTGCAATGTGTGCGCCGGCCATAGTTACTGGTCATTATTTTAAATATATATATATATATATATATATATATATATATATATATATACATATATATATATATATATATATATATATATATATATATATATATATATATATATATATATATATATATATATACGTTCTGTTGGATTTCGTCGATATAGACGCGTGGCCTAGTCTTTTAACTCGTTGTATTTAACGAAAACGATTTTAATAGTAGTCCAACTCACGATTTCGAAAGTTAGCATAACTCTTTATAAAGTTCGATAATTTAAAAGTGGTAACTTCGATTGAGCGTATACAACTTTGGTATCCATGTGCTGTTAAACGATCTTTCATGAATCTTTTAGTTTTGTCTTTTATTTAGGTGTTTCCTACAATTTTTTATAGACGTATAAGAAACCACCGGATTTAACAAACCATACCATCTTTCACCAGTGTCGAAACAAAGAAACAAGATTATCGGCATTATAATTTGGTGTTTATGTTTTAACGTGCGTTATAAGTGTTTATTTAAACTAAATATTATAAATAATATTAATTTTTTTGTAATTTAAAGTGAATTTGGTGTAAATAAAAGTGTTTTTCTTTTTACGTGTAAAACATTTTTGTTGTTGGTTGTTTTGATTTCCCTTTAAACAAATGTAAACAAACCATTTTTTACTTATTTCGTGTTCTTTGGGGCAAAAAATAATTGATCTCTTTTCATTTTTCCCAAAGAATTTGATGTTACATTAACCAGCAGAGCAGCAACTATTTTTTCCCATATAAAAATCAATTTAATATTTGCTATCTCTTTTGAGTCATGTGGGAACAGGATGGTTATATAAAAAATGCATATGGTGATCTCAGATGTCAAAGAAAAAGATAACGGGACAAGTTGTTGTTGTTTTAAAAAGTAACGCGCAAAATTTTGTGTTCTTAAAAAACCGTGATATTATTAATTAAAAAAAAATAAAATATTATAAAACATTTTGTGTATCGTATTATTTTGTGTAGTTTGTGAATAAATATTGAAAACTTTGAACATTAAAATATTGCAATGAAGTGCTTTGTGAAGTGTTGTCAAAATGCGCATCGAAAAATTCGAAAAAAAATTCCTTACCATTTATAAGTGTTTATATAAAATAAAATGAAAATTGTGTTAAAAGCAAAGTGATTTGTGATAAAATTATCATTAATTTAAGTTATAACTCAAAAAAATCTAAGAAACGAATTTTGGTTGTTGTTGGACTTTTTCTTTTTGTAAACATAATAGAATCATATGTTATATTACAGTATCGCATTTTTCTTATTAATACGTTCATATTCTACGTGTTATTTTTTCATAATTATTGTTTATTTTGGAATACTAGTATATAGAATATATTACAATTTTGGCTAAAGTTTACTTTACGTATACATCGAGAAAATCAGGTAAGGAGTATACATTTTGAAAATTTTTAAATGCAGGATTGTTTATCACCAGTTTTTAGGAGGGGGAAGCTAAATTTTTCCGGAAAATTACCCCATTTTCTGGGAAAATTTTCACTTTAAAAATCAAAAAATTGCGTATTATTTTACTTAAAATACGCACAAATGTATAATTTTTATAAAAGTTTTGATATTAGAATTGTATCTTAAGAGTTTTTCGACAGTACAAGTGATTTTTCCGGGAAAATTTTGCGATTTTTCCAGGAAAATTTTGAAATTTTTTCAATTTTTTTTAACAAGTTTAAAATTATAAATTGAATTTAAAACTTGAAGAATTGTGTAAATTTCGGAAAAGCGGGGGTTTGGGGCAGCCCCCATCCTCTAAGGTATACAACGAATTAAAATTACATTAGAAATATTTTATATTTACAAAAGTTGATTTTTTTAAACATTTGTGGCACTATCAGAAGAAGCGATACTAGCGATAAAAACTCTTTGATCTGTGTCTGCAAGGTTGACGAAGCAATTAGTATTAATAAAAAAAAATAAAATAAAAAGTGAAAAATTTTCCGGAAAATCAAAACCTTTTCCAAAATTTTTATATTTAATAAAGTTCATTTTTTTAACATTTGTGGCACTATCAGAAGAAGCGATAAGAGCGATAAAAACTCTTTGATTTGTGTCTGCAAGGTTGACGAAGCAATTATTATTAATAAAATAAATGCATTTTCTTGGAAAATTTGGCTTGTACTTTATACAAATTTTAGATACACAATCCTAACGCCAAAATTATCTAAAATTAACATCTTACCTTAGTTGAAAAAATAAAAAAGTGAAAAATTTTCCGGAAACTCAGAAAATTTCCCGGAAAAATTTAGCTTCCCCCTCCTAAAAACTGGTGATACACAATCCTGCATTTAAAAATTTTAAAAATTTATACTCCTTACCTGATTTTCTCGATGTATACGTAAAGTAAAATAACGCCACAATTTTTTACCGAAAATTAAAAAAAAAAAAATCCGTACTAAATTGGAATAAAAATGATTGTGAATTTGTGTAGTTTTTAATTTCGATTGAACAAATTCTAAATACGACCCGTTGATTTATATGCGTTCTCTTTTACCCTCAAAATTTGACTCGTTTGACAGCTGCTGTCATTCATTCTATATATTTAATTTAAATTCTTTGCTAAAATCGAAATAAAACGTAGAAATGTACTACAGTAAAAGCCAGATTATCCAGCATCCAATTAACCGGAACACTCAGTTAACCGGAAATTTAATTTTTAGAATCTTTTTGCTTTTTCTCTTTCTTTTCACTTCCATACGCATTTTTAATTCATTTTGAAATTTGCAATTGTTTTTTCCACATTTTCATTAATGAAAGCATTAGTTGAAAATTTTGAATGACTTTAATTTTTATATTATGTAATAAACAATACAGTAAAAGCCCTGTTATCCAGAATGCTTGGGAAACAGAGCATTACGAATAATTGAAAATTTCGGATAATTGAATGTTTCATTAAAACTAGAAATTTTACGATAATTTCGCTTGATTTCATTGTTTTTTAGGATTCTCGTTTATTTATTTTCAAATTATGTACCAAAAAACAATTTTTTTATGAATTCAATTGAGCTGCGGCAAAAAAAATGGTAGTGAATGAATCAAGATTATTCAATACAAATTGCCTTTAAAATAAAGCATAGTTTTTAAAAAAATTTGTTTTCCAAATTTCCATTATTTGTTACATAATAAGAAAATAATTTCATAATTTTGTTTAAATCACATTGTAATAACAAAAAATACTCCAATTATATTTCAATACATTTTTGGATGGGGAAAAAAATAGTAGTGACACCAAATTTCGTGTTTTGAACTAACAAAAATTAACCTAATAATAACTTAAATTAAAATTTAATTTTTATAATTGTGAAATATATCAGTTTAGTATTTGATAGAAGGTCCTTTGTTCTTAATTACCGAATTACAACGATTTTTCATTGAATGAACAAGTTTTCGACATCTCTCTAAAGGTATCGCATGCCACGCTTCTTCTACAGTACACCATAACTGCTCTTTATTTGTGGGTTTAGCTTTTGTCACAGCCTCCTTAATATCAGTTCATAAGTTCTCAATTGGATTCAGGTCTGGAGATTGTGGAGGCCAGTCCAGAACCTGAATTTTGTTTGCGCTAAACCAATCTTTTGCTTTCCTACTGGTATGTTTCGGATCGTTGTCCTGCATAAACACAAATCTGATGGGCATTTCTTCCTCTGCATAAGGCAGCATAGTATTATATTACAGAATGCTATCGTATACATCGGCATCCATATTTCCCTTGATCCAGAATAACGGACCTACTCCGTAGTAAGAGAAGCAGCCCCATATCATTATGTTACAACATCCATGTTTCACAGTACCAAAGTATTTTTTTGATGGTATGCAATATTAGGAGGATGCCTAACATAAAGTCCTCGATTGCCATATAATACCAGAGAACCTCGATTGCCATATAATACCACTTTACTTTCATCCGACCATAAAATGTTATACCATTTTTCAATGGGCATATGTTCCTTAGCGAGTGTTAACCGTTTCCCTATATGCCGTTTTGTCAATAATGACACTTTTCGTGGGCTTCGGGCATTTATTTTACTGTCGACAAGGCGATTTCTCACTGTTCGAATACTAGCTGGTACATTTAACTCCTTTTTAATCTCCGTTACGGGCGTAAATGGGTGGCTTCTCGAAAATCGCACAATGTGATTTACCATTTTTCTGTTAATAACGGGTTTCGACCTCTCGTTACAGAATTTGCCACATATTTTTTAGCATTAGAGATCCAACAATTTTTTGAATACAAATACGTATCTACATACGTTTTGCCTTGTTCCACCAATATGATAATTTGATTTCTCTTTTCGGATGTACAGTGCTTACCACGACCCACTATTCAGATAAAAAGAGCAAAAATTCTAAATAAATAAATACTAAATTTGTTAAATGGAAAACTCACTGATAAATAGAAAAAAATTATAAAAAGCCACTTTTAATTAAAGAGAATAAACTATTCAACAGCAACTAATATTCACTACTATTATTTTTGCCTCTTCTATATTTTACGTTTGTTATACGGAATGGAAAATTTATAGTAACCGTACAAATAACACAAAAATCTGTAGTTTCTAGAAAAGTAGATCGCTACAGCAAAGTTTTAATGAAATATAGACAAGGACAGATATAGTCAAGTATGAAACATTCGAATATGTTGCAATTAAGATGTAGCACTACTGTTATTTTTAACGCAACTGAGTATATCCCTTTTTCAACCAAGAAAACAAAAAAATTAGCTTAATTTTAGTCCAACCCACACAAATGTGTAAGTAAAATACCATAGTGTGTAATAAAAAAGTGCGTTGTTGATAAAAAAAATCGATTCATTTCAAGTACAACCAATATAATTGTGCGTATACATATAGTGTTTTTTTCGGACGAAAATAAGTTAAAAAGGAATTCACAAATGTGTAAGTTGGTTGAAAACACATAGCAAAATAAATTTTTGACATGGTACTTTTACCCTTCCCGCACAATTGTGTTAGTAAATCACTAAAGGGATATACGAGTACACCTATACGTACCTAAAATTTGATAAAACATATATACATACAATATTTCACTAAAATCACTATGTAATATGACTTTATACTTTCAATTCAAATTGAGACTAGGGAAAGTATAGAAAACGCTACCAGTAGGAAAAAATGAAGCTTGCTTCCGATACATCCGAGATACTTTTTCCATTTTTAAATTGATAATTTTAATATTAATTGTAGATAAATTTATAGTTTCTATATTTTAATGCAATATACAAATAATATTAAACTTTCCAAGATCAATTTCCATAGATATATCATAGTAAAGCCCGACTAAACTCTTTTTCTTAGTAATAAATTTTTTCGCGAGGGCACAGGGGTACAAGTCTCAATAGAATAATGCATAAAAAGAAAAAATATGAATTAGCAACTTTTGATTTTCTAAAATTCCACTATTAATACAAGCAATTTTTCAAAAATTGTATCTATATTCTATAGCACATATCTATCGTTGTTTATGACGCACAAAATTATTTACCGTTATTTCTCTTGAATTTGTGTTTAGATATTTTTTTATTTGTTGTACTTCGCAATACGAGCGATTGATGAACAATAATGTGACATTACTATTCAAATAGTGTAATAAATGAGGATTAATTATTTTTTAATTAAGTATTGTATTAGTGGTTCTGTATTTGTGATATAGTTTATAATATTCAATTGTATTAAGTAAATGATTTTTGAGAGTTTCGCGATATTGTCATTATGGGGCGAAAAACAGATATTACATTGACAAAAAACAGCGTATTGCTGATTTATTGGAACATTCATCATTAAAACAATATGAAATTGCCAGAATAGTTGGAATCACTAAACATATTGTGTCCAGAATTAAAAAATCATTGCAAAATGGCGAGGTCGTGGCTCCACCGCACACGGAAAATTGCAGAAAACAAAGGAAAACATCCACAAGGGAAGACAGAATCATCTTAAAATTAACTTTGCAGAATCGTTAACGATCAACGACTTCAATAAATGACATTTTAAAGAAATACGACGTCAACATATCGAAGAGAATATTGCGACGCCGCTTTAAGCAATTTGGACTAAAACAATGCCGTCCGACTATTAAACAAAAATTAATGCACAACGTGATACTTAAACGAATTGTATGGGGACGGAAATTTGAGCACTTCTCAGTGTCAGATGTAAGGTCTAATGTAAGTAAAAATTCGTGTTTGCTATTTCATTTTTACAAATTTTATTAAACGAACAAATTTTCAGGTTTGTTTCTCGGATGAATCGTCGGTCCAAATTACTGCCGGGAGAAATATTTTTGTTAAACGCCGCTCACATGGACGTTTCAACAAAGAATGTGTTGTACAAAAGGTTAAACATCCAAAATCTGTCATGGTCTGGGGGTGTATCACCGCAAAAGGTTCTGGGCCTCTTCATATAGTAGATGGCATTATGAATACTGATAAGTATATCCAGATATTGGATAAGGTTTTTTTACCAAAACTCCCTCAATTGTTTCGCCGTCGGCAAAGGTATATTTTACAGCAGGATGGAGCTCCTTGTCACACCGCCAAATCGGTTAAAAACTATTTGAGTTCCAAAAACATACCGCTTGGATTGGCCTGGGAGCTCTCCGGATATGAACCTAATAGACAATGTTTGAACGGTACTAAAGAAGCAGTTATCAGAAAAACATATCATAAACAAACAAACATTAATTAAGGAAATTAAGATCATATGGTTCAACGACCTACTTCTTTAAAGAAACATAATAAACTCTTTCCATACTATGCCACAAAGAGTCAAAATGTTGCTCGAAATAAAGGAATGTGAACTAAATATTGAATAGTATCTCTATATTAAACTTTTATTTAATTTTTTTATATTCAATAAATATTAATTTAATAAATGAAATGATATTGATTTGTTAAATGAATTTTATTGAAATTGAATTCCCCGAAAAACTAAATTTTATAAAAGTTGCTAATTCAATGGCCACATACTGTATATATTCTGTGAATCCCAGAATAATACAAAAAATAATTTCCTTTGTAAAAATTATAATTCCGGTTAATTGGAGGCCGGATAATCGGGCTTTTACTATAATATGAAAATAACAATTTAGTTGTAAAATATTAAATAACATTTTAGTTTTAAGATATAGTCGAAAGCAGTTATTATAGATAGTCATAATCAGTAATTATTATGTAATGTGTAATTAGTAATTAGTAATCAAAAATTATTTTAAGTATTTAAATTTAAGTTGTGTTCAATAAATGTAAACCATCAATCTAATAATACTAACAATAAAAATGTTAAAAAAATATAATAATCTACGGTGGAATGAAGTTTGAACGCCCTATCCCCAACACGCTCCGCACGACAATGGCTCGACAATGCTCCCCATTGACTGTAACCGCCACTCCTTGCGCTTTTTTAAAAAGTTGACCAATAATGCCACCGGTCCAAAATTCACACGAAACAGTCACTCGTTGTGGATGCATCGGCTTCTTCTCCATGGTTAATTGTGGATTTTCTGAGGCCCCAAATGCGACAATTTTGCTAGTTAATGTAGCCTCCAAGCTTCCAAGCGATTCACAGCCCCATTAGTGAACCGAAAACGTTGCGGATGATCATTTTGCTTCAGCTCCTGTCGAGTTGATGCTGATGGATGCTCAGACACATTCTGAGCAATAGCTGCAATTTTCTCGGCTGTACCTGCTGTGATATCACTCTGACATTACCATCATCACCTGGATGAACCTCCACCACTTTTCCCATTGGCCAACTGGGATAACCATCTTTGTTCTTTATTAGTACAATTTGATCTTTGGCAATATTTTGTTGTAATTGGTGCCATTTGTACCGTTGTTGAAGCGAGTTCAAATAGTCCGTCTGCCTCCAGAAATGTTGCTTTAGTTGTTGTAGAAATTCCCATCAAGATATACGATTTTGCTTTTTTTCGTTATAATTGTCTTCAGGGACCGTTATCAATGATCTCCCAATTAGAAAGTGTGCAGGTGTCAAAATTAAAGGTGTGCTTTCACTCGAAATTATGTGAAGAAAAGCCGCGAGTTCAAGCATGCCTCTATTTGACTACAGAGAGTTAATAATTCCTGATAAAAAAAAAGTGGTTAATAAAAATGTGTTTATTAAGGATAATTCCTCAAATGTTAAATATGCATCGCCTACGACTCTTTTTAGGTGAAATTTTTCCGATTATACTCCCGCTTCCCACAAACCATCAAGATGTGGTGTTCCAGGCAGTATAAAATGCCAATTTTTACCTTGGTACGCCGATTCTTCTATTAGTTGGGCTTGGAGTAGTTTATTGAATAGCCCATTTATTTTTCGGTTGGCTCCAACGAAGGTTGTACCGTTATGTGAGTAGATGTGTGTACAAACGCCTCTTCGTGATGAGAATCTTCGGTATGCGGCAATAAATGCTTCTGTTGTTTGATCGCTAACTATCTCGATGTGGCAGTCTTTTATCGTAAAACACACAAAGATAGTTATATATCTCTTATATGTTTGTTTTGACCTTTCGATATTTTAAAACAGATAGGGTATGCGGGCCCGTAGTCTACTAAAGCAATCTCAAATGGCATTGACGCCATTACTTGCTTTCGAGGTAGTGGACCCATTAACTGATGGTTAGTATTTTATCTAGTTGTAGAAATGTTTGCTCTATTTTCACGTTTCATGATATAATCTGTTTCAACTCTGTTTCCATGTCAGACACAATATCTTCGGGCCATCTTCCTTTATTTAAATGTAAGAATATTGGTCCATTCCACCATAGTTCGCAATTTTTAAGTCCCCCCTGTGCCACTATTCTGGTAATTCTCCGGGAATAGGGAACTTGGTAAAGAATTTATTTGTAATTTCTAAAAATATATTTTTCCGGCCTACTGACGAGAAAAGTTTGCTGTAAATTTTTATAAATTGAGAATAATTTTCCTTGACAATTTAGAGTGTGTTTCAATTGGTTTAAATACCGCATAAAAAATTAAAATGTTAAAAATTGAGGTGAATAAAAAAATCTAACTTTTTATCTGGTTCAAGAGTCGATAACATTTTTATATGCGAAACATTTGGCTGACACAAAATAGTTGTTTGTAAATAGAAGTTTGAGTTTGTCAAAAACCATAACTTTTAATTATAAACTGACCGTAGTTGAAAGATATATTTTAAAATAGTATTTATTTTAGTTATTTTCCATTTTTTTATCTTTTATACGTTCATAATTATGTTAAATAGGGAACCACACAATTGTCAAAAATTGAAACCAGTCGAAACAGATAAAAAGTTAAAAAGTTAAAAAAAAAATTACCACGAATAAATTTTTAGCTTTTTATGCGGTATTTAAACCACTTGAAACACATTCTAAATTGGCAGAGAAAATTATTCCCCATTTAATTTTGTGTTCAAAAAAATTAACACTAACTTTTTACCTCAGTATGCCAGAATTTTTTTTTTATTAAAATAAAAATTACATATAAATTCTTTCCCCAATTCCCTATTCCCGGGGATTTACCAGAATAGTGCCACTGGTGTAATTCTTCTTGAAGCGACGTCGGGAGGGTTTTCTCTAGATGGCTCGTGACGCTATACAGCTTGAGCGAGCACTTTTCTCATTGCAGACACTCTATTTGATACCCATGGTTTATAGTTATTTATATCGCCCTTAATCCTACTTAACGCGATTGTTGATTCTGTCCAACAATACTTTTTTGCATCGGCATATTGTGTTGATTCAGGAAATGGTTTATTATAGCTTCACTGATAGTAAAGTTGCGTTGAGTTCAAGCCTTCGGATAGTGATTTTATTCGTTATCGGGGCAATTTTGGTTTTGACCATTATTAATCTTGTTTTCACCTTTCTATCAATAATTCGGTAATAAAGTACCGCAGCCAATGTCTTCTCAGAAGCATCCGCAAAACCACGAACTTCGACCTTTTTGCCTTTAATTGTGTTCACCCATCTTAGTATAATAATCGAATCAATGTTGTTCAATTCATATTTATATTTTGATTATCGTTTGTCGATTTCTGTGGGCAATTTGTCATTCCAGCTGATTCCACTTATCCAGCCAGCCCATTGGGTCAAAAATCTTTGTAGAATCCGGCAACACTGTTTTTTAAGTTGAGATGTTTGAAGTAGAAAGCTGTAGACATTGCATGTTGAACTGAAAGTTGTCATGCCTTCGTTTGTATAACATCCCCAACGTTTTAATTATGTCGTTCAACTTAATGGTAATTGTGCAATTGCTTTGTATTTCTTTTGGAATTCCGGTAAGGATTGTTAAATCGTTCGAAATCCATTTCCTCCTCTGGCCATTATGCCAGTTAATTAATTATAAGCATTGAAATAGCTGCTTTTGCGTCACCTCCTGTTAACATATCGTCTACGTTAAAGTTTTCCTTTAATATTTTAGAAGCAACGGGGTAGTTTTTAGCTTCATCTTGCGCTAATTTGTACAATGTTCTTATTGCTAGAAAACTATAGCTGCCTTGGTTTCATAAGTGACTGTTTTTAAGATAAAATCTTGTTTGCTGGTTTTCATCTATCCAAAGTTGTTTAAACATTTTCTCTAAGTCTGCCACTATAACATATTTATGTTCTCTCCATCTTAGAATAAGCTAATCTAAGTCATCTTGAATTTAAGGGCCGTTTAGCATTATATCACTTAAACTTATACCGTTTGTTGTTTTAGAAGATGCATCAAATACGACCCTCAGATGTGGGATATAGTAGATTTTGCAGGATTCATTCTTGTGACCCGGAGATGTTTGGTTCACTGGTGCCAAATGTTTTAATTGAAGGTATTCTCTCATGAATTCTACATATCTTTGTTTAAAGTATACATCTCTAGCGAACCGTCTTTTTAATTGAATTAGTCTGGCAATTGTCATTTTTCGTGATTCTCCTATTGTCAGAACGTTTTCTCACAGGGGTAAGTTTGCGATATACCTGTCATTGGAATCACGTGACACCATTCCATTCGTGTTATACGATCAGCTATGTATGCTCTCGATCTCTACGAGTAGCTGTATGTAATTGTTCACTGATTTGTTTTGTTGATACATCCGATTATTATCCAACCAAGATCGGTCTCTTGTGCCATAGGTTCTCGTTCATTCCCCTTTAATATGTTGTTCACCACAATTGCTGGATAAGATGTTTAAATTCGTTTATGTTAAATTTAGCTTCTGGCAGGTGATGCGTTACTTGATCAAACACCATTGTTTCCATTCGAACCAAAAATTTACTGTCAAATCTCGGAACTACATCGAATTCTATGGTATGTTTACACATTCCTGCTTTGAGTCCACCCATTCCTGAGTTAAGGCAGGCAGCAAAGGTAGCAAAGTTATTGGTTCTTGGTTATCGCTAGTTGGGTTGTTAACGTTATGCATGAGTGTGTTATGCTTCCCATTGCAAATACTGCATTTCTCGCCACTTTTGCACGTTGTAGTGCTATGTTTTCCAAAGCAAATTCTACATAACGTTATGGAGGGTTGGATGAGCTGTGTTCTTTCGTGTACGTTTAATGCCTTGAAATTTGCACATTGACTTAGTTTATGATTTTATGACAATTCGAATGGTATTCTTCTTATTGATGTATAAGTTCTTTACATTTTTATGCTGTGTTGCACGAACTTCATATAAGGTTTATTGTTTGGGCCAATTTTTTATGTGTTTCAAGTGATAGAAACCGTTGTTCCAAAAATAGGAGAAAACTCTTGAGATCCTCCACCTTTCTGGGATCATCTAATTGCATTTCGTACAGTTTGCTGGTTTCGGGGTCAACCTTGTTTAGTGTAATGAGTTATAAATAAATTCCAGGTAGATGTATCGAATCCTAATCTTTTTAATGAATTTAGAACTTCCTTTGTTGTATCATGCATTTCTTTCAGGGATTATCCTGATTTATGAGACAGTTTAGGTAATCGTAAGACGATGGCTAACTGCTTATGAGCAAGTAGCCTTTCATTTTCGTACGTATCATTTTCGTACGTATCGCTGCTATGCTATGTTCTAGTTGTCATCTGTTATCTCCAGTTTGCTTATCCTATTTGCCACAGAGCCACCAATACAAGTTTTTGAATACTAGATTTTAACTGCGTTAGGTATTCGTATATGTATATTTTCGTGAACAATTTAACAATACAAATCTCGGAAATTTGATCATTTCGAATAGTCACCATAAAACTTTGGTAACTCTAATTTCGGTAGTCTCATACTGCAATGTATCGTTTGTTCTTGGTGAAATGATGTGTTAGTTTTGGTTTCATCTTTCGTGTTTGCTAAAACTTCCTGTATTCTGTGTGTTACATGTTTATATGCTCTCCTTGTTTTTACATAAACTTAAAGTTGGACTTAAAGTAATTCAATTTCGCAAATGCAGTATTTTTAATAGATTTTACACAAATCTCGTATGAAGGTTTGTGATTTTATCCATTAAAAAACGGAACTCCTCGTACGTGGTTTTCATAGTGATTTTTGGTGAATGTTCTTCTATAGCAACTCTTCAGCACTTGCTATCTCGTTATTCATTCTTCGCCTTCTTACTAATTGCAGTTGTAGGATTTTATTTTATTCAGGAACGTCAGACTGTTGGGCTCCGGATGAGGATTGTTGATCATTCCCCTTCTGCCATGGTGTTTGTGGTTTTTTCTGTTGAAAATGTAGGTGTCAGTGGTAAATTTGCATTCAATTTTCCACAAAATTCATTGTATCAACAACATTTTCTCTCAAAATCATGTACGAATGGTTGTCTTGCAATTTTGCTACTTCTGGTTTTAATTCTTTATCTGTTTAACGAATTGGTTATACAGTTCTTTTATCTGTGGAATTATTATTTTTTTTTTAATATTTTTTAGTTTTGCTAGTCCAGAGTCTCTCTATTTGTTCAGTTATTTTTGTTTGGCTTTGCAATCCTTTCATTCTGATAGATAGATTCGTTTCAACACTTTAACACTAATTCACACCAATTCACAAATTATTGCGTCTGTATTATGACGCAGTAAGACTTTTTAAACAACATGAAATCTGTTTTTATGGTTTCGACTATGCATACATACGTGCAAAGCTGTTCTTTAAGCACTTTAGTTCACTTTTTTCTATTTGTATATGGACATTTGACTATAACAATGGCAAACGATTTATTTTATATGAGCGTGAGAAAAATTTCTTATCTTTACATACATTTTTTGTAAATGTGTGAACAGTGCTGCCATAAAAAATTCTTCGTGTTACATTTTTTTATAGCACATTATGACAGCACTCTAACACCATCACAATTATTTTCTATGTAAATTTTACTGACAACATTTTTTGTTTCGTAGACAACCAGTAAACCTATATTTATTCTCGCTTGTATTTTAACTGACAGTAAATTTTTGTCAGGAATGAACGCTTAATTAAATGTTTTTGCGTTAACTCGACATAATAATATGACTCAATTTTAAAATATGCTTTATGAAAAAGCAAAGAGCTTCCTAACTTATGGAAATCTCATGAAAAATGGCGGAATCCTACGGCCCTCATATTTAGGAGGATTGTAACGACGCCCGCGGCTGTCGTTGTTCCCAGTGCTGAATATTTAAAACTGAGGATTTTTATGGCCCAGTTTATAATGATGATGATTATGATGATGGAAAAAAAATAAATAAATAAAAAGAGATTTTTTTGAAAGCAAGCGATCAATCAGTCTGGTGTAGAATTTTAGTTGAAAAATACCAAAGTGGAAACAATAATAAGTTTAAAATATTATTCATTCAAAAGACAAAAAATTTTGATTTAAAACAAAAAAAAAATCTGGTTTAAGGGTACCAATAATTTTTATGGTATCATATGAACCTTTCATTTAATTTTTTTTTTGATAATTTAAAGTTTCATGCCGGTGGATCATGCCGTTAAGTTAAGAAAAAAATTAAACGGTGAAACAATTAGAGAGGCAAAATGTGACTTCAAAAAAAAACAAAAAAATAAAAAAAAACAAAAAAAAAAATAAAAATCAAGATAAAATTATGTTATAGTTAAGGATAATTCTGTTATAGTTATAGTTATAGTTATAGTTATAGTTATAGTTATGGATGTTAAGTTACTGTGTGTGAAATAAATCCTATTGTTTGAGTAGACCGGCCAAATAGGCTACTGTTATAAAAATTAAAAGTTGTAATAACTAAAGACATATATTGCAACGGCCGCTAACAAATCCCAGTGAATTATCATAAAATAATCAAATAATATAACGTTGCTGGACATCTTAATAATAAAGTTATAAAATTGAAACTATATAATTACCGCATAACTAATATTTCCTACGGTATGTTACCACAACTCACCTGGCTCTAAACCAAAGGCCACATAACGAAATACTTTATCTATACTGTTTCGGTTGCCATAGTAACCTTGAATAACTATTACGATATTTGGCTCCTTATAATATTACTTTCGAATAATAAAATTAATAATTTATAATAGAATTATTCTAATAAATAAATACCCACCTTCTAATATCGTCATAATACAATTATTCTAATATAAATAAAACAAAAAATTAAAACATAAAACCTAAGGGGTGCATCAGTAACAGTATATCGACTACGAAATCACATAAAAATCAACATCCATCTGATTACCTTATCAAAGGCTATACATCGATCCGGATTACCGAGTTCTACTCTACAGCTGCAACAACAACAACAACGGAGGACAATAAACGCCACAACACTTCGTTCGTCGGCTATGTACATAGTAAATAGGTATAATATTATTTTTGTATAAATAAGTTTCAATTTATTTTAAAATTTCCTAATTAGTTACAATTTTTTCTTGTTAATTAACGAAAAGTTAAGATACTTGTGGTCTTGTTAATTTCGGTGGTGGTAATTAAATTTAAGATAGTTTACCTTAAATTTCATTTTGATTTTTTTTTACCGCGAATGATAACGTTTAATACAAATCTATACAACTAAAACTCAAGGGCGAAAGTTTGAAATTTCATTAGAACATATTTTTATTGCGAAATGTTGTAAATTAAATCATAAATAATTATTTTCTATCGTGTTTCCTTCTTAATTATTTTATTATGCTATTCTTCTTCTCTTGAATTTTAAATCTAAATTAAAATTATCAAATATATATATTATATATGAATTTAGTTGAAGTAGTAAACTTTTAATTATGACTTAATCGAGATTCACAAGTGGATGACGATGAGTGTATATGGTAAGTCCGTCGATTAGGAAATGGAAATGATTCGTTGTACTCCTTCCATGTGCGGTGTATTCAAGATTTGTTGTATGTTTCTGGATTTAGTATACATTAAATAATTTAACCAAATAAAATAACAAGAAAATTGAAACATAATAATATTTTTAATACAATTCAAATACGATTTAAATTTTAATTAATTAATCAACCATCAAAACTTTATTAGACATTATGGTAAGAAAGCATGAGCTTTTTACAAAATTATTTGACAATTCTTCAAAACTCTATTCCGCTAATGGCTTAGAGAGGACGAACACAATTTGCAATATCTGGGTATTCGCAGTATTCTCTCTCAATACTCCAGTGTAGGCCACTTGGACATTGATGCAAATATGCATTACCGTCTACACATTGCCAGAATTTTGTACAATCCGTGGCGTGAGGAATATGAGCAGAGCCTGATGGATCGCCTATTTCAGGGCAATTAGAAGGAGGTTCGATTTCTCCTCCGTTCTCACCACTTTCCTCGCTTCCACCATTCTCACCTCCATCCTCACCACTTTCATCTGGGATTGGTCTGACACATTTTGCATTTTCGATATAATCACACCACGTATATTCAATACTCCAATGTTGTCCTTGAGGGCATTCATGTAAATACGGAACACCATCCCAGCATTTCCAAAATTTGTCACAATCGGTGGCATGCGGTAAATGCGTTGGATACCGAGGATCTTCATTAGCTGGGCATTCCGTTGGTAAATCTATTTCTCCTCCATTTTCTCCGCTATCTTCTCCTTGTTCCTCACTACTATTTCCACCTGATCCGTTTTCACCACCATCTTCTGGAATTGGCCGAACACATTTTGCATTTTCAACATAATCACACCACGTATATTCAATACTCCAATGTTGTCCTTGAGGGCATTCATGTAAATACGGAACCCCATCCGAGCATTTCCAAAATTTGTCACAGTCTGTGGCATGCGGTAAATGCGTTGGATAAAGAGGATCTTCATCAGGTGGGCAACCAGTTGGAAGTGAGGAGCTTTCTTCCACAATTTCAACCACGGTTTGCTGTAGTGGGCGGACACAATTTGCCTCCGCAGCATAATCACAATAATTTGCTTCGATGTTCCATTCAAGATCTCCTGGACATTCATGAAGAACAGGATCCCCATTATAACATTTATAGAATTTTGTACAATCTGAAGCATGTGGAAGATGAACTGGGCTTTCGATATCATCTTCAGCTGGACAACTATACCCGTTGGCTACCCCAAGACTTTCTTCTACAATTTCTATTATTTCTTGGAGTGGGCGAACGCAGTTTGCCTCCGCAGCATAATCACAATAATTTGCTTCGATGTTCCATTCAAGATCTCCGGGACATTCATTGAGAACTGGTGCACCGTTAAAGCATTTGTAGAATTTGGTACAGTCTGATGCGTGCGGCAGATGCACTGGATTGTCAATATCCTCATCGGCTGGGCAACTGTATCCTTTAGCAACAGCACCATCAGGTTTACTATTTTGTTTATTAGGATTTTGGATTGAACGAACACAGTTTGCATTGGTTTCGTAGTCGCAGTATTGTCTCTCAATATTCCAGTAAAGACCGATTGGGCATTCGTTCAAATATGCTATACCGTTTACACATTGCCAGAACTTTGTGCAATCGGTTTCGTGTGGAAAATGATCAGGACCTGAGGGGTCGTCTATTGAAGGGCAAATGGCAGAAGGTTCAATTTCTTCTCCATTTTCTCCACTTTCCTCACTTCCACTATTCCCGCCTCCGTTTTCACCACCGTCTTCAGGGATTGGCCGTACACATTTAGCATTTTCGATGTAATCGCACCACGAATATTCAATACTCCAGTGTTGTCCTTGCGGACATTCATTTAAATATGGAACACCGCTCCAGCACTTCCAAAATTTATCACAATCGGTGGCATGTGGTAAATGTGTTGGATATCGAGGATCTTCGTCAGGTGGACATCCCGTTGGCAAATCTGTTTCGCCTCCACCTTCGCCGCTATCTTCTCCATTTGATTCATCGCTGTCTCCATTTCCACCATCTTCTGGGATTGGTCGAACACATTTTGCATTTTCGATATAATCACACCATGAATTTTCAATACTCCAGTGTTGTCCTTGGGGACATTCATTTAAATGTGGAACACCGCTCCAGCACTTCCAAAATTTATCACAATCGGTAGCATGTGGTAAATGTGTCGGATACCGTGGATCTTCATCAGGTGGACATCCGGATGGAAGTTCTTCGGCGCGATTGAAATTGAAGAATGTGCCAAGCACAAAACAAAATATTAAAACTTTCATTTCTATTCGTACGTATACGATGAACTGTTTGCAAAGTTGAAATGATGTGCAAATTTGAGATTCGCACTTTTTTATAGCAAAACCAGTATCTAAAGATCTTTTAGATAAATTGGGAAATACACCATTATTGGTGCACAATTTCACTATTGTATCTTATCTATTGTAGTGGTGTATGCAACGGCAATCTATAGCTCCTCATTAATTTCAATAATTGTATATGCATGTAACGAGCTAAATTGAAAATGTACATCTCAATTACATACTTATTAGTAGATAACCGAATTCGCGATTTACGTATATTGATTATTGTTGGGCAGTAGCAAGGTACAATTTCCAAATTCTAATTTATCATTTTAATTAAATTTTAACCGCGATTTCCGCTGTTATCAAGAGTGTTGTGTGGAACAGCTCATTCATAAACACATATCTTGTCATTGGTGTATAATCAAATGGCGATCAACATAAAACGGAAATGAAGTTAACGACACAATAAGCAACACTTTGCATTCATGGTGGATGGCTAGGAATACATTTTCATTCAAATGCCTGTGTCGACTGATTTTGACGTCAACAAATTCTTTCATATAACTTTATTTCCTCACTTGGAGACATAACATAAAATGTTATCGGAACGATAGATAACTTACTGCCTTACCACAAGTATAAGTAATTGTAAAATGGTCTTACCATGATTTCCGATGTGTATGTGATCTTTATCTCCGTATAGAATAATAACCGAATCAAGCCGTGAGCCCGCGTAATTCTAGAATATAATTCACTCTCAGACATAATTTGACATTAGATTGCACAAATTTCAGAAATGTTCTACATACATATTTATGCTTGACCTGTATCTCTCTTACAACATCGCCTTATCATATCATAGCATATCATATCATATCATATGGAGATGTTTATGTGAAGATGTAAACAGTATTTTAGTGTCATTGCGCCGACTTCAAAACACAAAAGAGTATCGGAAATTTTAAGAACCACTTATAGGAAGGTCTAGAGCTTTTATTTGGTAACCGTTTCCCAGGTGGTAGAGACTCAGGAAAACCAGAAGAAATTCTACCTTATGTGAATAAAGAAAACTTCAATATTTTCTTCCGTCATGGATAGTGTTTCTGAAAAGAAAGGTCGAAACCGTTTGGCGAATTGAAAAATTAATTGACCCCAAAAACAACCAGACGTAACTTTTTTTCCTGGCCAGCGTCGGGGATCGAATATTGGACCAACGAATAATAAAGTAAGCACTAAGCACTCTACCTACTCTACTAATGAGAGCTATAAATTGCTGGGTCGTGTAGCTCCATATATGTTCAAGCGAATAACTACTAACTTTGGTTGCGGTACAACTAAACTACTCGGAATAATAGCTCGATGATATCGCCATAATACTTGTTGGTAAATGTATGAATGTCCTATTTAATCACATGGAAATTGCGATCAACGTAGCGTAATCTAGTATGTATTTTAGAGCGTAAACTCTCACTCTCTTCACAGCGGCATTATAGTCCGGCTAAATCAAGTGGTTGCATAGCAAAACTTAGCAGGAAATTGCCAAAAATCAAGCAACATTTACAGAAATGGAGAAACACCTTTATTGGTGCCGGAAACAAGAACTAGTTTTCGGGTTGTACGAGACGTTCAGTTTAACGACCTACAGTTTAAACTGAGACTGACAAGAATCTATTAGTTCAGTTACAGAGAATAGTTTGCTTACTTGAGAATTGTGGGAGATAGCCCACAAAACCCCAACGGCAAGTCTTGTTCTCCTGATTAGGAGTGGTGCAGCTTTCATTAATACTCGCCAGTGGCATTTAGAAAGCTAATCTGAGGTAGATAGTGTGATCGATAATACCGCCGAATCTAGAAAGAAGGAAGCAACTTTCGAATTTGGCCGTCTCTTGTTGGGGAAACCATTTGTTTTTGATAAGAACTAAATCACAAGATTTTTTGATTACTTTTTGACAATCGCAAAAAAAGTTCTGGAAATGCACTCCGTAAATTTTTCTATTTTGTTATATGAACCAAGATATTTTTTGCACCTGTAAGAAATGAGTCACATTCTATCATCTACTTTATTCCGTTTATGCAACCGTTCTGTAATGAATTAATGAAAATTTCTTGCAATACCATAAAGGTTTTAAATTGAATCATTTCTCGAATATTGGGGTTCCCCATGGATGTTTTTTATTATGTTGAATAAAATTTATAAATTTAAGTTTTAGAGATCAATAAGCCAGTATGCAAATTTAATTAAAATGCATTATTGTTTAAAACCCTTGAACTATAAAACGTACGAAAACGACCCCCCCCCCCCCCCCCCCCCAGGTTAATCACCACTCAACTTCATTTTACGAGTAAACATTTCTGATTAATTTGCTATAGATAAAAAAAAAAAATAATAATAAACGTAATTGTGAAAGTGTTCCAATTTTGAAATTCTTAGAAAAACTGCATGCGTTGATAATTCCAGAGTTTTTAAATATAAAAATAGATACTTTTGACAAGTTTACGATTAAGAACAAGAAAGTATAATTAAAATATTGAAGGTCATAATTGCACACCGATTATAACTTTTCAATTGCTTTTTGTGATTTTGATGAAAAGCACGATATTAATCGGGAATTCTAATCGTAGCTACGGATATATTAAACTGTATATAAACGTAACATTGTAATGCGCGGTTTATTCACTCGCTATTCTTATAATTGAAAAGGTTAATCAATTAAAAAAAAATAAATTTAAAAATGAAAAGTATTTTTGTAATTTGTGTTATTTTTGCGATTTTTGCTGTTGCAACATCAGATCGCGATCCAAGATGTCCAATCGAAACGGAAGGATCAGCGGCCACTCATTTACCACATGAATCGGAATGCAATTTATTCTATAAATGTGATCCATTTGGTGAATTATTGCTTAATGAATGCTGGTCTGGGTTACATTTTAATCCAAATACTGGGGTAAATTAACAACCATTATGTTTTATATATAATTATTTTCAATGGTAATGTTTTACAGGTTTGTGATTATCCAGCAAACGTTAACTGCCGATTATAAACTAATGATATAGATAGTGATTCTTCAAAAAATGTATAAGTTTGTATGTTTTATTTATATATTGATAAGAAAGAAATATTTTTTAAATAAATGTTATGATGTATATCAAGTACTGGAATATATATTTTTATTTTATTTTGTTGGCGCTACATTCCTTAGAGGGATTTGGTCTCCTTATTTCAGAAATTTAAGTTATTGGCGATTTTCATCGAATGTAGATAGCGTTGGTTTCTGCGTCTACAAGGGGGACGAGAATTGTCAAATCCATTGTTATGACAGTTTTAATCCCCCTTGCTTCATAGTAAACTATGATTCACATTTTGTTCACCAGACGTCAGCTACTTTGTTGCAAATCGCGAATATTTAAATAATTAAGTTATATTTGAGATGTTCTCTTTCCTTTCCTGATCAAATGAAAGGAAACAGAATAGCTCAAATATAACTTAATTATTCAAATATAACTTAATTTCTTTCTTCTTCTTTCTCTCTCGCCTGGAACTGGATTGATAACCTATAATCTTACTATTATAACCTCTACTCAAATCCGCACAGCTTGGATAAATACTAAGAAATTAGAATACTAGCCTCAAAAATGACTATGGGACCTAATAAAATAAGAATTATTTTCTTAAAAAGATTATTTAATTGAACAATGTTAATAGTACCATCATTGTTCATTTAGACACGTTTGAGTTACATATTGGGCACTTTTCAGCTCCCCTATCATGTTTACTGAAATAACTAAACATTTTCATAATGTTTGCTTCGATTTTATTACACATGTTCCCAACTGTTGGGTGCTCTACCCATTGTCTTGTTAATCAAAATTAGTTTTAAAATCATGAACCTGATAAGTACTGTTCGATCGGATCAAGGCTCAGTCGTTCACATAAAAAAACATTCAATAATATAAATGAATAAGATTAGTACAACAAATGGTCTCGTCCCAAGCCCTAATTTTGAAAATAAAATTTGAAGATTTTTGGACGTTGTACAACGCTATAATCTTACAGTGGTGATTTGCCATAAACTACTGAAGAATTCACAACAAATTTGACAGATGTTGCTTTAACAACATGACTGCTATAGCCCAAAAAATTTCGAGCGTCCCTATTAAAAGACGTTTATTATTTCCATATTTAACGTACAATTTTCGAGTTTGTTCATTGAAAATCTTGCAATACGTAATATCCGCTCTCTTTACATACAATAATCTGCTAATTGAGCTTTAGTTACCTTTAATTTTTGCGAATAAAGTTACTCGCGTAAAAAATTATAGAATATGTTTGTAATTTGTGTTATATTTTGCCATTGTTGCTGTTGCAACATCTCAACGAGATCGTAGATGACCGCTCGAAACTGAGGATTCTATATAGTCACCCATTTACCACACGAAATTGAATGTCATTTATTCTATAAATGTAATCTATTTGGTGAAACAACATTCTCCGAATGCTCTCCTAGATTACATTTTTATTCCGAAGCCGAGGTAAGTTAATTCACTTTAATTATTATTTTCAATTGTAATTTCTTACAGGTTTGTATTTATCGACGCTTTGTTAACTGTCAATTATAAAATAATGGGTTTGGAAGCTTATTTAAAAAAAGTATTTAATTTTATTGTTAATTAAAGTAGTTTGAAATTTATTTTATGAAATTTTATTAATTCTCACCCACCCCTATATACAATAACCCCTATATCTCTACCACCACCCCTATATTTAAAATATTTCTATCATCATTCTATATAACTAATTATTATTAATCATAATTTCAGGCAGCGGCGATGGATTCTTTTCAAGTTGATACTGATTATTTACGGAAAAGTGTTGCGGAAAGAGGGAATATTAGTTCCTTTATACGGTTATACAATTTGCGCAAAGTTATTTTAGGAATTAACTATAATTCGCGTTTTAATAAAATGATTCGCAACTTTTTAAGCGAAATGATTAAATTTCTAGATTTAACGGACGGTTTTAAATGTTTAACAACCCTTAGAATCAACACACAAGATTCAAATCGGAAAGGAACCAAGTTTCTCTAATTTCATTTGAATCAAAAACACACAATAACTTTGCCCAAAAATGTCATTTATTAACCAAAAAATTTCAGCCAATATAGGAAGTAGAAGACGATGATATTGATAATGGGTAAGATCATAAGTGAGATGCTGGGCGTTCAAAAAATAAGGAAGAATAGATACAGGAAAGGAATAATAATGAACATAGGTGTCCAATTATTAAAACAGCTTGAAAGAAGTTTCAATTCATTGTTCAAGATGTGAAAGACATATTTACTAAACGAATACCGCGATTAGCCGAAATTTTAATTTCCTAAAACCAACCAATATTTTGAGCCGCATGCATTTTGAACGTCCGAAGCCATCTTTCGTACTCATCCGACATAAACATAGTGTTCAACACTCATAACCAAACATGATAACAATGGACGTGATCAACCTTTTATATAGGTTCCGGTTCTTAGTAGTATTGCAAAATAGCAGTCAATAGCAGCCAATTCTCACTCATGCTGTTACTGCTGCTGCAACACCATCAATATCAGATTAGCAAATGAATTAACTGCGAAATTAGATAGCTCTTTTACTAAAAAATAACCGGATAAGTGATGCTGTGGTTAAAGGTTCGGCACTTGAACCGGGAGGTACTGGGTTCAATCCTATCAGAGGCCAGATGCAAATCTAATTTTCATCATCTATTACAATCAGTGATGTTAATAAACACAACTCAGACCCTCTGATGGAGTGCAGAATTCAGCGCACCCACCGTCTATGTCAATGTACAGGTTGACAAGGAGCTTGAAATACTGTAGTTGTGTGAGTAGGTGAATAGGTTAATGGATTAATAATGTGGCGTGAATACGTGGTATCACAATGGGCCAAAAATGGGCTAAGTGTAAACCACTGAAATCTACTAAAAAATTAAGTTTAAAGTTTTGGGTCAGGCATATTTCAATTTATTAGTGAAAAACAGATCGGTTGTAATTACGTTATTAATTGTTCGTTGGGAGTTAATTCGTGCATTAAACTTGACTTAACTGAAACGTGAAAGGCATTGATAGGTTCGAAATAAGGAAGCTTATACTTGAAGGATTAAGTTATTAAAAATTATACGGGTTCCATTGAAACGCGATATTTTAAAACGCGATATTTCAAAACGAAATATTTCACAACGCGATATTTCATAACGCGATATGGTACAAAACGCGATATGGTACAAAACGCGCGATATTTCAAAATGCGATATTTCAAAACGTGATATGGTACAAAACTCGATATGGTACAAAACGCGATATTTCAAAACGAGATATTTCAAAACGCGATATGGTATAAAACGCGATATGGCACAAAACGCGATATTTCAAAACGTGATATTTCAAAATGCGATTAAGTACAAAACGCGATATTTCAAAACGCGATATTTCAAAACGCGATATTTCAAAACGCGAGATGGTACAAAAACGCGATAGGTACAAAACGCGATATTTCAAAACGTGATATTTCAAAATGCGATACGGTACAAAACACGATATGGTACAAAACGCGATATGGTACAAAACGCGATATTTCAAAATGCGATATTTCAAAACGTAATATGGTACAAAACTCGATATGGTACAAAACACGATATTTCAAAACGAGATATTTCAAAACGCGATATGGAACAAAACGCGATATGGCACAAAACGCGATATTTCAAAAAGTGATATTTCAAAATGCGATTAAGTACAAAACGCGATATGGTACAAAACGCGATATTTCAAAACGCGATATTTCAAAACGCGAGATGGTACAAAACGCGATAGGTACAAAACGCGATATTTGAAAACGTGATATTTCAAAATGCGATACGGTACAAAACACGATATGGTACAAAACGCGTTATTTCAAAACGCAATATTTCAAAACGCGATATGGTACAAAACACGATATTTCGAAACGTGATATTTCAAAATGCGATACGACACAAAACGCGATATGGTACAAAACGTGATATTTCAAAACGCGATGTTATTTTATTGAATTATTGATGCACAAATGCTTTTATGATTATTTTAAATCATTTTATACTTATAATAATAATTTTAAATTATTTATACCGCCCCAAATCCCAACTTTTATACAAATAAAAAATTTACTGTTATTTCAATTATTTTATTTCAATTTTTTTTAAAATCCACATAGGGGACATTTAATTTTATTTTAAAGGAATTTAAAAATCGATATAGGAGTGGCAGTTTAGGATTGGGTGATGTCAGGCGGGTCGGCTTCGGTCGCTTCGCAACGTACATTCTGGAAAAGGGGAAATTTAATTTCAGTTTATAGAAATTTAAAAACCGATATTAGCAGGAGTATAGGATCGGGTTATATCAGGTGAGCACTTCGCTCCCTAGTTAGAAAAAAAAAACTTCAGTTTATAGGATTTTAAAAATCGATAAGAGCGGGAGTATAGGACCGGGTTATATCAGACGAATCGCTGGGCTCCCGTCACTTCGCAATGTGCATTCTGGAGAAGGGAAAATTTAATTTCAGTTTATAAGAATTTAAAAATCGATAAAAGAGGGAGTTTAGGATCGGGTTATATTAGGAGGGTGAAGGGGAAATTAAATTTCAGTTTATAAGAATTTAAAAATCGGTAGGAGCGGGAGTTTAGGATCGGGTTAAATCGGGCGGGTGATGGGGAAATTTAATTTCAGTTTATAGGAATTTAAAAATCGATGGGAGTGGGAGTTTAGGATCGGGTTATATCAGGTGAGGGCGTCGCTTCCTAGTTAGAAAAAACAAATTCAGTTTATAGCAATTTCAAAATCGATAAGAGTGGGAGTATAGGATCGAGTTATATCAGGTGAGCACTTCGCTCCTTAGTTAGAAAAAATTTCAGTTTATAGGAATTTAAAAATCGATAAAAGCGGGAGTATAGGACCGGGTTATATCAGGCGACTCGCTGCGCTCCCGTCGCTTCGTAATGTACATTCTGGAATGTACATTCTGGAAAAGGGGAAATTTCACTTTATAGGAATTTAAAAACCTATATTAGCGGGAGTATAGGATCGGGATATATCAGGTAAGCACTTCGCTCCTTAGTTAGGAAAAAAAACTTCAGCTTATACGAATTTAAAAATCGATAGAAACGGGAGTACAGCCCATTGTTATATCAGTCGGGTCGCTGCACTCTAGTCGCTCCGCTCCTTACAAAAAATTTCAGTTTATAGGAATTTAAAAATCGATAAAAGCGGGAGTATAGGACCGGTTGATATCAGGCGGGTCGCTGCGCTCCTGTCGTTTTGCAATGCACATTCTTCTGTACCATATCGCGTTTTGTACCATATCGCGTTTTGAAGTATCGCGTTTTAAAATATCGCGTTTTGTACCATGTCGCGTTTTGAAATATCGCGTTTTGTACCATATCGCGTTTTGAAATATCGCGTTTTAACCTTTATGTTTACAACCAGCATACCCGGGTATGTAGATAATTCCATACATTTAGTATTGAATGATAATTTGTAATTTCATTTTAAATTGATAAATACATTTTGGCAAAATGTAATCTAAAACAAATAATTGTTATTAACAAATAATAATTACTAAAGATTTCAAGCTGATAAGTCACCTAAATCCATAAAATTTTGGGTAATAAAACACGAAAACTTACCCGGGTAAGCGGTTGTAAACATAAGGGTTAAAATATCGCGTTTTGTACCATATCACGTTTTGAAATATCGTGTTTTGAAATATCGCGTTTTGTACCATCTCGCGTTTTATACCATATCGCGGTTTGAAATATCGCGTTTTGAAATATCGTGTTTTGTACCATATCTAGTTTTGTACCATATCGCGTTTTGAAATATCGCATTTTGAAATACGCGTTTTGTACCATTTCCCGTTTTGTCATATCTCGTTTCGAAATATCGCGTTTTGAAATATCGCATTTCGAGCGGATCAGAAATTATACATATGTATGATATCGATCTCAAATCTAACTGCGTGTTTCCAATGGTAATAATAAAAAACGGCAAATTTATAATTTGCACTGATCTCTCAAATGTAAATAAAAATACCCTCAGTTCATTCCTAACTATTCTGAAACTACTTCACCGCTCATCGCTTACGCATCCAAAACACTTACTCCTGCATAATAAACGATAGAAAGAGAAGTAACAGTACATTTACGGTAAACGGATAGAATTCGAAACCGATCACAAGCTCTTCGAGACAATCTTTAAGAAATCTGTACAAAATGCCCCGGCACGGCTTCAACGTATACTTTTTAGTATATTACAGTATTCCTAAAGTTAGTTAATAAAACAGGTCCATATTACCCTATTGCCGGTGCTTTAAGCAGAGATTGTTTGTTAGAGTCGGTTTGTTTCGCCGATGAAGAACAAATAACCCCAAACATGCATAACAAGTGGTTGGCTTGATAAAGAAAAAAAAACATATCGCCGAAAATTAGACATATCGCAAATTTTGGCCAATAAAAGAAGAAAGAAATTTAATTCCACCCCACCAATTTGGATTTAAGGAAAATCACTCTACCATAGAACAAGTTCACAGAATAACGGATATAATTATAGAAGACGCACTTGAGATAAAGAAAATATGTTCCAGTATCTTCTTAACCGTAGCACAAGCTTTCGACAAAGTTTGGCACCAAGGACTTGAATTTAAATTGCATTGAGATCTACCTAAACAGTTCTATCAAATTCTTAAATCGTATACATCGTAGATCGGCATTTCCGTGTAAAGTATAACGGAGAGTACTTTGAACTAAAGAGAATAGCAGCAGGCATACTATAAGCTGAGACAACCTAAAAGAGATATTTCATCCTATGTAAACGTAAAAATTTAAAGTGCGATTTCATTTTCTGTAAATAGCTGCATACAATCAAAAACATTTTGTTTTTTTGCGTATACGTTACGCAGTTTAGCGAAAAATCACAGATACAACGATGACATTGGAATTATCAGAAGTTTGTATTGTTTTCAATTTTTAGTTCAAATGAAAAATCTAATTTGATTGTCTGTGCTAGAAGGTAGCGTACTGGGTCCTATACTGTATATCCTGTTTACCAGAGATATGACAAATACAGATGGTGCTCTACCGTAACAACATTTGTGGAAGATACAGCTATTCTGGCAACAGCCTAAACGAAGCAAAATCGATTCACGTAAACTTCACAAACCAGAAAGTTAATTCCAGGCAGGTTCCAAATGCAAATACAGTCAAATACCCCCGCATGACTCTCAATTGCAAGCTTAGATGGAAAGAGCATGTTAAAAAGAAAAAAGAAGAATTGAACATCAAATATAGGAAAATGTATTGGCTAATAGGTAGAAATTCTGAGCTTACAATACACAAGAAATTACTATTATATCGGCAAATACTTAAACCAGTATAATGGTAATATGGTACAAAACTCGATATGGTACAAAACACGATATTTCAAAACGAGATATTTCAAAACGCGATATGGAACAAAACGCGATATGGCACAAAACGCGATATTTCAAAACGTGATATTTCAAAATGCGATTAAGTACAAAACGCGATATGGTACAAAACGCGATATTTCAAAACGCGATATTTCAAAACGCGAGATGGTACAAAACGCGATAGGTACAAAACGCGATATTTGAAAACGTGATATTTCAAAATGCGATACGGTACAAAACACGATATGGTACAAAACGCGTTATTTCAAAACGCAATATTTCAAAACGCGATATGGTACAAAACACGATATTTCGAAACGTGATATTTCAAAATGCGATACGACACAAAACGCGATATGGTACAAAACGTGATAGTTCAAAACGCGATGTTATTTTATTGAATTATTGATGCACAAATGCTTTTATGATTATTTTAAATCATTTTATACCTTAAGATTGAGGGCTACCGCCCCAAATCCCAACTTTTATACAAATAAAAAATTTACTGTTATTTCAATTATTTTATTTCAATTAATTTTATTTTAAAGGAATTTAAAAATGGATATAGGAGTGGCAGTTTAGGATTGGGTGATGTCAGGCGGGTCGGCTTCGGTCGCTTCGCAACGTACATTCTGGAAAAGGGGAAATTTAATTTCAGTTTATAGAAATTTAAAAACCGATATTAGCAGGAGTATAGGATCGGGTTATATCAGGTGAGCACTTCGCTCCCTAGTTAAAAAAAAAAAAACTTCAGTTTATAGGAATTTAAAAATCGATAAGAGCGGGAGTATAGGACCGGGTTATATCAGACGAATCGCTGGGCTCCCGTCACTTCGCAATGTGCATTCTGGAGAAGGGAAAATTTAATTTCAGTTTATAAGAATTTAAAAATCGATAAAGGAGGGAGTTTAGGATCGGGTTATATTAGGAGGGTGAAGGGGAAATTAAATTTCAGTTTATAAGAATTTAAAAATCGGTAGGAGCGGGAGTTTAGGATCGGATTAAATCGGGCGGGTGATGGGGAAATTTAATTTCAGTTTATAGGAATTTAAAAATCGATGGGAGTGGGAGTTTAGGATCGATTACAATCGGTGATGTTAATAAACGCAAATATGAACATCTTTAGGAGTGCATCTGTGTGGTGAAGAGTGCATCTGTGTGGTGAAGACGGCGCAAATCCACCGTACATGTGTATAATTGTGTGAGTGGGTGAACGGGTAGTATGTGCGCGAATGAAAAATTGGAATATTATTTAATCTTAAAAAGACATTAAATAAATTAGATGATTTATACAAGTTGCCAAAAATTATCTAGATGTTATAGAGCTACTGTCAAATCAGTAATCCAAAATAAAAGTATATACTTGACTGGATCTGGATGTCAACATCGTATTAATCAAAATAAATTAAATCCGTAATTCTACGAACCTGAGATTTTCGATTTTCATAATCATTAATAAAAATAATCATGCTTGGTTCATTATGAATCAGAACGTTATCAACATAATAAAACTCAACATATTAGTAACTTATACGTTTTACATATAAAAATTAATTATCATTGTTGTTTACGATGTAAATTCTAAAAAGTATTCTTACTTAGTTTGCTTGTGCTTGTGAGATTTGTAAATTGATAATTTAAAATTTTTTAATTAATTTTTATCATTATGTACGTATTAGAAAAATATTTTCTTTATACGTACACTAATGTACTGCTGAATGGCAAGTTTAATCATCTCACTTTAAGCCCTTAAATAGGAGTAAATTTCGTGATCGTGACGCCAACCGGAACCAATGCGTTGTGCTTCATGGTGCACAATGCGTTGTGCTTCATCGTGCGCTATATGATTTTTCACCCGGAACTCATATTAAGCAAACCAGAACCATTTAAGGCCAACGGAACCCGATTTTTATCAACCGGAACCCTTAGGGTTTGCACAATGAGCACATTTTTTTAACAATTTTCTTTATTTATTAAATCTTTCAAATATGAAAATAACAATAAGTTTTCAAATTTTAATAACTAAGGTATATATAAATCTGCAGGAGCAGAATCTACTTCTTATCAATAAGTAAACTTTATAATTTTATTATTTATGTTGTTACACAGGCATCGTTTTCTTCTTTAAGTCGTATTTATATCTTTTAGGTTTCTCGCTAGCAAATTTGGATGAGATACCAGTTTCCCTGCATAGCTGCTCCGCATATTTTGTAATTCGTCTTTGATAGTTAGAATGCTAAGGTTCTTTCGACCTTCGAAATTCGAATTTGAGGTTGATTGCCACAGTTGACACCCAAACGATCATATTGGTTTAATTATTGTGTTATACAGGAGAAGTTTGTATTCTAGGGCAATAGTTGAATATTTCCCCATCTACCAGTGCATTTTATCAATTTTTAATTTGATATGGTCTTGTTTCATTTCATCAATAAACTTCATCTCATTCCGCTACACAATCTCAGATGGTTCAGATTGCGCAGCATGATTATCACAGATCTTACCTTAAGCATCAAGTTATGCGGTAGTTTTCCTGGCAAATCAGGCGCATTCAAAAACATGATCGGATAGTTGGCTGCCTCGACTTGATTGATCACACAGTCAACGGATTTGTAACAATGCATTTCCCCAGCTATTTGGTTTTGAATCAAGTAATTCAGACTGTCAACATCCTTGTTCTTCGCTGCCAAAATCGCTCGTTCGCTGAGCCGATCTTGATTCATATACTTTCGGCGGATGTCCGGAAACACTTTCGTAATAAGCTCTTCCTTCGACGTCGTGAACATTCAAAAATTCGAGGGAAATGAAATCAATGGTGTCAAAACATATACAGGAATTTGGCCATTGCCAAGCGCCAACAGTTGTTTGGATAAATCAGCAGTTGATGCGCCACAAACTTGACGATTTCAAACATGCGTTGAGTTCATCTGCAGCTGTTGATCTCGGAATGACAGACAGGCAGCGTTTGACGAAAATCGCTGGCCAGCAGAATCATCGCTCCACCAAAACGTATTGAGTCACTTAGTAAATCCTTCATTGTTCGATTGAACGCTTCCAATGATCGTTTATGTGCTATTGTGCACTCGTCCTAGATAACGATTTTGCATTCTTGCAATACCTTGGCCATCGCCGTATTCTTGGTAATTGAGCACACTGGCTTGTCATTCGTTTGGATGTTCATCGGCAACTTCATGTCTGAATTTGCCGTCCGGCCGCCGTCTAGCAATGAAGCTGCAATTCCCGATGATGCAGCGGCTAACCGCGCTATTTGAGATCTCGAACGAATTGTGGCCAAAAGCAATGAAATCAGAAAGGTTTTACCTGTTCCACCGAGAGCATCGAGAAAGAATATTACGCCGTTTGTTTCGCCGTCAACTGCCTTCATCAATGCGTAAAACACGTTCTTTTGCTGTGCATTCAAAAGCGAGACATTCGTTTGTACTATTTGCCTCTTTAAATCTCGATCGTACACTTGCTCTGCACAATTTAGACAAATCAGTCTCACATAATCATGCACATGTCTTCGATCATGATCAAAGCTGTGTTGCGTATCTTGTCGTTGATTTCAAGCTCATAATTCGATGTTGCAGTGCGAACTCAATGTACGAATTTGATTTGCCGGTGCAGAAACAGTGGCATCGGCGAGTGATGAATCCCAATGTGAGTTGTTTTCCAGCAAATTCAAACGTTGGCATCTCGATATAAGTAGCGCACAACACACAATCTATAGTACGAAGCGACTCGAACGAAGTAGGACTACGAACATGGAACAGAAACACACGAAGATAGAAGCATTCGTCTTGTCGTGGATTAACGGTGTACGCACGGCCAAGCGCATCAGTCGAATCACATCGACACATCGACGTATCCTGCCATTCTCAACTGATGCGCTGGAAAATAAATTCAATTTTCTTCGGATTTTTCTGAAAGTTTCCGAGTTTTCCACTCATATTTTCCAATTTTTCTCTTCTAAAAGACCATCTGGATCGGATACGTGTGAAATCACGCATAAAACATAATTTTTCGATTTTCCGAATTTTCCGACTTTTCCGGTGGATTTTCCCAAAAAGTAAGAACCATCTCCTGCAATTGCGAACACAATAAAAAAAGATTAAGCCAAATCGGTTCAGCCGTTCTCAAATGATGCGCGATTATACATTTTTTACACCATTTTTATATGTACATAGAACAACACAATATTGGACTAAGAATCTTACACGGCTTCTCCACCTGCTACCTGAATACTATGCAATCTACTTTCTCTTTCTATAAAAATTTGCGAAGATGGAGTCTGGTGTGGTAAACTTGCTATAATTTGACGTTTTGAAATCATTCTTTTGTCGATAGTCTAGACTACTAGTCATTTGAATAAATACTTAAAATGTCAGTGGACGCAATATTGAAATAGAAGAAACGTCAAAATATGCATGCTATAAACATGCTATCTAGTTCTACTGACATAGCATGTATTCATAGCATACAGATAGCATATAAATATTATTGCGACTCTCCACTTGCCATTTGATCGGAATTTTCTAGCATAACTAGATAACAATAGCAGGTGGAGAGTCCATGTTAAATAATTTAAAAAATGGAGCGTTGTATAATTGTTATGGACATACAACCGACTTTATTTTACTACAACTGGACATAGTTGCCATGATTACTATACTTTACAAGTTGCCATGATTACTATACAAAAAACAGTGTTTTGTCAAAAATCGAACTTTCTGCCTAAATTTTGGATAATTGATCCAAACCGATATTGTTGCAAATTTAACTTAGAATCTCTTTAGAAATCTTCAAATTTATGGAAAAAGCTTAAGTACCTACTTTCATTCCGATCAATCAATCCATCTGGATTGTACAGGGTCAAATTGCTGTTGAATAACAGTTTTTTCTTAAAAATCGTCATTTCCGGTTAACGTTTGGAAAAATGAACTGGGACACTATTGTTGCAAATTCAATTTAAAATAGTTTAGTTCATATTTGTTTTTCTCGTTAATGCTATACTTTTCAAAATATTTACAGAAAATGAAAAAAAATCCTATATGAAAGCCGGCGTCACTTCCGGTGGACCAAATTTTACCAAAAATTACGGAGACCTCTAAATTAATGGAAAAAGTTTAAGATTGAAGTTTCATTCCGATCGAACAAACCGTCTGGGCTGTGGAGAGGACACAGGCATTAAGTCTGCACGCACACACAAAGAGATTTTTTAAAAACTACATTTTTTCACTTCAGCGATATTGCGAATGGTAAATATATAAAAATTCGAGGTCTAAATTGTCCATGATTATCATACAGGGTGCTTTTTTTTGTTGGGGGCGAAGTCCGAGATTCATACCTCCTTGCTGGTGCTTCCTGGGTAACGCTAAATGAATCAGGCGGTGTAGTGGAGACGAACAGGGGAAATCCTCTTTATAGTCATGGACACTACATGTCAGGGCGGGTTATTGGCCCCCTAAAACCAATACCAAACCAGCGTCTGTTCTCCAGGTTACGACCGGCTGAAGTGAGCGTCTGTCTTGTATCAAGCGACTCGCTATATAAATGTGTTTCAAGGTAGTACTGGATGCCTTAAGATTCTCACCAGTACGTGACCCACACACGTACAATCGGGTTAAGCGGCAGGCCAACAACCTTCCCTCATAAAAACATTTAAGTTATGAACCGTTAACAAAGGCCTCAGATTACCATATCGGATTCATTACAAACTCGACATCGGAAATCCATCAACAACCAGCCGGTGTGCGTCGTAGAGGAAGACCTCGTCTGCGCTAGCGTGAGGACGTCGAACAAGATCTACATACACTAGGATGTCGAAACTGGAGGACGAGAGCAATGGACCGAGACGGATGGAGGACCATAGTGCGGGCGGCAAAATTCCTTCAAGGGATGTGAAGCTAGAGAGAGAGAGAGAGAGAGAGTGCTTTTTATGTTCCAGGTCAATTTTGTTTCACCGCCGTTTTGTTTTGGATGGTTTTTGTCAATTCGTATTTGAAAAAAAAACGTAAACACGAAAAAAAACTTTCATACAAATTGCAGTGAAAATTCTTTTTGGTTAATGTTTTTTTTGCTATATTTATTTATATCTCGTAAATATGGCTTGTGTATATGCATGAAGAGTAGATGACATAGAGGAGAACAACGTTAAATAACAACTCTTCATGCACCACACAAACTTTGTTCTATGTATTTTATACGACAAGCATAATGCGTGAATTCCACAGTGAAACAATTTTTTCAATAAAATTAACACGAGATAAAAATATAAATTCTTTACTTGTTAGAAAGAAACAAAAAAAAATTCAGTAAAATTTACTGGCAGTAAGCGGGGAAAATGTTGCCTTAAAAAGTGTAAAACTCAATATTTTTTATAGCAACATTTGTTTGTCTTTATCACTCTAACGTAATTTTGATATGTATACTCTCCTCTTTTCGGTTTCCCAGTATTTTTTACTGAAAAAATGTGTTTCACTGTAGAATCCACGCATAATGCCTGAATTCCATGGAAAATATTTGCTGACAGTAGTTTTTTTAATGATAAAACGCAAAACAAAAAAATTTTAAAATTCCATAATGCTGGTATTCCACAATGAAACAATATTCTTCAGTAAAATTAATACGAGTAAAAAAATATAAATCCTTTAGTTGTTAGAAAGAAACAAAAAAAAAATTCAGTAAAATTTACTGGGGAAAATGTTCCATAAAAAGTATGAAACTCAATACTTTTTATGGCAACATTTTTTGTCTTTGTCACTCTAACGTAATTTTAATATGTATACTCTCCTCTTTTCGGTTTCTCAGTATTTTTTACTGAAAAAAATTGTTTCACTGTGGAATTCTCGCTTAAGGGCCTGTCCGAATACTGTAATAATTTAATTTTCTGTAATAATTTTGACATTACTGAAATAATTTTCTCTTCCATAATTTGTTAGAGTTCGATTGCTGTCCGAATACTGAAATATTTTTGACATTATTAAAAAATTGTAATAATCGTTATTGCATACAGAAGACAAGATAACTGAAACTTATTTTGGATCCAATATTTCAATAATTATATAATTTAGTTGAACAAACCATAATTTGTTACATTCATAACTTAAGCAAATATAATTTCGTAATTCTAAAAATGGCGCATTTCCAACAACAACAATGAAATAATACAAAAATTATTTCAGTTACGTCAAAAACTATTACGCATAGCTGTTATAATAATTTGGTTGCATTCAGAATCCTGTCACTATTATTACAATAGAAATAATTATTACAGTATTCGGACAGGTCCTAAGAGTGACAAAAAACAGAAATATTTTTTATTTAATTTTTATAGTAAAATTTTATTGTTTTACATTTTGGCATAACCTAAACATTTCATAAAAGTTTTAATTTGTACATTTTCGTAAATTTCAATTTTTTTTATATATATTTTAAAATTTTAATTTTTATATATGTACCACAAAAAACCACTAACGTTAACAAATTTGACTATAAAAATGGCGAACGACTTATTTTGTATGAGTGTGAGAAAAATTTCTTATCTTTACATACATTTTTTGTAGATGTGTGAACAATACTGCCATAAAAAATACTCCAGTTTACATTTTTTCACTGCGTGTATGTATACGGCCAAGTAGAAGAAAAATATAAAAAATACGGTTTATATGTATGCAGGCCCAAATAATGTAAACACGAAAAAACACTTTCATACGAATGCTATGAAAATTTTCTGTTCAATATTTTTTTTTGACTTTATTTAACTATATCTCGTAATTGCGGCAAAAAATTAAATTTTCATTCCCCTGAGCACGAACTTTGTTTATTTTTCATTATTTTTGGTAAATTGTTTTTTAATTTTAAGGTAGATTTCATTTAGAATTTTACCATTTTCCGGTATGCTGCGTTTTATTTGTTGAACGTCGTATAACACACGATTCAAAGTTTGTGTGTAAGGAAGAAGAGTATTAAAAAAAATATTGAAAAGAAAATTTTCATAGCATTCGTATGAAAGTGTTTTTTCGTGTTTACATTATTTGGGCCTGCATACATATACAAAGCGTATATAATGAAAAACGGCCGTATACACATACATAGGCACTGATTTTTTATAACAACATTATGGTAGTACACTAACACCATCACAACTATTCTCTCAGTAACCCGGCCTCTCCACCTGACATAATACTCTGCCATAACATTTTCATAACTGGTATACAAAATAATAAAAATGGCGTCGTGTGTAGCTTAAATTTTACGTTTAAAAATCATTTGTGTTTTGGTATTCAAGCTTTGTTATATTAAAAATTTATTGTGAAAATGCTTTCTAAAAATAGCCATTTTGAAAGTTACAAAAATGTCAAAAATACTAACATTTTGATTAACATAAAGTTCTAACATAAAAGTATAACTTGATGGCAACACATCTTGCAACTCGTTGACATTTTGTGTCTCCACCTGCAACTGTTCGAAAATTAGTGTTATAACTTGATGTTAATGGCTGGTGGAGAGGCCGTGTAAAATTTTACTGACAACATTTTTTGTTTCGTACATAACCAGTAAAATCTATATTTTTTTTTCATGCTTTTATTTTTACTGACAGCGGATTTTTCCCATGGAGGGCTATAACTTACAATTAAAGATAAATAAACAAAGTGCTTAAAAGAATGAAAATTAATTTTTATGCTATATTTACGAGATATATACAATAGTAAATAATTAAAGCCAAAAAAACATTAACCAAAAAGAATTTTCATAGCAATTTGTATGAAAGTTTTCTTCGTGCTTACGTTTTTTGGGCTTGCACACATGCAAAGTCCATGCAGTACGCACTGCTGAGAGTTAAGTTTCTCCGGTAGCCAGTGGAAAATGTTTTTGTTAGTGAAGTTTACGTGAACAGATTTTGTTTAATTGAGTTTTATTCGTCATTCTTTCTCCAGGTACTGGCAATGTTAGCGGCTCTTTACAATCTGGTAGTTGTTCCTTCTAAGTTGTCAGCGCTCGCAAACGTTAATCCTAATTTAACACGAATGTGTGTTAGATAAATAAGGTTTTAGTATTTGATAAAACTGTTTTAAACTGCTAATTATATATTCTACAGCGTTGATGCTACCCTTTGTCAAAGGCTTGTGCTACATTCATGGAAATATGTATTTCAACATATTATATTTTCTTATTTAGTCTCAAGTAAATTTTCAACTATGTTTTAATTCAATGTTCTTGTTCAATTATTGAAATATTTCTTCTGAAGCTAAGATGCTTTTCTCGTATTACATATTGGTTTGAGACTCTTAAACAGTAGTTTCCGGAATATTTTAGAAAATGTCTGATGTAAGGAAGCTGACCTATGCAAGTCATACGCGAGATTTATTTTGAAGATTTTCAAAGTTGTGCGCGAATTCCGAAACGATTCGCGAATCGCCACTGATCCCGAATTGTAAGGGGCCAATACTCAATAATCAACTTTATTAAACTGTTTAACATAGTCCCAATATCTCAATTATTTCCGGAAATTAATTTTTATTGTAGTAATCGATAAGCTATTATCTTTCGCGAAATTCATATACGACAGAAACCAAACAACGACATCCGCAGTTTTCAATTCATGTGTCAAGTGGGATTTTAAAGAGAATACACGTAAATTCCGATATCAAACTTAAGTGTTTCATATCAACGCTATATAATTTAATTACTACAATTAAAGTTCAGTCGGAAATGTTAACTATGAGTGGGCATATGCAATCACTAATAACCACCAACAAACATTTGTTGACAATTTATTATTTTTAAAGTGTTAATTATCATTTAAAATTAAGTAGTTTACTCATAGTCGATTATAAAAGCCACAATTAGTCGTGATTATGGTATCAATACGTTTTCTACGTTCAATGAGCACACACATTTTAGAAAATTATCGCAAATTAAATATGAAGAGTTTATTTGCAATTGGTATAATATTTGCCGTTGTTTTGGTGGCAAATGCTAGGGATCATTCTCAAGCAACACATCTTCCACACGAAAGTGACTGTACTCGTTTCTAAAATGTGATGCAGCAGGTGAATTAGTAGTACAAGACTGCTATCCACGATTACATTACAATGTGGCAATTTCGGCAAAATAAAAATAATATGACTTTTAATAAAATTTGGTTATAAATACTAATTATTTCACAGGCATGTGATTATCCTGATCAAGCGCACTGTGAGGTAGCGCAAAAGATTGGAATAGAGCGCTTCGATATTTTTTCACTTACATAAATCCATTTTTGTGCAGCATGCAATTATTAATTTCTGTTTTAATTTTCATAAATGAAATGTATCAACTAACAACTCATAATTATTTTACTATATTTTACGTTAGTAACGGAGGGGAATCCAGAAACTATTTTCGTAGTAAATTCAAAATACTTGAAAAACATAAAGGGCTCACTACTTCTATAGTAAGTACTATCATTTTTGGCCAAAGTTTATAACATAAAAACATTCTTAATCATAAATATTAAATAAATTTATATGGTTATTGTAAACTGTGAACTAAATATTTCATGTAGGTATTATTTGGACCTTAAAACATTTCTTGGTGAGGAACCCAAGACATTTATAACAATTAATTTTGGTTTTCTAGTTTCATGATAAACGAACGAATCCTTCATTTATCTCTTATAAAATCGAACACTAAATTTCATATCTCTAAGTTGAAAGGAACTCAAATAAATGTAATAACTGATCGGCGCGACTCCTTTTAAACGGCCTTTGAGCAGTATAAACATATATTGGATAAAAAGTGACTTATAAAATAAGCTCTAATGAAATAATCGATGTCAAAGTTGTATAAAGAAATAACTTAAGGGTCGGGACTTTCTGAAATAAGTCAAGTGGTCACGTTGCTCAGGTGATCACATTAGCAAGTTCTACATTCTTACTAAACTGAGGAGGAAGGAATTATAAATCTATCTTTAACTATTCCACCCCGACGGCGATGACGACAGGTGTACTAGCTATAGGCCTCGCACACATGAGTATCGAGTACCTGGATACACGGATAATCTTTTGATTGTTCAACTATTTGAAAACCGGGTATTTTCATAAAATTATCCGATTTCTCTTTAAACACAAATTTTGTAATATATTATGTACGTCATACTATGTAGTGCAATTGAGCCATGAAAACTCTATTATACATTCAAATATAAGCTTTAATATGGACTCGAAAAATTATTCTTAATTAATTTTAAAAATAATTTACAGATATCCGTAAAAAATATGAACATGAATAGTCACAAACTTGTTCAATATGTGCATAATATGGAAATATTTGTATGGTTGTATTCTGCTGTAATGAACTGGAATGTCACAACAAAAAGGTTCAATAAATATAACTATGTATATTGCAAACAATAAGAGCATCCGCTACTAATGCGGGTACTTCGCTCAAAACGAAACAATGACCAAAAAATCTTAAACAAAATTTTAAGCACAGAACGGCAAAGAGGACTGATAATTTCCAGAAGTTATGTAATGCATCGCAAGAAAAAAATTTGCTCTGTTTCTTTATCACTAAAATTAGAAGCCGTTTAAGCTTAAAGCTTTATTTAACAGGTATATAGGATAATTTTTTTTTAAATGTCAAATTAAAAAAATTTTATTTGCGAAATGCGCATAATAGCAAAAAATTAATTAAATATTTTGTTCATATCTCTTACTAATTTTTCATAACTAAACTAAAGGAGTACAGTTACCCGAGTATTGAAACTCTATGAAACTACTCGAGAACCGGATGCTGACTAATGGTATTTGCAAACGCTAGTAGTAGCACAACATTATCACAAAAATGAAACACCCAATACCGCTGCAACAGTGACATCAATTGGAAACAATACACTCGCTCAAGAGAATTGGAATACAACTGAAAAAGGACCGAAATTATACAACGAATGAAAGAAAATAATCACCAAATTAACAAATTTAAAAACTGCTTAAGAAACACGCACCAAAATCCCACGAAGGAAAATAATGTATAAGCACAGTGCGACTCACTTTAATGAAAAAAACTGACAAAAGGAACAAAGTGTATAAGAGGAAGTAGAATGCCAAAGCTTCTACAAAAATGAATCACACATCGCATCATTTGATAAAAAAGGACGTCACCACCGCCGTAATAATAAAAAATGGAGGGGTGAGTATGTTGTGACCAGCACCTACTTCCACTTTCTTTTACCACGAATGTGCGCATAGATCTCGAAAACACCACATTTACGAAAGCAAAAAATTAAACCTACCGGATATTTCAACAAGGTCAACCCTTGTTACTAATACTATTAATTTGTTAATTTATTACTGCCAAAGCTGCCAAAAAGTTTAAGTATGAAGTTTCATCGATCAATCAATCCGTACAAAGGCGAATTTTTCCTGAGAAACAGTTATTTGTCAAAAATCGTCATTTCCCTTTAAATTTTCAAAACTGATCTGGGCTTATATTGTTTCAAAATTAATTTAGAATCTTTTTCGAAAATGACACACTTTTCAAACTATTCGTACAAAACTAAAATAGCTCCTATCGTAGCTGTCACTTCCGGTAGATTGATTTCATCCCATCACTGGGACGTCAAAATTTATGGAGAAAGACTAAAGTTTCAACCCGATCAATCCGAATCCCGATATGGAGGAGGCCGAATTTTTGTTGAACTTGTTTTTTGTCAAAAATCGTCATTTAGGCTTAAATTTTGGCAAACTGACGTAAACTGGGATTGTTGCAAATTTAATTTAGAATTGTTTAGTTCATATTCATTTTTCTCATAAATGATAATTTTTTCAAAATAGAAGCAGTCACTTCCATTAGACTGATTTCGCCCAAACATCACTGAGATCACCTTTTTTATGGAAACGACTTAAGTATGAAGTTTCACCCCGACTAGTCAGTCCACCTGGGCTGTACATAGGTCAATTTTGTTTTTTGTCAGAAACCTTAATTTCCACTTGGATATTGGAAAACGGACTTGGACCGGTATTGTTGCACAATTAATTTAGAATCTTTTATTCTTATTCGATTTTCTCGAATATACTTTTCAAAATTTTTACTAACAATGAAAAGATCGTATGGAAGCAGCCACTTTCGGTGGACAGATTTCGATCAAAAATCACTGGGATTCCCCATTTTGCGGAAATAGCTTGAGTATGAAGTTTTATCCCGATCAATCAATCCATCTGGGCTATGCATGGTCGAATTATTGTTGAAAAACCATTTTCTGTCTAAAATCGTAATTTCCGCTTAAATTTTAGAAAATTGATCTAGACCGGTATTATTTCAAATTTAATTTAGAAACTTTTAGTTCTTAGGGTCTTTTCGAGATGCATACTTATTTTAAATTTATTTACTTATGTGCCGTCGTCTTAAATAAGTGGGCAAAACCGTTCAAATTGAGTTTGCTTACTTATTTTGAGAGCAACATGAAAACATTTATTGATTTCAATTTGTTTGCAACTCATAATAATAATAACCGACTCATTTTTTAGACCTTGACTTACATAGGTATTAAAAAATTCGTTAAAAAATTTAAAATAGAAATAAAAATCTTCAAATCTTAAATTCTTGATCTGCGCAATGTCTGTTCTGTTATATTTGTATTCTGTGGCTATACCACAAGACACAACTTATAGCATATGCCAAAAAAATTGAAACATGTTTTAGGCGGCAATTAAAGTAAACACATTTGTTATTTACATTATATTTGTCGTGTTTTTTTATTAACGCCCGATAGATGTATGCGGAGCAGTGAATTTATTTATGTGATTTCACTTTTATAAAACTTGCTACTTAATCTGCATTTTTTAATTCAACTCTCGTTAACTGTTTAACTGTTTAGTGATATTTATTTGAAAGTTTTTAGGAGTTTGCTCAATCTATACAAAATGTGTGGATGACATACAATTCTATCGTTAAGATTTTACGTATGAAACAGTTACATTTATTATTAACAGAAACCCTTGTTGGCCAAACGTCAAATTGACAGGCACAAAAGTCTAGTTAACAATTCGACATTATCAATTGAAGCTAGATGCAATAAAAAAACACAGCAAAGGTTTTTTCAATGTGAATCTGTTTGAGTTTGAGATGATACTCTGACTGAACTTCTCGTACACAATTTGAATTTCATATCGCTGTCAATCTTTGTTGAAGCTCGTATTCAATTTTAGGTATTTCTGTTATTTTTTAGTATTTTATAGGTAAGGACATTTATTTGGATATTTATGTGTCACAATACTAAATTTGTCCCAAAATTCCATTTATTAACTCACATTGGGGTAGATACTTGATCGGCTAGCAAGCAAGAAATATGCTGCTTGAATTCCGGCTACTCAATCCATTTTACCAAAGAAATTTGAATTTTAAATAATATTTTTCATAAAATTTTTGTTTATATTTGCGACTTCACATATAAGCAGTAGATAACACGTAGTTAATGCATATTTTGTTCAATGCTATAACAAACTACAAACAATTTTAAAAATAATACGTTGATCGCAAGCATTCAACATAAAAAAAACGAAATATGAGCAATAATGTCGTTCATTGATTGGCTTGATTCCCGAATCATTTTTTAATTGCATTTGTGAACCTGCCTTAAACTAAGATTTTTCATTCAACTTTTAAGTTAAAAATCGCGCTATCCATTTCAATGGGAAAGCGCTTATCCATTTCAATGGGAAATTTGAAAACATCTTTATTTTGTAAACCCCTAAAACTATTAGAAACTTAGGAATAGGTACAAAGGGCCGAATGTCGAAGGGCTGAATGTCGAAGGGCCGAATGTCGAAGGGCCGAATGTGTCGAAGGGCCGAATGTGTCGAAGGGCCGAATGTGTCGAAGGGCCGAATGTGTCGAAGGGTCGAATGTCGAAAGGCCGAATGGGTCGAAGGGCCGAATTTTTTTTTTGTCATAAAAAAATAATAAAAAGTCATAAGGAATTCTATTGGGTATGCTCTGTAAATTGCCGACTACACTAAATTAATGAATAGTTATGCTATTACCCATCAATTTTTATCATTTAAACTCCTGCTGAGGTTGCTTGACTATTTTGTTGTCATTTTCATTTTTTGTTTTTATTATTTTTTTATCGAACACATACGAGTAAAAATGTCTAAAAGGAAATACTCTCATTCTTAAATATCGATTGTAATTTATAATCACATTCATGAATAATGCGATTTCCATATCCAATTTGTTTTATTTTTTCTATTTCCTTGATTTTAAATAATAACAAACCGGTATTGTTGAAAACAATATGACGTATGAAAAGTCATAATTTAGTTTAGTTTACAATTTAGTTTACAATCGGAGGCACAGCATATTTAAAAGATACTACTGCCACTTTTGAATGAATGATATGAATCAGTCATTGATTTAGTTTAGTCGATAATTTAGTGAATAATAGCTGCAGTTTCAGTAGAAATTTCTCATTCGACGCCGGATTGTGCTCGAATAATAAAACACGGCTTGTATTTCCTTTGGCGCTACCAACTATAATACATACTAAAGTAACTATTTCCCTCTCTCTCTTTGAACTTTCCCCATGAAGGGATTTTGCCACCCGCACTAAGGTCCTCCATCCGTCTCGGTCCATCGCTCTCCTCTAATTTCGTCATCCTAATACGAGTAGGTCTTGTTCCACGTCATCACGCCAGCACAGTCGGGGTCTTCCTCTACGACACACTCAAGCTGATTGTTAATGGAGCAGTTTGTTAATCATTCGTTGTTGTAGGGAACTTGCAACGTCACCGAGCCATCTAACTCGATTGGATTTGATGAGGCCGATAATATCGCTACCTCCGAGAAGTTGCTTTATCTGGTGGTTCATGCGAATCCAATATTCGTTGTTCACAACTTGGAACTTTGATTGAACGTCATCATTCCTTTCGATGGTAGATAACAATCTACAATCGTTAGAGGTCATGGTCCAGCTCTCGCTTCCGAAAGTCAGCACAGATCTTATCAGTGTAAAGTGCTAGCTTGCACGACTGCGATAGAGGTGTTTAGATCGCAATAATTTTGTTAGGTGTAGAGAACTCATTGTCCGGCAGCGATTCAGGCTTTTATTTCTGCCTGCATATCATTCAACGATGTTATAACTGACCGAGGTATTTAAAGTTTTAGACGCCAAGAAGTACGATATCATCTGCACAATGAATTTGGCTTAATTTATTGAATATTCAGCGCTAAGATACAATGGTGCTTTTCCTCACTACGTACTCAAGCGCAAAATTAAACAGCACAGGCCCGAGTGCATCTCCCTGTCGAACACCAGATGTTATTTCAAGAGCCTGATATACAGTTCCTTCAATTATAATTCTACATACACATCCAGACTTTGTAGATTATTGCCAGGTCGGTGACGCTTTGTTGTTACTAGTTAGGTGCAGGCTGATAGGACTGATGTGCGATGTATTTTCTGTACTTCTACCGATGTTTGCATTAAAGTCGCCCACGATGATTTTAATGTCGTGGTGCGGTATGCTACTGATGAATTCCTCCAGCTCGACCAAGAATAGATCTTTGATGTCATCAGATTTATCTTCGGTGGGTGCATGTACATTAACGGTCGTGATGTTAAATTTCTTAGTGCAAAGTCTGACCATGCATATCCGCATATTGATAGGGAGGAAATCGATGATATGATGCTGACGCTGTAATGAAGAATGTAGCCATTGGTGGTGTCATGGATCCCACTGCCAGATCATCTAAGCTCTTGTAGTGCAAGTACGTCTAATGTGTAACTCTTTGCTTGGTTCGAAAGGTTCTGGAGAACTCCTGGTCTTAAGAGGCTAAGCACGTTGCTTGTTCCCATTTTTGAAGCGTTGTCCATGTACAATTTCCGAGGTCGATTTTGTGATGAATCCGATATGGTTATCCGAGGCCTTTACTTAGGGTTCATAACTTAATTTTTTTTTTTTGTGGGCCAAGTACTGGTGAAAATCTTAAGACATCCAGTCCTACCTTGAACACATTTATATATCGAGCCGCTTGATACAAGACAGACGCCAGCCTCAGCCGCACCTAACCTGGAGGACAGACGCTGATTTGGTATTGGTTTTGAGGCGCCTATAACTCGGATTGACATGTAGGTAGTGTCCATGACTATAAACAGTATTTCCCCTGTTCGTCTCCACTACACCGCCTGATTCATTTAGAGTTACCCAGAGAGCACCGCAAAAAGGTAGGAATCTCGGACTTTGCCCCATAGAGCACCATTACTGTTAATAATTTCCTGGCACCGTTTCTTCCATATTATCAACCAAATTTTCTTCATATTGTGGTGATACATTTTTCCATATCTTCCGGACGACTCGCACTAGATGGCTCAAATTTTATATGGTACATTTTCAGCTTATATGGTACATTTTCAGCTTAATCTTCAAAAATGCTCAAACATTTTTGATCGAATTGGCATCAGGTGACTGAGATGGCCAATTCAATGTTGTGATGCCCTTTTTGAGTTTACTTCTGAACGGAGTATGCTACGGTGCTTCTGCTCGTTGTCTTCTTGCAAGATCCAGTTAGGGCTCCCCGCTCCAAACCTTTTCCGGGCAGATGGTAACAAACCTCGTGATAAATTTTATTAATGAAAGTGCGTTCAGGTTTAGTGTGAAAACGATTAAATTAGCTTTTGGGCGGGTGCTTAATATTTCGGACAAATATTTTTTTGCTTAGTTGACCAACACGCCTTTTAACATTAAAAGTTCAAAAGGATGACTCATCGGCAAACACAACATTCATCCAATCTTTGCTTATATCTTCCTTCTCCCACTGTAGGTGCTTTTCACCGTGTTTTTGTGTTAGCAGTGGTTTGACCAAAGTATTTCGATAGGCGTAGCCGTGTTCCACAATTTAATTTCGTATGGGGTTGTTTTTGATATAATAATATTGTTTTGTCAACTTTTCCACAGCTTCATCCAGCGTAAGCGAAGAATTTTCATCAAATACAACTGTATGAGGGCGTCATCCTCCTTTTTTGAAGTGGTTTGGATTTCGAATCCTCTTTTACACAAACGTTTTCGACTTTTTATATATTTTGCTGCACTTGTAAAAGCAATGCCACATACACATCTAACTACAGACGATTCGTGCATAAATTTGTTTTGCCTCGCCACATATTAGAAAAAATACAGACGATTTTTACAACAATTCTTTATATTTTGTTTTGAGCTTATTCACGAGGTTTATACCGCCGCTTCTATTCAAATTGTCAAAGCGAAAAATTGTAAACATACAGTACATGGCCAAATTAATATAAACTTTTCAAAAATTATGTATTCAGCGGAAATTTGGTTAAAAAACATGTTTTTTAACTTTAATTCATTATAATGGATTTATTAACCTTTATTCTATAAAAACAACAAAACAAAAAATTAAAAAATTTAACCGGCTAATATCTCGTCCACCTCCCTTTATTTCTAAGCAAAACTGAAGTACTGCGCCGCATACTATTGATCGACTTTATGATGGTATCCTTGATTAAGGGGTCGTTGTGCCAAATATTTTTAATTTCCTCAATCAACTTTGATTTAGTCGTGATGATTTTTCCGACAGTTGCTGTTTTAATACAGCCCAAACATGTTCAATCGGGTTCATATCTAGTGAATTACCAGCCCAATCCAGAATGGGTATATTTTCTCGTTCCATATACTCCAAGACACGTTTTGCTGTATGGCAGGGGGCTCCATCTTATTGAAAGATGTATTTTTGATTACGGTGGAACATTTTTGGGAGTTCGGGCATCAGCACTATATTCAAGAGCTGAATATATTTCTCGGCGTTCATCGTTCCTTCTATGATGTGCAAGGGTCCCGGGCGTTTTATGATGATACAACCTCAAATCATTACTGACGTTGGATGCTTTACCATTTGTGTAATGCAGTCCTCATTAAACCGTTCCTACAATTTGAATCTGAGATTCGTCTGAGGAAAAACCCTATTAAAAAAAGTAACATTAGAAAATGACTTAAGTGATCGATAAAGCAAAAATTTTTACATATTTACATTTTGCCAATCTGCTGTCGAAAACTCATTTATAAAGCTCTGCTCATGCCACACGTTTGGCCATCATGGTACTATTTAATTTTAATTAAACAAATCGTCGAGCGGCAACTTTTTATGCCGAATTCTTTTAATCAACGTCTTAGCATTCTGGTAGAGATGTTGACCGTTTGCTCTTTAAGAACAGTATTTATTGTCTTTACCGATTTTCGGCGTTGATAGAGAAATGTTTTCAAAACCATTCTGTCTTCTCTTTTGTTCGTATTTCGCTTTCGACCACAATGGTGTGTGCGCTGGTTAGCCAAGGATTCATCGTTTTGCTGCTGCCTCTTAATGTTTGACACTGAGGAATTCGTAATTCCAACCAATTCGGCAATTTTACATTGTGTTAAAGTGGTTTTTGTCAGCAATTGGATTATACCCGTGATGACTTTGATTTAATAAACGCAAAATTAGATATGTAAACAGAACTTAAATAAATAAATATTACTTACAATTGGAAGCCTATTAAGTACACTTCTAGAAAATAATTATTTTAATTCAAATATTTTTGTTACACTACTTTTAAATGACGATGTTATCACAAACGATTGCACAATTGAAATGTCAAAAAATGGAAGAAATGAATATCTTCAAAAACAAAAGTAACGGGAAAATTTTTTTCTACGAAAACAAAGAAATATAAATATGTAACAAAACGATTTTTTTAGTTCTATGGAAATTTACAGTAATTGAAAAGACATTTAAAAAAATTTATAGTTCATATTAATTTGGCCATGTACTGTACGTTCAATCATGGTTTCAATCATTGAAATTTGTTTTGGTATCAAATTCAAAAACCAACGAAGTGAGGTTAAAAAAACTGAACAGAGAAAAAAAATCATTAAAATTTTTGATGAGTTCAGAATTCGTTTTTAGATTTTTGACTTTCGTTTACTTGTAAAATTATACCATTCCGAGCAAAATTCGTTTCTAGAAACGGCTAAATAGAAAAATGATTATTTTTCAATAACAATTATTAAATAATTGCAAATTTCTTATTTTGGCTACTAATTTGAGATATTTTACATATTATCTCATTAATTTAAGTCAAAACTATGCTGTAATTAATTTATAGATATGTGTATGTTGCATCGCTTTAACCGACATTTTTGGCCCTTTAGGATGTTCACTTAAAAACACCGCTTCAAATCGTTTTGTATAAATCGCACTCATTTCGCTCATATATGTTATTTATTGTTATCCGCTAACCGCTAAACAGTTGCAGTTAAACTATCTTTCATTTTAGAGCGTCAAAGAGGAATCAATATAAAATCGGGTTAAGCCTCGCCTAGATTTTTTCCTACAGTTTTAAGTACAGTTAAGCCGTACACGCTCTTGTTGCACCTACTGTAAAGTAGGCTTTTGAAAATTCTCCGTCCGTCAGTCGAATAATTTTATTTGGGTAGTCCAATTATTTTATTCAGTGAAGGATTAAATAATAGACACAAATTTAGTCTGGTTAGTTTTTACTAAATTTCACTGAATCGCTATATTGGTTAAAGAATTTTCTAGTTTTCACCCAATTACCGTCTTCCAAAGCAGCATAAAGAAAATTTATCATATTTCGAATTCATTTAGCACGTTTTATCAAAATAGGTTGAGAATGGCCTAGTAAATAATTACCATAATTCCCACAAAGGCCTAAGTATTATATCGCATCCACTCTGTGGATCCTTTAGTGCTATTGATAGAATAGTTGATAATGAAATCCTATTTTTGAATACGATATGAAACGAGAGTACTACTTTGGATATTAAAACAATCTTCGAATGTAGCGTTGATCAGTCAATTAATCAATGGTGATTTATAAGTTTCCGATTTAGTTTTTTTATTTTTTAACTAGAACATCCGTGGACTATTTTGTCTTTCAATACTTTTTATTAGTAATGTATGTTACAGCTACGGAAGATGATTCTGTAGAAGTTATCGAATCATTGGGCTAGTTACTAGTAAGGAATTTATGATCCGCAATGTAGAAAAAACGCACTTACCTATTGGAATAAAATAACGGTGAAATCTATAAAAAAATTATCGCTAGCGCTCTCGAAACTGTTAAAAAAAGGACCAATTAAATTAAATTGAAAACGTTTTAGTTCATCTACTCGAGTTGCTTTTCTTTTGAAAAGATACTTTAGTAACTTAGTGCAAAGTGTATGTACTATCAACGAATTAATTTCTTCCCTGAATGTTGAGTTCATGCACTACACTTAATATTTAATTCAAATTTTATATCACCACTGTACACTAGGTTTAAAAAAGAAAACATTTAATTCTAACTATTATCTTCCAGCATAATCTAAGGCTTCAAACCGTTTAATGTCCATTCTGTTCTCATATAAATAATCAAATTCAAATGTAAAATATTGTAATATTAAATTTAATATTTATAAACACACATTGTATGTATTAGAATTTCAAATTAATAAAAAAAACTCATTTTTTTATAAACATCTATTTCTGTTATTATTTCATAATAGCAAAAATTACATTTAACCAAATAAAAATTTGTAAATTCATTTAATTTGTTTTAATCAATAATCAATTATTATTAAATTCGAGTTACATCTGGTGCGTTCGAAATTAATGAATTAATAAATAATAATTCAATTTGGTTTATTTAAGGTACATTATTACTAAACTACATGTACAAAGAAATTCAACGTCAGGTGGGTTCAATGATGAACTTGAGGATACATTTTGTAAAAAATTTGGCATAAAAAATTATATTTAAAAAAATTAAATAAATAACATTATAAATAATAAAATAAAAATCATAAGCTTTGGTATCGTTCAGGTTTCTGAAAATATAAAATCATTTTGGCAAGAAACGTAAAATGGCACTAATAAGAAAAGGTTATAAAAATTATGTGTTAAATCCACCACCGTTTGTTCAATAAATATTATAGACCCTATTTAGTACGAATAATTGAAGAAACGCTTCGTTAGAACAAAAAGGTTTTTATTTAACCTTCAAACACAAATATTTTCGTTCGTTAAGTGGTTGAAGGTTAAAAAATTGAAAAGGTTATAAAAATAAGGAATTCGCATGCAATACATGTCTGATATAATTCAAATTCAGCTTATCGCAAAAATCCACAAGAAATTTGATTGTATAAATGGCACGAATGTATGGCAACAAATAATAAATTGATGTAAATAAAAAATTTCGTTACTCTTGTCTTGTTTTGATACACTACTTTTAAATTATATCAGTAAAAAAAAATTAAACAAACTAAAAATTGTGATGAAAATGAATTCGACTAAATTCGGGTGAGTTGCTCGAGTAACTCTTCTGTACTTCGTTGCTCCGATTGAAATTTTTGCATATAATCCGATGGTACCAACCACTCTAGCCATTCCCTTATATTAATCTTAAGTCGCTCTGCTTCCGTTAGCGACCTATCTTCGCAAACGGTGCGATCTGCTAGTTTCAATGAATCAACCAATACGTTATCGATCAGTCGTTTCTCGTAGCCTAATTGCTTAAGGCGGTCCTCCGATGAAATACGTCGGAGTAATATTGCGACAAGTAATCTCATCCTGGTGACCGCCATTGGAGTTGGCGGATAATCGAAATCACTTTTGATATATTCTCGTTTTGATTTGGGAACCTTTTCGTCGGTTTCGTCATGAGGCTGTAAATATAAATTGTTCATCAAAAATAAATAAATATCTACCAAATACAAATATTACCTCTCCAGAAGAAGCACTTGATTCATTATTTTGCATCATGCCGTTGATCACTCCATCAACATCATCCTGGTTATTTGCTCGATTACGTTTTAGACATTCCGTTTGATGAACAGCATATTCCAATTTTGTTTTAAAATATTGGCCACATTCTGCACACAAATACGTTTTATCTAGACCGTGTATCGCTGACATATGCTTTTTAAGATGAGGAAGTTGAGAAAATGCGGTTTCATTCTCGGCCGGACATAGTTCACACTTGAACGGTTTTTCACCCGTATGCTTACGTATGTGTAGTTTTAGCACACTCGAATGAGCAAAAGCTTGCCAGCAAACTTGACATCGATACGGTCGTTCACCTGAATGTGTGCGTTGATGCACGATCAATTGTGAACGTTGCGAAAATTTTGCATGGCATACAGCGCAACCATGAGGCCGTACATTTTTGTGCGTTCGCATGTGCTGCAGTAAATGGCCTTTAAAATCTTTGTTACAAATATCACAGCGTTTGGTTTTTAGATTTGCGTGAATGCAATCTAAATGTTTTCTTAGCGCATCAGAACGGACAAACGTCTGGAAATAAATATTCAAAACAAAATATATGGGTAAAATAATAAATAAATATACGGTTCTGCATCACATTTTAAACATGGTTCGGTGTGTGCTATGGTAGAGTTTGGTATCGTCAGAACTGGGGAGAGGAAATAATACACGTAATCCAACGCGAAACATTTTAGAGTCACTGTTTTTTAGTTCAAAGAATAGTCGATAAGGATTTAAAATTAAAATTTTAAACGTTATCAAATTGTATTGGTTATTAGAGAAAGTGCAGAGGATAAGAATTACTCTATTGCATAAAACATTTTGGATCGGATCACGAAAATTTTTACTTTAGTTTTAAAATTGTATCTAAAAATCATATAGTATTTAAACTTGATAAAATGGAACTCATTAATCCTGAAATTAGTGGGCTGTATTTGGTTATCGAAATGTCACATCACACGACTCAATAGGAATTTGATTAATAACGGTTATAAAAATCTGGAACTAGACATTTAAATTGAATTGGTTCAAATCTTGAATCGTAAACTGATACAGTGGCGATTACTAGATCTTAAATTAAAATGTGTGATCCAAACAAATACGGAATCAAATTTTTAATTGGATCAGTTTAAATGTCGAAGTTCCGGGTCATTTTTCAACATTTTTAATGTTTATTATTCTAATTTACGTAGATGTTTCAAAACATCATTCAGCCTTTTAGTTTGTGTTGAAACAAAATCTGCTACGTGTTTCCCAACGACATTGCTATATTTTCACCAAAAAGTATTTGTTTCATTTAGTATTTGTTTTAGCGACATAGACCATAGTAACATTCACCAAAAGTATAGAAATATATGTATAAAGTAATTATCCACTAACTAGAATTTTTTTGTTTAAATATTTTATGAATTACATTTTTTTTCTATTTTCATCATTGCTTAGTTGGGTCCGCCTACAAATATGCCCAAATTTTGAATATTTTAAAATTGCTCTCCTTTTGATTTTTGTATTATTGTACGTATTTGTATGCGATTGTGATTTTTCAAATCAAAGAAAAATATGAAACAACTACTTTTTTATGATCGATTATTGGATGTGGCTTTTTTATAAGTAAATTTGATACACGAGGGGTGATCAATAAGTACCCGTGTTTGAACACAGATGGCGCTGCTGAGAGAAGTTGACATTACGATCGTGTACTGTCATCTGTCAAAAGACACCATACTTACAGCGCATCCCCAATGCAAAATAATTTTTCCTTTAACTTTTTCCTTTAACTTTTTCCTTATGAAGAGCATACCCAATGAATAGGGAAAAGTCAAAGTAAAGCTAACTTCATTTTACAAAATTAGTTTTTGTTTACCTGTTATTTTATATTATTATATTATATATTATTTATTACTTTTTCACAGGACACAAAATACAACACTAATTGTTAAAATACAAATATGCATTCAATATTTTTTAATTTGTGACAAGCAGAAAAACAACAACAACAACCAATTTTGCAAATGCGGTTTACTTCATTGTATGTCTCATAAGGAAAAAGTTAAAAGTTTGATAACATTTTTCATAAGGAAATCACCAACCTAACAAAAAAAAAATTGTTTTTTCTCAAAAAATTTTTCATACTTTTCTGTAAGGAAAAAGTTAAAGGAATTTCATTGGGGATGCAGTGTAAATTTTAGTCTAGTTCAAATGTTAGTTTTTATTTGTCAGCTAATTGTATCGCCGAACTACAGTGCGCGAAGTAGCAGAGGCCGTAGGCGCATCGTACAGAACGGCAATTAATATTTTAAATGATAAGGTTAAGAATGGTGTCCTCCCGATGAGTGCCGCGGTTGCCGAAATTGTAGAATTTGCGAAACTGCTCTACTAATGCCAACATGAAAACATGGCTTGGAGGAAAAACATTCAGCAAAAACGAGGAGGTTATCGCCGAGACATAAGCGTATTTTGAAGAGTTGGAGAAATCGTATTTTTTGGAGGGGTTAAAGAAATTGCAGAAACGTTGGGAAAAGTGTATCAACCTAAAAAAAGATTAAGCTGAAAAATAAAAATTTTAAAAACTTGCGCTTTCATTCCTAACACATTCCGAAAACTTATTGATCGACCCACGTAGGTAGATGAATTTAAATTAACTAAAATGAAATGCAAGAGCCTTTACTACGCCTTGTAGGTTTCAAAATATAGAATTTTCATTGACGTCGGTATCTGTCGGTATAAAACAATTATAAAATTTTCACACGCTCGCCTTTCTTTATAAAACTGGCAAATTTGGCGTCTGTCAAGAAAAAACAAGAGCTGCAAATATTGGATTTCATTTTATTTACAACCAAGGCCAGGACACGAAATAAGGAAAACGTTTGAAAATTAGAACATGGAATATAATCAGATTAAACTAACTGGAGAGCCTCTAACAACTCTTTGGTCAAATATCTCAATAAAACTTGATATAATAGCACAATATCCGACCATATCATAGTAAAAATTTAATCGTAGACCACATAATTGTAAATATTTAATCGTATAGCCAAATCATCGTATAAGGCCTAAAACGTTAGACCAGATAATCCTTAGACCACTTAACCTTCGCTCTGTGTATGGGGGTAAAAAATTACCCCAGGCCAACATAAATGCAAATAAAAAACTAATTACTAAAAATTATAGAATCTAATCACTAAAAATTATTAAATTATTGAATCGGAATCTTGTACATATTGAATTTTAGTATTTTTAATAAATTAGAAGTAAAATAATAATTTTTATTACAGAAAATAATTATAATAATAATAATAATAATAATTTTTAAGTACAAAATATGTATATTGGGGTATGTTTTTACTCCATACACGGATAATGGTCCACTGTACTATACAAAGAGTGAAGGTTAACCGTAAGACCACTTAATCGGAAGACCAGATAATTGAAAGACTAGTTAATCATAAGATTACTTGAGTAGTTAGTAATATGAAGAGTTAAACCACATCATCGTTTCGAAATAAAACTATATCTATCGAATAAGTAGATTTTGAAACGGATTATTGTCAAAAGGTGCTGAATTATTTTGAATCAAAATGAATTGCTGTAATAATTCGATCATTTCGGGGGCAAGTGGTTGGTCCCAAGTACCTAAATACATATATGAAAACACGAATATTTTTTGAGAAAATTAGATGGTTAAGAGATCATCTAATGCCATTCCTTTCGGGGGAAATTATTTTAAAAAATTATTTCCGCGATTATCAGAGTTTTGATGTCAAATCCCACTAGAAACACGATGATTGACAAGAAAATTTAAAAAAAAACCTCAAAACACGAAAAAGATTGCAAAAATTGGCTGATGGGACACGTCACCATTTTGTCAGGAGTACATTTTTTTTATATTTTATTATGACGGATTCGAGTTCAGCTTGGAAAACTGAATCTAAAATTATAACACATTTTATGTCGCAAAAAATTGTAGATACTCGTATGTGTTACTCGTATATATCTCAATAAAATTTTATTAGAGTTAAAATTAAAATTTTAAAAGTTTGAGTTTAAAATTTTATTTTTGAAATTTTTTATAATTAAACTAATTAAATTTTAATAATTAAAATTATTTAGTCTAATATTTAATAATTTATGTATAATTTTATAAATATTTTATGTATTCATCACAATATTCGACACCTTAAGAGGTGTCATAAATTTTCGATAATATCGAAAATAAACGCTGTCGATAAATTTCATAATAGCTTACTTTCGACAACGTCGACAAAAAACGTGGTCGACAATTTCACAAAACACCCTGAAAGATTCACAAAAAAATTTGCAATCGCAACTATTTTCTAATCATATGTCAAATGAGGAGTGATTTTCGTATTATGTAAATGTCATCATTTTCTGCAAGACACTATGACATCCACAATAATTTTAAGCTGCTGAACTGAAATCCGAAATAATATCGCTTTTGACCAAAAATGAAAATAAGTCCTTCTAAAAAATCACTACTCAAATATTCCCGACGTCGCGAAGCGTAGGAAAATTCTCATGATGTAGTTTTCACAACATTTTGGCGAAGTTTCATGAAAATTTGACAAAAACAATGAAAACACAATGAAAATGTCAGCACACATAGTAAAAATGCATTATTATAATACATACATATACACATTTCCACTTGAATTGCTAGAGAAAAACGTACAAAATCTATACCCTGATTAACTACTCATTTGGCATATTTTCGTTGATATATTCGGTGAATTGTCGCTTGCGATGAATTGTCGGTTTTGGTGGGTTTTTGGTTTTGGTAAATTACTTTTCTGTGAATTGCCGTGCTACCATCCTCTGTCCTTAACGACAGAACAACAACACAACAAATATAGGAAGGAGTACGAGCGAGAAAGTATTCTTACAGAATCTGTAGAAGTGAAACATATGCACACACTACAGTGGGTCACAGCCAAAATGATGCAAGCAATTTTTTTTTTTTTTTTTTAAATATCCAAAAACAATTATAACTATCTACTTTTAATTTACATTTTTTATAAGCTTCAGTATTAATTGCTAATTTCATAAAACAAAACAAAATAAAAATTTCAATTTATAACAAAAAAGTAACAAAAAACAAAATTTTGACGTAAAAACATGTCACAGCTAAAATGATATACTCTCTTTGTTTTGAAAATAGCAGTACTTTTCCTACACAAAACAAAATTTTCAATAAAAACAATTTTGAGTATCAGTTTTAAGCAACCTTTTGAGCGATTATAGTCAATATAGTGTGTCAATATAGGCAAATAAGTGAAATTTTGTAATAATTGAAAAAAATGGGTCGCCTCACAAGTATTGAAATGCGTGAATTAGTTATTAAACACTTTAAAGATGGCAAAACTCACAAAAAATTGCAGAAATGGTGAAAACACGTTCTTCTGCTGTTCATCATATTATTGAACGCTTCATTTATCAACACCGTGTTGAAAATAAGCCTAGAAAAGTATACAATAAAATATTTTCCGGAAAAGATTGTCGATGGATTGTCCGAAAAATGAAATAAAACCCCAAATTAAGTGCTCCAAAGTGGGCCGAGGAGGCTGAAAATATTAACATAAAAAATGTCATCCAGAAACAATACGCAGAATATTAAGAGAAGGAAATTTTCATGGTAGAACAATGCGGAAAAAGCCATACATCAGTAAAGTTAATCGTAAGGCTAGAATTAAATTAGCCGAAGACCATAAAAGCAAAGATGAAACATTCTGGAAAACGGTTTTATTTGCTGATGAAAGCAAATTTAACATTTTTGGATCAAATGGAAAAAACTACGTATGGAGAAAGACTAATACGGAGCTAGCAGCTAAAAATTTACGAAGCACTGTTAAACACGGTGGTGGTAATGTTATGTTACGGGCTTATATAGCCTCTACCGGAGTTGGAAATTTAGAGTTTATCGAAGGTAATTTGAACAAAAATATATATTTAGACATACTAAAAAGAAATATGGAGGAAAGTGCTGAAAAGTAAAATATTAAAGATAATTTTCGGTTCTACCAGGACAATGGTCCGAAACACAAATCTCGAATTGATCAAAGTTGGCTCATTTGGAATACTCTTCATGTCATGAAAACGCCTGCCCAATCACCAGACATCAATGTTGTTGAAATCTTATGGTCTAAAGTTTAAAGGGAAATCAGAAAATATGAGATTAATAATGTAGCGGATTTAAAAAAGGCATTGTTAGAAGAGTGGAGTAAAATAACTCCAGAGTACACGAAAAAACTCGTAGATTCGATGCCAAAAAGGCTCAAAGCGGTTCTAAAACAAAATGGATATTCTACCGAATATTAATAAATTAATTATACAATGTGATAATATCAGTTACAAACATATGAATTAATTTTTTAAAGAATTTGTAAAACTGTATCATTTTAGCTGTGACAAGTTTTTACGTACAAATTTTGATTTTTGTTACTATTTTGTTATAAATTGAAATTTTATATTTGTTTTGGTTTATGAAATTAACAATTAATACTGAAGCTTATAAAAAATGTAAATTAAAAGTAGATAGTTATAATTGTGTTTTGGATATTTACTTTAAAAAAAATAAAAATTGCTTGCATCATTTTGGCTGTGACCCACTGTAGGTAGTAACATCGTTTGTGGAAGTAGTTGTGCTTCTATTGGAAACACGATATATATGGAGAATTTTAACAAATTTGTGGAGGAAATAAGGTTCAAGAAAAACGTTTAAATTACAACTAAGCATGCTACATATGTACTGTAAAGCAACCCATGATAATAATTTAATTAAAACTAAATTTTACATTGCAGATTTTTGTTATTTTACCAAAAATGAAGACTGGGGAATAACTATTGAATTCGACGTTCATTTTCGAAGGCTATCATTTTCCTATAGTAGACAAAAGAAGAAAAAAGAAAAATGTATGCAATTTTTACTATTCTTTTCTCTTTTGTTTCTACACCTGTTATAGGAAAACGAGGCTCCCCGGATTAAAAAAGGCAGATTTAAAAATGGTGTTTTTTCTGACTTAAAACCAGCGTTTTTATTTCATTTTAAAATAAACTTAAAATCTGTAATGAAAATGAAATAAAAACAAGCTGACTTTTATTAATGCTTATCACAAGTCATTTTGAAAATGATTTAAGAAGTGTGTTTATAAATGGCATAAAAACCCACTTAGTTATGTTTTATATTTTCATTAATGAAACGCATGTATTTATATGTGTATTAAAAACAAATGTAAATTTTATGTTTACAATGTGAAATAAAATATGCTTTTTTTAAGTCCTTTTGAAAATGAATTAAAAATGTATTTGTGACATAAAATATGTTTTTCTTGTGTCATTTTGAAATTAAATTTCGTTTTGTAAATCATTTTTGTTGTCAGATTTTTTTTTTTAAAATATGACTTAAAAAGGTCCTATTTTTTCATATAAAAACGCCAATTTTAAGTCCACCTTTTTAATTTCAGCCTTTTTTAATTCAGGGAGCCGGAACACGATAGCCGTCGAAAATTAACGTCAAATTCAATAGTATGGTCCCAGTTTTCGATTTTAGGCAAATTTTGAAATAAGTTTTTTTCAAAATTTTTCTAGGAGTTCAAAATTTTTGGGGAATGATTTTCTACGAAGTTAATTTTGATTAGATTAATCAATTCAATATAAATGGAGTACAAACAATGGAAGATTGTCTATAGGTATTCGGCTATCGACCTCACATTTGCAATTTAACAAATGGAAACTGTTCTGATCGAGAGATTAGTTTAAACAGCGTTACTGGGTGAAAACGTTATCCATAAAAAATTTCCACAAAGCAATGGATGATTTCTGAAACCCGATGAGAAAATTTAATCAATTAAAACAAATTTCCATTGTTAAACTTGCAACGCGATTGTAGTTCGTTAAAATTGAACGAGACCTACAGTCTTCTCCCGAGCCGAGCATAAAGCCTAGGTGTTATAAGTGAATAGTATGCTAACTATGCGCCTAGCTTTAACGCCTACGTAGACACCTATTTATGACGCCTAAGAACTCCATTTCAGTTATGTTTATTCAACGTTAAAATAAAATGGTGCAAATTCCAAAATAATTAGTCAAAAGCTTCCACGAAACCACAAGTTTTTTATTTGTTTGTATTCACAAAATAAAGCAAAATGAATATCATTGGAGCAATTCATTCTACGTTACTCTGCAAAGTAATTATTTTTTTTTAAAAGCTATCCAGGGCGCTATTTGGGAATTCGATTCGATAACGAGAGTACAAGATTCATATTTGATTTGAATGTGATTCGAACGATTCTTATTTAAATTCTTATACGAATCTAGTACTCTCGTTATCGAATCGAATTCCCAAATAGCCCCCAGATAAAATTTATTAAACTGGATGAGACTTCATGAGCAAAACAAGAGATTGCTGAAATGGTAGAATGGATTTTTAAAATAATTGGGATTGGTTATTTAAATCGCTCATTAATGCACGAGTTAAAAAATATTTAGAGCATCTATAAAAGATTGCAATCATTTGGAAACTAAAGAAAAAATGTTATTCGATTTTAACACTCGTACCGTTATGTTCGGGAAAGACTGTAGACTCACTATTGGTACTAACATCATCAATTTTAACAAATATAGTATTGTAAAAACAAATGAGAAACTATTTAGTTTAATAAATAAAAAATTGAAATGTGCTTACCTTGCCACAAACATGACACGTGTAATCCCGCTCGTTCGTATGAATTTTAGTATGTAACTTCAAATTAGCTGCAAATGCGAATGCTGCTGTACAAAAGTCACACCGATATTTTTTATATCCATTATGTATCGCTAAATGTTGTGTTAATTGGCCGCCGCGCGCAAATGTTTTTTGGCAATATGCACATTTATAGGGTTTCTCGCCAGAATGTATTCGCAAATGTAAACGAAGTCTTTCCTTGATTGGGAACGATTTGTCACAAAAATGGCATATAAATTTAGTATCGGTACCATGTTGCGACGCTATATGATTTTTTAAACAACCTGCTTGCCGAAACTTTTTACTACAATGATCGCATCCATACGGCCGTTCATCACTGTGTATGCGATAATGTTTTCGTAAATCGTTTAATCCCTGAAATATTTTGTGACACACATCACATTGGTAGATTTTTTTGACACGTGGTTTCCGCTTCGCACGTCGCTTTTTTAGCGATTTGGTATCTCCGGTGCCATCAGTAACGGCTGTGGCAACTACTATATCGACTAGATCTTTTGTTTCATTCTCATTTTCATCAATTTTCGTTTTTTTATCAGGCTCACAATTATTTTTACTACCACATTTGATTTCATTTTCGAGATCACATTTTTCAATTTTCATGATAAGTATGATATATGGATTATTTTTATTGTGAGTGATTTAATATGGCACAATATTTATTATAGAACGCGATCAAAACTTATATTTAATTTTTCTTTTTAAGTTTAATTTTTTACTTATTTTGTATGAAAAACCATCACCACCAATAAATTATTTTATATTAAGTTCAAAGTGCAATTTATTAGAAACTATTATGAGGATGTTTTATGTTAGTCTCAATATAATTATTTTTAAATGAATAAAAAAAAATGTTCACCAAAATCACCAGAAATGTTTATATACTAAACTATACAGAGCTGTTTGAATTGTGTTCTGTAGTTTTTGTTGTCATTTAACTAAAATATAGTTCACCAAGTTCAATTTGATTACAATAAAAATAAAATAAAGCTGAAAATATTATGCATGCACATAATTTAGAGGTTTATATAAAGACTCTTTATAACTACAAAAACTATTCCAATTTCCTTTTTTTTTTTTTTTTTTTACTAACAAACTGAATTACTTATTTACTGGCACTAGAAGATGGATATGCTAGACGCACAGCTATGTATTCTAAACAAAATTAAATTCGAATATTTTATTTAATAATATTTTATTTAAAATTCACTTTTATTACAATAAAGAACCGAATTTGACACACAAATTGAAATCTTGTCGCTGAAATAAAGAAAATTTTTGAAATTTTATCTGTTTCTTACATATACTAGATATACAAATTTTATTAACGTGGTTGTTATCTTATCTTTTATTACTGCATATGAGCTCGCGCAGTGTTTAACTTTCTTGAATGGGTTAAATGATTTCATGTTATCATAAATAATAAAAATATACTTGCGATAAGGATAGCCGCAGTGATGTAAATAATATATAGAACACAAAAGTTGTAATAGACTTAAAAATTAACAATCAAAAGATTTCAATGCACTACACTTACTGAGACGAGAAACTGGCTACTTGTAAAATGAATGCTTAAAACATACTTTGTGTATTGATAATAATTGTTTGTAAACGCGTATGATGTGTATTAAAAAAGCATTTACTCGTATTATGTATGCTGAGTATAATCGCTTTATTTAAATATATAGTATATATTTGATTAATGTATAATATCTATAAAAATTATTTAAAACGAAAATTAAATATTGATAAAATTAAATAAATAAATGATAAAGATTATCTATTCAGTATATTCACATTCAAACATAATATTTGGGACGTGATTACTTAGGAACCTTAGAGTCCCGAATTGTATAAGAACTGAGGGAAAACTACTGCAAGATGAACTCATATTACGCAGGCATCTTCTCCACTCCAAGATGGATAAATTCTTATCAGTAAGGAATGGAGTTTTTGAAAAATAACTGAATTTACTGAAAAACCCCAGTCGGGTATAAACCGTATATTGTCAAAAATTAATGAGTTGTTTTTCAATGCTCGTTGGAAACAATTTTATTTTGGAATTGTTTTTACCTTCTTTCGCTTTTATAAATTGGATCTTTTTGTCTTCACTGCCATTACCATAATTAGGCGAAATACTCCCGTCGACGAAAACTAGTATATAGCCCCTATATTAGGCGTTTTCGGAAATATCCCATGGTAACTTTTGAGTAATTTTAATTTTTGGTAACAAAAGTTACTCAAGTTACCCTGGCACAAAAGGTAAGTTTACATTTCGCGTGGTAATATTTATATTCAGCACAATTCAATTACGTATTTGAACAAATATGTACATTTTTTCTGTATTTTTTTTAATAGTTTATGCTTTGTAAGTTTTTACTTTAACACAAATTGACAGAAACGCAGAAATATAAAAAACAACTAAAAGTAAATTACCCTAAAGTTAGTCTACATGCGTGTTCGGAAATAGATTTGGTAATTTTTTGTCAGCAAGTTACCCAAAAGTTACCATGGGATAATTCCGAAAACGCCTATTATAACAAATTTATAAAAATGGCAAATTATAAAAAATAACCGCTATTCTAAAAAGACCACAACCAAGAAAATCTAATTCGAATTGGAATCTGTAGAATTTTGCTTCATTACATTATTCACTGTAAAACTAGCAAAATATATTCAAAAATTTATGTTTGCGCTTGGTTGAGCGTGGAAGATAGAGAGAGAGAGATAATGCATCAACAGCTTCACCATCAACAGCCCTGGGACCTGCCTAGGAAGGAATGGAGTAATCAATCATTAATCCGGATATAAAACTGATTATGTAATCTCAGAAATGAGCTGGTCAAATCCCTCCATGGGATGTAGAACCAGCAAAATAAAATAAAATAAAATAAAAATTAAAAAAACTCACAATATATTGATTCGAATTATATATTAATATTCGAAAATTACATTTTATTAAAAATTAGGCAGGTAGGAAGAGTATTGAGAACTAGCCATAAATCTGGTGGGCAAAAATTTAGGCTTTTGCATTTCTGTATCAGAATTTTTATTTAGATAAGGCCGTGCCGTGCTAAACATTCTTATAAAAAATAATCAATATTCTTTCGAGTTATATGTGCCATTTAGACGTCACATTTGACCCAACTTTACCAGTCGTCAACTGAGACTAGGGAAAGTAAGGAAAACGACACAACTAAAAAACACGAAGCTCATTTCAGATACACGAAAAACTTTTTTGGTTTATTATTTTAATTTTCAAATAAATTAAGTGTTTATATTTCAATACAATATAGCAGTATCCCTAACTTTTAAAGACCTCTTCTTTGACCACTTCTAAGTCTAAACTCTTTTTTATACTAATAAATTTTACAGCGAGAGCACAGAGGTATAGGTCCTAATAACAACAGTTTGAATTGTATGTTACCGTTAGATGTAAAACATCAAACTGAATGTTTTTTGATAGATGTATTGCTGTGTATTGCGATTTTGAACAATTTGAAAAGTGATCAATTCTTGCGGTAATTTTTTAGATTTGTGTTTTTTAAACAAAGATGTGTGAAATTTCTTCTGTGAATGTATCTAAAAGGAAGCTAACTTGTAATTCAGAAAAAACAGCCTTAATTGTATAGTAATATTAAGGATAGGTATTTTTAAGTTTATTATTTGATCAATCACTAATTGTAATTTTTCTTAAAAACTGGAAGGAACCAATAATAGTTTCAATTTTTTAAAATTTGATTACCTATTTCTTAACTATAAGCAATTGAAGTCTATTAAGCAGCTTGGATTTATAACACAAACAATTAAATGTCACACACAGTCTTTAGGCAACCGTCTAATATAGTTGCCACATAATTTAGTTATTACAAAATAGTTGGACCTTATCTAAAATTTTCATAATATGAATTTTCTATTTCGATCTTAGACATATATCTTAAAACTCAAATAATAAAACTTGAGTAAAATGGTCCTATTATTTTAAATTATACAGTGCAATATTAACTTGTCGTTTTGAATAGTACATACATATATTGGAAAGACAGACAAAAGGTTTCAATTGTGTCACGGTTGTAAATCAAAAATTCACTTTAATCACTTTTTTAATACTGTCCCAGTAAAACTAAACAACCAAAATAATTAATCGTATAAATGTTAATTAGTTTTGCAAAGTAGTCTTCAAAAAAAAATTATGATGTTCAACGGAGCTGCGCTTTTTCTTGTAAATATATAAATATAATATCAGGACGTCCGAAAATCAGAGAAATTATTTTACAACAGAAAATATAGTTTATTTAGTACATATTATAATATATATTTTGATTGCCAACCAATTAAAAATTTAAATATGCACCGACACGCAAGTATACAAATAATACTCAATTAACTATATTCTTTAATTTGACATCATTAGATTTTATTTTTTTAACCACTGCCACCACACCACAAATTACATATTTGAATTATTTTTGATAACAAAAAAGTAAACGCGAAAAATATTTAAGTATTATAACTCGCGCAGATTACAAAATGTTCCAACGCTTATGAACATAAATAACAACCACAAGTTCAATGGATCTTATCGGCGATAAACAAACATTACTAATTCAAATTAAATAATTTGATAACGCATTATACTCAAATATCTTACGTTAATTTTGTAATGTTGCATCGTTTCTACAAATAATTTTGCGCGAATAGTTAATATTTTGTATGCACGTCTGCGTCAAATATATATACTATAAATTAAAAATTATTTCAATTCAATGTCAAAGTTTAATAAATTATTGTTACACACGCCATCGATCAAATCACATAACTTCTTAAATAAACTTCGATGACTGAAATTGAAAAACGACAATATTCAAACTGATTTTAAAAAATAATAATAACAAATATTTTACGACCTTTTCCTTTAACCCATTCAGAAAATTTGTGCTTAAGAAAATAAAACAAAACCGTTTTTATTATGAATTTCCATGCAATATATTTATATATTCTGTGACTCATAAACTAAACTAAAATGCCAACCATATACTATATTAAAGATATAATATAATGTTCTACATAAATACAATGCACGAAAGAAATATTAAAGCAATGGCATATTAGAATATTAATAAAACTATTTCAAGCAATTTACATTACTAACTAATAAAAACCAAATCATACACACACATATCATCGTAATTTAAAATAAACTCAATACTCACCATTATTTTAATTTAATGATCCGGATAAATAATTTGTATTGAATTTATACAGCAACAATAACAAAAATATTATTTAATAAAAACATCTTGAACGATATTCTCGACTTGTGTATAAAAAAAAATCTTGAAGATTGCATGCATCATTGAAATTCTTTGTTTTTGCCTTTAAATCTTATATGTAAACACTTAATGCTTTAATAAGGGATGTGACTCACTTATACGCGAATCATTTTGATTTTTGGTTGGGCACTCATCGATCACGATCTTACCGAAGGTTTGGTCTAATCGTAGCGAAATAGTTATCTAGAGACCATGCATTATTAAATCATAAATAGCCGAATAATTAGATAACGGTATAGCTTACTTATTAAATGGTACTAATAATTTAAATTAATTCGGACCGTATGGACGACGAACCCAGGTAAAATTGTTTAGATATACATAGTATTCACATTGTCAGAGGACAACAATATCTATTCGAATCAATTAATATGTAAACAGTTTACCGATTTAGAATAAAAGTTTGCTAAACCAACACAATGAGCCCTTAAGGGCATACTAAATTATTAATGTAGCATGACTTGTGAGCTTTACTTGTGTGAAGCACTTTGAATCATCTAGACTCAATTTTGATAAATTTTATTTTATTTTCTTGGTGCTTTTCAAGATAGTCTGGTCGAATGCCGCTAATAATTCTATCCAGCTATTGCTCGTGTTACAACAATTACTTTTATGGACTAACCCTAATTTTTTTTGTGCGTCACAAATACAGCTGACAATAAATAAGCCAACTCCAATAATCAAAATAGCTAGCTGGAAAAACGTAGTAAAAAACTGCTAAAAATTTATTTCATATTAAAAATATGAATCTTACAAATTAAAGTCACATCATCTAAAAGCGTTCGAAACAATGGCCTAGTTAAACGCTCTCTTTCGAAATCTATTGAGCTTTACCAGGACGAACCTGTTGCAGGCTTCCAATAAAAAAAACAGAAATACTTTTTTATGTTTCCTATTATATTGTTTAAAATAAAATTTTCTTGTCCTGTTCGTCTTCTCTTTCATTACTGGCATCATAAAATTGCGTTATTTAGAATCTCTTTAGAACTATTTCCAAATCCTGCTGCGTCTAGGACAATCTATGTATATCCCTTTTCCTGCCGGCTCACTGAGTATGGCAAAAGAATCACGTCAAAAATTTATTTTTGTTTGTTTTTTGAGCCAACTTACACGTTTGTGCATTCGTTTCAATGTTATTTTCGTCCGAAAAAAACACTATAACTGTACACACAATTGTGTGGTTTGGACTTAAATTGAGCCACAAAATTTAGTAGTAAAAGGGATATAATATATTCTAAGAAATGTTTCGCACTCATCTCCATTCTTAATCTTACTTCATGCTGTAATAATTTATTTCTGTAGTTTTTTTTTTTTTTTATGCCAGCCTATATTGGCGTGGAAGATGGGTCGGCCCATGAGTTTTGCACTCTTGACAGGGGGGTTATACCATTTCACATAGATTTGTTCCATTTCACCACAGATCGTAATCTGTTGATGAAAATTCTTTTTACAACCCGCCCCTATTGGGATTCGAACCCGATACCTTCCGATCCAAACGCCAAACCTTTAACCACTGTGTCATTTGGTCGGTAATTACTGTAGTTGTTCGAATTAAACCTTTGCTGTCGCCTTGTTTTAAGTTAAATGCAGAAATATATAGTAAATAGAGTAGCGTTCTGTATGCTCGAGTTATCAAGTCGGTTTGGCTCTTAGTTGTGTTTTCACGCTTTTTTGTACTTGAAAATGTAATTAATAACAACTAATAAAAGTAAATAAATCAAATTTTTTGTTGTTACTTTGAGCACAATATTTATTCCTATTCAGTACGGGAATAGCTTGCACCAAACTAAGCCACTTAAAGAATAATATAAGTATATTACCTACACCAACGTAAACTAATTATGTACTAGAAATAGGCCGACTTTTCCATAGTAAATTTGCTCTTCTAAAGGATGAAACACACCAAGAGCAGCACAATATATTCCAAACAATCCACACTAACGACTACGAATGAGCGTGCACATCCACCACTGCAGCAGTTTGTTTTGTTTTAGTAGTATAATGCACTTGCCTCAATTTTATTGAGATTATTACCCCAATTGCCGAAGTCGTCTCATTTCAAGTGACGTGCCTACAGTTGTAGTTGTGACTATAGGCGTAAGATACGACTATGATAATAGCAAAAATGAAGTAACGTGACTATAGTGGTATAAAATGACATAGGACGACTATGACAATTGGGGTGTATTAGTAGCATCAAAGAGCTAGTTTACATCGCTAAAAAATTTAGTGGACTGACCTAAATAGCGACCCATTTTAGTCCCGTTTACATCACAAAAATTATAGGTCACATTTGGGTTGCATAACGAGATTTATGTGCACCATCTATTGAATAATACTAAAAGTATTGCTTATGTTCTCATCGCAATTCATAATTTTCTCATAAATAATTCCTGTAACATTTTCGAAATTATATTCACTCATTTAATTTTTTTAAATTTGACTCATTTAATAACTGTCCCTCCAGGCGCAAAAATGTATACACTAAAAATGTGCGGTTTACGAACAGTTTACGCACATTAATTTTGATACCACACTACTACACCGATACTTAATTTTTATTATCACATATTACAGTATATTTTGCTTTCTTTGCATATTTTATATTTTAAAGAGTCGTAGTTTAAGTTTTTGTGTGCAATTAATTTATTCGTGATTGATCATATTATATTGTTGGTCGAACTTTTACCTTAAAATAAGGACGTTCATTTGTTATGCCTCAGTAAGAATATTCCTATTAGGTAAGAAAAATTGTGTAGCTTCATGCTTTAAATTTGTAATTAGCTTTTTTGTGTTTCAGGTATGAATGGTCATTTGGGATAATACAGCTAGTAGACTAAATGTACGATAAATTGCTATTTAGAACATAGGATTTAATAATATGCGAGTTTTTGATGTGATAAAATATTTGTGAATTAAAATTAAGTATAATTACTTTATGCGGCAGAATTAAAAGTCCTTTTGAAATTAATTTTATTATTATATTATATTAATTAAGATAGATTTTATTTAAATAAATACAAGATGAAAATATTATTGGTTTTTTTATTTGACAATAAAGTAATTCCGACGAATTAAACCGAGCGTAAAAGTCACACGCAGGTGACTCGCCAAAGATACGCAAATACGGCTCATAAATGTTACATATTTGTCGTACACATTATGAACAGTTTATAGACACTAACACATAGAAAAGTCTTCGCTAATTTGTTTCACTTTTCATGAGACAAAAATATACTTTACGTACCACATCCGTACCGTTTATGCGTAACGTTTGCGAATACTTTAGTAGAGTTAAGTCTTCGTAAACCGTACGTTAATGTTACGCCTGGCCTGGAGGGGTAATACTAAATTGCATGCTCTTATGTTTAATTAACATCAATGCCGCTACTGACATCTATTTCATGATATGAAAACCTTTTAGGTCGGTATCGTTTACATCACATTTTTGATCGACCTAATTTGGGTCAGTCCACACAAAAAAGTTACCCAACCTAATTTGGGTAACTAGCGTTTACATCATGTGTTTAGGTCAGATATAGTGTATAGTCGTGGATCAAATATGTCGATGTAAACTTACTCAAAGATTAGTAAATTGAGCTGCTGGGTGTGGAATCTATTGATGCCGCGATAAAAGCAGCTTTATTCAATAAAATTTCTTTATATTTAAATTTGTCTATTAAATTTATAAAATATTTGATTTCTTTTATTGGAAATACCTATATGTATTTATAATCGAACTATAATTTTGTTTCATTACATAATTTTGTTTCATTACATTTATTCGCTTATAATATTTAATATTTAAATATGTAAATAATCAATATAATTTGCTGCTCGCTGCTGCTGCTTGGTGTGTCTCATCGATACATCATATAACTAACAATAACTATAAAGGGGATTACTCCTACTTTCCATAGTGAGATGGCGCAATAACTGGCAGCTTATGTTGTAAAACAATTTCAATGAAAAATCTAAAGATGTATCTCAAATCGCTTATTGGGTTTTAACGGAAAATGAATCCAAAGCATTTTGTACTTTTTGCTTTCCTTCCCTTTAAACATTGCGAATCGAAAACGATGTTTTGTATGAAGAAGTTTCAAAGTTTACGTATCGTTTTCGAATCGCAATGTTTAGAGGGTTATTATTGTAGTTAAATGTCTTATTTTGGTGGTTTAGCATACAAAATTACGATATTCATGTAAAAAAAATAAGTTTTTATTAAGTATAAGCGTCGAATAAATAAAAACCATAAGTACATTTCATTTAACTTACTATGTAGTGCTACACTGTGCCCGTTGTGGGTGCGACTTTTTATACCAATTTCTTTATTTCTTTTCCTGCCCGGTAACACAATTGTGTGAGTACAGCAAAAGAACCATGTCAAAAATTTATTTTTGTATGTTTTTTGAACCAACGTACACATTTGTGTATGCCGTTCAAACTTATTTTCGTCCGAAAAAAACACTATAAAGATACATACAATTGTGTTGGTTGTACTTCAAATCAAGCGAAATTTTTTATCAAAAACGCCATTACATACTATGGTTTTATATTCACAGATTTGTGTGGTTTGGACTTAAATTGAGCCATTTTTTTTTTTTTTTGGTTGAAAAAGAAAAGGGTTATAGTTATTGCAGTTATGTGGTTAACATACTGCAGTTATGTGGTTAACACAAGTTGTTGTACTCCTTGGTAAATGAATTTCTGAACCACTACTAAAGGGTAGTAGTAGTGTTTTGAATTTTTACAAATATTTTATATGTAAACTATTATTGCGACGAAAAACTACTATTAATAAGAAAGGAATTCTCTTATTTAAAAGTTGAAGCAGTACGAGATATTAAAAATTTGTTTATGTATATATTGTTTTGTTATTTTTGTTTATTGTGGATTAACCTACGGTTGCATAAACATACCACCTTATTTTATTTAACTTTTGTTTGAACTTTTATATTTTTAAAATTTCCCTAATGCACGTAGAGTACCAGTGGCAGTCAGTACTGCTTACTACGTTACTAATATCATTTTCTGTGACAGCAAAATATTGATCCCGGATCAATAATATGTCGTCATTTTTGATCCAACATGGCTTCTTTGTTTACATTTTTTGCCTTTTTATTTTTTGATCGCGGATCATGAAAAAATACAAAAAATTTGTTGGATTTTTTTTGATGTTTACTTACACATATTGTGATATAGTGTGAGTAAACGTCAAAAAAATCAAACAAATTTTTCGGATTTTTTAATTGATCCGGGATCAAAAAATAAAAAGACAAAAAATGTAAACAAAGAAGCCATGTTGGATCAAAAATGACGTCATATTATTCATCCGGGATCAATATTTTGCTGTCACAGAAAATGATATAAATTTATGTTGACAGTTTCTTTTCTGAACTGTAGATGGTAGCAATGTTCGTAAAGTTTTTGAGATTTAACGAAACGCATAATTAAATAATAAATTAATTCTTGCCAATAGCTCGTAATATAAATTCTAAATGAAATTATTGTAGAATTTACTGCTTCTCCATCGCGATTAACATTTTACGAAAAAAGATTATAGGACTATTCCAAATTGAACCATTTAAAATTCACTGGCAACTTTTTCCAAAATAAATAAAACAGTTTCAAATGCAAACAAAACATTTTCTATTTCAAATTAAACTTTTCATATAAGAAATTCAACATTTTCAAATTCAAATTAAACTTTTTAAAAATCAAAGTTAAAAATAAATATTTAAAAAATAATCGTTACAATAAGTGGTTTTCTTTTCATAGCGGTATTTCATTATATTATACATATGTATTTACAATTTATAATATGTAACTGCAAATTGCCTATATTTTGGCTATTACGTTTGTTAGTGATCTGTAAACCAATTTGCGTATAAGAGGCACAAAAACTACAACCAAATTGTTAACCGATTAATTAACCTTTTCAATGAACCCCCCAACATATTATTATTCAAATTAAATTTAATTGACATGAAATAGAAAAAATATAACAAAATCCAGTTGATGCAATTTCATTTCGAATAACTTAAATAGTCAATCAAGAGAGGAAACTAATATTTAAAAAAATTGCAGTCTCCCAATCGATTTTTAATTTCTTGCAATAATTACATAATACAGTAAGACCTCAAACAGTAGTCAATTTAACGGTCGAAACAAAGAATTTCAATAAAATAATCACCCGTTTGTATAATTATGAACAAGTAAAAAATTACGAATGGTTTACTGTACTTCACAGAACAGTAACACCAAAGCATATTCCACTTACCTCTTATCACAATCACAATACGTATAACAACAAAACTTATCACAATACAATATAAAATCAATAACCAAACATTTAGCATTTACTTATAAAAAACTTACAATTTATTGTAACGAAATATTCATCTAGACTTTGTTTAAGATAAATTATAGTTTTATACTTGCCATTTTTATAAAATTAATCACAAATTCTTATTTATAGAATGTATTTTTTTAAGTATTTCAGTGAATTAAATGTCAAACAAAATGATAATATTCATGCAATTTTCATTCAATGATTATGAATTTTACTAATATCACATTCCATTTTTAATTTAGATTAATTGATTATTTTATTTTAATATATAGATCACGTCATAAATTACTTACTTAAAATTTAAAGTAAGATATAAATAAATTTAATTTTAAGAAAAAACTCGTGTGTAAATCAAATAAAATGAAATCTTTAGTTTTTCGGTTCGTATGAATGAAAGTAAAATTTTGTCGCTGTGTGAGTTAATTTTGTATACAATTTTCGTGTGTAAATACGAATAAAAACAAAAAACCAAAGGGAAAAGAATGATTATAATGTGTGTGCGCGTGTGTGTGTGCGAACGATTTGTAGCTACTTGAATTGTGAGCAAAAATTGAGCAAATATTTGACATTTTGTTGGGTGTTGGGTACGTTCAATAATTTATTGAATTTCATTTTACGGTTGATAAAAAATGTAATTTATTTTAATTGATTTTCTCATTTTTTTATCAACATGATTTATATTGTCAGTGTCACGCTAAGTGATTTTTTTTTGTTTATAAGTTATAGCTGGGAAATAAATATTTCAAAATGTTTTTGTTATAATCGGATAGTGATTATTGAAAATAAATGGAACACAACAGTATAAAATGTGGATGCAATGCTCCTATCGAATGTATACGTTTGAAACAAGTTTTAAAACAAATATTAAAGTTTAGGTTCTGATTGCAAGTTGCTTTGAAATTAAAACGAATAAAGACAATTTTTGTTAGATTTTTTATATTAAATGTTGTATTTGGCAAGTTAATAAAACATCCGTTGTCTTAAGGGATTTGTTTATAATAACCGTAAAGCCAAGAAAAATCATTGAATAAATAAATATTCACAGAACAAAAAATTACGCTTTATGTGTTTGAATAAATTCAGCCGCAAAATAAAAATTGATCGAAAATTAATTAAATGTAATCACGAGCGAGATAAAGAATAAATAGCAGTACTTTCAAGACATATTCGGACAAACCATAATATTTTTTAAATTGGTATTTTATGTTTTTAAAAATGCTTTTGTTCACAAGAACCAGCTTTATTTGATTCTGGTTGCAAGCTGGTTAGTTATGATTACTCCGAGTATCACATCCCTCATATTAAGTCTTCTAAATATAAAAAAGAGACGAGCATTACAAAATTTGGACAAAGTAGTTTAAAAATTTATAAAACCTCTTCTTTAGAAACCTAAATAAAATATTTTATATTGTTTTTGCGAACCATTTTCAGTAGGCGGCACCTCTACCGATTTAACCGATTTTATATAATAATAATATATAACGATAATCAGCCAACAAATTGTTTCTCATTGCGGCGAGAAAATATTAAAAATGGTAATGGATAAGCAAGGAAAATTTAATTTATCTTTACACTGTCAAATTTATAACGTTAAAAATAATATTTGCTACGTATTATATTTTGATAGCTAGTATACTGAAATATTTTAATAAACTATTATACTATCTACTTTGGTTTTCCATCGTAATACTTTAGTATTATAATACTATTATACTTGTATACTATGTCGATGGAAACCCGGTATTAGTAGAAATTTAATCGATCATATTCAATATATATCTTATAACGCTATACAGGAAATTGGTCGGTTTTTCCATAGTAAATTTGCTCGTCAACATCTCACAAGTTTGTCATGTCATAGTTGTACTGTTTGGTAAATGAACTTCAGTTTCTTCTTTATTTCTTATACAGTGTATATAAATTTGAACCTTATTAGTAACATTAGCCTTGTAACAAAAAATCGAATGATCAAAATGATTAACTATATTAAGAAATGGTCGACTTGTAACCAATATTCATTCGATTGACCATTACTTAATACTCGAATAGGTAAAAAAATATTAAGCACGCGACTGTATGTCAAATAATAAGTTGTTCTTTCAGTCAACTTGGAATCAATTTCCGACTGAATAAATATTTGGTTTTTCATATATCGTACACTGTATAATACAAATATGTATACGAATTTAAACCAATATACGAATGTAATTAAGTCTAGTGAAAGACTTTATATATAATCATAATCAGATGCTAACAACTTCCTTTTTAAATTTATAGTTTTCGAATCCGACGTGAATGTCACTAATAAGGATTGAGCCGTTTGATCAAAAATATTTTATTTATATTGTATCTATAAAACCATTACAATAGAAAACAAAATAGTTTCTTTTGTTTGGAAAATAAATCAACTTTTACGCCATTTGTCATTGGACGCCATTTGTCCACATTTACTTCATTTAATTTATTTTCGAGCGCATATTTTATCCTACTTTTACTATCCTCCATCGTAAGAAAGTAAATTTATATGTTGTTCTAAGAAGATCAAATCTCAGGTAGCACCTGCCCTAAAACAAATTACAGATTTTTATCTATTTAAGTATGGAGTTTATTGAAAAAGCTACGTTGATATAAATTTGAATCGAAATTAATTAATTGTTTAGCAAAACGAAAATTTTTCGCATAATGTCGAGTAGCTATACTCGTCATGAAGATAAAAAAAGTTTAAAGATAAAAAATATTACATTCGTATTATTATTCAACGAATCAATTTTATTTTTTCCCCTGAAGAAGGTCAAATATAGATCATTTAAAAAATATAATTTTAAAATTTTAGTTACTCTGGTAACTTCATTTATTTTAATTCGCGCAATAGCTTATATTGTCCTCGCTGAAAAATAATTAAGCAGAGAGAAAACGTTTTTCGAAACAAAATTAAACAGTTAAAGGATTAATAAGATAAATTGGTTTTAATATATGTATATGTATATTTAATAGCTTGTTGTTGTTTTTGTAAAATAAAATTGAAAACTTATCGATATATCGATATTTTTTTTTTTAATAAAGTGCAACCAATTTCCTTTTTTTTAACACACGCTCTCCACCTGCCATTAAAATCAAGTTATACCATTAAAATTCGAACAGTAGCACGTGGAGACGCAAATTTGCAGCTAGTTGACATCTGTCGTACAATCATTTTCTGCCGAGATGTTAATTGTTTTGTATGCCAGATATTGACTAGATGATATTTATATATAGTAAACTTAATTTAATTGTGACAATGAGTTCAAAACAAGAAATATTAAAACTTATGGAAGTGTATATAGAGCATTTTTACAATAGATTTTTAATATAATAAAACAAGCGACGCTTTGGAATACCAAAACACAAATAACTTTTAAACGTCAAATCTATGGTACGTTTACCATACTTGACGCCATTTTTATTATTTTGTATATCAGTTATATTAATGTTATGGCAGACAATTATGTCAAGTGGAGAGGACGGATAAAGCTATAACCAGCGAGTCTGTAAGAAATTTAAGTAACAAAGCGACATCTGAAAAATGTACGACATTACTGAGATAGATTCATTTTTGACGCAAATCGTGGTGTGGTTAGTTTGTAATTTTGCAGATTGACATTTCAAAATTCAATTGACAATAATAATCGTATTACAGATTCGCTGGTCAAACTGTCAAATATTCTGTAACAAAACGTTCTCGTTAAATTCTGTAAGGTTTCGTTACTGACTGTTACAGTCTAGCTGGTTATAGCTTAAGTTGTACAAAACAATAAACAGAAAACAAATGTACAATACAGAGAGTTCGAAATCGAATATTTAAATGATTCGTTCGAGTTCAATTTGAGAAAAAAACTCAGTTTCATCTAACTTTTATTTTAGGTGGTTTAATTTTTTAAAACGTGATAGCTTTAAAGTAAAATGAAGATCAGGCTGTAGTTGGTGTTGCAGAATCCCCAGTAGAAAGTATTTGTGACAGTGCTGATCGTGTTTTGGACTAGCAAACAAAAAAAAAGCATTAGAAGACCATCCGCGATTTCCAATTGAGCGTCGCCAAAAAGAACGCACTTGATAAAGTATTGTTAAATATGGTGCATGACAGGCCTCCCTCATTCAACTATTTTGCTTACCCGTTCAAGAAAGAAATCCGGGAATTGTGAATAGGAACCGAAATAGTTAAGGAATTAAATTCAAAGTTTGGTAACCTTACTATTAATATAGTGAAGGATTCCTTTAAATACCTCAGAGACCAATACACGTGCAAGCAGCTCTGGCGAGTGCCAAGAATTACGCCAAAGCATTAAAATATATTACGGCAACTAGACAGCGTGACGGCTAAAAGAAAGTATGTAATTTTATTAGGGTTTATTGTGTATTTTTAATTAGTAATGTATGTTAATTTTGTAGACAAATTACCAACCTAGAGTAAAAGGAAACAACAAGCTCTTTCACAGCCATTTAGGTGGATACATACTTGCTAAAATAAATGTGCGAATTTAATTATAACATAGTGTTTTTCTTTCCTTTTAGAATACATTCCACCTCAAAAAAGAAACAGACCTTGTTCTACTTTGTCCAATAGTAGACCAAATACTGGTTTATCGGAAGACAATTCCAGCTCAAGTGTTAGTGGATCGATCGACAAGATAGTAGCAGCGGATAAGTGCAACCCAACAAAGCGACTCTATACCAAACGACCGAGCACGTTATTTTGGGAATGTTGTGGCATTATCCATGCGAGGGTTTAGTGTTGTCAAATTCTTGGAGGCTTCCATATTGATAAGCAAATATTTTCAAGAGAAGATGATGAATTGCAATAAATAGTTGTTTCTTACGTAAAATTCAACTGTTCTTTATTAAGGGTTAATCAAGCGTTTATTATCAATATAAATCAATTTAAAAAAACAGAAATTGCCTGTTAATTTGCCTGTTTGGATATCAATTTAGAAAAACTTAAATTACCTGTTGATTTCCCAGAGTAAGGGATCGTTTTAAGACTTATAAATATACATACACAATTTTTAATGAGAGTAAAACTGCCCCCCTCCTCACCCCTCCACAATTTCTTTTTGCAACACTTTACGGTCCCTATGCTCCTATATCAATTGGTAAGAACCTAAGATGATTGAAAAATAGTTTTTATAATTGAAATATTTGAATCCTGAATGTGATGGTGCCTACAAATAAATAAAAATATTTATATTATGAAAATGCATAACAAGACAAAATTAATAGAATATAATAATGAAAACTTACAACACGGACATGTTCCCATCAATAGCTCCAACACAGTTGGGTAAGTTCCACCGGTGGTCGAATCCTTCAGCTGTTTCCAACCACGTAGTTTTAGTTGGAGCTGTGATTTATTAATAAACGATAAATATTTAATATGTAAGATTGAATTGCCTGAACGCATTCGGGTAAAATTAAAAAATACTTCGAGATCGTTAAGATCATCTAACATAACTTCGGCACCACCCTCTAAATAAAAAATTGAATTCGCAAAATACGGTACTTATACGAACTATTAACGAACCATTTTTTTTTTGCTTTCTCCCATTTTAAAGGGATACAACGATTCCATGACCTAAATCATTTAATATTCGTGGCTCGAGCGAAGATGCCATATTGTGATTTATGTTATTAACTTTTAAGTTAATTTAGGAAAGTATTTTATACATTTTTTAAGTATTCTATATTTACGGAATTTAATTTATATTTCTATCGTTCAAGATAAAAACATCAATAAATTATAAAATAAAAAATTTAATAAAATGTGTGCCGAAAATGAATTATAATCGAAGCCGAATAGTCAAGAAGGGAATCTCGAAACATCACCGGATTTGTTATGAGAACGACATATCACAATGATTTATGGAATTTTAATTCTATTATAAAATAAGTATGAAAAACAGTAATTTTGAAAATAAAATAATATAAATTATAAATTTTATTTTTCGTTTCTAAATACTTCCAACATTCTTTTAAACTTCGATAAAATTATTGGAAATCATATGCAAAAGTATTGCGTTGGTGAATTGCAATAGTGTTACGTTTGCGTATCTTTAAAAGTGAATATTATGCGGACGATTATTTCGTTAAAAAGTCTAATTATCTTAGGATAAGAACACCGTAAACGGTGCGTTTTTGGGCTGCAAAATCGATTCGTTTGCGAACTATTGTATGAAGTGTATTTTTCGTTTATGGTTCGTAAACCGTTCTCCTTGTTTAGCGGCCATATTCGTATGGGTTATATTCAGACAAAATTCTCCGTATCTACCATCTACGTTTTTTACATATTTTCGTTGACACTTTTAGGTGCATTTTTAATTGGACGTGGAAATATGGGTCAGTAAGATAACACCAGCTGCTCTAATAATGGCCAATAACTCAGTATTACTGTCCATTAACTGTAATGGCGTCTCTTTGGTTGGTGTTCGTTCGTTCGTTCTGACAATTTTTTCGACCAATCTATTGCTCAAAAATGATAAGCCGACATGTTGCAACTATCACTTTTTTCGCTTCGATGCATTTTCGATGGAATAACGGTATTTTAGAAGCAATATGTTTACAAAAAAAATAGTTTTACTTCTAAAATACCGTTATTCCATCGAAAATGCATCGAATTGAAAAAAGTGATAGTTACAACATGTTGGCTATGATTTTTTCATCTGGATTTTTCCACAAGAGATGATTGGTCGAAAAAATGACCGAGCAGACGAACGAACGCAACCATAAAGGCGTTTTAAACGTCGATTATTGCTCTAGTTCAGGGGGCGAATCATGTAAGCATTACGAGTTTCGACTCAAACTAATTTTGACAAATTGTCAATGAAAACAAGAAAAAATAGATAGTACGACTTTTGTCTCGAATTTATAAATGTGTACGACTAAAACAACAACAAAAAATCGAAATTACAATTCAAAATGCTTTAAATAAAAAGGCCTTTTAACGTCATTTGTCGTAACTCGACTCGTAATGCGTGAATTCCAGTGAAACAATTTTTTCAGTAAAATTAACATGAGATAAAAATATAAATTCTTTACTTGTTAGAAAGAAACAAAAAAAATTTCAGTAAAATTTACTGGCAGTAAGCGGGGAAAATGTTGCCATAAAAAGTGTAAAACCCAATATTTTTTATAGCAACATTTGTTTGTCTTTATCACTCTAACGTAATTTTGATATGTATACTCTCCTCTTTTCGGTTTCTCAGTATTTTTTACTGAAAAAAATTGTTTCACTGTGGAATTCTCGCTTAATGCTTACATAATTCGCCTCCAGATCTACTATTTCATACCAAACAAAATTATGTACTACGTTTCCATGGACATGGATAAGAGTTAAGAGTTTCGTTGAGTTTTGTCGAGTTATTCCATGATAAATTTGTTTTGACAGTTTAGGCGGTATTATGTTTTTGTCAGTCTTTTTACATTTTAATCTGTTTCGTGAATATTTCAACCCGTGTTTATTTTAACTACATATATTATGTTTCTTTATAATAATACTATTTTTTATAATAATACATACATATTTTCTGAATAGTGTAATTTTTCTTTTGACAGATAGAATCTCATTTAACCCAACTACTTTCGTTAAGTTAAGGAGGATTAAGAAATTTAACGAAAACTCTAAATCCAACTCGTTTCCATGATGAGATAATACGAGATAATCCCGGTTAACTCTGTCATGGAAACACCGTAATGGAAACACCATAAATGATTGTTGACGTTAAATTGTTTTTCTGATTTGTATGTATATATGATTTGGATATTAGGTGATGATAGATGAAAATATTTTATTCTTTGGGCATAAAATCAAGATAGAGATTTTAACTACATAATAACATTGAAGGTACATGATACTACAGAAGTCAGTAAAAGCAACCTTTCATCTATTTTTCTTAAACAATTCATGAATATATTCAATCATTGTTCCACCTAAAGTTTAAATACATTTTATTTGAACATAAATATATATATATATATATATATATATATATATATATATATATATATATATATATATATATATATATATATATATATATATATTTATATATATAAATATATATATATATATATATATATATATATATATATATATATATATATATATATATATATATATATATATATATATAATTATTAAATTGCTTTATGTGGATTGCCGCTAAATTAACGTAACTATATATATATATTTTTTGGCGTTGGAAGTATATTTAAATAAAAAATTACATTAAACATTCAGAAATATAAATACACAAATTTTACTGACCTGAAGGGTTTATGTGCTTCAGAAACTCCCTATTATGGAAGCAAAATCTTCACAAGAATGGTAGGTATGTGAAGCTAGCACCCTTCCCAGTTTTGCACGCTCATTAATAAGTTGTCCATCCCCAAAAAGCACTAAAAAATGAGTGAAACTTGAGCTAGAACCCCCAACAATCGCAACCTCCAAATCGAAATTTAAAGAAATTATAATTATATACGCTGAAAGAATTGATTGAAGTTTGAAAAATAATTTAAAGAAGTGAGTTATCGTGTTAAATATTTAAATGTTGTACATAGCACTCTCAAATGGCAATTTAAATATTTTTTATATGATTTAAAATTATCCGTATTATGTGGATGAATAATTTTGTCTACCCTATAAATGAGTTATATTTTACAACTATACAGGTGCAGCTCGCCCAATAATTAGTTTTGCCCACCTTTATAACCCTGTGAACGGGATATGAAGCATCTCTTTCTTTTGAGTTAAATTGTATGTTCGTAAATTGTGTATACTGCGTTGTCAATTTGATGAGTTATGGTTTACAATTGTCCATCTGTTGATCAATTTTTCTCACCCATTGATTAGTTTTATCCTCTTAAACCTTATTATTAGGTGGGTAAATTGATCAATATGTGGACAATATTCTAAAACATAGCTATTTATGTTAAATAGTGACTGTTATATCAGTGTTGACGTTTGATATAGCTTTTCGATATTTTAGTTAACTGTTATCCGCTTACCACTGGTGAGGGCTATGACAATGACAGTCTGAAGTGTTGGTTTAAACTACTTAATTTTTATTGGATTCTTTTGGTTTATATACAAAATTAATACATATAATTACAACAATAACTATCTAGTTACCGAGCTTACAATTTTACCTAAATTAAAAATATGTTTATGTTATTAATTATATGGAGCATAATTTTGCTGATCCTATGAATTTACTCTGTGTATGCGCGCCGGAAATAATGGAAATTTGTAAAATCCGTCAAATAATATTTAGCTTATATGGTTGATTAACCTATTCGCATACTTATTGTTACTATAATTAAACACATGTATCGTCAAGGCTATGTTCGTGTATCTGAACAGTGGCACAGTCAGTAAACGAACAATCTTATAATTACACTCAATAAATTATGTGGACATTTTAATATTTCGTACATATGTTTATGGAGGGTGGGCTAGGTACTGTTTTGTGATCCTGTTTTAATTGGTCCTGTTCCATACCGTTACGTTACGGTTTAGTATACCATGTAGTGTTTTGTGATATCTTGTTTGGTAACATCCTGGTAACGTGCTACGTCATGTTGTGAAATGTGCCGTTTGGTGCGGGATTTTCATTAATGGTTTCGGTTAGGTTCTACACAGGAATTTTTCTGCCGCTGCCTTCACAACTATCGTCCATTTCACTTATTATTATCGCGGTTTGCATAAACTTGATAAACTGTCTTGTTCAACTTAACCCACACCTCTCTCTCTCTAGCTTTTACATCCCATGAAGGGATTTTGTTGCCCGCACTATGGTCCTCCATCCGTCTCGGAGAAGTTGCTTAATTTCGTGGTTCATGCGAATCCGATATTCATTATTCGCAACTTTAATAGGACCAAAAATTGAATGGATGACCTTCCTTTCGAAGGTAGATAATAATCTACAGTCGTTAGAGGTCATGGTCCATTTCTCGCTTCCAAAAGTCAGCACAGGTCTTATGAGTGCTTTATAAAGTGCGAACTTGCACGACTGCGATAGGTGTTTAGATCGCAATAAAATTGATTGGGCGTAGAAAACTCGTTGTCCGGCAGCGATTCGGGCTTTTATTTCTGCCTGCATATCATTCAAGGATGTTATAAGTGACCCGAGGTATTTAAAGTTTACAACGCTATCAAAGTTGTGGTCGCCAATTTCGAGATTTGCCATAGAGATGTTCCTGAGTGTTGTTAAGAATTTCGTTTTGGTACTGTTCACCTCCAAACCAAGTCTTCTTGCGCAGCGATTGAGCGGCATTAAACTGTCCTTGATGTCGGTAGGTCTTCGGCCAAAAAGCACGATATCATCTGCATATCCAAGAATTTGGCCTGATTTAATTAGTATCTTCTGAAGTTTGTCATGCGAAGTATTTTTTTATTTTTTTGTTTTTTTTTATTTATATTACGACTGAGTCTTGTACCTATTTAGTAATTTACATTGCATAATAAAGTATTTTGATTAGTCGGCGTAATCAAGTGATTATCCTCAGTTTCGTGTAACTCCTCCTCAGATTTTTCGCCATAGTAAGTTTACTGACCTCCTGGTCGCGATAAGACTAGTGGTTTGGTTCTTTGCAGTTTTCTTGTTGGTGTGGTAGTCGGCATAAAGCGTATGTCCCAATTTTCATGCTGGTGCAGACGTTGTAGGTGTTTTGTTGCATGATGCTTAATTTCATCCGCGACAAGCTCAATCTTTAGATCTCAATGGAGGTTGTCGTTTCGAATGTACCATGGTGCATTAACAATACATCGGAGGATTTTATTTTGAACTGTTTGTATACAGGTATCAGAATTTGTTTGTATAGCAGCAGGTTGTTATGGATCGCTAGTTCAGACTGTCTTCCTAAGAGCCAATACATTTTTCTAGATTTTATGTTTAGTTCTTCTCTCTTCTTTTTTATGTGTTCCTTCCATCTAAGTTCAGCATCTAAAGTCATGCCGAGATATTCAACAGTGTTTGCTTGCGGTACTACTGTCGAGAGTATCATTATTGGTATATGATTAACTTTTAGATTTGTAAAGTTCACTTGAATTGATTTTGCTTCATTTAATTTGATTCGCCATTTCTTTCTCCAATTACATATCTGGTTAGTAGCTTTCTGTAATTTACTAGTGGATTCATTGATGTTCTTTGCTGTTGCAAGTATTGCCGTCTCATCGGCAAAAGTCGCCATTGTTGCTTCTGTAATTGGTATATCTCTAGTATATAGGAGATAAAGGATTGGCCCAAGAACACTCCCTTGTGGTACTCCTGCTGATATTCTTTTTAGTTGGGAGTATTCATTCTCATACTTTACTCGGAAGTGCCTCTCTGATATGTATGATTTTAAAATTTGACAAAATTGCTCCGGAAGATCTCGATTAAGTTTAAATTCTAACCCCTGGTGCCATACTTTGTCGAATGCTTGTACTACATCAAGCAATATAGTTGAGCATATTTGTTTGCTTTCTAGTTTCTCCGTTACATCAGTAATTCGATGTACTTGTTCTATCGTAGAATGTTTTTCCCTAAATCCAAACTGATGTGAAGGGATATTGATTCCTTTCTTCGATAATTGGTTTTATTCTTTTAAGAAGAACCTTTTCAAACAGTTTCGATAATGTGGGTAGCAGAGAAATTGGCCTGTATGAAACTTTATCGTTCGGAGGTTTGTTCGGCTTAAGTATCGTAATTACTTCTGCAACTTTCCATTGTCTTGGTACATATCTTAGTCGAAATGCTGCGTTAATTATATGCACTAGTATCGTCAACGCTTTCTCCGGTAACAATTTTATTATCTGACCCGTTATAAGATCATATCCTGGAGCCTATATACGCATTCAGATTATTATTGATTTCCCATTTTAGTTCTTTTAATGTTACAGGTGTAATTTTTATTTTATCCTGTTTATTTATCGGGGTGATATTTTCCTCTTCCGTTTGTTTGGGGTAAGATTGGAATGTTTCTTCAAGGTGATTTGAAAACAAATTTGCTTTTTGTTTAGCATTTCCAGCCCAATTTTCTTTATTTTTAATTGGAGGAACCTGAAGTTTGGGTCTTTTAAGATTTTTAGTTGCTTTCCATAATGAATAATCAGTATCTTTTTGCCCAGTAGAGTGCTGAGGTATTTATTAACTGACTGATTTTTAATTTAATTTGTTACACAAATGGTTAAATACCTTCTTATTTTCCTGGTTTCGATGTTTTTGCCAATTCTTCCGTGCTTTTCTTTTATTTTTAAGAAGTTCTCTCACTTCCTCTGAATGGCTATTAAGCTAAGTCATTTCCTTACTATTATTAAGAGTGCTTTCCCACGCAGCATTTTGGATATTATGGATGAGCTTATCTAGTTCGTCTTCTATTTGGGCTGGTCCCTGTATTGGTTCTGCAGCTTAATACTTTCTATTAACTGTGTTTGGAAGAGATCCCAATTGGTTTTGAAGCTCGTTATTTTCGGGTTGGTCTCTTTCCTAATCATTGTTTGGCTAAGTATCATAATAACTGGTGAATGATCTGATGATAGACTTTCACTGTTCTCTACATGGAAATAATTATCTGAAATCCCTCTTGTAATATATAGAAGTCTTTCTGATATTCGTAGGCCTATAGGTTGGTATATACCACCTGATTAAAACTCGCATTTTAGTAGTTTGTCTGCTGCGAATAGTTATTATCCTTTAGCAGTCGTTAACCGTGATCCCCAATAGGTATTTTTTGGTATCTACTTCTTTGAGATTGTACCTTGGAGGGTAGTATAATGCTGAGATACTACAAGTTTTAGTATTGTGTAATTGTATTTTGATTGTTGTGACTTGCATGGAAAGCATCTCGACTTTAAGTTCTTCGTTTTGTTTTATATAATCTTTTATTAGGATAGCTGATCCACCTCTAGCTTTGTTCTCTGGATGTAATGCATGGTAGAAATTATATCCTTTTATTTTATAGAATGAAGTTTTGGTGAAATGGCTTTCTGACATATATTGTGCATGTTTAAAAATATATCTAGTTCTTAAATGCAATAGCCCATTTGCATTCCAGGTTACAATTCGTAATTTTTTATTCATTTCTTTTGTTTATAATTCGATTTTATATAATTTATATTTTGATTCACTCGATCAAGGTTTTCTTCTACTCTTTTATTGAAACTAGTTTGTGATTTGCTTCTGCTCTGTTTGTCGAACTTTTGTGCATAAGTTAGTAACGTTTTCATTTACTCGCTCTTTTTTTATGTTAAAATTAGGAGTTGACGATTTAGGCTCCGTGTTTTTTTTTTATAGATTATACATTTCTTGGTGTATCTGGTTTGCGTGATTTAACTCTCATTTTTTGTAGTTATACTACTACTTCACATCTTCTGTAGTTGGCTGGATGCTGGTCTTTACAGTTGATACACTTCGGTGTTGCATTTCGGGGAACGTGCAGTCGTTTTCTGCGTGTTTTTCTGCACATTTAACGCATCTTGCTTCACGATGGCAGTACTTTTGTGTATGATTATAATCTTGGCAATTTTTACATTGAGGTATTTGAATACATTTTTGATCAATCCAGCGATCAACTTCTTCTTGTTTTATTTTACCAGTATTATTAATTAGCAAGTTATGTTATATCCCTTTTCCAGCCCGCGATCACAATTGTGTGCGTAAAAATTGTGTACGAAAGACATGTCAAAAATTTATTTTTGTATGTATTTTGAACCAAAATACACATTTGTGCATACCAGTTAAATTGTTTTCGTCCGAAAAATAACAATAAAACTATAATAATAATAAAATAATTAATATGTTATCAAAAACAAATAATTAATATGTTATATAATTCATATGTTATCAAATTATTATGCTGTTTTCAAGAATTCCGATTTAATTAAGATAGGTTAAAAACCGGGAGACATTAGAACCCGTCATTTTTACATACAAATTGTGTATGGTGGACTTAATTTTAAGAAAAAAAAATTGTAGACAAAAAGGGATGTGTACAATAAAGATAGTATATTTTAGGGTGCGGTAGTGGTATTTGTAATATTATTGTAATTGCGGGACACATAGAAATATGACATTTAATGTATGCTGGTACGATTGCGTAATCGTGTAGATTGCAGATAAACGCTTCGAGTAATTTTCAATACAAAAACATCGTTTCTTAACAAATGTGTATGTATTTACTTGGTTTAAATGAATCATATAGGGAATTCCTTTATTATAACATTATGTTTCCTCCTATAAAATATAGTGCAATATAACTTTGTTTTCTCTATACCTACCTATTTTAAACAATGAATTAATTGAATTTTGCTACATTTAATATCTTGTGATTCTATACTTAACTAATACAGCTATTATATTTACGATTTACATAACAAATTCAACATCTCGCAATCAGTATTTACTCTTCTTTAGACAATTTAGCTCCACCTTATATTTCCTTTGTTTAAAACGGTATACCAACATTTCAATAACACACATAAACGATGAGACTATGATTCCTACTCCCAAAATTACTAACGGAGGCCGACATTCGGTCAATCCAACAGAAACAAAACCACTAACCTTGTTTTCACATTGGGGCTTTTGTGGTATCCAGCGTTTGTATTCCCGCTTTATTAAGCCCACCTCACGTTGCCATCGCAACCTTTGTGTAAATAGTTCCTTATAGCCACTATGCTTTTTCAAAGGAATTGTCACCTGCGGTAATTTAAACGCTTCCAATTCTTTTAAACCACATTTCTCATGCTCTCCGAACGTATCACTTATGATTTGATATGCAGCATGCGCCTCTACTTGGTATGCATAAATGCCAGAACGAATTTTTTCAACGCCTTTGTATAATCCAACAAAAGATTTATTTTCGTTTTGTTTAATTTTTTTGTTATATAGTTCTTTAAGTACAATGTTATTAGTTTCGTCATAATATATATGATTGTAAACAGTGTTCTGCACGACTACTTTAAGGGGTGAACTGATCAAGTCTGGTATCGATTTTATAGCATTACTTGGACTTTGAAGCAATGCAACAATATTGGCTGAATACGACGTAAATAAAAACAACGATGAAATGAAAGTTAGAAACACTAAAATACGGCCAGAAATTGTGTTCAATGACTGATAAAATCCTTGTTGACAAATTGCACCCAAAACGAATGTTATCGAATCAAGTGGATGTAGTAATTGATTCGCATTTGGGATTAACCACTGGAACAAAACAATAATAGTAACGAGCAGAAATAAAGTAGTACTTCCAAGCCATACGTCTAAACTGAATGGCAATACGAATATGTTTGACACAGCCGACAATGGTGGTTGTCGAAACATAATACACGCTCTAATGGTGTGTGTTTCAGCAGACCAATCAATAACTGGTATTCGCTCGTCCCGCATTAATACACCAAGTGCACCAAATTCGATGTCTTCGTTCTCAAAAAGTTGCATTAAACCGTCAAATGATCCATTGCGGTACCACCCAAAATTATCCGTCTGACGCAGGTTGAGGCGAAAATTTAAATCTTCAGTTAGTGCAACTACTGTGGGATAGTTACTACGCGCAAACGTATCAATATGTCTAAGGCTTAAATCGTCAATACGTGTAAATAGTTGCGGAAATGCTATCTGTTCATAAATAATTTATTAAATTAGTATAATAAAAATTTATTAGAATAAAATACTTACAACAATTGCACTGTCCAAATAAATTCCATTCAAATTTGCTCTTCTTTTTGCTATGGTACCAAATAACATAAATGCCGACCACATATATTCACACTCGTCCTCTCCATCACCGCCAGTAAAGTTATTAGCGATTTTTGTAACAATCACGTCAGTATTTCGACTAAGTTTATACAGGTCATAAATTTCAAACAATCCGTCTTCCACTACTGATACCACCACAAAATCACTTGATAAGAGAAGACTTACGGATTCAAAACATGATTGATAGTAATCGACCGAGTTTAATTCAGCATCAAAATTATGCAGCATCCAAACAATGTTATTTTTAAATATGATTCGTTCCACGCTGCGATTAGAATTTATTCGGCTGAACAATGACTGAATCAAATCACATTCCAAATCTCCAACGATGCCAATTCGAGTTTCCAAATTTGAAAAATAATTCAAATCGAGGGTGTCTAGTTTGACTTCATTGTTAATTATTATTACCTGCATAAAGTTATCGTTAAAATATTTTGTAATAAATAAATTAACATTTAAATTGTAACAGGATATGAATATGAAACTATTTATCAGCTTAATTTCACCATAATAATTTTTTGTTAAATTCAGAAAATTACTTAAAACTTGAGAATCCTTTGTAATACTCGCATTCCAGTTCTTACCACACTTGCTTGTTTCAACTGATATTATTGCAAGAGTTATAAATGCCAGTGGAAGTCTCATTTTGACTTGAGCAATTTTTAAGCGTTTCTCGTATTTATATACAATTACAGAAATCGATTTGAAATATTAATAATGTAGAATTGATATTCATTATAGAAAATTATAAATAATTATGCAATTAAATTTGAAATTGGATCAAAAGATTATTGATTTAAGTAAAATTGTTTTATGAGATTTCGTTTGAATTGTCTTCTACAAAAAAAAACAAGTAACGAGTATCAGAAACAGAAAAACGACCGTTTAAAATACGTCTTAAAATAAAGCAGCTAATTCAATTTTAGTTAGTTTTTATTTGTTGTACAGGATATCGTATAATGAAAATTTTAAAAACACGCCTCAAAAGTTGAGTTGCTGTAAGATTTTAATTGCCTATTAAAATCGAATATTTCAAATCAGAAAATTGAATATTCGCAATATAGTTACGTCAAGCAGCAGCTTAATTTAGTATTGAAGAGTCAAGCTCTTCCCTTGAATCCTAATGTAACAATGTAATAATTCTTTCTCATATTATTTATTCTAGCTAAATTGAGAATGCCACAAACGTCATATTTATATCAATTTGAAATTTTATTTGGTTGAATTCATAAAATTTCTTGTTTAAGCCTGAATACTGCGTTAATTCCATTTGGATTAAGCATTTATCCCATGTTCCATCTTCATTTTCCACTGGTGAAATTTATATAGTTTAGGTCGTTTTAAACTTTTTGTCGCTTTCCAAAGGGAATACTCGGGATCTTTTTACCCAGTAAGGCCACTTAGGTATTTAGTAATGGGTTCGAACTTGATTTCTTTAGTTAGCAACTTTAGTTTATTGGACAAAAAATTTAGAGTTTTTCTTGCTTTTTGTTTTGGTACAACCATTTCACTCACTTTCAGAAGATAAATGGCGTTTCGGCGCATTTCCTTTGAACTTGAGGGGTACTACTCCACGGCGCTTCTTGTATACTGTTGTTGAGCTGTTCTAGTTCTTCTTCTAGCTGTATCTGATTTGTAATTTACATCTGAAGATCACTATTATCCTCAACTAGTTTCTGGAATTTCTTCCAGCAGGTTTTGTTATTATACAATAGTTAGCGAAGGTGAACTAGTTTTCTTAACAGGCGTGTGATCTGACATAAACCCCTCGCTGCTTTCTAGGTATAGTTTTCGTCTATACTTTGGTGATAAAGAAGTAAATGATATCGGATATTTTATTTCTATCCGTAGGCCAATAAGTTGGTTGATCTCCAGAATGAAAATTGCAACTGCATAGTTTTCCTGTTGCAAGCAGCTCTCTGCCATTTTTAGAGGTTACTCTTTATCCCCTTGTAGATATTTATTACATTAAAATCACTTCCGATGAAACTTGATCTAAGTGATTTAAATATTGTGCCATGTCTTCCTTAAATAAATTGTACCTTGGGACTATCTTTGTTGTTATTTATAAATACTTTTAAAGTGAGTTGCATAAATTCCTCTTCAATTTTAAGATCTATAAAGTATTTATTGTTTTCTTTTATAACACTGACGATCCTCCTTTCTGCTGGATGAACTTTTTTATTTGTTTTTTAAATTATATTTTTTTATTACAACTGATCCATTTACAAATCATCTAGTAATTTATCTTTCATAATTATATTCTCGTTTGAAGGTTTGTAGCCCTTTACAGTCTTATAATATTTTTAGCCGATCCAGATAGGATCTAGTAGATCAAGTGGTTTCTTCCTTCGCAGCCGTCTTACTCGGTTTGTTTCATCCATCATACGACGTATCCCAACATTTTGCTGCAGACTAATAAGTTGCATATGTTTTCTCGCATGTTTGCTTATTTCTTCACTGACAAAATCCATCTTCAGATCTCTATGGAGGTTCTCATTTCTTATGTATTCACAGTGCATTAACTATTCCACGTAGAACTTTGCTTTGGAATGACTGCATGATATTGACATTGGTTTTCTTTGTACAGCCCCAGAGCTGAATACCGTAAGTCCACAGAGGTTTTAGAATTTGTCGGTATAGTAGCAATTTATTATGTAAAGTTAGCTCAAAATTTCGTTCTAAGAGCCAATCCACCTTTCTGTATTTATTGTTTAACGTTTTTTTTATTTTTGATATGCTCTCCATTTTGGCTTCGAGTCTAGAGTCATGCCTAGATGTTTTGCCGTCTTCGCGGGTATTTGCCGAGAGTTCAGTTCTACTGGTATCCAGTTAATCTTTTTGTTGATAAAGTTTACGTGAACAGATTTTATTTCATTAAATTTTATTCGACATCTCTTCGGCCAGGTATATAATTGTAGCTCTTTGCAATTTGCTTGTGGATTCTTGTATGCTATCGCAGCGACTTCTAAGATAGCCGTATCATTCGCAAACGTTGCTATGATAGTTTCCTCTATCATTGTCAGGTCCGAGGTCTATAGAACATATAAAGTTGGTCCCAGAACACTACCTTGTGGTACTGCCGCTGATATTTTCTTTATTTCTGACTGTTCGCCATTAATTTAACACGAAAGTATCGGTTAAATATGTGTAAGATTTTAGCATTTTATAAAACTGCTTTCGGAAGTCTTTGGCAAGATTGATGAACATACTTTCTTATTTTCAAGTACATCTTCAATTATGTTTGTAGTTCGATGTACTTGTTCTATTGTTGAATGGTTTTCTCTGAATCCAAATTGATGTGGAGAAATACGATGTTTTTCGTTTTTCTATTATTGGTTTGAGTTTCTTTAGTAATAGTTTCTTGAGTATTCTTGAAATGATTAGAAGTAAGGAAATCGGCCTATACGAATTTCTGTCATTAAGTGGTTTGTTTGGTTTAGTAATATCATGATTACTTCAGTGACTTTCCATTGAATTGGAACTTGTTTAAGTCCGTGTTCTGTTATTTACCACTGATATATTATACCTGGCGATGAATATGTAAAGGGCGCCGAAACGTAGTCTTGTAAGCTTTAGAAGGTGCATTACCTCACAATAAAACTAAAATATTCAAAACAGGAGAGTGGCACCATTGTCTTAATAGTTTTAATTCCATACTAAAATCCGCATTACAAAATATTTCAAAGACAAAACTTATCAATTGTGGACAAAACTAGTTTTCTTTCTCTTTCTTCTTTATTTTTAGAAGTATTTTGGCGGATAAATACTCACAGAGTCACAGCTGTGGGTGCAAATTTTTTTTGCTTTAATTCTTAGACTGCGGTCCAATTCGTGACTTATTTTGTGGAGAGTGGCTTATTTGAAAGTCTACAATACGTCTCCTTTCGAATAGACTTATTGGAAGCTTGCGTCAATTATTTTGAATAGTTACCAGTTTAGGCGTAAGCCTCGCATAAAAGTCAAATAAGTCTACGATAAGTCTAGTCCTCCTACCGCTTATTATAGACTTTCAAATAAGTCAGTATTCACAAAATAAGTCACGAATTGGACCGCAGCCTTAGTGTTTCTTATTGTAAAGTTTTTAATTATCAAAGTTGGACTAGAAAAGTAATACAAATCTATTTCAAAACAACGTCAATACATATAAAACGTAAATTATTGTTATAGAAATTTTGGAACATAAAATTATATTATTTTAAATGATAATACACGAGCAGGTAGGTTGATATAGGGTGATATATTGTGCAGCACAAAGATTCTTTAATATATTGGCGAGGCGCTTTGTTTGATAGGGATGAAAATGGGAAGGGCAGGGCATGGTACATTGAACAAGTAGGTGTGGATAAGCAGAGAGTCGGCGTGCCTTTAGGGAGGAGCAGAGGGTTGGCATTAAAGAAAGTCATATGTTAAGCTATTGAATTATTATATTTTAATGCCTCTAGCTCCGAGATTTCCAATTTCGAGTCTTTCGTGGAGGTTTTGAAGTTCAGTTTAGTTGTACTTTTCATTAGGCTTACACCATTAACGACTCGTCAATTTCACATTATGATTTCACGTTCATAGGTATTTAATACCCGTTATAAAAATAAAGAAAAAATGTGCTAGTAAAATTATAATAGAATAATAATAATTTGAAAGTAGTGATATTTTCTTTTCTCAAATTTAAAATTGGTTGAGTTTTAGACTATCACTGGCCAGAGACATTTAACGCGAAGAAGAAACCAATTTCGATGTCAACTCAAATTAAAAGTTGAACTAGTGAATTTTCTATTTTAATATTATGTTTTATTTTTAAGATTTGCTCTTTTTCCCTAACGACATTTATTCCACTTTCAAAGTTTTAATTGTAGTTTGGATGGTTCTTTAAAAGTGGTTCATTAACCAAGCTCTGTTGTCAAAAGCTCGGTAAGCTATATTTTGTGGTTCCCTCAATAAAAGTCTATACATTTTTAAAATTCTGATACTGATGTTATATATTCCTTACTGAGTTAATTATGTTGATAAGCCATTGTGCATAGTTTCATGTGTAACAAACACACAAGTTCATATAATCGCTACATAATTTTATTCAAGACGTTTATATCCTCCAATAAGCATTAACCACGATAATAAATTGTAATCGCAACAAATTCAACATTATCACGATACAGGTACCTCGTTTATTTATTATAGATAACAAGAACCAAAATCAAAGTAATTGAAATTTTAAAAGAATCAATCATTTTTATAACTTCGCCAACATACAAGGAACCCAATGACTTCCAGAAGCTATTTGTTAGTTTGTTTGCTATTTACAATAAATGGCCTAACCTCGTGCAGCTCGAGTGTTACAGAATTAAATATCGATACATTTCAATATTTCATCGAAGAAAATGAATTTTCTATGGTTATGTTTTGTAAGTACCCTATGAGTTTATTATTCGTACATAACTACATTAACATCGACATGGACATTAAATAAAATAAAAAAATTATTTTATTTAATAGATTCCCCGTGGTGCCAACAGTGTAAGAAATTTTCACCCGAATATAATAAATTGAGAAAGCGTTTAGAAAAACATGGATTAAATATTAAGCTGGGTAAGGTTAATGCAATCGATCAAAAAATATTAAGTGAGAAATATGATGTGGTGGGATATCCAACGTTGATTTTCTTTATCAATGAAAAACCATTTGAATACCGAAGCGGTCGAAGCATTGACGCCATATTGCATTGGATGAAAAATAAAATTACACCACCGACCCCATTAGCGACAATTGAAGATGTGCAAACATTTATTGATAATTCAACGGTTTGTGTGATAGGATTTTTTAAAGATCAAGAATCCGTCACCGCTAAACATTTTATTGCCGTTACCTTGGAAGACGATATAAACAGTTTCGGGATTGTAAGCTCTGAAGAAATTTTTAAAGAACACGAAGTTGTAGATGGATCTGTTGTTTTATTTAAACCGTACGATGACAAAAAAGCTGTATTGAAAGGAAAATTTTCCGAAGAAAAATTGAAAATATTTTTAAAAGAAGAAGCCCTACCACTCATGATTGATTTTAACATGGACGTGGCATCGTTAGTTTTTGATAAACATTTTAAAAATCATCTGTTACTATTTGTATCAAAATCTGAAAAACATTTACCACAGGACATGGATAGATTACGCGATCTCGCCAAGAAATATCGTGAAAAAATACTTTTTGTCGCCATCAACATGGATGTTAAAGAACATCAGAGTGCTGGTAATGTATTTGGCTTGAAAGAAGGAGAAATTCCAACAATGCGAATTGTTAATTTTGGAAACGAGATGCTTAAACATCGTCCGGAAAATGATGAGATAACAATAGAAAATATAGAGCGTTTCGTGCAGGACTATTTAGATGGAAAACTCAAGCCAGATTTACTATCTCAAGATTTACCAGAAGATTGGGATGCACAGCCGGTTAAGGTTTTAGTTAAGTCAAACTTTTATGAAATTGTTTTCGATACAGAAAAGGATGTGCTTGTCGAATTCTATTCACCAGAGTAACTTTAAATATTTCTAGTTTTACATGAGCTAATAATACAGTTAACTTTTTTTATATTTTTAGTTGTGGTCACTGTAAGCAGTTGGAGCCCATATACAATCAAATCGGCAATGTATACAAAAATAATAATGACGTTGTGATTGCAAAGATCGATGCAACCAAAAATGAAATGCCCGAACAAAAAATTAACGGATATCCAACCATACGCATATATCGTAAAGGGGACAATAAAATGGAAGAATTTAAAGATTCGCGAACGGTAGAATCCGTTATGGAATTCATTTCAGGTGTAAAACCCAATGACGGTGACAAAGTTGAAAAAGATGAATTATAAATAAAATATGTAATTAATAAAAACTTAAATTTTAAAAATATTTACATATGTATTTAAATTTACCCGCTGGAAATTGTCATAATTGTATGCGTATATAGTATTCGTATTCTACACGCGCAGCGCTGAACATGAATAAAATGAAAGAAACGTATGTCGATTTTTCATTTCTTTTCTGCAATCATTTCGTTCGTCAACCATTCGTTATCCAATCAACGTTCCCCACGAATAAAAAATTAATAATTGCCACGTTACGTTATATTTTTATTTCAATAAAAATATTTTATTCGAATAGTTTCAGTCATATAGTTTTTGATTATTGTGGTGGACGGATTTGTCTTACTTAAAGAAAAAATTAAATTATTTTAATTTAATTTTGTGTGCTAGTTTATATTTTGGTTTTTAATTTATATTTATATATTTTTAAGGTTAGTTTGGAAGTCTTATTGTGTATAGTGTAAATATAGTGGTTGTTAATAAAAGAATCGAGTTTCAGCCATTGTGTTTGTTGTGTACACACCGGCCGGGTCGTGTTAAATAGTATAAAACAATAATTTGTTTTTGTTGTTAACATTTTCTAGAAAATGAGATCCTTTTCAACATGTTTGCTACTGCTAGCAGTAACTGGATACGTCCTCTGCGAGGAAGAAATTAAAATAGACAGTGGTGTTCTAGTGCTAACAAAAGATAATTTTAAGAAAGCAACAACAGATAACCAATTTGTTCTAGTTGAGTTCTGTAAGTACCCATATTTTATATAAAAATATATTTATTTCGTACATACCCATAATATGTCATCATGTTCGCACACTACTATTCCCATTGTAAATTACTGTTACATGATGATCATCATTATATGTATCTTCCGTTCGTTAACCTTTTTTAAAACATTCATTCATTATTTTATATTATTAGTAGATACATGTATGTTCATTTTGTGGTACAATATGTTTATGTTAATTAGATAACTCGATTAAAAATCCAAATTTTTTGAAAAAAAATCATCCACTTATTATTTTATTGAAGCCTGTGGTAGAGATGTGGCAATTGAGAACAACATGACGTGTCAAATATTCGATGTTTTCAAAATACGAAATCATTTTTTAGCATCTCATCGCACGATAAGATATTGTATTTTTCATATATGTAGCTAGTAAAAATGTTATTATGAACATCTTTTACATAAATCACAGTATTTACATTATAAAAATTAAAAATAGATGCGTTAAGTTTATATTCTATCAATGTACACAACTCATCGAGAAAATATTCTGATCCTTCATGATTGTTTTCTTGGATGTAGTTGGAAACGTCATCAGATTCTTTATTTGGTTTGGTTTAACGTGATTTTGTCGGTTTGCTTTTATTTAATGTCAATGTCATGGCGGAAACTTTCATTTTAATTATTCACGCGATTTCGATATATTTATAAAAATTGCACTTGATATGCAAAATGATGTCATAAATTACATGTTGTCTACCGGTACCGTATGTTTATACGGTCACACATTTAATTTTGATTAATCGACATTAAAAATCTAGAACAGAATGAGAATCTACACAAATATTTGCAAATGATTGTAATTTCATTATTATAAACGTGGCCTTTATTGCAGACTGGGTGAAAGTTATAATAAATATCCTAAAACAATGTAGAAACAATTGCATAACTTAAAATTTGATAAAATTTCTTATCACGCTTTAAAATTTAATGTTCCGTTTCATATTAATACGTTATCAATTAACCGCAGTTAATGGCTTATCGGAACCGGTTTTCCATTTTCGTCCAAAAGTACACGTTTTATACTTATTTGGTGATAAGAGTCACGGTGAAGGTGACTTTCTTTAATTTATCCGAATGAGTTGGCAATATGTAGATTTAGTCATAATAAAATAAAACAATACCGCTTTGTGTATTTTCTTTGTCGAAATTAAATAACTTTGTGTTTATAAATTTTGTAGATGCACCGTGGTGTGGACATTGCAAAGCATTAGCGCCAGAATATGCAAAAGCAGCTAAAACTTTAGCCGAAAAAGATTCAAATGTTAAGCTAGGTAAAGTAGATGCCACCGAAGAATCCGAATTAGCTGAAGAGTACGGAATCCGCGGATATCCAACTCTTAAATTCTTCCGTAATGGGTCACCAATAGAATATAATGGAGGTCGTCAAGCTGATGATATAGTCGCCTGGTTAAATAAAAAGACCGGCCCACCAGCCAAAGAAATCGAAACTGTTGATGCAGCCAAAGATTTTATCAAAAGTGCTCCAGTTACCGTACTCGGCTTCTTCAAGGATCGTGAATCAGCCGAAGCTAAAGCTTTCTTAAACACAGCAAACTCCGTAGATGATTATCCATTTGCTATCACCAGTTCTGATGATGTTTACGCTGAGTATGACGCTAAATGCGGTGCTGTAATCTTATTCAAAGAGTTCGATGAAGGAAAAGCTGTATTCGAAGGCGAAACAACTGAAGATAATCTTAAGAAATTCGTTCTAACACAATCAATGCCATTAATCGTTGATTTCAATCATGATTCAGCTCAACGTATCTTTGGTGGAGAAATCAAAAACCATCTTCTCTTATTTTTGTCTAAAGAATCTGGCCACTTAGATAAAGTACGCGATGAAGTCAAGGATATTGCAAAGAATTTCCGTGAACAGGTTCTATTTGTGAGTATTAACGCCGATGAAGAAGACCATCAACGTATCCTTGAATTCTTCGGAATGAAGAAAGAAGAAGTACCATCAATGCGTTTAATCCGTTTAGAAGAAGACATGGCTAAATACAAACCTGAAAATGAAGAAATCACTTCCGATAACATTAAAGTATTCGTTCAAGCATTCTTAGATGGAAAATTGAGACAACACTTATTATCTCAAGAATTGCCAGAAGATTGGGATAAGAATTCAGTAGTGACACTTGTCTCAACGAATTTCGATGAAATTGTTTTCGATAAAGAAAAAGATGTATTAGTCGAGTTCTATGCTCCATGGTATGTAATAATCATAAATTAACTCATTAGAAAATCATTAGGCGGAAGAATAAGCAATTACTAATGTATTCTAATTTTTATTTATTTTCTTATGTGTGTAGGTGTGGGCATTGTAAACAACTTGCACCAATCTTTGATCAATTGGGGGACAAATTCAAGGAAAATGAATCTATTGTTATTGCCAAAATGGATGCTACTGCCAATGAATTGGAACACACTAAAATCACATCATTCCCAACACTTAAATTATACAAAAAGGGAGATAACTCTGTTGTCGACTATAATGGTGAACGAACACTAGAAGGATTATCCAAATTCATCGAAACAAGCGGTGAATATGGTCAAGCCACACCAGAAGTTGTAAGTTATTGACAATAAGGAATCGCTGTTGTAACAATATAATTTGTGTTATTTAATTCTATTTTCAGGATGAAGTCGACGTGGAAGAAGATGCACACAAAAAAGATGAATTATAAAAAGTTTATAATTAAATAATTTATAAAAACAAAAAATTAGTTTATGTATTGTACAACTAGCACTGAGTGGTACTCGCTTCTCACGAGTATGAAATTAATACGAGTGGGAAATGACCATTCCGTAAGAGTTTTACACTATATTTTTCTACGGCTTTATATAAACTTGTACATTCAAATAAATAATTCAATTTTTATTTTATTTGGCCAGGTAAATCGTAAATTATTTGCCTGGCATTTTCTTCATGTGTCTCGAAATTGTTAAAAATTTTCGATAAAGCTAACGTATGCTAAGTAGTGAAAAATGAATGTACAGTTAAATTTCAATCCTACGGATGTGCATCTCGTCAAATACGTTTATATGGTTAATTTATGTTAATATAAGCTTTTCTATGCTGTGCAGGAAAAGTACCCGTCGAGCCGTAGAAAACCAAATTTCCTTTTTATTTTTTTTATATTATCTAATAATTATCAATGAAATCGGTTTATAACTAAAGATAATAATCCCGTATTTTTCATCCCATCGTTTTACCCAATTAAATCACGTAAATTATACAAAAGATACATCTCTTCAATTTTCATACAGAAGTTGAAAAAAAACTCTGATGTGGGATTTTGGGATTTTTATCCTTAGTTGTGAATCGGACCTGGATGATAGATGCATGTGTGACGCGACAAAACATAAACCGGAAATTATTTAAAAAAGTAAATTTTTTGAGACTGCTGTTGTATAAAAATATAAAAAATGTTTACAAATTCTTAAAAAAAAAAAACAAATATATAAAAAGAAAAAGTTCTTAAGAAACTCTTATTTTTTTCTATATTATTTTGATGTTACATTAACATTATTTTTTTTAAATAAAATAAAAAATACATATAAAAAAATATTACATTCTCATTTATTAAAAATTACCACGCGGCAAAAATGTTACATTCCTGATCGAATTTTTAAGTATCCTATTCCAAGATCAAGAACCAAGAATACTGAGATATAGGCAAGTTGGTCCAGCGTGTATTCGATATGGATGAAAATGAAATATTTTTACAACAACATATTTATTTAAGACCATTTGTATTAATAAGACCAATTCAATTGACCACTATTATAAAATATAAAGAACAATTTACGTTTCATCTGTCTATAATGAATAAAAACAAAGGAAATTCTTTTAGTTTGTACTAACATAAAAAAATCGTATTTTTTCTCATAACTTTAGAAATCCGCTACAGCATATAAACATGAAAGACTATTTCTGCAATCAATTAAACATATTCGCGGGGTCCAATTTGCGATTATTGATGAAGATCCATCAATTCACTAGTGAATGTGGGAAAAAAATAATAAAAATCGATGAATATTGACTGAGGAATTCCGAACCTGCTAAAGTATTTATCCAGTCGATGTAAAATGATAATTGATAACCAAGGATTACGCCTACATGAAACTACGAAATATACATACGTACATGTTTTTATATATGTGGACACCTACAAAATATGCTTCTAAACAAACCACCAACCAGAGTTTACAAACATTTTTCGAAATTTTATCGATTTTTTTGTTTTTTAAAACGTTTTTTACTAATTAGTTATAGAATCTGGGGAATCCGGGAAAGGGATCATATTATTTAAATATCTCCAGGAAAGGCATAAATTAATTTTCTGTTCGAATACATTTTTTGTTTTAGCGTTCCTCTATCGTAAACTCTGAGCTAAGTAGCGCTATCCCCAATCACTTCCAACAATGCTTAGGGTCGTAAATTGTACCGACCAGTCCTTAACGTCATTATTATTTTCATTAAAATACTCCTCGCATTATCTTGCATTAAAATACTCCTTTACTACCTTTTTGCAGTATGAATTGCCGCATTATCTTGTTGGAATACCTCTTATTACTCAAGAAATGATGTTTCAATTATAGGCCATCTTGTTGTCCAGATAGTATCCAGAGATCGCTCCATAGTACGAATTGGGGCTCCTAATACCATAACCGAGCCAATTCTTATATGCCGCCGGTTTAGATATATGGGTCCCTTCCTCAAAATGTGAAAATAATACAGCCGTCAAAGCAAAATCTCTCTTAGGTTAGGTTTCAATGGTTGACACTTAGGCCAATTTCTGGCCCATTGTGATACCACGCATTCACGCCACATCATTAACGCATTCACCTACTCACACAACTACAGTATACCTAGCTGATGACGGTGCGGGTTAAGTACATATAGTTTTTCTCTTTTGTGCAGCACTTTCCGGGTGTTGAAAACAAAATTATATGGTTGCCTTAAAATATTCCGTCTTTCTCTTTCAAATGTGGCTGTTTTAAGCTCGAGGCACATAGTTTTCGCTTCCCATCAAACGTGATTTCACTAGATTTAACAAAACATTGCCAATACACTTGCAAATATTTTTCATGTATAATTACAAAAAGAATGAAACAAAACTAGTATTTTTAAAAAAGTGAAGTTGCATCTCTTTCTATCAAATTTTTGGTAATGATAATGGCCCATTTACATGCGACCAACATTTTTCTTCTGCAAAATGAAAAAGATATAACGTTGACTTATTGCATATGAGAGGCAAGAAAAGAAATATATCCCAACAAAATTTTGCAGAAGATTTTTACGCAATATACAGCAAAAACAACTATAAAATGTTGCTTGTAGGTTAGGTTAGGTTTCAGTGATTGACATTTAGGCCAATTTTGGTCCATTGTGATACCACGCATTCACGCCACATCATTAACCCATTCACCTATTCACCTACTCACACAACTACAGTATACCACCTGCACATTGCAATCTCCATGTCACACCTGTACATTGACGTGGACGGTGGGTTGGCGCTGCATTCTGCACTCCATCAGTGGGCCTTAGTTGTGTTTATTAACTTCACCGATCGTAATCGATGATAAAAATTCGATTTTGCATCTAGCCTCTGATTGGATTCGTACCCAGTACCTCCCGGTCCAAGTGCCGAAGCTTTAACCACTGCACCACTTGTCCGGTCACTATCTTCTTAACATAATTTACATTTTATTTTATATAAACACTTGGTAAACTTACTGATGGTAAGATATTATACGTATTATGGCATTTTTTCACAATACACTTCATTTTACATAAAAGTCTGTAATTTTTATTATCGAATAATGCACCACTACATAAACCACTAACTATTTGATAATGTTTTTATTATTTTAATGTATTTTAATAAATAATTTTAAAAATTTATAATTTTACAACGCAAAATTAAGTCATCACATCATACAAAAACAACAACTGGTTTGGCGGGTTCTTATTGTGAGATATGAGTAAACCATATGCATTTTTTATATTATAACCATCCTGCTCTGACTTGTGACAGCTGAAATAGCAAATTTTATATGGGTAAAATCTTGACACCCGTTCTACATATTTTAATTCTATGGTGAGCATGTTTTCAGTTTTCCATACATTTTGACATATTCAACTTAACACGTTGAATGCCATGAGGGTCACCGGTGACCGGCACTGAGTTTGTTCTTAGCGCCACGAGGGGTCACTGGTGGCCGGTGAAGCCAAGATTATTAGAAACATAATGCGAGTAAATTTGTAATTCTTTTAATTTCAGCGCCGTGGGGGTCACCGGTGACCTCAGTGAAATAAATGCGTCACGAATGATTACAAAAATTAACTGTTATGTTGTAAATAATATTTCATCAAAATATGCAACACATACTGAGAAATAGCCCGACGGGCCGACAACACATACTGAGAATTAGCCCAACGGGCAAGCCATATAAAATTAGCGTGGCATTCAACGTGTTAAAGGTCGGAACGAAACGAAAACTATGTGCCTCGACATTTACTCTTCCAGTTTAGTTCCTACCTCAGTTCCCACGATTATTAAAAAAATTGTTGATCACGTGCTTACCTCGACTTATTTTTTTAAATAATTTGTTTATTAGGCAAATCTACGTTATTTCAATAATCCTTTTGCAATATGAACCGCTTGTTCAGCTTGCCCATTTGACTGAGGTTAGTGCAGACTTGAAGTAATTATCTTAAAATCACCTTCTTTGGTAAAATTCAAAAATTCCTTTGAGGAATATGGCAAATGGTTATCTGTGATTTTTTCTTTTGGTATGCCAAATATACTAAAAATAGTTTTTAAGTGTTCGATTATTTCTAACGAATATTTTCCTCTAACAATTACTTCAATCCGCTTAGAATAATAATTCGTAGGTATTAAATAATCTATACCGCCAGTCATGATATCTGCGGATATTTTTAGAAATGAAAGCTATCTTCTATATCCCTGTTCATGGCCATACCGGGATTTTTTGTTTTTGTAATTCCTAAATGAGTTCCTGATTCCCAAATAATCTAACATATGTTCGTAAAATTTTAGGAACTACTAATAATTTACTTCCCATAAATATCAATCCATTTTCAAAATACATTTTATCTTTATGTTTGTCTGTTAATTACTTGATCAACCATTTTTATACATGCGTATCAATGTTGGCTCTGCTATAAGTAAATCTTTACCCGGAACATAAATTACTTTTAAATTATATTTTAACGTTTTGGTCTCCATTTTTTGTAATCGGACGAATTTATTTTGCAAATTTCATTTTCAATAAAACTAATTATTATTAATAAGTATTGATTTCAGATAAATGATTGGCCATAAATATAACGTATACAAAACTACTCGGTATGTCACCAAAATGTTGATGATTAATTTCTGAAATGATTAAGGTGCTATATTTAGTTCAAACAGTATTCTATTAAATTTAAAATTACAAAAAGAAGTGCTGATATAGTGATATAGAACAAAGTTTTGACGATTCTGTCAATTCAATTTGATAAATCCCATCTTTGATGCGTGTACTACACTCAGAAAAAACAAATTAATAAATACATGATCGCATTTACCATTTTATGATAATATGTACTAAATTATTGTGATATTCCCCATCATACAATGATTATAAATACTATCAAACTAATACTAATATAAACTATATGATTAATATCATCATTGTGTGTTAAATGCAATTATTTAAATGATTGATTGTATCATAATATGATATTTTTGATTATTCTTCTTCATCTTCTTCATCATAACAATGATTATCAAAGTGATCATCATTGTTATGATGAAGAAGATGAAGAAAAACGATCAATGTCTTATTATGATACAATCAATCATTTAAATAATTGCATTTAACACACAATGATGATATTAATCATATAAACTAAGTTTGATAGTATTTATAATCATTGTATGATAGGAAATATCACAATAATTTAATATTATCATAATATGGTAAATGCAATCTTGTACGTATTTATCATATTTTTTTTGAGAGTATTAAGATTGGAATTAAATAAAGTTCTTTCTTTACTTCCTCATTTAGAAATTTCGCGTCAAGACATTACCTTAATGAGCCATTTGGTGTTTCCACTACTGTTAAGTTGCTTAACCAGGCCACATTTTTCTATAAAGGTTCTTTAATATTTACATACTAACTCTTAAGCTTTTCTCTTCTTTCAATTTTATTGTCAATGGCAATCTTCTTGCAAAGAAGAAAAAATTTTAAAGAGGAGTTTTAATTTTAATGTCGTGAGGTTTGGACGTAAAATAAAACAAACGAAAAGTGCAGTGTTCAATTGTGTGAATGGTTTTATAATTAAATACACACGGTGCAAAAAACTAATATAAAATTGTAACTTATTAAGTGATTAAGTGATGATGTAAATATGATGGGGCTTCTTTCCCCAAAAAAGACTTCTTTGAACATCGAACGCACGCAATCTACAACACACTTGAACCAGTTTCATGTAGAAACTATAAATATTGCAAGTGCAAGTGTAAATCAAGTGGGTAAAGTTCAACACAGCCCAAAAAAAACACCTATGCCAATGATTAAAAGTGCTTCTTCGACAGAATTAAGAATACAGCAATTTAAAAATGAAAATCAAAACCGCGAAGAAAACATTAATGTATCAGCAAATTTAACAATGCTAAATGAAAACAATAGTAATGAACTCAGTGCGACGAACTCTAGTGACACGGACTGAACGAGGTGATAACCATATACCTCTTAGCAACCGATTCTCTAGTTTATAGGTCGTTGACCCCAACTCAGTGCCGAATTTGAAAAATGAGAAACTGCCTCCGATTTATTTAAGGGAAGCATGTAATAATGAACTAGTTAATAACATCGCAACATTAACAGATTCTAAATTTTATATTTCCCCGCCCATAAGAGGTAATATAAACGAAACAAAGATTCAAACATTCGGAATCGATGGCTCCAGAGCCCTAGTTAAACATCTTGATGAAGTTGGTAAAAAATATTACACATACCAGGTAAACCTCAAAAGGGCTGACTGTTGTGCTAAGAGGAATTGAAAGCTGCGTAGATGTTAGCGACATACAAGTTGCACTTGCCGCGGAAGGTTTCCATGTCAAATCTTTTGGTAATATAGTAAACCGTGAGAAGGTACTCCAACCCCAACCAATGTTCCGTTTGGAACTAGAGTCAGAGGAAGAAAAGTCAAAAGGAGTTCACAAGATTTACAACTTAAAATATTTGTTCCATCGTAAAATAGTAATTGAAGAACCTAAGAAGTGGTCTGGACCAGTCCAATGTATAAAGTGCCAAGAATACGGACACACGAAAGCATACTGTACCTTAAATGAAGTTTGTGTTATTTGTGGTGAACTCTACGACTCCAAACAGTGTGATAAGACTCGCAATGACCCATCTGTGTTACGTTGTAATAACTGCGGCGAAAATCATACTGCAAACTATAGGGGTTGCGCAGTGTATCTCGACTTAAATACGAAAAAGTAACCCTAAAATGAGAGCTGAGCAACGAATGTTCAATATGCAATTTAATCAGAGGGCCGTGTTTTCAAAAAACACCATAGTCACCAAACCAACGAATGCAAACACACAAAATGATAACTTGGAGACGTTTGCTAGCAATTTTGCACAGCCAAGTGTTTCTTTGTAGGGGGGCGAAGTCCGAGATTCATACCTCCTCGCGGTGCTCCCTGGGTAACGCTAAATGAATCAGGCGGTGTAGTGCAGACGGGCAGACTAAATCCTGTTTATAGTCATGGACACTACATGTCAGGGCGGGTTATTGGCGCCTTAAAACCAATACCAAATCAGCGTCTGTTCTCCAGGTTAGGTGCGGCTGAAGCGGGCGTCTGTCTTGTATCAAGCCGCTCGCTATATAAATGTGTTAAAGGTAGGACTGGATGCCTTAAGATTTTCACCAGTACGTGACCCACACACGTAACAAGCGGGTTGAGCGGCAGGCCAACAACCTTCCCTCATAAAAACCATTTAAGTTATGAACCCCGAACAAAGGCCTCGGATTACCATATCGGATTCATTACAAACTGGACCTCGGAAATTGTACACGGACAACGCTTTAAAAATGGGAACATGGAACGTGCTTAGCCTCTTAAGACCTGGAGATCTCCAGAACCTTTCCAACCAAGCAAAAAGTTACACATTAGACGTACTTGCACTACAAGAGCTTAGATGGTCTGGGAGTGGGATCCATGACACCACCAATGGTTACACTCTTCATTACAGCGGCCATCAGAACGGAGGAGAATTTGGAGTTGGCTTCCTCATCCATCGACGCGTGAAGCACCACATCATCGATTTCCGCCCTATCAACATGCGGATATGCACGGTCAGACTTCGCACTCATAAATTTAACATCACGATCGTTAATATGCGTGCACCCACCGAAGATAAATCAGATGACATCAAAGATCTCTTCTTTGTCGAGCTCGAGGAAGTCATCAACGACATACCGCACCACGACATTAAAATCATCGTGGGCGACTTTAATGCAAAAATCGGTAGGAGTGCAGAAAATACATCGCACATCGGTCCCAATAGCCTGCACCTAACCAGTAACAACAACGGCCAACGCGTCACCGACCTGGCAATAATGTACAACTTAGTTGTATCAAGTACGTTTTTTCCACATAAGAGAATCCACAAAGTAACGTGGAGATCGAATGATGGAAGAACGGAAAACCAAATAGATCACGTCATGGGGTCCAAGAGACACTCCACCAGCATATCTGACGTTAGATCTTACAGAGGGGCAGATATGGACAGCGATCACGTGCTTGTCATATTTAAATATAAGTGCAAACTGTCATGAACCTTCAATAGACAAGCACAAAAAACCGTTCGATGGAATGTCGATGCTCTAAAAGACCAAGCGTTACTGCAGAGTTACCAATCAGCTGTCACTAACTATTTAGAGCGGCCCAGCGACCACGAAGGAGCTCCTCCTAATATCCAGGAGCAGTGGCACGCTATACAGTCAGCCATTACCACCGCGGCGCAAAACACTATCGGCAGAAGACCGCCGAGATCCCGCAATGATTGGTTCAATGATCAATGCCGCCTGGTCGTCGAAAATAAACGAAAGCTTCGTGAAAAATGGTTGGCTCGCAACACGAGAAGCACTCAGGCAGAATACCTACGCGCAAGGAAAGCCACGATTAAATTCCTTCGAGAAAAGAAACGCGATTATATGAGGTCATGCATTGAAAACATCAGCTTCCAAGCGGAAGTAGGAAATTCAAGGGACTGTTTTGCTAATGCCAGGAATCTCACTAAAGACTTCCACCCAAGAAGTACAGCCATAAAAGACGGGAATGGAGAATTGAGAACAAACGTGGCTGATGTTCTCTCAGTATGGCAAACCTACTTTCAAAGTCTGCTAAACTGGAATGACGAAGTGGCCCCCATTAGAGCAATAGCTCCGCCAGGTGAAGAGGTCATTGTCGAATATCCCACAGTAGAGGAAGTAGACGCAGCTATTAGTCGATTGAAGAACGGCAAGGCACCCGGTCTCGATGGAATCCCCGCAGAATTAATTAAACTCGGAGGCGCTACTCTTGCAACAAGTTTATACGATCTGATCGTATGTATTTGGGATCAAGAAGAGTTACCGGATAATTGGAAGACCGCACTCATATGTCCGTTGCATAAAAAAGGTGACCGTCTTAAATGTGAAAACTTTCGTGGCATATCCCTATTGAACACTGCTTACAAAGTGTTGGCTAATGTGGTACTTGCCAGACTCATCCCTTTCGCCGAAAACATCATTGGCGACTATCAGTGTGGTTTTCGTCCCAACCGATCGACCACTGACCAGTGTTTCACCATGAGGATGATCTTGGAAAAATGTTGGGAGTACAACATAACCATACATCAGCTATATATAGACTTCAGACAGGCGTATGACAGTATAAACCGCGACAACCTATGGGCCGCGCTCATATGCCTGGGAATCCCAGAGAAACTCGTTTCTCTGTGTAAATTAACAACGTCTGGATCTGCATGTAGAATTGTAATTGAAGGAACTGTATCAGACTCCTTTCAAATAACATCTGGTGTTCGACAGGGAGATGCACTCGCGCTTGTGCTGTTCAATTTGGCGCTTGAGAACGTAGTGAGGAAAAGCAACATTGAAACTTCGCGCTGTATATTCAATAAATCAGGCCAAATTCTTGGATATGCAGATGATATCGTGCTTCTTGGCCGAAGACCTAGCGACATCAAGGACAGTTTCATACCGCTCAATCGCTGCGCAAGAAGACTTGGTTTGGAGGTGAACAGTACCAAAACGAAATTCTTAACAACGCCCAGGAACATCTCAATGGCAAATCTCGAAATTGGCGACCATAACTTTGATAGCGTCGAAAATTTTAAATACCTCGGGTCACTTATAACATCCTTGAATGATATGCAGGCAGAAATAAAAGCCCGAATCGCTGCCGGACAACGAGTTTTCTACGCCCAATAAAAATTATTGCGATCTAAACACCTATCGCAGTCGTGCAAGCTCGCACTTTATAAAGCACTTATAAGACCTGTGCTGACTTTCGGAAGCGAGAGCTGGACTATGACCTCTAATGACTGTAGATTATTATCTACCTTCGAAAGAAAGGTCATCCGTTCAATTTTTGGTCCTATTAAAGTTGCGAACAATGAATACCGGATTCGCATGAACCACGAAATAAAGCAACTTCTCCGAGGTAGCGATATTATCGGCTTCATTAAATCTAATCGAGTGAGATGGCTCGGCCACGTTGCAAGGTCTCCACAACAACGAATGATTTACAAAGTATTCCATAAACAACCAGCCGGAGTACGTCGTAGAGGAAGACCCGACTGCGCTGGCGTGATGACGTCGAACAAGACCTACTCGTATTAGGATGTCGAAATTGGAGGACGAGAGCGATGGACCGAGAAGGATGGAGGACCATAGTGCGGGCGGCAAAATCCCTTCATGGGATGTAAATGCTAGAGAGAGAGAAAGTGTTTCTTATACGCAAGTATCCTAAAAGGTAACAAACCGAAACCCAAAGTTCATTCTTATGAGGTGGGCAAAAACATTCATACCATGGTAAATAAATTAACCGGGACCACATCCAAAGTTTCACGATGATGATGGAAAGACAAATGAGCATGATGATGCAAAATATGAATACGCTTATGCAAATTATAATCAAAAATGACAGTTCTAAAATTAGCTATTTCGAATGCTAACGGGCTTTCGCAACATAAAGCTGAGGTAAAAACCTTTCTTATCGAACAAAATATAGACATCATGTTAATATCTGAAACACACTTCACAAAACAAAAATCTCTTTTTTTAATATTACCGGCTATTGCGTTTATGACACCAAACATCCGGATGAAAAAGCACACGGCGGCACTGCAGTCTTAATAAAAAGAAGATTAAAACACTACGAGCTTCAGAAATATGCTAAAGACCACATTCAAGTTACAGCTATCAGTTTGGAAGAATGGTCTTCTAGCAGGGGGTGATTACAACACTAAACATCTGCAATGGGGTTCGAGGTTGACGTCACCCAAAGGCAAGCAACTCTACGAAGCAATAAACGACAAAAACCTAGATTATTTATCATCTGGACATCCCACATATTGGTCTACAGATAGAAAAAAAATTCCTGATTTAATAGATTTCTGTGTAATACGAGGAATAGCACGCAACAATGCTCAAGTCGTTGAATGTTATGATTTATCATCAGATCACTCACCAATAATAGTAACAATAAGTACCCAAGCATTAAAAACTGAACCACCCTAACGTTTAACAAACAAACTAATGAAATGGGTTTTCTATAGAAACATCTTAAATGTAAATTGTCATCTTAATGTTCCATTTCGCACACGAGAAGACATTGATGCCGCGATAGAAAACTTAAGACAAATAATGGAAATGGCTGCAAAAAAGCTACTCCGGAGAACAAAAATTCCGAAAAAATATAAGGCTTTAAATATAAGACAGAAAAGCGAGCAATTCGGCGGCTATACCAGAATCACCGATCTCCTTTGCATAAATGGAAATTAAATAGAGCTATTAAAGCTCTGAGAGAAGCAATACGGGAAGAACAAAATTTAGGAATACAGAATTACCTTAGTGAGCTCATATAGTCACTTCAACTTTTTCTGATGACACAGCTATATTATTTTCACATAAAACTCCTCAAACAGCATCAAGAGAATTACAAGAACATCTACACAAAATAGAAGATTGGTTAAAAACTATGCGGATAAGGACGAATGAATGTAAATCAACTCATGTAACATTCACATTGAATAAACGAACATCTCCAGGAGTAAAATTAAACAATATCACAATTCCTCAACAAACAAATGTCAAATATCTCGGTCTTCATCTCGATAGAAGATTGACGTGGGAAAAGCACATTGAAACAAAACGCAATCAATCAAAAATAAAAATTTCTAAAATGTACTGGATAATCGGTAGAACGCAAGCAAAGATACTTCGTAGCATTACAAATGCCCCATGGTATATTCGAAACAGCAACATCCATAGAGACCTAAGAATCAAAACTGTTAAAAAGACAATCAAATCATGCAATCTAAAGTACCAACTGAAACTGGAATCACACCCTAACGAACTAGCTAGAGAACTACTAAAGCAACCGAAATACAGACGGCTTAATGATATTAAGTATTAACATAGGTTAAGGCTTAATTTAAAATAAAGTTTGTTAGTTTCGTATAAAGAAAGATTCACGAATAAAGCCTTCGGCAATAGTTTAAAAAAAAATTAAAGAGAGCCTTGTTGGAAATTTTTTCCGGAAACATTCCTTTTCATTAGAAACTATTTCTAAAATTATTGTCAACAGTCCTAATTTGTAACAAGTATACCTTCCTAAAATGGGTGTAGCTACGTTTTCCCAATCTAGATTTAAAACTGTGCTACCTTCTACTGAAATTTGTTTACAACCATCACTGATCTAAGCCCCTGTCTTAGATTCTCTCTAGTTGTCTAGTTGTCACTAAATTAACATCAGATCCGAAATCTAACTTAAAATTTATAAACGCGTTTCAACTTTGATTGTTTGTCTAGGTTCATTTTAGGCTAGGAATTGAAGTTTGAGCATTTACAATATTTATATTAAATTTGTAATTTCTTCTAGGATTTACTTTAAATTTATTATTATCACTTTAAAAATCTTCATCTTCAAAATTTTTTTTTAATTTTTCATAAAACTACAATTATTATCATTACTAACTTTACAACAGAGTCACTTACCTCTTTCAATGCCTCCTAAACTACAGGCCTCTTACTACTCTCATTTTTCGCACATGACGTCAATTTATGTCTAAACCGAGGCTCTGCAATAATAATGTTAAGATATTTACACTAACAAAACAACTAGAGAAAGCAACAAAAACGTCGACATAGCTTGTCATCATCATTTGGTGTAAGCGCCTTTAGTTTTGGAGGCATTGCCTCTATGGTCTCTTGCGTTGTACAGCAATGTGTGTAACGATTTCTCTTTTGACATTTTCTACACGTTACTCTAAACGGGCATTTTTTCCACTGATGAACACTCCCACATTTTACAATCATCTTTTACATTTTACATAATCTTATTACTCTGTATAATCTACTTTTGTTGTGCTGCCTTTTGTTATGTATATATTTTCCTTTTGTATTTCCTTGAGCATCCATTGCTTGCTAGTTTATCTTGCAAAACTATGTTTTTAAGTCCAAATATGAGGCTGTCTTGGATTAAACTTTACTCCCGAGTCCCAATCTTAGTCTTTTGATTTCAGACAGAAACTGATGAAAAGTCTCGCCATCTTGTTGATTCCGATTATACAACTTTTCAACCTCTAGGAAATTATTTTCCCAAACCAACCACCGATCGACTTTCATTGAAATCTTACAAACCTATCATGTTTCTTTACCAGTAATAGAAACGCTCCTAGCAAGATTGTCCGTCATTCGAATTACAACGCGTATTGAGGAGATTGCTCTGTTTTCCGTGCTCTTGTGCTCTTTCCGAAGTAACATATTTACAGAAAATTTGGTAGTCCGTATACTGTCAAAACCCAGAGTTCTATATATTTAATGGGTATGCATATTTACATAGCTGGATGAGCTTGATAATCTCACGTAGCCTGGTGTCATCGTTTATTTGTTTATTATTAGGGAATTTCCCGAATAACATTTTAAAGTTTTAGTTTTTAGAAGTTACTTATACGACATGTACGATTTTGTGCCTAATGATTGGCTGGTATAAGACGTTCACAAAAATATCTTGTCAAAATCTTTTGCAAACAATTCGATTTAAACCCCGATTAACGAGAAAAGTTAAACGTGAATTATTTGTACATAACGCGTTATTACGAGGTCTTACGAGCGTGTGATTGATAAGTTAAATGCCATTATTGCCATCATCAAATTTCTATGATAGATTTATAAAATTGTTTAACGCGCAATATGATTCACTAGATATCATACACTACATTCGTTAACATTTATCTTGAGTTCCAGGCTTAAGTAAGTTAGTTTAAACCTGTACCTGTATAAGAGACAGTATTCAATTAAGTAACCTAAGTTTGATTTATCCGTCGAATGATTTTACGTGCATATATTTAGAAACATTAAATCAATTTTATATATCTTACAAAAGAATTTTTTATTTTGATGCCTCAAACATTTTAATACTCATACAAATTTTATTTAAGAGTTAAGATATTAGAATTTTATTCTTTAACTTTAAAGTATATTAAGGTAGTTTTACAATGCCGAGACTTTAACGTAATCAACCAGCATACCAGAATCAGTACCGTGCCATGTTGGATACCACATATCTTTATTTATATAAAACAAATACTCAGCTTTCGGACTAGTATTATTCCACGGTTTTAGTAATCTTGCCAAACCAGTTCTCGCCAAATCTGGAAAATCAGCCATTCCACCGACGCCCACACCAAGTGAAATATAAAATTCTCGATCAAACGGTGACATAGGATTACTTGGATCCCATGCTACAGATTGTGTGATATTTAGGCTTTGTGCTTGTGTTTTCAGGGGTGTCCTATAGTTAGCGTAAACCATTCCATCAACACTTACTGAAATCGAGTTTTTATTCCAAGTCATTGAGTATACATGAAAATCATCACCTAGATGCCGGTCAAATAGTGTACTCTTCATCCATACGTCCCGATATTTAGCGGCCGACGAAAGTACTAGACCACCAGATAAACGATAACCATCGATTTGAGTATTTTCTTTAGATTCTAAAATTTCATTTCCTCGTATAAAACCAACTCGCATCTGTCCCGAAATAAATCCTGATGAACCGTAGTAATTTTCCAGTGGTTCTAAATATAGTTGCGGGAAAATCCAATCCCCCTTTGGTAGCCGAGCACGAATCTCGATTTTCCCGTACATAAATGAGAACGATTCTCGAGTAGATATTTTTGCCGATACAATTGGTGGAATAATGGTTGAGCGTTGTGCTCTTCGATAGCATTCGTAGCTGGGTTTCACAATACCGGTACATTGAGGATTTAAATTTAGTTCACCAACTAAAAGTTTTTCTTCGTCGTAACCGGGATAGTCAGTTAATAACTTAGGCAATATATGTAATTGATTATCTTTGATGTACAGATTTTCACGATAGTTTTGGAATGAAACGAATTCAGCATCCTGAAATAGTAATATTAATGATTAATAAATGCAAAGTTTAATTCAAAGCTTAAATTTAGATAAAACCTCTCCGTCAAGTGGTATTTTTACTTCCCGCTTCCATGTTTCCTCGTTTAAAGTTGTGAAACTGTCATAAAACAGTTCTTGCCCTTTACACGCTGTAACTCCTCGTACTGTTGTAATGGATGGTTCACAATGCATAGGCACTGTTGGTGGTCTAGACGATGTTGTTATTGTTGATGCGGTAGTGGGGACAGAGTGTGTGGTAGTTGGTCGCATGATTGGAGCTTTTGTTGTTCTTACAGTGGGTATTGGTACCATAGAATCAACTAATCTGGAGATAACTTGTCGTTGATCATCTAATCGATAACCTAAATTTGAATGCTGCACAAAAACCCAATAATGTAGTACATCGTTTACTTTTAACGCTAAATTAGGATTTTCATAAGTCCATCTACCGTTTATTGGCTGGGTAGCTTCTCCTTCAAAATCTCCTGGACTAAATATTGCAATTTCCCCATTGATTTTACCATGAAATGCAAACAGTGTCACTCCAGGGTCGTCTAAAAATATATAATTAAGGTAAGCATATTTTGTATTTTTTATAAACTGCGAATTTAAAAAAAAAATGCCGAATTCATGATAAAGCTTAATGCATATATATGGTCGTCACTTTTTTTTTTTTTTATTTTGCACTAGCCCCAAAATTTGGTGCCATTTGGCCCGGTTTCAACATTTACAATTTTCATTCAAATTTTCAAATTTTACAAATTCTACATTTTTTTATATTTTTTTTTATTTGATCTTTTATTTATCTTTCACGCAACGATCCTCTTTCATACTTCTATCTGATTCATTCTTATAAAATCATACACATTCTTATATACGTGCATCTCCATTCGTAATAATTCAGTCAGATTCCTTGCGCTCAAGAGGCCATCGAACATTTGTCTGTTCTGATTAAATGAAAAACATTTCAGAATCAAATGTTCGATGTCCTCCACAACCAAACAGCTTTCACATAATTCACACTCAATCAAATTGCGTTTCTTCAAACACTCTTTCCAATTACCATGATTCAATCTCACACGTTCCATTGTTCGTAACATTCTAGCATCTTCTTTGATCTCCTTAAAATAAGGTCGCCTCAAAGGAGAACTAACCAGCTCAAAGTACTTCTTGCCTTTCACCTGACATTTTTCAATAAACTCGCTCTCCCATTTTCTCCACAGAATCACCTGAAACATGCGAAGTACATCTCTTGCATCCATGAATTCATATTCATTTATACCTTCAACCAAACAACCTCATTTCGCAAGCATATCGGCTCTTTCATTACCTTCAATTTGTAGGTGTGAAGGTATCCATTGAAGAATGACCTCACTCCCACAAGATTGAAGGTATTCATACAAAATTTCCACATACACATTTCCATGAGTTCCCCCACCCTTACTAATCAATTCTAACCCACTCCGGGAGTCGGAGAATAACACTACTCTCCTCCCTTGTGTCATTGCCAACTTGATCCCTTCCATAATTCCAATCAACTCTGCATTCATTATACAGATACTTTCATGCACTCTTACCATCTTCTCTTCCTCATTGAAGGAATAAAAATTCATACACCTACTCGATCACCACTCACACTAGCATCTGTATAAACTTCCACATGTGCAAAATAATTTGTTTGCAGTTTTAAAAACTCACTCTTAATCGATAACTCATTCATCATTGCTTTTGTTGTATCACCAAACTTCAAACGCACAATTAGATTGCTCGAAGGGACTTTCGGATTTACGGGCCGAATCTTGGAGAATACATTCACATTCTCCAATATCACCCTTGACCTTTGTGTCCTTTGGTGATCCGTTCCAATATGGTCGTCACCATATGGTCGTCACCATATGGTCGTCAACAAATAAATTAAATCATAGACAAATAAATGAATAAAGATCCCTAAACCAATGGAAAATTTATGTTTAAATCAAATTCTCGATGTCGTTACAAATGGAAAAAAATTTCTAGCGGCTGTTAGTAGAAATATTAGTTAATACTCAAACCCTATTTTGGTCTACATTATGAGCGCAATACATATTTCTCGCTCAATATATTTTTTCAATACGCGCGCGACAAATAAAAAATTTTATATTTGTGTATACAGTAAAAAAGAAACAAACGGGAAAATAACAAATTCAACTTATTTTTTATTTTCGTTTGAAAGTATCCTTTCTCTTATTCTAATATATACGAGGGCAAATCAAAAAGTCTTGCAATATCATATGAAAAAAAAGAGTGAGAGAGACAGCAATATTTTTATTTTTCGACATAATCTCCTTTAAGATTTATACATTTGTCACATCGATCAATTAACTTACCTAAACCCTCTAAAAAAAAAGATTTCTTTTGCTCCATAAAATATTCATTTACAACAGACTGTACTTCATAGTCACTGGAAAATTTCCGGCCCCTTAGTGTTTTTTTCAAATTGGGAAAGAGAAGTAGTCACTGGGTGCCAAGTCTAGACTGTACGGTGGATGCGGAATTTCCACGAAGCCGCAGTCCTTTAATGCAGCTTGAGCAATATTAGCCTTGCGCACTGGTGTATTGTCGTGAAGAAGCAAGATTTTTTTCCTAACTTTCCTTGGCCGTTTTTCCCGGATCGCTTTTTTCAATTTTCGCAAAACCTCTGCGTAATATATGCCTGTGATTGTGGTTTTCGGTGGCATATAATCGATTATCAAAATTCCTTCAGCATCCCAAAAAATTGTTGCCAAAACCTTACCAGCAGACGGTTGAGTTTTGAATTTCTTTGGTGGTGGTTCACTACGTTTAATCCATTGCATCGATTCTTGTTTGGATTCCAGATCCCAGTGATGAAGCCATGTTTCATCGCCTGTTATTATGTTACCCAAGAAATTTTCTGGATCTGCTTTGTACATATCTAAAATCGCCTTTGAAGTTTAAACACGCATTTTTTTTTGTTCAGCATTCAACAAACGGGGAACCCATCGCGCACTTACTTTCGACATGTGAAGGTGGTCATGTAATATAGTATATGTGGTACCGTATGAAAGAGAAAGTCTCCACGCTAACCGCGGAACAGAAATACGCCGGTCCTCCAATACAATAGAATCAGCCAAAATTACGTTTTCATGGCTAATAGCATCTGCTGGCCGACCCGAGCGGTTATCGTCTTATAATGACTCCCAACCACTTTTGAATAATTTTACCCACTTTGTTACTGTGGCATATGATGGTGCAGATTCGCCGTAAACTTTTGATATATAGTTGAATATATAAATTGCATTTCGTCCATCTTTATAGAAAAATTTAGTAACGGCGCGATATTCAATTTCATTCATTTTAAGAAAAATTCAAAACACATGTTACTAAATTGACAAAAACAAACGAACCGTAAAATTTACATCGAAATGTTCTTCTAGAAGTTTCATCGTGACAAAAAATGGTTTTGAAAAATATATTGTTGTCTCACTCACTCGTTTTTTTCATATGATATTGCAAGACTTTTTGATATACCCTCGTATGTATGATTTATATTTTAATAAAACAGAATGAAATGAAACTAAAACGTACGTATTATGTATATACATACTCGTATATACATATGTACTATTTAAAATAATGTTTGTGCACGATCGATAATTTCTTGTTTAGATATATAGAATTTAAACACGTGGTGACCATGAAAAGGAAGAGGATCTATTTTAGATGTAAGTATGTAGCTACGATGATTGTTTTGGTGTGCTGCATGAAGTATAATTTAAAAAACGAATATTTGGAGGAAATGATAAGAAACACCAAAAATTTATGAACGAAAGGGAAAAATATTATAATTAAATGGTTTTTTAATGATCGCAGAAAACAATTACATATACATATTACATATTTGTGTTTGGTTACATTATGTATATTTTATATGCCTATCTATACTTGTTTGTCCAAATTAAATACATTCATGACTAAATTTTCCCTAAGTATACTATTAAGGATGATGCATGATTTAAATTCGATAATTTTAAAATACCTAGGTAGTAATTTTATAAATGATTTTATTTTTGAGAAAATGAATAAAATCAGCTTACACCGGCAAGATGTCTTTGGGAAAATGTACTATGTATTTGGATTGGTCTCCAAAAAATTGGTCAAGCATACAAATTTTTGTTAACGTTTTCCCCTTATTCCATATTATCTGAAGCATGGTAGGACTTGGTTTGTTTCAACTAGCTTTTGCAAATATTTTAAGACGTCGAAAATAAAAGCTAGTTTTTGATTTTAACTAAATTTGCAAAAACATTCATATTTCGATTGCGGTTGTGGTATATACATATATAGAATTATGAGTATACACAATATCCGTGCAATTCTATTTTTAATCTGCTAACACCAAATTAAAATCATCCTAAGGTTTTAAAATGACAATATATAAATATTTCGTTGTTCGTTGTTGTCAATTGATTTACAAGCTCACATTAAAAGTACACTGCAATTTTTCAGATACCAACCACCCCTTATCATGAAAACTACCCCAAATTTCTCTAGAATAAATGACCACTTCTTTGAAAATTTCAAAAATAGAAATGCAATTCGATTGTTAAGTTGTAACTTTAAATCATGGACACAAATTTATTTAGCCACCCACTTTATTTATTAGGTGTATAACAATATTTCTACAGATTTTGTCTTCGCGCTTAAAATTATATTTAAAATAGAAATATATTCACGGTATTTTGTGATTTTTACAGGATCGTGAGTTACATTACCTATCAGAATAGCAGAGTTTACAATGGCAACTGATAAACAGCACATTCTATACGATTGCATTCTATACGAATTCCAATAAGGAAAAAAGCTTCTAAAGCACGGGAATCAATTTGTAGTGTTCTTGGTGCCAACCTTGTGTCTTATGAAATTTGTAATTATTGGTACAAACATTTTAGAAGTGGTGATTTCAATCTTAGCGACAGCCTCGAAAGTTTGAAGATGTGCGAGCTAACCTGGAATCTACAACAGCAACAGACATAACTCAGAAAAAACCTAATACCTAAATAAAATAATGCGTAATAATTGGATTCACATTAGTTTTCAATTCCTATAAAAATCATAAACATTTGATAGTTTAAATTCTCCTAAACTTCTGAAAATTTAAATGAATTGTAAGAAATATGTACTATGGACTTGAAGGATATAAAAATTAACTAAATAGAGTAAAATATTTTCTGGACAGTTATTTTTCAGTAAGTATCTTCTCCTGTACTAAATATTAATTTATTGCATTAATATGCCCAGTACCAAGTGAATTTTCTAAAACTGGTTATGTAACTGTATTTAATTAATGTGTAGTAATCCATCACCATTAGTCATACATACTTTAATCGTATATAGTCCAATGAGTTGTCACAGATTTTTAGTGAGGCCTCATTAAACCTTATATGAAACATGTCTTTGTTTTCGGTAAGACTTCAGTGGGCTGAACTTGCTCGACATGTTTAAAGAGTTCGTAGTATAAATATTTTTTGGATATAAAATCAATAAGGACTTCTGCCTGATGACCTAAATCAAGGGCAGGATCACGAAAGCCGCACGGAAGTCCCAGAAAATATTCGAACCCAATTCAAACAAAATTAATTATAAACGGAACACGCAATCTAAATTTAATAAAATAAAAAACATTTCGCGCTAACATAAAAGGTGTTTTTTTAGAGGTTCACAATTTAGAATTAAAATAGAACAAAGAAAAATATTTTGAATATCAGTGAAACTAGCTTTATTGGATAGATAATTTTATGCTTGTTTCAGTTGTTACAACCCTAATATTGTGTAATAAAGGCCAATGAAACTCTATCATATTTTTCTTTTGTACAGATGTTAATCTACTAATAGGGAAATATCCAAGAGTAATTTTCCAACGAGCAGTACAACTGACAAACATAAACACAATTACTTGGGTAGCTAAAGTATTATCATTTGGGTCGCTACCTTCAAACTAGGCGTATCATGATACTGGAACCTCTCCAAGAACACGATTAATTCGTTCCGTGTTCTTTGAAATCGTGTTGTTCAATACTACAAAAAATAAAATAAAAAAAACGTTACGTTTTATTTTTTGTTATGATATACAAAACACAAAATAAAAGAGAATAACGAAAATCGAGTTGTTTGAAATCGTGAAATTTGAGGAAATGGGTATCCGTGTTCTTCGAAACCGTGTTCTTTGAACGCCGTGTTCTTGGAGGGTTACCTGTATTCTATTGGTGTGGAAATCATACTCGCATTTTGGATGAATGGACAACTCATCCAAGCATACATTTTCAATAACAACCTCATCTGTTTCCTTTTTTGATCGGACCAGCAACTTTAGAGTACGAAAAGATTCTGAAGTAAAACCTGGATGCCCATTTACTACTTTATACAAGCAGTTTTTAAATTGATTTCGAACATATGGCCTATGCCTTCGGAGAATAAAAGTTTAAATTTAAAGCAAACTTCCGTATTTCTTCTGAATATTTTCTGCCTAACTTTTGATTTTTAATTTTATCTCAAAAAATGGAATTTGAGTCAGAATGGTTTAAAAAATTATCCTTCTGGCAAGAACTAATAAATTTTTTTTCGTCTAGTTCGTCTATCAGGTGGCCCAAAATAATATTTTTTTCTTCTTTATCTCATACTTGTTTGTCGTAGATTCTTATTATTTTGTGTTTGTTGTATTTAGTCCTTAAAGAAGTCCTTCTTGAACTCGTAGAAAGATCAGCACGTGATGAGGCCATTGCTCGCTTTAACGTTATTTTATTAAATTGTTTGTATATGTAAGAAGGTTTTATACTTTTATTAACAAAATAAGAAGACGTAGTACCACTACGATTGCTAGCACCAAGAGGTGAATTATTTGAGATTTTTGTAATGGTTTGCAATTTCAAAGGACCTTTGTTTAAATCGGATATATTATCGTCATTAAATTTTTTTATCAATTCACGATGATAAAATCTATATTAGTTCCGAATACCATCAGTTCAGGTACTTCGTCAATTGGTGGTAAATAATCCTGGTCATGGTCTTTATTAGTTTTATTTAAACGCAACGACTTGATTGCCAAATCATTTAATAAGTTCAACGCATAGATTGGATCTTCCTCAACTTGAGAAGAAACTTCTAAATTGGCCCCGATAATATCGTTAGCATCATTTATAGAAGTTGAATAAACGTCTTGGGAAACAAATTTTCAAAGAAACATGTTTTTTCAGTATGATATGAAATTACGGTTTGATTAATATTGGGGGGCATGTATTTTTAAGATAATTTTCAATGACGTCAAATCCACACGTTGATTCGTAAATGAACAAGATGAGAATGGCTGATTTTCTTAAAAAACTCCTCTGATTCTCTTTTGTCTGTGGCATCGAATAATCATGCACTTAGGACATCTTGTTCACCGAAGCCAATTGCTTTCAACCATTGCTTTTTCAACTCTCCATATTTTGGTAAGCTAAAAACAAATGTTTACATTATAATTTCTGTAAAAATTGTAATTGTAATCCACAAGCCTTTGCCGAAACATCATTACATCCATAGACAATCACTATTTGGTGCGCTTTATGGGCTGTCGGATTCATTGGTCTACATGTCTTCAAAAACAATGAAGGTCAGAATATTACAGTGAACGGTATAGGGACATGATTTCTAACTTTGTTGTGCCCCAATTGGCTGCCATAAATATTGCTGATATGTGGCTCCAACAAGACGGTGCCACATGCCACACAGTGCGGAATATTTGATAAAAGACTAATTTCACGTAATGGTCTTGTTAATTGGTCACCGAGATCATGTGATCTAATTCTATTAGATTATTTTCTTTGGGGATATGTTAAGTCACTTGTCAACGCTGGTAAACCAGAGACGATTGTACTCTTGGAACACAAAATTCGGCAAAAAGAAAAATTGTGAATTGCTGCGAAAAGTGTATAAAAATTGAACATCCAGATTGCGCAATCTACGCGCCAGACGCTGTGGCCACATGGCCGAAATCATATTCAAGCATTAATGGCATAAAATTATCTATCCAATAAAGCTAGTTTCACTGATATTCAAAATATTTTTCTTTGTTCTATTTTAATTCTAAATTGTGAACCTCTAAAAAAACACCTTTTATGTTAGCGCGAAATGTTTTTTATTTTATTAAATTTAGATTGCGTGTTCCGTTTATAATTAATTTTGTTTGAATTGGGTTCGAATATTTTCTGGGACTTCCGTGCGGCTTTCGTGATCCTGCCCTTGATTTAGGTCATCAGGCAGAAGTCCTTATTGATTTTATATCCAAAAAATATTTATACTACGAACTCTTTAAACATGTCGAGCAAGTTCAGCCCACTGAAGTCTTACCGAAAACAAAGACATGTTTCATATAAGGTTTAATGAGGCCTCACTAAAAATCTGTGACAACTCATTGGACTATATACGATTAAAGTATGTATGACTAATGGTGATGGATTACTACACATTAATTAAATACATTTACATAACCAGTTTTATAAAATTCACTTGGTACTGGGCATATTAATGCAATAAATTAATATTTAGTACAGGAGAAGATACTTACTGAAAAATAACTGTCCAGAAAATATTTTACTCTATTTAGTTAATTTTTATATCCTTCAAGTCCATAGTACATATTTCTTACAATTCATTTAAAGTTTCAGAAGTTTAGGTGAATTTAAACTATCAAATGTTTATGATTTTTATAGGAATTGAAAACTAATGTGAATCCAATTATTACGCATTATTTTATTTAGGTATTAGGTTTTTTCTGAGTTGTCTGTTGCTGTTGTAGATTCCAGGTTAGCTCGCACATCTTCAAACTTTCGAGGCTGTCGCTACGATCGAAATCACCACTTCTAAAATGTTTGTACCAATAATTACAAATTTCATAAGACACAAGGTTAGCACCAAGAACACTACAAATTGATTCCCGTGCTTTAGAAGCTTTTTTCCTTATTGGGATTCGTATAGAATGCAGTGCCGAATGTGCTGTTTATCAGTTGCCATTGTAAACTCTGCTATTCTGATAGGTAATGTAACTCACGATCCTGTAAAAATCACAAAATACCGTGAATATATTTCTATTTTAAATATAATTTTAAGCGCGAAGACAAAATCTGTAGAAATTGTTATACACCTAATAAATAAAGTGGGTGGCTAAATAAATTTGTGTCCATGATTTAAAGCTACAACTTAACAATCGAATTGCATTTCTGATGTGGATTATAAAGCGATACCCATTATCCGATATTGAATAGTCTATTTTTGAAATTTTCAAAGAAGTGGTCATTTATTCTAGAGAAATTTGGGGTAGTTTTCATGATAAGGGGTGGTTGGTATCTGAAAAATTGCAGTGTACTTTTAATGTGAGCTTGTAAATCAATTGACAACAACGAACAACGAAATATTTATATATTGTCATTTTAAAACCTTAGGATGATTTTAATTTGGGGTTAGCAAATTAAAAATAGAATTGCACGGATATTGTGTATACTCATAATTCTATATATGTATATACCACAACCGCAATCGAAATATTAATGTTTTTGCAAATTTAGTTAAAATCAAAAACTAGCTTTTATTTTCGACGTCTTAAAATATTTGCAAAAGCTAGTTGAAACAAACCAAGTCCTACCATGCTTCAGATAATATGGAATAAGGGGAAAACGTTAACAAAAATTTGTATGCTTGACCAATTTTTTAGAGACAAATCCAAATACATAGTACATTTTCCCAAAGACATCTTTCCGGTGTAAGCTGATTTTATTCATTTTCTCAAAAATAAAATCATTTATAAAATTATTAGGTATTTTAAAATTATCGAATTTAAATCATGCATCATCCTTAATAGTATACTTAGGGAAAATTTAGTCATGAATGTATTTAATTTGGACAAACCAGTATAGATAGGCATATAAAATATACATAATGTAACCAAACACAAATATGTAATATGTATATGTAATTGTTTTCTGCGATCATTAAAAAACCATTTAATTATAAGATTTTTCCCTTTCGTTCATAAATTTTTGATGTTTCTTATCATCTCCTCCAAATATTCGTTTTTTAAATTATACTTCATGCAGCACACCAAAACAATCATCGTAGCTACATACTTACATCTAAAATAGATCCTCTTCCTTTTTATGGTCACCACGTGTTTAAATTCTATATATCTAAACAAGAAATTATCGATCGTGCATAAACATTATTTTAAATAGTACATATGTATATACGAGTATGTATATACATAATACGTGCGTTTTAGTTTCATTTCATTCTGTTTTATTAAAATATAAATCATACATATATATTAGAATAAGAGAAAGGATACTTTCAAACGAAAATAAAAAATAAGTTGAATTTGTTATTTTTCCGTTTGTTTCTTTTTTACTGCATACACAAATATAAAAAATTTTATTTGTCGCGCGCGTATTGAAAAAATATATTGAGCGAGAAATATGTATTGCGCTCATAATGTAGACCAAAATAGGGTTTGAGTATTAACTAATATTTCTACTAACAGCCGCTAGAAAATTTTTTCCATTTGTGACGACATCGAGAATTTGATTTAAACATAAATTTTCCATTGGTTTAGGGATCTTTATTCATTTATTTGTCTATGATTAAATGTATATACATAATTTATTTGAAATTTCTATACGCGATCAAACATGAATCTACCGACCAAATGGCACAGTAGTTAAAGCTTTGGCGTTTGGATCGGGGGGTACCGGTTTCGAATCCCGATAGAGGCAGGATGCAAAGTGAAATTTCATGAACATATCTGTGGTGAAATGTAAAACATGTATGACCCCTCTGTCGGTGTGCAAAACCCATAGGCCGAACCCATCTTACATGCCAGTATAGGCTGGTATGGGTATCGGAAGATAACAGATAGCACAAACATTTTTTAATGGATTTTTTATATATACTAGTTTTTCTGATAGTTTTGTCACAGGTTTTGTGATTGATACAATTATAATTACATATTATATTAATATGTTATATAAATTTTGTACGTACATATTATCAAATATAATATTGCCGATCTCATATACATTTTTTCGCCAAATTTTTTTTTAAAAGATGGAACCAATGCACACTAACCCACCATACGGACACTTTTTTCATTAAAAAGTTTAGCTAAGACAACAATTTTTGTGAGACATCTAACGTTACATGAACAAAATTTTACGAACTTTAAATTTTTTTATCGATCTTTATTTTCGACGATTTGCACATGCTGGATGCACATGTTGAAGTATGTGCATATACTTGTTGAGTAAAAACGTAAACAAAAAGCAAGACAAGATCAAGTTTGAATTTCTACAATGGTTTTTGTTTTTCGTAAAATATTATTATTTTTTTTGTGTCCTTTTAAAACAAAATTATGTTTTGTGTCCTATATTACCTACGAGTATGTACCTTATGAATGAACTGTGAAAATATTTTATGATACGAGAGACTCCATTAAAAAGAAGTTATTGTAAATAAGATTTATTATTATTGTTTTAAATTTAATCAAAATAATTTTTTTCGAGTTATGTAAATGTAACATTGTTATTCGTATTATTAAGCGATAATTTGTTATCCGTGGATAATTGATAGTAGGGATAATAAATATGTAGATTATATTTTTTTTAATATTAAATCTGAAGCATACAAGTTTTAATTTTATCTTGTCTTTATGAGTGTGTATTTTAAAAACGCATATGAACAAAATCGACCTTGAACTAGTGTATGAACTAGACATTTTTGTTTTATAAACTTATTCTTAGTGTGGAATACCGTCGATGAGGTAAACTAGTTCAGCGTTGCACTTTTTTATTTATTTATTCTTGCATCGATTGGTTTTGATATCGAAAAAATCTGAGAATGATAAAATTTCATAAAAGGGCCCCAATTTATAAATATAGTCTAGGAAGTAAGAATATTATTAAATTATAGGAGCCTATTATAATGTAAAATATTATTTCGTTAAAGAAACAGCAGCAGATAATTTTTTTTTTATGAAAGCTGATATTCGATAGGAACTAGAAGAAACTCGCGTTTATAGTTGATAAATTTGAATTTAGTTTGATTTCGGTTTGTTATTTATTTAGTAGAAATGTGGAAATGGGAATTGAAGGAAGACGAACAAATATGAATATTTATACAAAATTTTTTTTTATTTTTTCCTGTGATGTGTGTGCAATAAACATTTATTTAAAAAAGTCGAATATTATAAATGTATTGTTTCTCCAAAATTATTTTTCCGAGGAATTAAATTATTTTTCCTTTAAATATTATAATCTTTTAACAGGAGAAGCTGCCACATTAGTTCGTCATATCGCAGTAACTGAGGCAAACATAGTGCGGCTACGGAGAAGATTAAATAGAGATACGATAAAAAAAGGCTCGTGATGACAAATCTCATAAAGCAGTTTGTTGATAAGCCAGATATATCAAAGGTTTCGGCTAAGGCGCTGCATCAAATAGCTGATGTATCGGATGAAGTTCTGAGAGGATTGAAGGTGTTAGCCGAAGCGGAAAAAGGGACCCATGGCTCATTCATATTTTGGTAAACAAATTGGATAGTGTGACTAAGGGCAAATGAGATAACTGTAGAGGATTTCCCTACAATGAGAAGATTTTTCCGATTTTTAAGCAAACGAAGTGATTTATTGGATGCTATAGAAGTCAATAAAGTGTCGACCAGCAATCGAGTTAAATCCTTCCAATCAAGTGCAGAGCCTTTGTGCCTTAAATGCTCGCAAGGCCATTACCTCAGTAAATGTGACCAGTTTCTTTCCCTAAGCGTTAATGATAGACAGGTAGGTTTTATGCCTGAGAGAAAGCTGTGCTTAAACTGTTTCACTCCAAGCCATCAGTCAATCGTATGCAGCTCGAGTTATACATGCGGTAAATGCCACAGAAAACACCATCTTATGCTACACACCGAAGATGCCGTCAGGCCAACAGCGAACACGGCTACTAGAAAAAACATAGAAGAGGCTATGACTCATGTCGTTGTCAAATGCAGCAACCATATCAAGTTTCCAATCATTATTACCAACAGCAGTAGTTCGAGTTCCAATCTGGAAATCTACAAATATATGCAGAATGTTGCTGGACTTGGGATCTCAAGCGTTATTCATTACCGAGGAATGTATGCAGCGATTAAAACCTACGAGATCAAAGGTAAACTTCGCAATATGGGGCTTGGCATCGAGAAAGGTCACTACGAGAGTTTCAGCTTGTGCCACACTGAAATCCTTACACTCGACAAAGAACGAGGTGCTGATTTTTTTTTTAAATTTTACTGTTACATTTTTGGTTTTGCGCAGCAGTGTCTAATAAAGAAACTACAACATTTTCATTGTGAACTTTTAATTTTTTAGGTAACATAAAATAGCAAATATGATTAACAATTGGCTTTTCTGAGATTCTGAAATTTTCATCAAAAAATATTTACTGACGTAAAGCAGTGCACCTAGAATACTACAGGCCACACTGCTTTAAAAAATTTGCTATTTGACGTCAATTTATGTCGACAGTTCTCTCTTTGGCTATTATAGGCAGCACTAAAATTAAAAAGATTGTTTTGATTTTGTTTTGTGTTTGCTGTCATATTGATACGAAAAAAATTGTAAACAAACAACAAGAAAAATATTTTAATAATATGTTTTAAAATTGAATAAAAAGCTATTGGTAAAAGTATTAATTCATAATATTATTATAAAGTCATGCATTCTAAATTGTGTTAAATATGTAAACACGTATAAAATGTGTACACATTTCGTATATTTTACTTGAAGACCTAACCTTACTTTTAGCACTCGTATAATTTTTTTCTTTTTGTGTTTGTTTTCGTTTTTGCTTTTTATGAACATGACTGCTGTCTACAGTTCAAAGAATAAACTGTAGACATAAATTTAATGACATAGCAAGCAGTGTGGCCTGTAGTATTCTAGGTGCACTGCGTAAAGTAATGTTAAGAGTTAAATGATACAGAAAGAAAATAATTTCTTTAAAAAAATAGAATTCTAAAAGTTTTGTTTAAATTTGAAATACTTTTTAACTAAATATTAATAATTATTATACCTTATTTAAAAGAGAATAGTATCAGCTTTTTAAAGAAATTAATACTTGGAAATAAAAATAGTTATTTTTCAAGATATTGAAGTTTCTTTAATACAAGGTGCTGCGTTGGAAGGCTGCTCTTTAAACATGTATAACTTGAAAGGGGGGCTTTAACGTGCAAAGTGACAGAAGTAACCTTACCTTCGTTTTGATCAAGGAATCCAACGGTACCATTCGTGTTAGCTACTTTAGGGACACCCTGTATGTATAGATGATAATTAATATAAATATGGGCAAATATTTAAATAATAAAAATTTAAGATTTATTTACTTAAATTTTTAATATTTCTTAATAAATCTTGAGTTTGAGTTTCTTGTATTTTTTAAGTTCTGGAATACGATTCCAAATTAACCAGAAACTTGAATATTGCTTAAAGAGATTAAATGAAATTTGCTATGATCTGCGGGAATTGGATTCTAAAATTAATTGTTTTTGAAGTTGTTACATTGTATTGGAGTGAAACTTCATACTTAAGCTTTTCTCATAAATTAGGAGATCCCAGTTATTTTTAGCCGAAAGTCCGGAAGTGGCGTAGGAGCCTTTTCGGTTTGTGCAAATATTTTGCAAAGTGTATTATTATAATTAGAAAAAACATTATGAACTCTAAATTAAAGTCAGATTCTAAATTAAATTCACAATAATATTGGCTAAAATCAGTGTTTCAATGGAAATGGTAATTTTAACAGAAAACTGTTTATCAACAAAATTCAGGCTTTGTACAGCCAGACTTTACTATAAATAAAGAGACCGCGTTAATTTTAGAAGTGGCAGCAATATTATATACATACTTTTATATAACATTCACGAAAAAACCATTAAAAACCAAAAGATTGTAAATTAAATTTGAAACAAAATTTGTTCAGATCATTTTAATTTATTTTACGTATTAAAATAAAGTAAAGTAACCATGAAACATGTTGATCTTGCGATTTTTGTTATTTTCTCACAGAAAAGCAAGGTCTGATGAAAACATCGCTGCTGTGCGAGCTGCGAGAGTGTACGGGAAACTCCTTGGCAGTTAAATTTCTCGTCATTCACAAGATCTTGCCCCGCAACTTCAGCTTGGCAAATTTAGTGTAGAGGCTTGGGTCTACACCCGTATAAAATCCAACTGACCTAAGAACTTAAGGTAAACGACCATAGACAACGCCGTAAGCTAGCTGGTTTAACTCTGGAGCAGTTAGAAGTTAACCCAAATTTCGCTAAAAAATCATCTTTATCGACTTCTTCCTTTGGGGCTACCTTAAATTGCAGATCTATGCGAGTAAATCGCAAACAATTGATGCCCTCAAAGTAAACATAACGAACGCCATCCAGCAAATTCAGCGAGATTTATTCGATTCATTGAAAATTGTACCTCGCCAATACGTCCCACCAAGCAAAACCCCAACGGACATTTGAATGACGTTATACTCCAAGCTTAAATACCATAAAATATTATTACAAACAAAAAATTTCACACAACATGTTTTATTTACAATTAAAAATCGAGCATCCTCGTAAATTTAATTTCAAACACATTAGTTTGAAGTTTAGCTTTGATAATGATGTTAAATTGACATCGAAAGCTTAGAAATTAATTATTATAAATTTAAAATCTGAGCCATATACCAAAAAAACCTTATATTTACTATTATTTACTCATACAATATTTTCCCAATACATTAGTTTGGTTAATTTTTAATTTTTATCGGAAATGATGACTTGTTCTAAAATAAAACTTTATTTCAAAAAAGTTCGACATCTATATAGCCCAGTCGGATTGACTAATCTGTATCAATTTGTATTAATTGCGAGATTCATGCGAGATTTAGTGGGAATCTGTGTTCCAGAAGTGGCAGCTTCCACGGAAGCTTTTTCAATTGTTTCACTGATGTTAAAAAATTATAGATTTAAAGATTAAAGTTTTAAATAAATTTAAAGATTAAATTTACAACAAGGGTTGATTTTGTTGGTTTTCTGAAGTTTACGCGGGAATTATGATTTTTGATTGTGCAAAACAGTTTTACCAAAAGACAAGTAACTTTAATTTCTCGCTTTAGAAATCAAGTGAGATGTATTCGAGATCTATGTATACATTCGTGGTAAAAAAAGTGTGATGTTGGCCACAACATAATCACCAATCCAATTGTTTACAAGTTTTTCTGCATCAATGCACTTTGTGCCAATAATATTTGCCACGGAGATGCTGGCGTTCATGCGTAATGTTTACAAAAAATGTCAACAAAAGTTTCCTTTATATAATATACTCGTAAAGGTTAGTAACATGATACTATAAGTAACTTGTACTATGGAATTTTACTGGAAATAAAATAATAAATTTTAATTTTCATCCCCATGCTTCTTTTATTGCTCCAATTTTAAAAATTCATAAAATTAATTTACATTTAATTGTGTGACGATATTTTAAAAAGTTAAATAACAATCGTTAAAAAATCCAAATGTAATCATTTATTAAATTTGGTTATGCAACCAGTTGCAACTTATTATTTTAAAACAAAAAATCTATATATATAAAGAAATCTAAATCTAAAATCTGATTCTATTTCCTGCCAATCAAATTAGATTTTTCATTTTGAATTAATATTAGTGAACTATTTCCATGTTCCAGGAAATCGCTTAAATAAGTGAAACAATCCCAACTAGTTGAAATTACTCATTCGATAAATTTTTCGTAATCAGCAATAATTTTAATTTTTATTTTTACCAAACCACTGGAATTTTCGCGACCAGGAGGTCAGTAGACTTACTTCGGCAAAAAATCTGAGGAGGAGTTACACGAAACTGGGGATAATCATTTGATTACGCCGAGTTATCAAAATACTTTATTATGCAATGTAAATTACTAAATGGGTACAAGACTCAGTCGTAATATAAATAAATAAAAAAATAAAAAATATCCAGATATCATTACATAAGTCAATCATCTGTTCAACCGCTAAGAAATATTAAAAAATTTAAGGTTTATTTAATTTGTCCATATTTCATACTTAAATCGTTAAAAAAATTGGCTACCTGCTTTTTAATATTATTAATGTATATTACATCTTGTAATTTGTATGTTATATTAATAACTATCGTTTATATATTAGCATTAGAATAAATTGCAGTCGAGAGTACACGATCAACGTAAAAAATAAGAAGAAACAAATTAGGAATTTAAATAATTTCGTTTTTCTGTTTATAATATTTAAAGGAAAAATAATTTAATTCCTCGGAAAAATAATTTTGGAGAAACAATACATTTATAATATTCGACTTTTTTAAATAAAAGTTTATTGCACACACATCACAGGAAAAAATAAAAAAAAATTTTGTATAAATATTCATATTTGTTCGTCTTCCTTCAATTCCCATTTCCACATTTCTACTAAATAAATAACAAACCGAAATCAAACTAAATTCAAATTTATCAACTATAAACGCGAGTTTCTTCTAGTTCCTATCGAATATCAGCTTTCATAAAAAAAAAATTATCTGCTGCTGTTTCTTTAACGAAATAATATTTTACATTATAATAGGCTCCTATAATTTAATAATATTCTTACTTCCTAGACTATATTTATAAATTGGGGCCCTTTTATGAAATTTTATCATTCTCAGATTTTTTCGATATCAAAACCAATCGATGCAAGAATAAATAAATAAAAAAGTGCAACGCTGAACTAGTTTACCTCATCGACGGTATTCCACACTAAGAATAAGTTTATAAAACAAAAATGTCTAGTTCATACACTAGTTCAAGGTCGATTTTGTTCATATGCGTTTTTAAAATACACACTCATAAAGACAAGATAAAATTAACACGTGCATGCTTCCTTAGATTTAATATTAAAAAAATATAATCTACATATTTATTATCCTTACTATCAATTATCCACGGATTAACAAATTATCGCTTAATAATATGAATAACAATGTTGCATTTACAATAATAATAAGTCTTATTTACAATAACTTCTTTTTAATGGAGTCTCTCGTATCATAAAATATTTTCACAGTTCATTCATAAGGTACATACTCGTAGGTAATATAGGACACAAAACATAATTTTGTTTTAAAAGGACACAAAACAAAAAAAAAATATTTTACGAAAAACAAAAACCATTGAAGAAATTCAAACTTGATCTTGCTTCTTGTTTACGTTTTTATTCAACAAGTATATGCACATACTTCAACATGTGCGTCCAGCATGTGCAAATCGTCGAAAATAAAGATCGATAAAAAAATTTAAAGCTCGTAAAATTTTGTTCATGTAACGTTAGATGTCTCACAAAAATTGTTGTCTTAGCTAAACTTTTTAATGAAAAAAGTGTCCGTATGGTGGGTTAGTGTGCATTGGTTCCATCTTTTAAAAAAAAAATTGGCGAAAAAATGTATATGAGATCGGCAATATTATATTTGATATTATATATCCACGGTTCCACACTTTAATTCTTTCAGCGTGATTCTTTCTTCGTTTCTTTCCCCTTCACCCACAAACTAATTTTTTGGCGGGGAAATTGTTGGTTCTTTTTTCGTCAATATTTTTTTTTGATTCACTGATTTCTTCGCACTATTATTAAGAGCGCTACACACGATCCAATTTGGTCGGACGGTTGGACCGATTTGGTTGGAAATCGGATCGTGTGTATGCAAGTTGGCCCGATAACATCAAGTTGGATGTGTTGGATGGAAATTCCATCCGACCGTCCAACCAACCAACCAAATCGGATGGTGTGTATCGTTGTTGGACAATTTCATTTAATTTGTGTGTTAAATTTCGAGCAAGAAACAACAAACACGAGTTTATTTTTTTTAATTCATTGGTTGGGTGATTGAAGATTTTGGAAAACAATGACAATGCCACACAAAGTAAAATAAAATTTAAACCTTATTGTCAAAATTGGATAGTAAATCGGGTGGCAAGTTGGATTGTCTGTAGGCAACATCGATTTAGTAACCGACGGTCGGGGCCGACCAAATTGGATCGTGTGTAGCGCTCTACGTAGATAAATATTTCAAGGAAATCTTGTTTATTTGTCGTTTTTGGGTTAATTTTAGTTTAATGTTTGCTTCGAGTGCAAAAAATATATTTTTTCAACCAAGGAAGCAATTTTCACAGCAAATAATAAATATTTTTTACTATACGAATAAATTCAAAAAACATAATTTTACGCACATATGTACATAAAAAAGAAAGGCTATAGTAAAAAAAAGGGTGTACCAAAAAAATCGTTCGGATTGTTTTATTTGCTTATAATAAAAATAGAAATAAAAATGATTAATTTAAAATATAATTTATATTTAATTTAATATATAATTTAAATATATTAATTAAATATTACAGTTTTTAATTAATTATTTTTATTTCTATTTTTAATTATAAGCAAACAAAACACACCGAATGAATTTTTTGGTACACCCATTTTTTTACTCTAGCAAAAAGAAATGCGCAAAGAAATCAAATGTGCTCGTCGATTGATATTTTGAAATCAGAGAATCACGCTGAAAGAATTAAAGTGTGGCGAGGCCCTGTGTATATACAGTCTAACCTCCCAAAAGTGGCCCCTCCACATTGTGACCACCTCTATATATTGACCGATTTGCCCTTCGCACTAGCACCTTTATATGAAACGTATGGTAATTTTATTCTTAATATTGACCACCTCCCTATTCTGAATTGTGACCAATATTTCTAGAACAAATATGGTAAATTAGAGTATTTTGAATTCCCTAATGTGATCACCAAAATATAACAGAAAAGCGCAATACTGAAATACACAAATATCCTCTCATTCAGCCATTCCACACTTTGATTCTTTCGTCATGATTCTTCCCTCGTTTCCTTCCCCTTTACCCCAAACTAACAACAGTTTGTAGGGGAAGGAATCGAGAAAGAACCACAACGAAAGAATCAAAGTGTGGGATGGCGGATTGAACCATGCTACACACGGTTTCAGTTTCTGGTTTCAAACTAAGTCGTAATAGATTTTTATTGTTAATTTAAACCCTCATTTTATATTAAAACACCAAATTTTTTTGTATTGTTTTATTCTGTTCTCTCGAAAATAAAATTGAAGCAAAAATCTATATCTCAAAAATGTCCTTAAATTTTCTTGAAATGATTGTCCTTGAGTCCGAAATGAAAAAATAGAAATGAAAATAAAAAAAAATTTAAGGACATTTTTGAGATGTAGATTTTTGTCTAAATTTTATTTTCAAGAGAACAGAATAAAACAATACAAAAAAATTTGGTGTTTTAATATAAAATGGCGGTTTAAATTAACAATAAAAATCTATTACGACTTAGTTTGAAACCGAAGCTGAAACCGTGTGTGGCTGAATTGAATTATTACCGTTTATTTTATATTTTTGTCTACGTTCTCACACAAATAACAATTAACAAGGTTATAGTTATATAGTTTCGTAGGTTATATAGTTTCGTAGTTTAGTTTTCACCTATAACGTCAATTTTGTGGAAAATTAAATTTCCAGTTAGTAAAAATGGACGCGAATAAGTCAAAACAATATAAGGAACTAAATTTGAAAGAAAATGTGAAATTAATTTTTTGGAATAATGAAAGGAAAGCCACTAACAAGTTTTCAATAAGCAAAACTACGATTCACAACATTAAAAAACGAAAGTTAGAATATTTGTCAAGATATGAGAATGAAAGAGGATCATCAAAACTAAAACTAAAAACGACGCAATATGAAAATGCAAATGATGCAGTTTTTGTTTTGCTAAAAAAAATGAGACGCATAAATGCCGAATTTCCGGAGACTTACAGAGCATCCCCAATGAAATTCCTTTAACTTTTTCCTTACAGAAAAGTATGAAAAAAATTTTGAGAAAAAATTTTTTTTGTTTTGTTAGGTTGGTGATTTCCTTATGAAAAATGTTATCAAACTTTTAACTTTTTCCTTATGAGAAATACAATGAAGTAAACCGCATTTGCAAAATTGGTTGTTGTTTTTCTGCTTGTCACAAATTAAAAAATATTCAATGCATATTTGTCTTTTAACAATTAGTGTTGTATTTTGTGTCCTGTGAAAAAGTAATAAATAATATATAAGGTCGTGTTTCAATTGGTTTAAATGCCGCATAAAAAGTTAAAAAGTTAAAAATTTATTCGTGGTAAATAATTTTTAACTTTTTAACTTTTTATCTGTTTCAATTGGTTAAAATTTTGAAAATAACATGGTTGCTTATGTTATGTGTAATTATGAACGTATATAGCAAATTTAAATAAGAAAATATATAAAATAAATACTATTTAAATATACATTAATTAATTATGGTTAGTTTACATCTAAATCGTTACGATTTTTCTCAAAATTTGTACATGACAAATTTCTGTTTACAAACAAATATTTTTGTCAGCCAAATGTTATCCACATAAAAATTTTATCAGCTCTTGAAGCAGATAAAAAGTTTGACATTTTTATTCACCACAATTTTTAACTTTTTAACTTTTTATGCGGTATTTAAACCAATTGAAACACGCTCTAATATAATAAAATAAAATAACAGGTAAACAAAAAATAATTTTGTAAAATGAAGTTAGCTTTACTTTGACTTTTCCCTATTCATTGGGTATGCTCTTCATAAGGAAAGAGTTAAAGGAAAAAGATAAAGGAAAAAGTTTTTTGCATTGGGGATGCGCTGTTAATTAAAGAAACTGACAATGCAAGAAAATAATGTAAAAAATTTAAAAGCGTCAAATGGGTGGTTGCAAAAGTTTTACACTCGACATAATTTGACTCATCCCTTTTCCAGCCTGTCATCACAATTGTATGAGTTTCAAGAGCGTGTTTCAATTGGTTTAAATACCGCATAAAAAGTTAAAAAGTTAAAAATTGTGGTGAATAAAAATGTCAAACTTTTTATCCGCTTCAAGAGCTGTTTATTGCACACACATCACAGGAAAAAATAAAAAAAAATTTTGTATAAATATTCATATTTGTTCGTCTTCCTTCAATTCCCATTTCCACATTTCTACTAAATAAATAACAAACCGAAATCAAACTAAATTCAAATTTATCAACTATAAACGCGAGTTTCTTCTAGTTCCTATCGAATATCAGCTTTCATAAAAAAAAAATTATCTGCTGCTGTTTCTTTAACGAAATAATATTTTACATTATAATAGGCTCCTATAATTTAATAATATTCTTACTTCCTAGACTATATTTATAAATTGGGGCCCTTTTATGAAATTTTATCATTCTCAGATTTTTTCGATATCAAAACCAATCGATGCAAGAATAAATAAATAAAAAAGTGCAACGCTGAACTAGTTTACCTCATCGACGGTATTCCACACTAAGAATAAGTTTATAAAACAAAAATGTCTAGTTCATACACTAGTTCAAGGTCGATTTTGTTCATATGCGTTTTTAAAATACACACTCATAAAGACAAGATAAAATTAAAACTTGTATGCTTCAGATTTAATATTAAAAAAAATATAATCTACATATTTATTATCCCTACTATCAATTATCCACGGATAACAAATTATCGCTTAATAATACGAATAACAATGTTACATATACATAACTCGAAAAAAATTATTTTGATTAAATTTAAAACAATAATAATAAATCTTATTTACAATAACTTCTTTTTAATGGAGTCTCTCGTATCATAAAATATTTTCACAGTTCATTCATAAGGTACATACTCGTAGGTAATATAGGACACAAAACATAATTTTGTTTTAAAAGGACACAAAACAAAAAAAAAATATTTTACGAAAAACAAAAACCATTGAAGAAATTCAAACTTGATCTTGCTTCTTGTTTACGTTTTTATTCAACAAGTATATGCACATACTTCAACATGTGCGTCCAGCATGTGCAAATCGTCGAAAATAAAGATCGATAAAAAAATTTAAAGCTCGTAAAATTTTGTTCATGTAACGTTAGATGTCTCACAAAAATTGTTGTCTTAGCTAAACTTTTTAATGAAAAAAGTGTCCGTATGGTGGGTTAGTGTGCATTGGTTCCATCTTTTAAAAAAAAAATTGGCGAAAAAATGTATATGAGATCGGCAATATTATATTTGATATTATATATCCACGGTTCCACACTTTAATTCTTTCAGCGTGATTCTTTCTTCGTTTCTTTCCCCTTCACCCACAAACTAATTTTTTGGCGGGGAAATTGTTGGTTCTTTTTTCGTCAATATTTTTTTTTGATTCACTGATTTCTTCGCACTATTATTAAGAGCGCTACACACGATCCAATTTGGTCGGACGGTTGGACCGATTTGGTTGGAAATCGGATCGTGTGTATGCAAGTTGGCCCGATAACATCAAGTTGGATGTGTTGGATGGAAATTCCATCCGACCGTCCAACCAACCAACCAAATCGGATGGTGTGTATCGTTGTTGGACAATTTCATTTAATTTGTGTGTTAAATTTCGAGCAAGAAACAACAAACACGAGTTTATTTTTTTTAATTCATTGGTTGGGTGATTGAAGATTTTGGAAAACAATGACAATGCCACACAAAGTAAAATAAAATTTAAACCTTATTGTCAAAATTGGATAGTAAATCGGGTGGCAAGTTGGATTGTCTGTAGGCAACATCGATTTAGTAACCGACGGTCGGGGCCGACCAAATTGGATCGTGTGTAGCGCTCTACGTAGATAAATATTTCAAGGAAATCTTGTTTATTTGTCGTTTTTGGGTTAATTTTAGTTTAATGTTTGCTTCGAGTGCAAAAAATATATTTTTTCAACCAAGGAAGCAATTTTCACAGCAAATAATAAATATTTTTTACTATACGAATAAATTCAAAAAACATAATTTTACGCACATATGTACATAAAAAAGAAAGGCTATAGTAAAAAAAAGGGTGTACCAAAAAAATCGTTCGGATTGTTTTATTTGCTTATAATAAAAATAGAAATAAAAATGATTAATTTAAAATATAATTTATATTTAATTTAATATATAATTTAAATATATTAATTAAATATTACAGTTTTTAATTAATTATTTTTATTTCTATTTTTAATTATAAGCAAACAAAACACACCGAATGAATTTTTTGGTACACCCATTTTTTTACTCTAGCAAAAAGAAATGCGCAAAGAAATCAAATGTGCTCGTCGATTGATATTTTGAAATCAGAGAATCACGCTGAAAGAATTAAAGTGTGGCGAGGCCCTGTGTATATACAGTCTAACCTCCCAAAAGTGGCCCCTCCACATTGTGACCACCTCTATATATTGACCGATTTGCCCTTCGCACTAGCACCTTTATATGAAACGTATGGTAATTTTATTCTTAATATTGACCACCTCCCTATTCTGAATTGTGACCAATATTTCTAGAACAAATATGGTAAATTAGAGTATTTTGAATTCCCTAATGTGATCACCAAAATATAACAGAAAAGCGCAATACTGAAATACACAAATATCCTCTCATTCAGCCATTCCACACTTTGATTCTTTCGTCATGATTCTTCCCTCGTTTCCTTCCCCTTTATCCCAAACTAACAACAGTTTGTAGGGGAAGGAATCGAGAAAGAACCACAACGAAAGAATCAAAGTGTGGGATGGCGGATTGAACCATGCTACACACGGTTTCAGTTTCTGGTTTCAAACTAAGTCGTAATAGATTTTTATTGTTAATTTAAACCCTCATTTTATATTAAAACACCAAATTTTTTTGTATTGTTTTATTCTGTTCTCTCGAAAATAAAATTGAAGCAAAAATCTATATCTCAAAAATGTCCTTAAATTTTCTTGAAAAGATTGTCCTTGAGTCCGAAATGAAAAAATAGAAATGAAAATAAAAAAAAATTTAAGGACATTTTTGAGATGTAGATTTTTGTCTAAATTTTATTTTCAAGAGAACAGAATAAAACAATACAAAAAAATTTGGTGTTTTAATATAAAATGGCGGTTTAAATTAACAATAAAAATCTATTACGACTTAGTTTGAAACCGAAGCTGAAACCGTGTGTGGCTGAATTGAATTATTACCGTTTATTTTATATTTTTGTCTACGTTCTCACACAAATAACAATTAACAAGGTTATAGTTATATAGTTTCGTAGGTTATATAGTTTCGTAGTTTAGTTTTCACCTATAAGGTCAATTTTGTGGAAAATTAAATTTCCAGTTAGTAAAAATGGACGCGAATAAGTCAAAACAATATAAGGAACTAAATTTGAAAGAAAATGTGAAATTAATTTTTTGGAATAATGAAAGGAAAGCCACTAACAAGTTTTCAATAAGCAAAACTACGATTCACAACATTAAAAAACGAAAGTTAGAATATTTGTCAAGATATGAGAATGAAAGAGGATCATCAAAACTAAAACTAAAAACGACGCAATATGAAAATGCAAATGATGCAGTTTTTGTTTTGCTAAAAAAAATGAGACGCATAAATGCCGAATTTCCGGAGACTTACAGAGCATCCCCAATGAAATTCCTTTAACTTTTTCCTTACAGAAAAGTATGAAAAAAATTTTGAGAAAAAATTTTTTTTGTTTTGTTAGGTTGGTGATTTCCTTATGAAAAATGTTATCAAACTTTTAACTTTTTCCTTATGAGAAATACAATGAAGTAAACCGCATTTGCAAAATTGGTTGTTGTTTTTCTGCTTGTCACAAATTAAAAAATATTCAATGCATATTTGTCTTTTAACAATTAGTGTTGTATTTTGTGTCCTGTGAAAAAGTAATAAATAATATATAAGGTCGTGTTTCAATTGGTTTAAATGCCGCATAAAAAGTTAAAAATTTATTCGTGGTAAATAATTTTTAACTTTTTAACTTTTTATCTGTTTCAATTGGTTAAAATTTTGAAAATAACATGGTTGCTTATGTTATGTGTAATTATGAACGTATATAGCAAATTTAAATAAGAAAATATATAAAATAAATACTATTTAAATATACATTAATTAATTATGGTTAGTTTACATCTAAATCGTTACGATTTTTCTCAAAATTTGTACATGACAAATTTCTGTTTACAAACAAATATTTTTGTCAGCCAAATGTTATCCACATAAAAATTTTATCAGCTCTTGAAGCAGATAAAAAGTTTGACATTTTTATTCACCACCATTTTTAACTTTTTAACTTTTTATGCGGTATTTAAACCAATTGAAACACGCTCTAATATAATAAAATAAAATAACAGGTAAACAAAAAATAATTTTGTAAAATGAAGTTAGCTTTACTTTGACTTTTCCCTATTCATTGGGTATGCTCTTCATAAGGAAAGAGTTAAAGGAAAAAGATAAAGGAAAAAGTTTTTTGCATTGGGGATGCGCTGTTAATTAAAGAAACTGACAATGCAAGAAAATAATGTAAAAAATTTAAAAGCGTCAAATGGGTGGTTGCAAAAGTTTTACACTCGACATAATTTGACTCATCCCTTTTCCAGCCTGTCATCACAATTGTATGAGTTTCAAGAGCGTGTTTCAATTGGTTTAAATACCGCATAAAAAGTTAAAAAGTTAAAAATTGTGGTGAATAAAAATGTCAAACTTTTTATCCGCTTCAAGAGCTGTACCTCAATTTTGTTGCCTTTTCGAGACTACGAGACTACGGGACTATGAAATATTTTGTATACGTACACTGTGTATAGTATTAATTTGTGTTACTGAGCTAGTTTACATCGCTAAAAAATTTAGTGGACTGACCTAAATAGCGACCCATTTTAGTCCCGTTTACATCACAAAAATTATAGGTCACATTTGGGTCACATAACGAGATTTATGTACACCATCTATTGAATAATACTAAAAGTATTGCTTATATTCTCATCGCAATTCATAATTTTCTCATAAATAATTCCTGTAACATTTTCGAAATTAAATTCTTTCATTTAATTGTTTTAAATTTGACTCATTTAATAACTGTAATACTAAATTTTATGCTGATATGTTTAATTAACATCAATGCCACTACTGACATCTATTTCATGATACGAAAACCCTTTAGGTCGGTATCGTTTACATCACATTTTTGATCGACCTAATTTAGGTCAGTCCACACAAAAAAGTTACCCAACCTAATTTGGGTAACTAGCGTTTACATCATGTGTTTAGGTCAGATATAGTGTATAGTCCTGGACCAAATATGTCGATGTAAACTTACTCACTGTGTCGTTTCATTTTTTTTATGTGTATTAATGTAGAGAGTATGACGATAAGCATGAAAAATTGTCGAATCGGTTTAAATCGGTAAAATTTTTGGTGCTTACATCCATTTGTCTCGTTGTAATTTGATGGAGAATTGAAATTCAAATTTAAACACATAGCACAAATGATATTAAAATTATTTGAAATTAGAAAAATTATAATAATTTTGAAGCATAATTGTATGATTTTATTTATTTTATTAATTTGGATTTTATATATAAAAGAAATAACCAATAAAATAGTTTCGTATTGGCAATATGTCAAATTATCAACACAAAATAAAAAAAAACATAAACAAAACGAACAGCGCATGCGCACTACTACACTCGCATTCACTAATATTATTATTTTCCGGTAATTTTTGTTCTCGTAGTCTCGTAGTCTCGAAAAGGCAACAAAATTGAGGTACTGATAAAATTTTTATATACAAAACATTTGGCTGACAAAAACATTTGTTTGTAAATAAAAAATTTCCATGTAACAATTTTGTGAAAAATTGCAATGAAATGTATGTAAACTGACCATAATTGACTAATATATATTTAAAAAGTATTTATTTTACATGTTTTCATATTTAAATTGTCTATATATGTTCACAATTACACATAAAATAAGCAACCATGTTATTGTCAAAGTTTTACCCAATTGAAACAGATAAAAAGTTAAAAAATATTTACCACGAATAAATTTTTAACTTTTTATGCGGCATTTAAACCAATTGAAACACGACCTAACTTAAAGAATCATGTCAAATTTTTTTTTTGTATGTATTTTGAACCAAGATACACATTTGTGCATTCCAGAATTACAATTAAATGCTTATGGGGTGCAACATTGATTTGTGCAATATTTGACGTTAGACTCGTCACGCTCACGTCATTTTATTTTAATTTTGTCTCATAAAATCAGAACTAAAATTTAAATTTGATATAATATCCGTGAATGTCAAATGTGCAAATTTTCGGCGAAAAATACTTCTAGATTTTATTCGCAATTGATAAGGAATTGTACTGAACGTTATGATCAATGATTCTTTGATAAATTAGCTCAGTCTCAAATGATTTCAAGTTTATTTCGTGTGTTACCGAATACTATAACGCAAAATTTAACAGCTAGCTATTTCAAATGTAAGTATATTATATATTATTACATTAATTAAACAAGAAAATATTGGTATATGTACTTATTAACTTTTATGTACCATTTTTACAGTTCAGGCGTGGCGAACAGTTGGAAACGGAGTACATAGTCAGGCACAGGTTCTCAAATATAAAACAATGGACGTTCAAATCTTACCAGCGCTTCAGGACAATTACATGTATTTGATTATTGATACCGATACCAATGATGCAGCAGTTGTGGATCCAGTTGATCCAGATCGTGTACTCCAAGCGGTACAAGCCGCCAATGTCAATTTAACCAAAGTGTTAACTACACATCATCATTGGGATCATGCTGGTGGAAATGAGAAACTTGTATCAAAATTTAATGGTACTCTAGAGGTTATTGGTGGAGACGATAGAATTGGTGCGTTGAATAAAAAAGTTCGCCATAATGATACCTTTAACATAGGGAATTTAAATGTTCGATGTCTTTTCACACCATGCCATACAACCGGGCATATTTGTTACGAGGTGACGTCAAATTCTGAAAAGTCTGTATTTACTGGTGACACCTTATTTAGTGGTGGATGCGGTCGATTTTTTGAAGGAACAGCAGATCAAATGTATCACGCTTTGATTGAAATTTTATCAAAATTGCCAGATGATACGAGCGTCTTTTGTGGACATGAATATACGCTGCAGAATTTGGCGTTTGCCAAATATGTAGAACCAAATAATCAAGATGTATTGAAAACAATTGAATGGGCTCAAGGACAGCGAGAGCAAAATATACCAACCGTACCGTCTACTATTGGAAAAGAAAAATTAATCAATCCGTTCATGCGCGTTAATGAACAGACCGTACAGAAACATGCTGGATCCTATGCAGGCATAGAGACGATGGCATTTATTCGACGTGAAAAGGATTCATTCAAAGCGTAATGGGTTGTCATTTAATGGACTATACTTTTGTTATTTTTTGTACGGCAGTAAATTTAATAAATATGGGAATAATTTGGTATCTTATCGATAACTAGTAAGTGGTTTTAATTCTGGTTAAACCATAAAAGTTAAAACACATGATTTGATCGAGAGGTTGTTGCACATTTCTATGAATTATAGGTACATGCATGATCATACAAAGAATTTTGCTTTTAATCAAATGTTATAATCGGTACGACATCTTAGTTAACGTAGTATAAGTACTAAATGTCTGCTTTCTTCTGCCAAAAGCTAACCCAACATCCAATCAAATTTTGAATAATAACATCAAACAGAAAGTATCCAACATCTTTTGAGTTATCCGTTCCCATTTAATTATAAAGTAGGTACTCTTTCTTCATCTCTTAAACACATGGTATATCATTAATAAGCTTCTTAACTGATGTTACTTCTAAGAATGGGCAGAAACAACAAAATTAATTTTTTCGAAACCTCCACTATGAATTTACGCAAAATCGTACTACTAAATATTAAATTTTGAAAATATATTACCTGGAATTGATACGCGTAATCCTGTCGGTTTTAGGGCTTGTATTGTGGCCTTAGGGATTTCATAACAAATAATAGAACTAGCCGTTGATGTTAATATAATAAATATCACTCTACCTATCATGGCTTTTTTATGTGTAGAGCAGAATACAGGTTATAAACTGAAAAGAACTATAAATGTACACTAAATGTATTATTAGTAATTGCACGGTGATAACTTAATGATTTCCAGTTTTCTGTGAATATATAAAAATAACAACTTTATAATCTCAATAAAAATATTTTTTTCTTTCGAAGAGAAACAACAAATTTGAATACAGTGGTTAAAAACCTGAAAATACTTGTAAGTGTATATCTACGGTAAAAATAAAATACCAATCCAAAAATGTTATTAACACGTTTTTTACTCAAAATAAATAAAACAAATCCAAAACTTTAAAACTGACCTCTAGTGTTATCGTGTGTCTTATTATGAGAGAGAAGACATGGCATGGCGTATGTGACAAGAAGTGCTCTGTTTTGTGTTACGCTTACGACACGTCGTAGCACACGTGTTTTTTACTATTTTAACGGAAATTTATTATGTACACTTTGAAATGCCTCATCACAAAAAATGAATTCTAGATGTCACTCATAATATTTCTATTCTACTGCTACAAATTGAAAACAAAACCAAATCTTATTGGATTTGGTATTGGTTTTGTTTTTGTGTTGTTTGAGAATGAAAATTACTCTCCGACAACTGCAAATCTCTTTCCACACATTTTGGAGGTTATATTTTGACATTTCATAATTCTCTCGATGCATAGTAGTTATACAGAAGACACATTTTTATTTTGAACAATTAAAAACTAAATAATTTAAAATATATCTTAATTAGTGTTATGGAAAAGTCAGATGAATTTGCATATTTAGAGCGACCGGGATTTTCTGGAGAAAAATTTAAAATTGAAATAAGAGGACTACCAAAATATTATGGAATCAGTGTTAGTACCAGTCGGCACAAAATGGTGGCCTCTTGATACGGATTTTGCTTATTTTTGGAGTGTTTTTTTATTTTCAGGAATTTAAAAAATTGGTTAATAAAAAATTTGAACTATTCCCAACTAAATTTAAAATTCCAAAACCAGGCAGTCATTATGTCTATGTTTGTTTTAAAGATGAGACAGAAAGAGAGACGGCCATTCAGAAAATGAATGGCTTTAACTGGAAGGGGCACACAATGAAAGTCACTGTAAGTATTTGATTGTTGAATATTTAATAAAATAAACTAGGCAGTGAACAAATTTTAGACATTAGTTATTGTATACACGACATTGATTCTGACACCGAAATTGCTTAAAACCCGAACCTCTGAATTTTCGACAGAAACGTAAACTTCTTTGTATATGTTATTATAAGATGTTTAGGCTTTATATTCACAAAATTCAATACCTCAGAATCCATTTGATTTCCGATGTTTCGTTGATTACAATTGATGATTGCCCGCGAATTGAAGTTTTATACTGTATATTGTACGGTATTATTATAAGGTACTGTATGTTATAGCACTAATCCTCATCATTCAGAACAATGAGTTTTCTAAGCACTCCAGTTGCTTATTCAGACTGAAACATTTGTGGAAGGTTTTTAAATTAACGCTTTGTTTATTTTCGTTGCGTTTATAAATTTTATATTAATTTGCCTTAATAATTTTAGACTGCTCAACCAACTCCAGATCCATATGCAAAACGTAAAAATGAGGAACTTGAAAGTGAACCGGATGCTAAACGGGTTCGCAAATCACTAGTTGAATCAACTACAGGACTCGCTCTTCTCTCTTATCCGGAACAATTAAAACTCAAGCAAAATGAGATGATCGATGTATTAAAAAAACTAGCTGATGACGTATCGAAAGGGAATCATTTGATGAGGCCTTATATAGAGGAGCAAACAAAAAAATACGATGGGTTACCATGCAAACTTTTACCTATTATGGGTTCACCCAATGTTGATGGATATCGTAATAAGTGCGAATTTACAATTGGCAGTAATGAGCAAGGTGAAAAGGTTATTGGTTTCCGTGTTGGGACATACTCATCTGGTTCGATCGAGGTTGAGGCACCGGACGAGCTGAAAATCCTCTCTGAGCGAATGAAGAAAGTCGTAAAAGTTATGCAAGTATTTGTACGTAAGTCAAATTTGAAGGCTTTTAATCCTGAAAATCATACAGGAAATTTTCGTCAACTTACTGTGCGTACGACAAAGGCGACTGATGAAATCTTGGTAATGATGGAGATATATGAAGGAAATTTAACCGAAGACGAACTCACACAATTTAAAAAAGAATTGCATGCTTTTGTTGTAGAAGGTGAAGGTAAATGTTTAGGTATTACGTCTTTGTATTATCAGTCGGCACCTCACAAGAAACAAGAATCTCGACCTCGTGCAGAACACCTTTTTGGAACAAAACATTTGACCGAAGTAATTCATGGATTACGATTTCGTATTTCACCGACAGCCTTCTTTCAAGTGAACACTTCATGTGCAGAAGTTTTGTATCAAGCTGCCATTGATTTCGCAAAGCCAAATAAAGATTCTACAATTTTAGACATTTGCTGCGGTACTGGGACCATTGGATTATGTTTCTCGAAATATGTAAACGAAGTATTAGGTTGTGAAATAATACCCGAAGCTATTGACGATGCTAAGGCTAATGCCGAAGAGAATGGTATTGAAAACTGTTTGTTTATTGCTGGTACAGCCGAGGAGTACATTGATTCAATGGCTAAACGTGCAAAACAAAGAAATAATGTGATTGCTATTGTTGATCCACCACGAGCGGGCCTACATCATCGTGCAATTAATGCAATACGCAGTGCACGTAATATTAATCGTCTTGTGTATATTTCATGTTCTCAAAAAGGTACGGCCCCGAAAAATTGGGTTGATTTGATGCGACCAAATTCAAAGACACTAAAACGTAATCCATTTGTTCCTGTGGAGGCTATTGCCGTTGACATGTTTCCGCATACACGACATGCCGAATTGGTAATTTTATTTGAGAGATTGAGTGACGAACAACTGGAAGAAATTGAAAATAATGCTAAGCCTAAAGGAAAGAAGGATGACATCGAAGTTGTTACGAAGGATGTGGCTAAGAATGTGGAGCCTGCCGTGTCTGAAGAAGCTCAAGCGGCGGTGCCTATAGTGACTGAAAACTAGATTGAAAACAGTAAACAGGCTAGTAGCAGCAGGGTAGGAGAAATCCAATACAACCCTATAACTAATTCATAATAGATTTTAATGAATAAACTGTATTGATCGCAACATTCTTAAGTTTAAAATAAATCAAATTTTAATCAACTTTATTACAATTTTCAATAGCTACAAGTTTCTCTTTAACACCCCTCCATGAGTCCATTGTTTCACGTACGACAATCATCTTTTCATTTTCTCTTAGTCGATTGAAGCGATAATCATCGATTGAAGTAACAACAATAAGTTTATTTCAAAGAATTTTAAACTGTAGAACGGGTGTCAAGATTTTATCCATATAAAATTTGCTATTTCATCTGTCACAAGCCAGAGCAGAAAGGTTATATAAAAAAATGCATATGGCTTATCATATCTCGAAATAAGAACCCGCCAAACCAGTTGTTGTTTTTGTATGATGTGACGTTTTAATTTTGCGCAGTAAAATTATAAATTTTTAAAATTATTAATTAAAATAATAAAAACATTATCAAATCCATATGTAGTTAGTGGTTTATGTAGTGGTGCATTATTCGATAATAAAAATTACAGACTTTTATCAGTATGTAAAATGAAGTGTATCGTGAAAAAATGCCAAATAGGCCTAAAAATACAAGAAAGAATATCTTACCATCAGTAAGTTTACCAAGTGTTTATATAAAATAAAATGTAAATTGTGTTAAGAAGCTAGTGATTTGTGGTAAATTTATCCTTAATTTAAGTAATAAATCAGAAAAAATTAAGAAAACAATTTTGGTTGTTGGCGTGGGGTTCTTATAGATTTTTGTTGTTGTTGTAATCCCGTTGATCTAGATGCTTTCTCTTTTACCCTCCGAATTTGTGACACTTTTTAAGCTTACTATGTTGGCAGCTATTGTCATGTCACGGCAGAATGTTTTCATGCGGCCGCCTTGACAGTTGCTTAGGCTCACTCTGTACCTTTAACTTCTTTGATTAAAATTTTCGTGTGTATGACAAGAAAAGAATTACATCGTGCAAAAATTTTGCTGTGCGTTTTTGTCTTTTTTTTGAGCAAATGCTGCCATAAAATAAAAATACTGCCACAAAATATAATCGACCCGAGAATATTTTATGGCAACAAATATTATTTATGGCAGTTTATATTTCTTTCTCTATTCAACTAATGCGAAAAAATTATATTGTGTGCAGCTCTAAACACACAGCAAATATTTTGCTGGGACAACATTTTTTCATCATGTAAATCGCGCTTTAGTCGACTGAGGTGACATGACAAAAATAAATCAAATCATCAAAATAAATAAACCAAAGAATTTAAATGTACAGAATGAGTGTAAGCAACTGTCAAGTGTCACAAATTCGGAGGGTAAAAGAGAAAGCGTCTAAATCAACGGGATTACAACAACAAAAAATCTATAAGAGCCCCACACCAACAACTAAAATTGTTTTCTTAATTTTTTCTAATTTATAACTTAAATTAAGGATAAATTTACCACAAATCTCTAGCTTCTTAACACAATTTACATTTTATTTTATTTAAACACTTGGTAAACTTACTGATGGTAAGATATTCCTTCTTCTATTTTTTAGGCGTATTTTGGCATTTTTTCACGATACACTTCATTTTGCACAAAAGTTTGTAATTTTTGTTATCATATAATGCACCACTACATAAACAAATAACTATTTGATAAAGTTTTTATTGTTTTTATGTATTATAAATAACAATTTTAAAAATTTATAATATGTAATTTTAACGCGCAAAATTAAAACGTCACTTCGAACAACAACAACAACTGGTTTGACGGGTTCTTATAGCGAAATATGAGTAAATCATATGGATTTTTTATATAACCATCCTATTCTGGCTCCTGACAGATGAAATAGCAAATTTTATATGGATAAAATATTGCCACCTATTCTTCAGTATTTTAACTTCTTTGATTTTAATATACCGAACTCTTCTTTTTTTGCTGTCCAACATTTTCTCATCATGTAAATCGCGCTTATTGCCCCATTTATATGCGACCAACATTTTTCTTCTGCAAAATGAAAAAGATATAACATTGACTTTTTGCACATGAGAGACAAGAAAAGAAATATATCCCAACAAAATTTTGCCGAAAATTTTTAAGCCACTACTCTGTAAACCGCTATAAAATGTGGCCATAAAATATATTCGATCCGAGTATTTTTATGACATTTTTAAAATCAACAAGAAAAAAAATTATTTTGCATATATAAATGTTGAGAATTTTTAATAAAAACAGACGCCATAGATAAAAATGTAAAATTTTCATTTGAATTGATTAAAAATAAATTAATAATGATCCTATAAAAAAAATTACGCCATTACTATATATGTTAATTTCTTTCTGGCACATTGAATATTTTTATATAGCGGATCCTTACACTGCATCCCCAATGAAATTCCTTTAACTTTTTCCTTACAGAAAAGTATGAAAAAAATTTTGAGAAAAAAAAAATTTTTTTTTGTTAGGTTGGTGATTTCCTCCCTCCAGGCGCAAAAATGTATACACTAAAAATGTGCGGTTTACGAACAGTTTACGCACGTTAATTTTGATACCACACTACTACACCTATACTTAATTTTTATTATCACATATTACAGTATATTTTGCTTTCTTTGTATATTTTATATTTTAAAGAGTCGTAGTTTAAGTTTTTGGGTGCAATAAATTTATTCGTGATTGATCATAATATATTGTTGGTCGAACTTTTGCCTTAAAATAAGGGCGTTCATTTGTGATGCCCCAGTAAGAGCATTCCTATTAGGTAAGAAAAAATGTGTAGCTTCATGCTTTAAATTTGTAATTAGCTTTTTTTGTGTTTCAGGTATGAATAGTCATTTGGATTATATGCGAGTTTTTTAATATGTGATAAAATATTTGTGAATTAAAATTAAGTATAATTACTTTATGCGGCATAATTAAAAGTCCTTTTGAAATTAATTTTATTATTATATTATATTAATTAAGATAGATTTTATTTAAATAAATACAAGATGAAAATATTATTGGTTTTTTATTTGACAATAAAGTAGTTTCGACGAATTAAACCGAGCGTAAAAGTCACGCGCAAGTGACTCGCCAAAGATACGCAAATACGGCTCATAAATGTTACGTTTTTGTCGTACACATTATGAACAGTTTATAGACACTAACACATAGAAAAGTCTTCGCTAATTTGTTTCACTTCTCATGTGACAAAAATATACTTTACGTACCACATCCGTACCGTTTTTGCGTAACGTTTGCGAATACTTTAGTAGAGCTAAGTCTTCGTAAACCGTACGTTAATGTTACGCCTGGCCTGGAGGGCTTATGAAAAATGTTATCAAACTTTTAACTTTTTCCTTATGAGAAATACAATGAAGTAAACCGCATTTGCAAAATTGGTTGTTGTTGTTGTTTTTCTGCTTGTCACAAATTAAAAAATATTCAATGCATATTTGTCTTTTAACAATTAGTGTTGTATTTTGTGTCCTGTGAAAAAGTAATAAATAATATATAATATAATAATATAAAATAACAGGTAAACAAAAAATAATTTTGTAAAATGAAGTTAGCTTTACTTTGAATTTTCCCTATTCATTGGGTATGCTCTTCATAAGGAAAAAGTTAAAGGAAAAATTATTTTGCATTGGGGATGCAGTGTTACTAGAAATATGATTCTCAGTCTTTTTAGAGAATTTTTACCATTTTTATTTTAATGATGGTATTTCCCGTCTTGTCCATTTGAAGAACAAAATTGCTCCCATAATCCCGTCTTGTGCTGTAAAAAAAATTGAGAAAAAATCATCGTCTGTAATAATCTAGATACACTGCTGCAGGCCACAGCACCAAAATTAAGAGAATAGGGGTGTTAATTTATAAAGTGTATGCAAATGCAATTAGACATTACGGCTTTCGAAGTTTTCATTGGATACCATTTCAACTACATAAACTGCGATTCCTATAAAATACTGCAATCCATCTCTTAGCACTCGCACACAAACACCACCAAAACAATATTTTCAAAATAAATGTCAATTTGTTTAGTTGTCAAAATGACTGAAGACAGACTAAACATAAAATAATATTATTATTAATTTTTATTGCATTTCTTTATTCTAAATAAATTTTATGAAAAAAGAAATATAGTTAAACGATTTATGTAGTATTATAAATTAAATGCAACAGTTTATAAAAAATGTTTATATTAATCGTGTAAATCGTATCAAGTTTACACTTGATCGAGGAAAAAGTAGGCCAAATGCATGTCATTTGTTCTAAATTTTTATTATTTATTGCTAATTATAAAAATAAATTTAGTGAAAGCGTATATAACAAATTAATTTATTATTTAAAATAATAATATTAATATAAACAAAATGGATTTGATAAAGTTGGAAGAGGGAATTGTCGAAAATAATATTAATTTCCAGTTAAAACCAAACAACAAAATTGAGATCACTGTGGCGGCGACCGCACCGCAAAATGCATTACACATAAATAATATTAATAACAATAATAGTTGTAATAGTTTATTATTAATAAATAATAAACCGTGTGATAGTGATAATGATGACGTTTTAATCACAACCGCGAGTAATATTAGTAGTGGGAGTAGTAAATCCAAAGAACTCAATCTAAATGATAAGAATTTTCTTATTAAATTTCTTAAAAGACTTTTAAAATATAACAATAGTAGTAATAGTAATAATAAATTAAATTATATTAAAATAGTAATGCCCGTGCTGATCGTATTTTCATTTTTATTATTTTGTTTTATATTCAAAGATAATTTAAAGAAGATTCTGTTATGGATCGAAATCCATCAGAATTCTTGGTTCACTTTCTTTATATTTATGTTATTATTTACAATTGTTAGTTTTCCAGTGGCGATTGGATATTTAGTGTTAATTATAACAAGTGGTTATTTATTCGGTTTTATAAAAGGATTAATAACTGTGATTCTAGGTGCCAATCTGGGTGTTGCTATTGCACATAATACAATAAAGAACCTGCAACGGCGGATTAATATTCACAAGTAAGAAAATATTTTTTTAATTCAAATAATTATTGTCTTTATACTTCAATTTTACGATTACGTTAACGATTTATAATCGTTCTAAAAGGTGTATAATCGATTCGATACCATAATTCTATTGCTTTCAACTTTCGCTTCGACCGGACAAGTGGTGCAGTGGCACTTGGACCGGGAGGTATACTGGGTACGAATCCCATCAGAGGCTAGATGCAAATCGAATTTTCGCCATCGATTACGATCGTTGATGTTAATAAATAAAACTAAGACCCTCTGATAGAGTGCAGAATTCAGCGCCGACGTCAATGTACAGGTTGACATGGAGCTTGCAATGTGCAGGTGGTATATTGTAATTGTGTGAGTAGGTGAATGGGTTAATGATGAGGCGTGAATGAGTGGTATCACAATGCGCCAAATTTGGCCTAAGTGTGCGATAGCAACCACTGAAAAAAAGCTATCGATTACTCAGCAAAAGTTTCAGCAAACTCAAAATGTATTTGAGATTCGCGATTGCAGCCTCCAAATGAATTTTGTTCAAATTGATCAAGCCGCTTTATAATCAATGTAGAGCCGAATATTATAATAACCGGGGATCGATTTTGTTTAAATTCCGAAACTTAACAAAATATAATAACCGCAAGTATAGTCCTATTCAGATCTTAAAAAAAAAAATTTTTATTTGTTCTGCGCAGCTTTCAGTGATGTAGAAAAAAAAAATATAAAAATGTTGATGGGTCGCATTTATCTTAGATAGTAAACCTAAATAAAATAATAAATAACCATTAAAAAGAATTATATTTCACTTTAAATACACAAAACATTCAAAATGATCATGTATTTATGTTATTACAATGATATTTCAAGTGAAAATTTATACATCTATAAAAAAATTGCACGCTTTTGGAAACAATGTCAACATTTAATTTTGGTACGAACTAGGGAAACATAAATAACCAAATGTCATTCATATCGAACAAAACCACAACAACATAAAAAAGCAAAATAGGTTTTCAATTTAATGGAATTATGAATTAATTCGTTGCTTATCGAATTAAATATTAATTTCAAAAGTGTCAGTGATTCTTAAGTAATAAAAATACAACATAAAAATGTAAACAATAAACTGGTATTATTATACTTAATACATCACTGCGTATTCGCCATATTTTGCCTGCGCGAGAACTGTCAGAATTCCAGCGAGATTTGAATACTACTATACCTATATCCCTTTTTCAACCAAAAAAAAAAAAAAATTGGCCGAATTTATTAAGTCCAAACGACACAAATATGTGAGTAAAAAATCATAGTATGTAGTAATATGACATTTCTAGATAACATTTCCATTTATAAATTCTGTGTTTCTGCGAAAAATCATATTATATACTTATGCCGCAGCCACACGAATGCAAATACACACCAACATTGGCGTATTTGTCCAAATAACAAATCTTGTAGCCACAAAACAAATGACAAATTCAAAAAATCAAAAAAACAAAATCAATAAAAAGATTGACGAGGATCAGAACGAATCACACGTATGACCGAAAATTTTCAAAATTGATAAAAAAATAGAAAATGACAAGTGTGAAGTGTGCCGAGTAACGGAGGACGCACGACACATGATAGAGAAGTAAAATACAACAAGATAAGGGAAAAATTTAAAACAATTAAGCTCGATTTACATGATGAAAAAATGTTGGGCAGCAAAAAAAGAATAGTTTGGTATATTAAAATTTTCGTTTGTATGACAAGAAAAGGATACCATCGTGCAAAAATTTATCTGTACATTTTTGTCTTTTTCTGAGCAAATGTTGCCATAAAATAAAAATACTGCCATAAAATATAATCAACCCGAGTATATTTTATGGCAACAAATATTATTTATGGCAGTTTATATTTCTTTCTCTATTCAACTAATGCGAAAAATTTATATTGTGTGCAGCTCTAAACACAAGGCAAATATTTTGCTGGGACAACATTTTTTTATCATGTAAATCGTGCTTAAACGAGAAAACACTGCAGCAAATTTTGATTGATCAGCAGATGGGAGAGTATGAAGACATAATAAAGTTTTTAGAAGAAATAAAAGGAGACGTCTAATAAAATGAAGAGGGACGCGTGTACATTTTCAATAAAGATTATTGAGTTCAAAAAAAAAACAGGAAGAAAAGATAATAAATCTAATCAATAAAATAACTAAATTAATAAAAGGACTAATGTCAAAAAACAAAACCAAATTAGGAAAGTAATACTTATGAACAATAAGATCAATAATAACATTTAAAAAAAAAAAAAACAACGAAATATAACGAGATATTAAATTAAGAAAACATAACGAAACATAACAACGTCGAATAACATAAAAGTTTGACATAACACAATCATTGGCAATGTGATCGAAGAGGTCAAGCCAAACAAATAAAGTAAAACAAAAAAAAAAAAAAAAAAAAATGACAAATTCAAATCAAAGTTACATTTTTCCAACATGCTGTGTTTTTTTATTAGCGCCCGATAGCTGTATCCGAAGCAGCCAATTTGCTATGTCAAAACTTATATTTAGCGCGCTATTATTGCATATAATTAATTTATTTAACTCTAAACTAAGATTTTTCATTCAACTTTTTAGTTAAAAATCGATATACAAATATTTTGCTCTACCTATTTATCGGGAGCCGCTATCGGGAGCGCTATCCATTGTAAACCCCTGAAACCATTAGAAACTAAATCTTATGTGGAATTTTATTTACTTTTTCAAATCAATGTGAAATTTATGGTTCAAATAGAACAAAAAATCAAAATCGATGTGGTTTTATGTATGTATTAGAGATATAAAATACAATTTTGAAGTTTAGAAATGGCACGTAAAAACGACATCAATTGTGCACTCCACTATACGAAATTATATGTATATATTTTCGAACGAATAATCGTCATATATTTATTAATGAACGATTAAAATATATTTCAATTAAATTTAAAACACATGCTTTAATTTATTAGTAATTTAACACACCAATTATCGTTTCTACAAAAATTGACGTTTCATTTTGTATTAGTACATATTTCTCCATCAAAAAAAATTTACGAAAAAATGTACATTTTTTAAAATTGATGTACATAAAAAAAAATTGATTTTTTCTGGCAAATAAAACAAAATTTTTGATGTACATCAATTTTTTTTGCCGGATTTTGGTAAATAAAATTCCACATTACAATAAAAATTTAAAACCAAAAAGAAGGTTAATTACTGAAGAATAGGTGGCAATATTTTACCCATATAAGATTTGCTATTTCATCTGTCACAAGCCAGAATAGGATGGTTATATAAAAAAATCCATATGGTTTACTCATATTTCGCTATAAGAACCCGTCAAACCAGTTGTTGTTGTTGTTCGAAGTGACGTTTTAATTTTGCGCGTTAAAATTACAAATTATAAATTTTTAAAATTGTTATTTATAATACATAAAAACAATAAAAACTTTATCAAATAGTTATTTGTTTATGTAGTGGTACATTATATGATAACAAAAATTACAAACTTTTGTGCAAAATGAAGTGTATCGTGAAAAAATGCCAAAATACGCCTAAAAAATAGAAGAAGGAATATCTTACCATCAGTAAGTTTACCAAGTGTTTAAATAAAATAAAATGTAAATTGTGTTAAGAAGCTAGTGATTTGTGGTAAATTTATCCTTAATTTAAGTTATATATCAGAAAAAATTAAAGAAACAATTTTGGTTGTTGGCGTGGGTTCTTCTTCTTTTACCCTCCGAATTTGTGACACATGACAGTTGCTTAGGCTCATTCTGTACCTTTAACTTCTTTGTTTAAAACGCAGCAAAATGAATACTTGTTTATAACGTCATGTCAAAATAAATGTCAATTAATATATTTCAGGTGATAAATGTTTGTTTTATTGATTTTATTTAGTTTTAATTTTTATAGTACAGCGACACCAGTGAATAATAGCTGCAGTTTCAATAGAAAATTGCCATTTGGCTCCGGATAGTTCTCCAAACACAGCAATTGGTGCACATTCGTTCAATAGGCGGTTTTCCAAAAAAGCTCAAAAGAAACTACCAAAATTGGTATGCACATTGGGCAATCGTCTACACGAATGGTATCTTTTTATTCGCCAAATATAAAATACGACAATACATATTGGTGTATATTTGCATTCGTGTGGCTGCGGCATTATGCCGCAGGCACACGAATGCAAATACACACCAACATTGGTGTATTTGTCCAAATAACAAATCGTGTAGGCAAAAAACAAATGACAAATTCAAATGAAAGTTACATTTGTCCAACATTAGCGCACATTCGCTCAATCCGCGGTTCCACACTTTAATTCTTTCAGCGTGATTCTTTCTTCGTTTCTTTCCCCTTCACCCACAAACTAATTTTTTGGCGGGGAAATTGTTGATTCTTTTTTCGTCAATATTTTTTTTTGATTCACTGATTTCTTCGCACTATTACGTAATAAATATTTTTTAAGGACATCTTGTTTATTTGTCGTTTTTGGGTTAATTTTAGTTTAATGTTTGCTTCGAGTGCAAAAAATATATTTTTTCAACCAAGGCAGCAATTTTCGCAGCGAATAATAAATATTTTTTATTATATGAATAAATCAAAAAACATAATTTTACGCACATACATATATCCCTTTAGTGATTTACTAACACAATTGTGCGGGTAGGGCAAAAGTACCATGTCAAAAATTTAGTTTTGTATGTTTTTTGAACCAATTTACACATTTGTGAATTCCTTTTTAACTTATTTTCGTCCGAAAAAAACACTATATTTATACACACAATTGTGTTGGTTTTACTTCAAATCAAGCGAAATTTTTATCAACAACGCCATTAAAAAAGATGGTTTTTTACTCACACATTTGTGAGGGTTGGACTAAAACTGAGCCAATTTTTTTGTTTTCTTGGTTGATAAAGGGATATAAAAAAAAAGGCTTTAGTAAAAAAAAAGGGTGTACCAAAAATATCGTTCGGATTGTTTTGTTTGCTTATAATAAAAAATAGAAATAAAAATGATTAATTTAAAATATAATTTATATTTAATTTAATATATAATTTAAAATAAAACATATTAATTAAATATTAGTTTTAAATTAATTATTTTTATTTTGAATATGTATAAGCAAACAAAACAATCCGAACGAATTTTTTGGTACCCCGTACAAATGCGCAAAGAAAGCAAATGTGGCCGTCGATTGATTTTTTGAAATCAGAGAATCACGCTGAAAGAATTAAAGTGTGGCGAGACCCAATAGGCGGATTTTCAAAAAGATCAAAGGAACAAACAAATACATACTACAAATCGTGTAGACAGTAGAGTTGGTCATTTGTCTATTTTACCAATATTTGCAAACATAAAATACACCAACGTTGGTCGATATTTGCATTCGTGTGGCTGCGGCATTATGTGCAGTTAAAATTTGTTTAACACTTTGGCGCACACTTTCTTAATGTGTGTGCCACTCAGAAACACACATTGTGAATGTATTATTATTCCGAGTTAAGGTCGAGGCACATAGTTTTCGTTCCGTTCCGATTCGTTTCGTTTTCAATAAGTGTTTTTAAATTCTCACACACATAGCTTTCGTTTCGTTTTGAGTTGTTTTTATGTACAATAGTTTGATAAATCGAGTTTTTTTTTATTTATCACAATATTGTTTCAATTCAATCAATTATTTATAATATCATATCACTTGATTTAATAATGAGTGAAGATTTACACATTAATAAAAAAAAACGATAACGATAAACGCCAAAATAAATATTTTGAGGTTATTTTTTAAGTTTTTATTGTAATTTGATCAACTGTTTCGGTTCGGTTCCGCCTTGAACTTAACAATGTGAGCATGTTTTCGGTTTTCCATACATTTTGACATATTCAACTTAAAGGTCGGAACGAAACGAAAAGTATGTGCCTCGACCCTTATTCCTTAAAAAATGAAAAAGTTGTTTGTGCGAACGTGTTAAAAAATGAAAAAGTTGTATGACTGGTACTGCTATTATAGTAGTCATTGAGCCTCGCCACACTTTAATTCTTTCGTCGGGATTCGCTGATTTCAAAAAATCAATCGACGTCCACATTTGATTTTTTTGCGCATTTCTTTTTTATGTATGTGCGTAAAATTATGTTTTTTCGTTTATTCATATAGTAAAAAATATTTATTATTTGTTGCGAAAACTGCTTCCTTGGTTGAAAAAATATATTTTTTGCACTGGAAGCAAACATTAAACTAAAATTAACCCAAAAACGATAAATAAACGAGGTGTCCTTGAAATATTTATCTTTGTAGTAGTGCCAGTTGAATCAAAAAAAAATATTGCTGAAAAATAATCAAAAATTTCCCCGCCAAAAAATTAGTTTGTGGGTGAAGGGGAAAGAAACCGGAAAGAATCACGACGAAAGAATTACAGTGTGGAACCCCGGATTGAATCACGACGAAAGAATTAAAGTGTGACGAGGCCCAATTGCGATAAATGATAAAGTTTCATCATTTAAAAAAAATGAAAGTAATAATAAATGTAGCTGACATTTTAATCTAGAAGAAGTATTGCAAGATTAAAAACGATAAAAGTCGAAAATAATACAACATGCCGACTATCACTTTTTTAAGTTCGACTCCATATTATACAACAATTATATTGTATATTGTAAAAATAATTATATTAAACACTTTATAATTATACAAATTTATATATTATTTATAATCATGGATGGTTCAATTCACAAAGTTTCCACATATTTTGAGGACCAGAACGTCGATTTTGTTCAAAACCCGAGACCCTTCCGTTACGAATTTATAATATCCGCTCAATCTCAATTTTTTGCTGCTTTATGTTGATTTACTATCTATCTGAGCATATTCCCTTAAAGACATTTAAGGGGAACTTTATGGTATAAGTGGGGCGGGGGTGGCTGAGGAAGAGGGGTATGATACATATTTGAACCAATCGTGTTTTTTTGTAGTACACTATTGCCCAGCAGTGCTGTACGTTTTATTTGCAGTGAGTATTTATTTTTGCGCAACATGGGACGATGCGAAACAATAGAGCAAGCAGTGCTGTTTAAACATCTAGTGGTAGAAATGAGTACCAGCCGTATTCTAAGGTGATGCTACAAATGAGTACCACACCTTAACGAAAGGGTTAAAACTAGAGACGGAAACCAAACCAAAACCACTGAACCAACGAAATTTTACCGAACCAAAACCAAACCATTTTCAAAATGATTTAATTGAACCAAACCAGTTTTTTAAATAACAGTTGAACCGAACCATAAACTAATGGTTTCGTTCACGGTTCGGTTTTATAGTAAAAAATTTGTTCTGTTGCCTACATAAATTGAAAAAATCTACTCATTTCTTTTTAAAACTACTGCATTACTTTTTCACGTGTACTAGTATTTTGTAATAAAATTTAAACTACGGGGTTTTGTTTTGACAGATCTTAGTTTTTTAGTTTTTTTAAGCGGAATAAAAAACGTGAAATTAAGTTGTTATTTTCGAATTTAATGAAATCCACAAAAACTCACACAAGAAGGATTAATATTGTATTCAATGTAAAAAATAGGGAAGTAATTATTTGAATTTCCTGTTTAATTTCTTTAACCCATGTTCGGCCGCTGGTCAAGTTTTCGACTAGCAACTTTGTACATATTTTAACTAGACTATATTTTTCTAAGACTAACTATATTTTTCTAACTATTTAAAATAATTTTGTTTGCCAAATGTTTCGTTCTCAATATTCAAATTATTCTTTCTCTCTCTCTCTCTCTCTGGCACTATACATCCCACAAATGGATTTGGCCGCCTCAAATGAGGTTTCATAATCATACTTTCATTTTGGATAATGAGTGATTAATTCATTGATCCTAAACCAGCCGTGAATTTTTTTCCTTGTCACCACCGGGAATCGAACCCGGGACCTCCGGTCGCTGGAGCAAGCATGCTGACCACTTTGCCACCGGGGCGGCAATTATTCTTTCGGCACTTAAAAAAATTGAAATTCTTAAAAACGGACGGTACTTTACATCACAGTATTGATTTAAAAAAATACACTTTTTTGGAGGTATTTTCAAATGCACAAAAAAATCAAATAGGTATATTGAAAGTGGGTAGAATCGTTGATAATAATAATAACAACGAAGATCTAAATAAAAAAAATTAAAAACACCGATTTATTCAAATAAAAAGGGAAACCACAAATTAAGTGAAAAAAACTCACAGACCAAAAATCGACCATTCATAACACATTTAAAACAAGCATAACATATTGTGTGATTTATGCTTAATTATTTTAATAACTGTTTGTTTTCGAATTAAGTCTGTAAATTGTATTTTAATTGACTAATGATATATTTAGGATTTATAAGTCGTCAAAATGGATTGGCGTCGTTATCGCAAGATGATTCAGATTCAAGAAATTATTGATTCGTGAAGTGATGATGAAGAATAAATTGTAAATGGGTGGTGTATTGTCCTCCAGAAACAGTTCACGTAGTAACCGATGAAGAGGACATTAATGACGACAAAATTCCAACTGTTGATCCAGGTGGTTTGCTGGAGCAGGAGGTTGCCGGTTATGTTGAATTGGAGTACATAACAAAAACCAATGACTATGCTGCCCCTGGCGCTGGTTCTACTACTGCTAGTACATTGGACTCTTATTCACCTACTTACGTTGGTGACAAAGTGTATAAAACAATTGAGGATTTTGATAATCCGAAATTGAAAATATGCAATGTTCAATATAACGGGGTAGCAAATCACGAGCCACTTATCGGCCTATTTAAGGATATAAGCACTGAAATGGGGCATTTGAGCCCTATCGAATTATTTCAGAGATTTTTTAACGACGAATTTCTTCAGTATATATTAATTAGTCGAAACAAACAAATATGGAAATAACCTGAATGTTCAAAACGTAATCTAAATTGTGGAGTTAAAAAAATTCCTAGGAATCTTGTTGCTGTCAGGATACCACAAGCTTCCATTTATCGACGATTACTGAAGCAATCGACCTGAATTAGGAGTAAGCATAGTAAAACAAGCAATGGCGCTGTCGAAATTAAAAATTATTAACCGATACCCACACCAATTTTTGTACGTCTTATCTGATGTATCTACATTTTGAGCGTGAGTTCCTAGCAAAAGATACTGTTCGCTCAAATCGGTTTGGAAACATTTTCAAGATAAACAATTAAGTGAGCTTGCGAAAATTGTTTTTGCTGTGCCAGCGACATAGGTTTCAGTTGAAAGAACCTTTTCTACTTTAAAATTTGTACTCTCTGACAAACGTGCAAACATTGAAGTAGTCTTGAAGATATTCTTCTAATTAATTTAAATTAAACAATACAAGAAACTAAATTTAATTTTATATTATATATTTATAAATGAATTATGTTAATTATTATTTTTTTAATATTTTTATTGAGCTATTGAATAGCCTATTTTTTATTATATTTTATTTATTATTATATTTTTTTTATTTTTATATTATTTTTATATTATATTTTTTATTTGTTACCAAAAAGACTGAAATTTAAATATGAATAAATGGTATACAAAAGAAAAACGTTACTTGTTATTGTTTGTTAGATTGAAAAGCTCCTTTGTAAGCACACATCAAGTGAGTCTGTAGGATCAAGGTTTATCGATGGCCGGAACAGAATTAGAATCCATTGCCTACGTATTATAAGACAAGTGTGCCTACCACGGTCTCTTTAATGTGACTTATTAGTAGAATAAAGCTGTTTTTATTTGAATATCGAGAATTAATTAAGACTAAAAATGTGAATCTAAATTCTGAATCTGAACCAAAACCAAGTTTCGAAATATCAAGAAACCGAAACCAAACCAAAAACCATAATAAAAATTTGTTTTTAAACCAAAACCAACCAACTGAAAAAAAACTTACGTGTCCATCTCTGAGGCCGAATTTTGGTCATAAAATGGGAATAAAATTTATGAGAATTAGTTGTTTTACTTACCTACTAGACTTAAAACATTAAATTATATAATTGTTTAATACAAACAGCGGAAAAATTCAATATTTGCGTCTAGTACGTATGTGAAACAAAGGTAAAACTCATAAATTTAATTCCCGCTTTTCGACCAAAATTGGGTCCTGATAACCGCCAATACACAGTAGTAGTAATGTTTGTGTGCGAGTGCGCGCCATTCAATTTTTTTATAATTTAACATTTGTAAATGCAATGCTTTAAATAAAATTAAATTTATTTAATTATTTAATTTTAGTTTTAAAATGATTGCTAATTCTGTGTTTCTGCAAAAAAAAAAAACATTTATTCGACACCGCATTGAAAAAAACCGACATAACGTTTTTGATGTATTCTCTTGGCACGATTACAACAACAACACCACCATGGCTAAAGCAAAAATTATAGTAAAGAATTTTCAAATTTTGCTTTAGCTGAATATAAAGCAAATTTGCTTTAGCTGAATACCACTAGATGTCAAAATATATTTTTTTGTTTTTGTATATTATGAATAATATGTAAATTTGTATAATTATAAAGTGTTTAATATAATTATTTTTACAATATACAATATAATTGTAGTATAATATGAATACACAAAATATAATTTTGTAATATTATTCAATAGAATTTTAAATGATTTTTGCAGCGATAAATTTATCCAGCGCTAAATAAAGCTAAAGCAAAACAGATTTATTTCTCAACAAAATACATCATGTTATTAGTAGCTATAGTAGTGTTGCTTTCGCTAATCCGCTTAGCTTAGCTAAGAAATGTGAAAGCAACAACTTTTGGATTTAATTTTTTAATGCGTTTTAAATTTTCTGTGTTGGTTCTTTTTCTTAATATTTATTTTATTTTTTTTTATTTTAAGAAATAGAATAAATTTAATTCGGTATTATGCTATCAAATAACAAATGCTAAATTATTATTCAATATAATTTTTTTTAGAAAAATAGAAAAACTAACGCCTTGCGGTAAACACAATAACCATAAAATGATTTTATTTCCCCTAATGCCCGGTTTACATAAGACCAACATTTTTCTTCTGCAAAATGAGTAAGATATAACATTGACTTTTTGCACATGAGAGACAAGAAAAGCAATATATCCCTACAATATTTTGCAGAAGAATTTTTGAGCAAAAATGACCATTAAAATGAAAATGTTGCCATAAAATATATTCGATCCGAGTATTTTTATGGCAACATTTTTAAAATCAACAAGAAAAAAAATTATTTCGCATTTATAAATGTTGAGGATTCATAATAAAAACAGACGCCATAGATAAAAATGTAAATTTCGCATTTGAATTCATTAAAAGTAAATTAATAATGATCCTATAAAAAAAATTACGCCATTACTATATATGTTTATTTCTTTCTCGCATATTGAATATTTTTATATAGCGGTTTCTTTCTTATTTACCTGCAAAAATTTGCAGAAGAAAACAATTTTCTCATGTAAACCGGGCATAATCCTAAAAATTTTTTTCTTAACATTCTAAAACAATCGGCTTGAATACAATGCAATTGTTGTTTTAATCTTTTGAAAGCAACACAGCTTATGTTGTTATTTTTCTACTTTGCATAAATTAAAAAAGTTTTATGTGTAGTTACATTTTTTTCTTAACACATTCCGCGGTTCCACACTTTAATTCTTTCAGCGTGATTCTTTCTTCGTTTCTTTCCCCTTCACCCACAAACTAATTTTTTGGCGGGGAAATTGTTGATTCTTTTTTCGTCAATATATTTTTTTGATTCTAGATTTCTTCGCACTACTAGGAAGATAAAATATTTCAAGACCATTTTATGTACAGGTAACCCTCCAATTCGAAGAACACAGATACACATTTGCTCAAATTACACGGTTTCAAACAACACGATTTTCGTTTTCTGTTATATTTTGGTTTTTGTATATCATAACAAAAAATAATAAATAAAACGAAACGCTTTTTCTTATATCTTTTTTGTAGTCTCGAACAACACGGTTTTAAAGAATACGGAACGAATTAATCGTGTTCTTGGAGGATTTCCTGTATTTATTTTTGTTGAATTTTTTTAGTTTCGAGAGGTCAGTGGAAAAATATTTTACGTATATGTTATTATACAAAACGAATGTTACTATACAAAACGAATGTGTAAAAAAAAAAAAATTTAAACACAAACATAAAAAAAGAAAGGCTATGGCTGGTGCTACACGAGATTTTAATTTCTGGTTTCAAACTAAGTCGTAATAGATTTTTTATTGTTAATTTAAACCTTTAAATTAAATGAAAACACCTAATTTTTTGTATTATTTTATTCTGTTCTCTCGAAAATAAAATTTAAACAAAAATCTACATCTCAAAAATGTCCTTAAATTTTTTTATTTTCATTTCTATTTCTGTCATTTCGGATTCATGGACAAAAATTGTGCGACATAAAATTTTTGTCCGTGAATCCGAAATGACAAAAATAGAAATGAAAATAAAAAAATTTAAGGGCATTTTTGAGATGTAGATTTTTGTTTAAATTTTATTTTCGAGAGAAAAGAATAAAATAATACAAAAAATTAGGTGTTTTCATTTAATATAAAGGTTTAAATTAACAATAAAAAATCTATTACGACTTAGTTTGAAACCAGAAATTAAAATCTCGTGTAGCACCAGCCTATAGTAAACAAAAAGGGTGTCCCAAAAAATTCGTTCGGATTATTTTGTTTGCTTATATGTAATAAAAAATAGAAATAAAAATGATTAATTTAAAATATAATTTATATTTAATTTAATATATAATTTAAAATTAAATATATTAATTAAATATTACAGTTTTAAATTAATTATTTTTATTTCTATTTTTAATTATAAGCAAACAAAACAATCCGAATGAATTTTTTGGTATGTACACCCTTTAGCTAAAAGAAATGCGCAAAGAAATCAAATGTGGACGTCGATTGATTTTTTGAAATTAGAGAATCACGACGAAAGAATTAAAGTGTGGCGAGGCCCATTAACTCACACTTGTTAAATGTGTGTGCTACTCAGGAACAAACATTTGATAACTTTTAATGTAATTGCAATGATATTTTATCGTAGAAAGGAATGTATTGTTGATGCTGCGTATATGACATCCTGCCGTTTCACACTTTGCTTCTTTCGTCGTGATTCTTTCCTCGTTTCCTTCCGCTTCACCTACAAACTTGTTAGTTTGTAGGTGAAGCGGAAGAAAACGAAAGAATCACGACGAAAGACTCAAATTGTGGAATGGCGAATCGGAAATAAAAAGTATCATACTCGCTCCCGACCTCAGAACCAATCAAATTTCATGAAATGCTTTCTCCTATTAGTTCCATACTCGAGTTGAAATACTTTTAACTTTATTGATGTTTTACTACATCCATTACGATACTATGGTATTTTTCCGTACCAACTCATGTACGATGATCATGTACGCAGTGCAATCTGAGAATTGAAAAATTTGTCGAGTTATGCCTCATTTACATGCCACCAACATTTTTTCTTGTGGAAAAGGACAGAGATATAACACAGACTTTTTGTTCATGACAGACCAGAAAAGAAATATATACAAACAAAATTTTGCAAAAGACTTTTGAGTCACTACACCGCCGAAACCACTATAAAAATGAAAATGTTGCCATAAGATATATTCGATCCGAGTATTTTTATGGAAACAATTTTTAAATTAATAAAAAATAATTATTTTATATTAATAAATGTTAATAATTCATAATAAAAAAAGACGCCATAGATAATTAATTAATTAAAAATGAAATATTAATAATGCTATAAAAAATTATGGCATTACTATATATGTATATTTCTTGCTTCTAATTTATGCTTTAATTCCATGGAAAAAATTTGCTGACAGCAATTGATAATACACAAAAAAATAAAATTTCATAAGAGTGACAAAGACCAGAAATATTTTTTATTTCATTTTATACTAAAATTTTATGGTTTTAAATTTTGGCATAACATAAAAATTTCATAAAATATTTATTTTGTACATTTTCGTACAATTCTAATTTTGATATATGTAGGTTTAGGTTTCAGTGGTTGACACTTAGGCCATTTTTGGCCCATTGTGATACCACGCATTCACGCTACATCATTAACCCATTCACCTATTCACCTACTCACACAACTACAGTATTACCACCTGCACATTGCAAGCTCCATGTCAACCTGTACATTGACATGGACGGTGGGTCGGCGCTGAATTCTGCACTCCATCAGAGGGTCTTAGTTGTGTTTATTAACATCACCGATCGTAATCGATGATGAAAATTCGATTTGCATCTAGCCTCTGATGGGATTCGAACCCAGTACCTCCCGGTCCAAGTGCCGAAGCTTTAACCACTGCACCACTTGTCCGGTTTTGATATATGTATATACCACAAAAAACCACTAACGTTAATAAATTTCAACCCAAAACAAAAAAGAAACAAATCGACATTTGAGTATAAAAATGGCGAACAACTTATTTTATATGAGTGTGAGAAAAAGTTCTTATTTTTACACACATTTTTTGTAGATGTGTGAAAAATGCTGCCATAAAAAAAAAAATACTCCAATTTACATTTTTTATGGCAGCATTATGGCAGTACACTTCCCCTATCACACTTCCTCTCTCAGTAAAATTTTACTGACAACATATTTTGTTTCGTACACAACCAGTAAAATCTATATTTTTCTCTCATACGTATAGACACCCGATCAAATCTTCATATTTATAGTTTATTTAAAAGTTCTGATGTATATGTGCAAATTACTAAGGACTTTTAATTCAAGGTATACAACAAAGATAAAGTTTCGGCAACCTTTAAAATTGCATGACGACTATCGGCCAAATACTTTTTAATTTATTCTTATAATACGTCATATGTGAGCTTAATATAGATCAGTGCAGCTGATACTAGCATATGTTAATGGCATCTGGGTTTTAATTCGCAACGTCGTTCTCCTGAAACAAATCAACTTGCCATTATAATTCCCAGCTCATCAGATCGACCTACAAATGAACCAAAAGCCATTTACAAACTGTTAAATGATCCGGTGCGTTTGTTGATTCGTAATTTGCAAACAATTACCGCAAATCTTCCTAATGAGTAAAGTTATTTTTATTATAACGTGTCATTCACTTGATGTGTAACTCATGATTTTTAATAATCGGGTTTGTCTTTTACACATTTGTGAAGGCATTCTAAAATTAACATCTGAACTTTGCGCAGGTTACATCGGTGGTCGCTATTAATTGCCGCTAACCGTATACGGTTAAGAGACATCCAGAGGCTTGTTGTACTTGAGCTGATGGAAAATTACGATTCATTCGTAATTCGGAATTATGTATGAATTACGAGATAAGAAACCATCTCGAAAAAGTAGATATGTTGAATTGGAGTCATTGAAAATTCACTAAATTCAGCAGCCAGCAAGTTAAAACTCATTCAATAGAAAGTAGAACTGGCGGAATAACTGATACACGATGGCTGTATCACGTTGAGCGGGATCTAAACTCACTCGATTATGGTTTCTTTCATCTCCTTGTTATAAACAGTATAATTTGAAATAAGATCGTTGGGGATGCCAAATACCTTCATGGAATGTACCACCAACAGTCAAACAATATCAATTTTTGGAAAGACATTTAGACTCTTGATATCAATTTGAATTGTTTTTAAAATTTGCTACTTCCGGACTTAATAATTTATGAAATTTACCAGACTTTCAGTCTACACCAAAAGTGTAAAACCAGCAACAAAAGAGATGTTTGGATTAAAAATTTAACGCGGCCAGTAGATATTATTTATTACATATATACAAATAATTGAATCATTCGCGGAATCATCAAATGAGCAAAACATTTAATTATCACCCTAAGGGATACGAACACTCTTTAGACCTGTCTGTAAATATTTGTGTGACTAAAATTATGTATGTGCATTTTCACCCGAAATATTAATAATTTAAATCATTACGTTAAATCCAGCTCAATGAGGTCAGTTCCTGAGTTGAGGTGACCATCGCATTGACTTTGCTACTCCGTACTACGAGATTTATTTATAAAAAAATGATATTATTTCATTATGATTGTAATATTGTAAAAACAAACAACAAATACCCGAACGCTCCATGCATAATACATATATCAATTAAAGAACCGAAAATTAACAAAAATCAAAATATACATATGTTTGTGTTGTAACCAAACCATTAGGTATTTGGAATTTTGGATTTGTAAAACATTTTTCATTCTTTCGTTTTATGTTTATTTTCGATGCACATGTCTCCAAAACATAAAAAAATGAAAAATTTTTGAATATTACAATTTTGATGAAGATTTCAAAATGGTACTGTACGCTCCATCTACTAGATAAAAAAAACACATGTTTTTGTGTCTTAGCTTTGAAAATCGACCACGTGTTATCGTGAAGAGGGGCCTTAATAATAATTTATTTTTCCGGTCAAGGGCTTATTATGAAACTTTTTAGATTTCGGGTTTCTCGACAACAAAACAAAAATTGGTGTTAGATAGAAAAAGTATAAACAAACTACTTTGATTTGTTTCCTAATAGGGCCCCTGATTATTAGGGGTAAGAAAAATTAAAAGATTTATTTTTTATTTTTATTTTTGCAATAAAGCATAGTAAAAACGATATTGTTCGAAACCCAGTGTGAAACCAGTGTGGCTGTAATAAAGTAAGTTTATATATGACAGTATAATGGTTCTAAAAAGACATAGCACATACACTTAAATAACCTCCCCAATACTGATTTTTCGGTTTGCGATAAAATCTTTTGCGCTGTGGAGTACAAAAATAGAAAATTACTTAAATTTAGTAAGCTTACTTAAGTATGTAGGTAAAATTTGCTTGGTATAATTTAAATATTCGCTGGTTAGGTAATATGGAGTAGATGCTCGATCGGCTAGCAAACAAGCAATTTGATAATATATTAACATATTTAAGTTTATGACGGAAACCGATCATTAGCGTTCATGCTTCGCTTAACTAATGATTCAATAACTCTGTCACTATTATTTAACTATTTTAAAATGATTGTCAACATAATTATTTCCGAATTTGTTTAAAATTATTGACGTCATAGAACTGCATGGAATGAAGCAAAGACATCTTTACTACTGGCCTGTGACAACAAAACCTACACTATATGCCAACGAAATTGGATTTAAATCGGAACAAAATATTCAGTTATATTTTCGCGACCATCTCACATCTTTACGTCACTCATTATTTCGCGAAGCACTTAAACTCAAAAAGTTATCAAAATATAAATACCTGTGGATTTCTGAGGGCAATATACTCATCCGTAAATCTGAAGGAGCTACCATCAACAGGATCCAGTCAAAAGCCGATATCCGTAAACTTGAAACATTACACCAGAACAGTGAGCAGGCCCTGGATTCCTGAAATTAATTATGAAGCACAAATAAGTATAACTCTATATTATTTATTAAGACCTGTTAACTTCCATTCTCTAGTCTCGCATAATTATAATACTAGTTTAAGCCCACAATTTTTCACAACAAACTACATTTTCTTCTTTTTATTCACCACTCTTTTGTTTTTAATCACCACAGTTTCATTTCATTGTACTTTCCACAATTTATCACAATTTATTATTAACACTTATATAGTTTTTAATCTTAAATTAGTGACACATCTGTTTTTATTAATGTTTTCATTTTTATTTTTGGTCACTGTCAAATTTTATTATATCAGATTTCATTTCGAATTTTATGTTAATCTTACATTTCATATACATTTTCATTGTAAAATTACTTTAAAACCCTACAAATGTTATTTTATTCACCTTAAGTTCTACAATATTAGTTTGAATCCTTGCTATTTTATTTTATATCGACCTAATTTTAAATATTTTTTATTGTTCTTACTACCATTATTATTAATGCTATTATTATTATTATTGTTTCATAAACTATTTCTTATTTTCATAAATATTACATTTCTACTTCATAACTCAGTAATTTTAAGTCTTTTTTTGTTAACACTTTTAGGACTTTTAGGCGCATCTAATATTCTATTAGTTAATTCAGACTGTTCTTTTTGTATGATACTTCCGTGTATTCATTTTGGAATATCTGCATTACCTTCGTGTGATGTAATAGCTTTGAATTCGATATATCAACAGATGAATATAACGTTAACTTTGCAAATTAATTGGCTGTCTGATCTTTATTTGTTACAATTATCTGCTTATTTAGACGTATTGATTGTATTTGTAATTTATTTTTCAGTACATTTCTCGCGATTCAATAACCTTTTCAGTTTTTATGGATAATTGTGATTTTGCGGATTTTTTAATTGTACATCAAAATGTTCGAAGTCTTCGAAGGAATTTTGACGTACTGGTTGCCAATATTAATGCATATAACACAAGGCCCTCGTTTATATTTTTAAGTGAAATTTGGATTCACACTAATGAATTGTCTTCATATAATTTAAATGGTTATACGTTGTTCGGTGCGTGCAATGATTCGTATAGAGCAGGTGGTGTTGCCGTCTTTTTTGACTCAAATTTAGATTGCTCAGTTAGTGCCCATAACTTACCATCAGCCGATATCATAAAGGTTGAGTGGAGATTTTCTTCTGATTTATATGTCTTTTTATGCATCTATCGACTTCAATCTACAGCTGTGAGTGTCTATGTTCGGGAAGTGGCCGAGGTTTTGGGCAGTATTAGGTCAAAAAATCTGTTTGTTTTTGGAGACATTAACATTGATATTCTTGGGTTTCCAAGCAACAGCATTGATTATCTAAACCTTATGTCATGTTTTGGGCTTGAGTCATTGATTTGTACTCCCACGCGGGTTACTGCTTCTTCTTCAACGTGTATTGACCACTTTTTTGCTAGACTTAGGTCTAATGATCTTTCAGGTATAAGAACATCGGCTGTGGACTTAAAAATTTCTGACCACCACTTGATTGAGATACGGTTTAAGGCTTCTCAGATACTGTTACCAAGGTCTAATTTGAACCAAAATTCCACGAGAAGTAGAAAGAAACTCAATCTGTTGTTGTTATATGAAAGGTTGAATCATATGGACTGGGGGTTCATTTTTAACATCGACAATCCATCTCTAGCTCTTGAGGTATTTTTGGATAATATTTTTATTATCTTGGAACGCTGCTACACTTATTGCTCGTCTAAAATTAAACGCCTGCAGCCTTGGATCTCCTTTGACCTTGCGCGACGTATTAATAAAAGGAATAAACTGCGGTCCAAGTTAAATAAGCGTCCTGATAATGCAGTACTTCGTGATAGCTATAACAGAATGTGCACCATAATTAATGTAGATATCAAAAATGAAAAGGAAACCTATTATTCTAAGCGTTTTTCTGCTAACCGCGGTGATATAAAAAAAAACTGGATTTTAGTGAACGAGATTCTGACTCGTAAACCTAAAACTTCACTAGTCAAATCTATTTTAGCACAGAACGGAGAACTTCTTACGAGTGATCTAGAAATTGCTAATGAGTTTAATTGTTATTTTTCTAGTGTTGCTAAAGATTTAGGTGCTAAATTTGACTCTGTCAACACGTCATCTAGTTTCAATTTGCCTTTTGATTTCGGTCCGACAACGTTTTTTATGACCCCAGTATCTAGTTATGAAGTTTTTTCAATTATTTGTGCTTTAGAACCTAAATACTCAATTGATAATGTTGGCCTGAGTAATTATATATTAAAAGTCATTGCTGGGCATATTAGTCCCGTTCTTGCACACATTTTTAACCTTTCCTTTGAGTTGGGAGTTGTACCCGATCGACTGAAAACAGCAACTATAATTCCCCTTTTCAAGAATGGTAATCGCCTTGATAAAGGTAATTATAGACCTATTGCCTTGCAGCCAGTAATCCTAAAAGTTCTTGAAAAGGTAGTTAAAAATAGGGTTTCCAATTTTTTAGATAAAACGGGTGTGCTGAGTATCCATCAACATGGTTTTCGTCATGGTATGAGTACCGAATCGGCCTTGTTAGATTTTCTAAATACAATCAACACTGGTTTAAATAAAGGTAATAGCTGCGGTGCTTTATTTATTGATACAGCTAAAGCCTTTGATATGGTTGATCACAAGCTTCTGCTATCTATTATGTATGATATAGGGTTTAGAGGAGTGGCAAATAAGTGGTTAGCATCGTATTTAGATGGTAGATCGGTGAGAGTTAAGATAAATGATAATTTAAGCGATCCGAAATTTATTGACGTTGGTGTTCCCCAGGGTTCAGTATTAGGCCCTCTGCTGTTTCTCATTTATACAAACTCCGTATTTAAATTGAATCTTCATGGTTATTCAACCGGGTTTGCTGATGACATTGCTCTGGCTTACTGTGGGAATTCTCCCAGCAACGTTATTTCGATGATCAATTCTGATTTAAAAGTTTTACTCTCATGGTTCGACAAACATCGCCTGATCTTAAGCCGGAAAACTAAATTCATGTTGTTTAAATTGTCTGGTAGCTTTAATACGTCTATTTTGCCGCGGGTGACTAATCACAGCAGGTATGAATGTGCGTCTAGTGGTTGCCACTCTGAGTGCTTTGATATCGAACAAGTTGACTCGTTTAAATATCTTGGTGTTCACTTGGATACTTGCCTTAATTGGAAAACGCATGTTAATTCAGTCCACCAGTATCTGTCATCAACTGCTAGAATTTTCTACCTTCTTCGTGATTATTGTCCTCCGTCGGTTCTAAAAATAGCTTACCGTGCGCTAGTTATGGCTAAATTGGAATATGGATTGTCGTGCTGGGGTGGTTGTTATGCTGCAACTTCGTATCCTTTATATGTTCTACAGAAAATGATTTTGAGAATATATCTAAAGAAACCAAGAACTGAACCATCATGGAATTTATTCTTTACGACGAATATTTTGCCGTTGAAACATTTGTATGTTTATAAGGTATTGAGAGTTTTTTTTAATCGAAGTGGTCAACAAATAATGAGAAGCGATTTTCGTTACAATTTTCGCGGTAACCATCAATTTCTTTGTAACATCCCAAGATTCTTCAATGACCACTTCCGACGCTCTATTCTGGTCGCTGCACCAACCTTTTTTAATGCGCTACCAATTTACATTAGGAAGGACATTCATTTGAAGTCCTTTTTACCTAGAGTTAAACAATGGCTATTTGAAACTGTTGATATCTCCTATTTATTCAGGGTTATTACATAAAACTTGATGTATTTAGTCACATATTATGAAGTTGAAATTTAGTAGTAAAAGTAGTAGTATTGGTAATGGTAGTAATAGTATTAGTATCTTAGTCATTTTATTGTAAGCTTTTATCACATTTTATTCTCATTTTAATCATTTAATTTTGTAAATATTAGGATTATGTTGTATTTTTATGTATTACGCGAATTTGCTTCTGCCGTTTTTTCGGCACAAAATTCGTTATATTTTTTTTGAATAAATAAATAAATAATATAAACATTCATTTTTTGCTAATAACGTCACTTTATTACGACGACTTCTCTTTTACAATTGTTTTTAATACAACAACACAAATAACTACTCATTTTTATTCGTTGAACATTTAGCACATAAAACAGAATTGTAATTCTATAGAATGGGCTATTTCACACGAGTATGCATTACATCATGTCATTTCCTCGTTTCTTACCTCTTTGCCTACAAATTACGTTGGAGTGGGGATATTTCTGTTGTGAACTTTTAAACAAAAATTTTAGCGATGAACGAGTTGTTATTTACTAACACAAATAAAAACCAATATACAAATTTTTCGGATTTTGCTTTTGTTTTTCGTACACTGATTCTAATTTGTTTGTTGAAGTGAAAGGAAGAAATTAATCATATACATAATTATGTCATAATTACACATACATAGATAAATAACAACAATTTGATTACTACGTGTGGAGGTGAACTGTTGTAATGACATGATGTAATGCATATTTACAATGAAAATGCGCAGAGGGGTATGGCCGTCGTCGATCAATTAAAGAGACAGTAATCGTCGATTTAGCGTTACGTCATCGTTTTAGCTAATAGAGCAGTAGTAAAGATGGCTTTAGATGAAGTAACCATATAAATATTTTTCTTGACTGCTAGATTTAATAACATTACTTTACTTTATTAAATTAGTTACACATCTCATTATTTGATTATAATCTATTATCATTACATATGGAAATGATTAAAATTAATTTAGTTCTCATCATCACCTAACGACTAAACATCCTTTATAAATATTTAAATTGTAACAACCCGTTAAACAAGGTGAACCGTTTACGAAACGAAGACTATAATTCAAATAATAGTTCGCAAACGAATCGATATTGCAGCTCAAAAACGAACCGTTTACGGTGGTTCTATCCCAAGATAATTAGACATTTTAGGGAAATATTCGTTTCATAATGTTGATTTTTAATGATATGCTAACGTAACACTTGCGATTTACTAACGCAACGCACTTTTGCATATGATTTAAAATAATTTTATCAAAGTTTAAAAGAATTTTGGAAATAGAAACGCAACGCATACTGTAGTGTACGTTAAACATCGATAGCATCGATAGTTCAATCGATAGTATCGATTGTAAAACTATCGATTGTTTTTACGAACAACTATCACTACTATCGATAGTATCGATAATTTTAAAATTTCTAGGGAGGGAAAATTAAATAAATAAAACATACTATTATAGCACTACATATTTATATTTCGACAAATCAAGGCTAGTACCATAATATTCATTTACAAATAGTAAACAATCGATATTTTTACAATCGATACTATCGATTGAACTATCGATACTATCGATGTTTAACGTACACTAGCATACTGACTATTTTTCATATTTATTTTATAATAAAATTAAAAAATATTTTTTTTCATAAATCATTGTACTATGTCGTTCTTATAACAAATCTGGTGATGTACTACTGTGAGCAAAAAACAGTAAGACTTTGTTCATAATTTAAAAATTCTTTATTTATTTCTCTAAATCTATTTTGTCCCCCTCAAAGTAATTCCCCCAATTCCGTGATTTTATTAACATCTTGATCATCAGTTGATTTTGATGGCCGTCCTAGATGTGGTTCGTCGTCAACACGTTTTCGACCCTCTTTGAACAATTTGTATCAATCAAAACCACTTGCTCGCGACATACAATTATCACCGAGGTCCTTTTGCCACATTCTGAACGTTTCGGCACCACAAAGTTGATTCCGCACACAAAATTTAATGGGACAGCTTTGTTGAATAATTGCACTCATTACGTAAAAATCGCCGAATGCACTTTTTGTACTTCAGAAAGACAAGCGGATACTAAACACTAATGATTATTTTGATGTGACATTTGGCACAGATTTCACTGACAGTCATACCAACATAGAAAAAAAAATATTTCGACGAATGGTTTTCCGCGCGAAATTTAAATTAAAAAGTCTTACTATTTTTTGCTCTCAGTAGTATATCAATATTTCCTTGTTGAGTATTCGGCAACGATAGAAATATAAATTAAACTCTATAAAATATAAAATCGTATTTACCTACATTAACTAAAAAGTTAATAACATAAATACACAATATGGCGTCTTCGCTCGAGTCATGAACATTAAATGATTTAGTTTATGGAACCTTTGTTTTGTCCTCCAAATGCGCTCTCAATATATCTTCGAACATGCTCGTTTCTCTGAATTGCATTTTCTATTAAATCGTTTTCTCTGCTGCTTTTTATTGTATTGACATAAAACAGTCAATAATATTGTCGAATAATTAACCAAACGTACGAACCACGTGTGTCAACAAGGCGTCGGCCCAGTTCTTGACCATAACTTACAACGTTTCAATTAAATCAATCGAAATATACAAAATACACAATTATTCTTAATTTTACTATTGCTAGAAATAACAATTAATTTCTCAAAATATCGAACCACATTGTCTCATATTAGATTTGAATTATACATAGAAAATTTGTATTGAAAGTATTATTAGAAAAATTTATTTTCTTGTTTTATTAAGACGTCTTCAAAAATACACACACAATAAAAAAATATTTATAAATATTTATATGAAAATATTATCTTGGAATTTTGGCAAGATTTCAAAATGTATTCGAATATTGAATTACATATATTTACTTAATAAACACCTTATGAAATTTGATTTTTCAAAAAACAACGCATGAAATGGAAATCGCGAAGTTACTACATATAAACAAATCTCTTACGCTTTCGGTTAATAGTAATCCTATATGTATCCACATGGTAAGAGGCCATAATAACAAATAACTTTGTTTCAATTGACCTCATTTCCGGATTTATCAGACTCGGCACCTTATTTCTCTCACTCTCTCTTTCATTATATCCCATCAAGCGATTTAGCCGCCTCAAATGAGGTTCCACGATCGGCACCTTATAAGTAAGTTTAAAAAACCGATAAGCCTTATACATATACATAAGTATTTTTTAAACTTTCTAGTTTAATTTGAGCTTTAATCCTGGGCACTCGTATGTCACACTGGAGGTGACAATATAAATTTGCTAAAGTACCACACTGTAGATTACAAAAGTTAAAACTATTTACTTCATTTATTACTATTATAAAATAATATATATTATAAAATAATAGTAATAAATGAAATAGATATAATACGTTCAATTCTACCACTGTTAATTATTTTAATTCATTTAGCTAAAAATAATACAAGTTGACACTCAACAACTTTGAAAATAAATCGAATGCAAAGGGTTAAAACGTTCCAGTTTAATTTGAGTTTTGAAGTGTGTCCAACTTTATGCCGCTTACCTTTCAACTAGAATTCATTAGTCAAACCGATTATGCGCGATTATAGTCATAGAAAAAATTGATATATTGGAGAGGCTGGTTGATAATTTGCATCTTCTTCTCTGATGAGAATCAAGCAATAACCGCTGTATTTTTTCTCAATATTAATTACTTAAATCAAAGTTTATTGTTTCTGCAAGTTCAAACCTCGGATTGGATGCAAGTAATTTTGTATTCCGATTTTGAAAAATTAAATGAGCTTATAATTGATGGTAATAATATTTAGTAATCGACAGCTTGAGTCTAACAATATAGGTTTAGGCATTTCAATTTGGCACACTGTCAAAAAATCGTTTGTGTTTCTCTGCCATTGAAGCATTAACCTCAATCAGCTGAAATTGTACCCCATTCTACAAGTAGTTCGGCATTTTAATTAAAATGTTTTAAAGCATCTTTCTAATCATATATGTATTTAAAATTTTAACAAAAAATTATTAAAGTTTTAGAGTTTTGGTAGTAGGCGACTAAACACGATGCATTATGTGTACTAGGCGACGAAACACGATGTTTTCAAATACAATCAAAATGGCTAGCCGCAGGGAAAGCAAAAATAGTGTGGCGATATATTTGCTTTCCTTGGGAATATGAAAATGGGAAAAATATTTTCATAACATTTTGGTCTTAATTGTATTTTCTGGCCTTCTGGTAATGGAATCAGATGGGTCTATTACTACTATTTGCGAAACAAAGTTAAGTGGGGAACTTATGTAAATAATTCGTGTATAGGAAAAAAAATATCATTTAAAGACCACATGAAGACGACCTAAAAATTATGTTTTAATTTTTAATCTAAACGTCATTTCCGCTTAATTTTGGAAACATGATCGTGCGAAGTTTCATCCCGATCACTTAATCCGTACAGATATTTAGTCTGCACGGTACCACATACATACACAGATAATATTTAAAAACATTTTTTTGTCACCGGCGAGATAGCGAGTGGAAATCTGCAAAAATCTCGTAGTCAAAATTTTGCATGATTACTACACTTTATTTTACTACGTAAGTAAAATTTTATATTTAAATTCGTTTGTTTCAATGATATTAGTTACCTATACACTAAGGAAGCCAGAATAATCTCACAGGTAGGATTCAATCTGCTTGTTAAAGGATGCATTCCACTAATATTCAAAAAAATAAATTATCCAATTTTTCAGGAATCCAATGCTGGAAATTAATAAAAGTATTTAAAGAAAGTAAAGTGTTTATAGCTCGATAAAATTATTATTATTATTATTATTATTCTCTTTATTTAGAAAAACAGGTTACATACATTAATACAAATCATAAACTATTTCTAATAAAGTTAGAGCTCCTAATAGGTTTTTAGAACCTGTGGGGGAGCAAGAAAGAAAAAAATCATGAAATTTAGGTTGCCAAAAGTGTACAAATAAAAAATAATAAATTAAAAACTATCATAAAAAAATAAATAAATAATACATACAATAAAATTAAAATTCCAGCTCATATTTAGTGAATACAATACAAAAAAGAAAAATTAGAAGTAGGTTTCAATGTTGTCTATATTAATCAGCCAATGTCGAATCATTTTATCAAAATAGTGTTTGCGGCCAATCGGAATGAATTTCAACTCTATTGGTAATTTGTGAAACCAATACAATCCCATATAAAAGTAAGACCTTCTGAACCTTTCATTATTACAACGTAAACCGGCAAAGTTGTTCGGATTCCTTAAAGTATACGTGTGATGAATACAAAATGACAGCACTTCTGCTGAAATACTTAATTCGAATACGCCTTGTTGTGTCGCGAAATAGCTTGGGATGAAATAATGAAATGCCTGAAATCTCTAAATCAGCAGATTATCGAAAATCACAGTATTTATGACGATGCTTTTTTGAGAAACTGTGGCGATGAAGCCAAACATGATCGGACGACAAAAAATATCGAAGTGGATTTGAGATGGGTGGTAGTTTTTTGCATTTTCGTAGAGCGCATGTTCTACGAAGCTTGAACATATTAAAGGCCCTGGGCAGTCAACTACTACTCCATTATGTGGAAGAATCAAAACTGCCAGTTTAAAAGATAGATTGGTCTTATGATAGGAGTTGCCCCTGCTACAACTAAAAAACCATAAACTTTTTAGCATTAGAATAGTAATTCTCACATAACTCGGTTATTCTGGTTTTGATGTTTACAAAATTTTGGAAGCTCTATCGATTAACGTGAGATTTGATGCCACTTGAATAAAAATTAACAAAGCTATTACCTGGTAAATATTTAGCATGTTTTGCATTCAAGCAAAAAAATCTCCGTTCCTCTTTAATTCTTTGTACTCGATTTATTTTCAAGGTTGTTGGGTGTCAACTTGTATTTGTTTTTTAAATGAATTAAAATAATTTACAATGGTTGAATTGAACGTCTTATATTTATTTCATTTATTACTTTCATAATATGTTTTAATTTGTGTAATCTTTTACAGTGCGGTGCGTTTTAAAACAATATCCAACGTGCAGAAAAGGATGTCTTTCGCATTTTTCGCAAAAGTTAACAGTTGCATTTCTTCCGCCCTTAGCTTTTCTATTTGAACAGACCATACAATCTATATGTTTATTTTCCGGATGGGGTACTATAGCTATTACTTCCTGTGTTACTATTGTACGCAACTCTTTGGTAAAATTCCGCTACTGAAAGCAAATATGTATAAATATTTTTTCTCGTTTTTAGTCTGGCGCATTTCATAACACTTTTGTTATTGTATCATCTCACATAAATCATACACAAAAAATATTTATCCCTTTCGAGTTAAAGAAATAATTTTTTTTCATTTTATTTAATCGAAATTTACATACACAATTGAGTATACGAGCCGGGCTAGGGTTAAAAAAACAAAAATAAACTGCTTACAGTTTTTAGTGTTACCGTCTATAAATTGATTTGCGAGTTTAGGTTAAATTAGTATTGTCACTTCCAGAGTGACATACGAGCGCAAAGGGTTAAGGATATAGTATTGAAACTTTCGAAATCACACAAAGGAACCGCACGAGTGCATTCAACTAAATGCCAAAATCACATTTCGTTCTCGAGCTGTCTAGAAAATATATATTTTTTAATTTTAACTTTTAACTCACATCTTCTAGCTTCCTAGTGTGATTGTGATCTGGATGGATCTTCAAATATTTAGTGTATAGTATATAACCTAAAAACTTCAGTAGACGGATAGTTTTCCTCGTCATAAAAATGCTCCCAAAATGAACAGATTTGCTGAAATATCTAGAACCATGAAAAACTTTGAACTTTCGCTCGATTACAGTCATTTATATACTTCGTAATTGTAAAGTAACAAGTAAAACTAAATTTCCTTGCCATTTGATTCCATTGTACACAGAAATGTGATTATGAAGTTAACCTTTCTTATTAGTTACTATTTACTCTATTAAGTCTAGAACGCAAATGCTATTATATAAATAAATGTGAAAATAGCAAAAAAACCAATTTATCTCTACACAAAATATTTAGGATTAATGTTTACTTTCGACTTGTTTAGACGGCGTTAAAATTTTTGTTTAGCTCGGGCACCCTAACCTAACCAAGAAATTGTGAATATAAACAAATTTGATATAGTATTCTTTAGATAATTTAACCAAGTTTTGCTAAATAGGATTAATTAGATGGCAGTCTATCAACGATTTAGTGAGCATTTAATTGTTGACAATTACACTATCTGATCATGTATGTTGTCTTTAATAAATTTCTTTCTACAGTTCTACACCAATTCGTTAAAGTATTTACAGTAGAGCATTTTTACTATCGAGCAATTCGACAAAGTAATATTAAAATAAAATTTGCTTACAAACTTTCTTTTTCACAAAAACATCGCCATTCAAAATTATAAAATAGTTTACGATGAGTTAATCTCAATTGTCATTGTCGTTTCTTTATGCTTAAGTGAAATTTAATTGATTCCGCTTGTATCCGCTTTTATTAAGTGTTATAGTAGTTCACAATTATGTACTATTTGTGTACCTATTTTTATACATTGTCATTTATGTGTTTATGTAGAATAGTACAGACTAAGCCAAGATTATATAAGTTTTCAATTTAAGCTGGTTGTTTTATTCATAGCCAGTAAATAATAAATAGCTATTAGAATTAGTATCGAAAATAATATTTTTCCCCTGGAATTTAAATTAAATGTAACAGAAACGGTGAAGTAATAAAACCTTTGATTTTTTTTTAAATGTATATGAAGCCGTAAATGAGTTAGGGGTATATCCTCTATCCGGACGCAAATTAATTGTTTGCGATCACAAATATGGTTTCTAGATTTATTTTGCCATGCCAATTGAAACATTTTTTTAAATTTAAATTTGTTTCGCGGTTGTAAAGTAGAAATACACAAAAAGACTTTTACGCATTTTCGGAGGTCGCAGTCTTTTCATGTATTTCTACTTTACAATCGCAAAACAAATTTAAATTTAAAAAGATGTGAGAATTGGCATTTCAAATTAAATCTAGTAACCATATTCCTGATCGCAAATAATTAATTTGCGACCGGATAGAGGATATAGCTCTTAGATTAATCCTTTGCACTCGTATGTCACTCTAAAAGTGACAATATAAATTTACTAAAGTACCACACTGTAAAAGATTATAAAAATTAAAACTATTTATTTCATTTATTACTATTATAAAATAATAGCAAATATTGGAGTCGAATATCCGGGATCTAAAATTAATTTTTTTTTTCGAAGATTTTTTTCTATAGGATAAGAACGAAGTTAGCTGTTTCACTACAAGTTGAACAAGGGAAAAATTTGAAAATCAACACAGCTAGTGAAAAAGTAAAACTACCCAGCAGGAAAGTTATTAACGATACATTAATAACTCATCAGCGACAGTCAAGCATGACATGTATATAGAAATTTTTCAGCAAATGGGACTAATTTTCGTTTGTGACATGTCTGAGATGAATCGTACATGACATGACTGAGATGAATTCTGCCGTGCTAAGAAAAAAAGTCGTATTTGCCTTTTTGTTATTTTGAGTAATTTCAGTTTTAATGTTATGGTTTACCACGGCTTAATAATAAACTCTTATTTTATAAACTTAATTTTATGGTATTTACAGAAGGATATGGAACTTTTCAGCAGATAAATAGGTATTCGTTCGCTGAATTTAAATATGTCTCTAACTAATTTTTCGATTTTTGGCGTTTGTGACTTTCTTATTTACGACGGCAGAATTGTACATGCCATGTCTGATATTAATCGTGTTAGACATGTCTGAGATGAATCGTACGTGAGAAATCATGTATGGCAATGCTAGAACAGTTCATAGACGTATAGTATATGACTTGCCTAAAATCTGTTGCACATAACTTGTCTGAGATGAGATTGACATTTATAATTAAAACATTTTATTTAAAGGAAGAAAACTATTACAAATTTATTAAAAAAGTTAATAATACATATCAGTATGACTTTCAAAATATAAAAACTTAATTTCGGTAAAAATAAATTTCACCGTTCCTACTTCTACTGCCGGAAGTTTGCCTAGAATATGAAACATAAAATTTGTTTAACTATAAAATAAAAATTGAACAATTTTGATATAAAGTACTAATAGCAAACGTTTACTAACCTATTTGACAAATAAAATTTTAAAAATATGTTGCAACACTACATATGTTAAAAAAAATTATACATAAAAATAAAAATTATTACATAGAAGTATATTTGATAGAAGTCAGACAGAAAATGACACGCAAAATGTTATTTTTATCGATTTTGTTTACTTACGTCAAATATAATATTGCCGATCTCATATACATTTTTTCGCCAATTTTTTTTTTTAAAAGATGGAACCAATGCACACTAACCCATCATACGGACACTTTTTTCATTAAATAGTTTAGCTAAGACAACAATTTTTGTGAGACATCTAACGTTACATGAACAAAATTTTACGAACTTTAATTTTTTTTATCGATCTTTATTTTCGACGATTTGCACATGCTGGATGCACATGTTGAAGTATGTGCATATACTTGTTGAATAAAAACGTAAACAAGAAGCAAGGCAAGACCAAGTTGGAATTTCTACAATGGTTTTTGTTTTTCGTAAAATATTATTATTTTTTTTGTGTCCTTTTAAAACAAAATTATGTTTTGTGTCCTATATTACCTACGAGTATGTACCTTATGAATGAACTGTGAAAATATTTTATGATACGAGAGACTCCATTAAAAAGAAGTTATTGTAAATAAGACTTATTATTATTGTAAATGCAACATTGTTATTCATATTATTAAGCGATAATTTGTTAATCCGTGGACAATTGATAGTAGGGATAATAAATATATAGATTATATTTTTTTAATATTAAATCTAAGGAAGCATGCACGTGTTAATTTTATCTTGTCTTTATGAGTGTGTATTTTAAAAACGCATATGAACAAAATCGAGCTTGAACTAGTGTATGAAGAACTAGACATTTTTGTTTTATAAACTTATTCTTAGTGAGGAATACCGTCGATGACTACTTGAGCGTTGCACTTTTTTATTTATTTATTCTTGCATCGATTGGTTTTGATACCGAATAAATCTGAGAATGATAAAATTTCATAAAAGGGCCCCAATTTATAAATATAGTCTAGGAAGTAAGAATATTATTAAATTATAGGAGCCTATTATAATGAAAAAAATTAGTTCGTTAAAAAAACAGCAGCAGATAATTTTTTTTTATGAAAGCTGATGTTCGATAGGAACTAGAAGAAACTCGCGTTTATAGTTGATAAATTTGAATTTAGTTTGATTTCGGTTTGTTATTTATTTAGTAGAAATGGGAATTGAAGGAAGACGAACAAATATGAATATTTATACAAAATATTTTTTTATTTTTCCCTGTGATGTATATGCAATAAACATTTATTTAAAAAAGTCGAATATTATAAATGTATTGTTTCTCCAAAATTATTTTTCCGAGGAATTAAATTATTTTTCCTTTAAATATTATAAACTTTTAACAGGAGAAGCTGCCACATTAGTTCGTCATATCGCAGTAACTGAGGCAAACATAGTGCGGCTACGGAGAAGATTAAATAGAGATACGATAAAAAAAGGCTCGTGATGACAAATCTCATAAAGCAGTTTGTTGATAAGCCAGATATATCAAAGGTTTCGGCTAAGGCGCTTCATCAAATAGCTGACGTATCGGATGAAGTTCTGAGAGAATTGAAGGTGTTAGCCGAAGCGGAAAAAGGGACCCATGGCTCATTCATATTTTGGTAAACAAATTGGATAGTGTGACTAAGGGCAAATGAGATAACTGTAGAGAATTTCCCTACGATGAGAAGATTTTTCCGATTTTTAAGCAAACGAAGTGATTTATTGGATGCTATAGAAGTCAATAAAGTGTCGACCAGCAATCGAGTTAAATCCTTCCAATCAACTGCAGAGCCTTTGTGCCTTAAATGCTCGCAAGGCCATTACCTCAGTAAATGTGACCAGTTTCTTTCCCTAAGCGTTAATGATAGACAGGTAGGTTTTGTGCCTGAGAGAAAGCTGTGCTTAAACTGTTTCACTCCAAGCCATCAGTCAATCGTTTGCAGCTCGAGTTATACATGCGGTAAATGCCACAGAAAACACCAACTTATGCTACACACCGAAGATGCAGTCAGGCCAACAGCGAACACGGCTACTAGAAAAAACATAGAAGAGGCCACGACTCATGTCGTTGTCAAATGCAGCAACCATATCAAGTTTCCAATCATTATTACCAACAGCAGTAGTTCGAGTTCCAATCTGGAAATCTACAAATATATGCAGAATGTTGCTGGACTTGGGATCTCAAGCGTTATTCATTACCAAGGAATGTATGCAGCGATTAAAACCTACGAGATCAAAGGCAAACTTCGCAATATGGGGCTTGGCACCGAGAAAGGTCACTACGAGAGTTTCAGCTTGTGTCACACTGAAATCCTTAGACTCGACAAAGAATGAAGTGGTGAATTTTTTTTTTAAATTTTACTGTTACATTTTTGGTTTTGCGCAGCAGTGTCTAATAAAGAAACTACAACATTTTCATTGTGAACTTTTAATTTTTTAGGTAACATAAAATAGCAAATATGATTAACAATTAGCTTTTCTGAGATTCTGAAGTCTTCATCAAAAAATATTTACTGACGTAAAGTAATGTTAAGAGTTAAATGATACAGAAAGAAAATAATTTCTTTAAAAAAATAGAATTCTAAAAGTTTTGTTTAAATTTGAAATACTTTTTAACTAAATATTTATTAATAATTATTATACCTTATTTAAAAGAGAATAGTATCAGCTTTTTAAAGAAATTAATACTTGGAAATAAAAATAGTTATTTCTCAAGATATTGAAGTTTCTTTAATACAAGGTGCTGCGTAAACATGTATAACTTGAAAGGGGGGCTTTAACGTGCGAAGTGACAGAAGTAACCTTACCTTCGTTTTGATCAAGGAATCCAACGGTACCATTCGTGTTAGCTACTTTAGGGTCACCCTGTATGTATAGATGATAATTAATATAAATATGGGCAAATATTTAAATAATAAAAATTTAAGATTTATTTACTTAAATTTTTAATATTTCTTAATAAATTTTGAGTTTGAGTTTTTTGTAATTTTTAAGTTCTGGAATACGATTCCAAATTAACCAGAAACTTGAATATTGCTTAAAGATATTAAATGAAATTTGCTATGATCTGCGGGAATTGGATTCTAAAATTAATTGTTTTTGAAGTTGTTACATTGTATTGGAGTGAAACTTCATACTTAAGCTTTTCTCATAAATTAGGAGATCCCAGTTATTTTTAGCCGACAGTCCGGAAGTAGCGTAGGAGCCTTTTCGGTTTGTGCAAATATTTTGCAAAGTGTATTATTATAATTAGAAAAAACATTATGAACTAAAAGATTCTAAATTAAATTCACAATAATATTGGCTAAAATCAGTGTTTCAATGGAAATGGTAGTTTTAACAGAAAACTGTTTATCAACAAAATTCGAGCTTTGTACAGCCAGACTTTACTATAAATTAAGAGACCGCGTTAATTTTAGAAGTGGCAGCAATATTATATACATACTTTTATATAACATTCACGAAAAAACCATTAAAAACCAAAAGATTGTAAATTAAATTTGAAACAAAATTTGTTCAGATCATTTTAATTTATTTTACGTATTAAAATAAAGTAAAGTAACCATGAAACATGTTGATCTTGCGATTTTTGTTATTTTCTCACAGAAAAGCAAGGTCTGATGAAAACATCGCTGCTGTGCGAGCTGCGAGAGTGTACGGGAAACTCCTTGGCAGTTAAATTTCTCGTCATTCACAAAATCTTGCCCCGCGACTTCAGCTTGGCAAATTTAGTGTAGAGGCTTGGGTCTACACCCGTATAAAATCCAACTGACCTAAGAACTTAAGGTAAACGACCATAGACAACGCCGTAAGCTAGCTGGTTTAACTCTGGAGCAGTTAGAAGTTAACCCAAATTTCGCTAAAAAATCATCTTTATCGACTTCTTCCTTTGGGGCTACCTTAAATTGCAGATCTATGCGAGTAAATCGCAAACAATTGATGCCCTCAAAGTAAACATAACGAACGCCATCCAGCAAATTCAGCGAGATTTATTCGATTCATTGAAAATTGTACCTCCCCAATACGTCCCACCAAGCAAAACCCCAACGGACATTTGAATGACGTTATATTCCAAGCTTAAATACCATAAAATATTATTACAAACAAAAAATTTCACACAACATGTTTTATTTACAATTAAAAATCGAGCATCCTCGTAAATTTAATTTCAAACACATTAGTTTGAAGTTTAGCTTTGATAATGATGTTAAATTGACATCGAAAGCTTAGAAATTAATTATTATAAATTTAAAATCTGAGCTATATACCATATTTACTCATAAAATATTTTCCAAATACATTAGTTTGGTTAATTTTTAATTTTTATCGGAAATGATGACTTTTTCTAAAATAAAACTTTATTTCACAAAAGTTCGACATCTATATAGCCCAGTCTGATTGACTAATCTGTATCAATTTGTATTAATTGCGAGATTCTTGCGCGATTTAGTGGGAATCTGTGTTCCAGAAGTGGCAGCTTCCACGGAAGCTTTTTCAATTTTTTCACTGATGTTAAAAAGTTATAGATTTAAAGATTAAAGTTTTAAATAAATTTAAAGATTAAATTTACAACAAGGGTTGATTTTGTTGGTTTTCTGAAGTTTACGCGGGAATTATGATTTTTGATTGTGCAAAACAGTTTTACCAAAAGACAAGTAACTTTAATTTTTCGCTTTAGAAATCAAGTTTAATGTATTCGAGATCTATGTATACATTCGTGGTAAAAAAAGTGTGATGTTGGCCACAACATATTCACCAATCCAATTGTTTACAAGTTTTTTTGCATCAATGCACTTTGTGCCAATAATATTTGCCTCGGAGATGCTGGCGTTCATGCGTAATGTTTACAAAAAATGTCAACAAAAGTTTCCTTTATATAATATACTCGTAAAGGTTAGTAACATATATATAAGTAACTTGTACTATGGAATTTTACTATGGAATTTTACTGGAAATGAAATAATAAATTTTAATTTCCATCCCCATGCTTCTTTTATTGCTCCAATTTTAAAAATTCATAAAATTAATTTACATTTAATTGTGTGACGATATTTTAAAAAGTTAAATAACAATCGTTAAAAAATCCAAATGTAATCATTTATTAAATTTGGTTATGCAACCAGTTGCAACTTATTATTTTAAAACAAAAAATCTATATATGTATAGAAATCTAAATCTAAAATCTGATTCTATTTCCTGCCAATCAAATTAGATTTTTCATTTTGAATTAATATTAGTGAACTATTTCCATGTTCCAGGAAATCGCTTAAATAAGTGAAACAATCCCAACTAGTTGAAATTACTCATTCGATAAATTTTTCGCAATCAGCAATAATTTTAATTTTTATTTTTACCAAACCACTGGACTTTTCGCGACCAGGGTCAGTAGACTTACTTTGGCAAAAAATCTGAGGAGGAGTTACACGAAACTGGGGATAATCACTTGATTACGCCGAGTTATCAAAATACTTTATTATGCAATGTAAATTACTAAATGGGTACAAGACTCAGTCGTAATATAAATAAATAAAAAAATAAAAAATATCCAGATATCATTACATAAGTCAATCATCTGTTCAACCGCTAAGAAATATTAAAAAATTTAAGGTTTATTTAATTTGTCCATATTTCATACTTAAATCGTTAAAAAAATTGGCTACCTGCTTTTTAATATTATTAATGTATATTACATCTTGTAATTTGTATGTTATATTAATAACTATCGTTTATATATTAGCATTAGAATAAATTGCAGTCGAGAGTACACGATCAACGTAAAAAATAAGAAGAAACAAAATAGGAATTTAAATAATTTCGTTTTTCTGTTTATAATATTTAAAGGAAAAATAATTTAATTCCTCGGAAAAATAATTTTGGAGAAACAATACATTTATAATATTCGACTTTTTTAAATAAAAGTTTATTGCACATACATCACAGGAAAAAATAAAAAAAATATTTTGTATAAATATTCATATTTGTTCGTCTTCCTTCAATTCCCATTTCCACATTTCTACTAAATAAATAACAAACCGAAATCAAACTAAATTCAAATTTATCAACTATAAACGCGAGTTTCTTCTAGTTCCTATCGAACATCAGCTTTCATAAAAAAAAATTATCTGCTGCTGTTTCTTTAACGAACTAATATTTTACATTATAATAGGCTCCTATAATTTAATAATATTCTTACTTCCTAGACAATATTTATAAATTGGGGCCCTTTTATAAAATTTTATCATTCTCAGATTTTTTCGATATCAAAACCAATCGATGCACGAATAAATAAATAAAAAAGTGCAACGCTGAACTAGTTTACCTCATCGACGGTATTCCACACTAAGAATAAGTTTATAAAACAAAAATGTCTAGTTCATACACTAGTTCAAGGTCGATTTTGTTCATATGCGTTTTTAAAATACACACTCATAAAGACAAGATAAAATTAACACGTGCATGCTTCCTTAGATTTAATATTAAAAAAATATAATCTACATATTTATTATCCTTACTATCAATTATCCACGGATTAACAAATTATCGCTTAATAATATGAATAACAATGTTGCATGTACAATAATAATAAGTCTTATTTACAATAACTTCTTTTTAATGGAGTCTCTCGTATCATAAAATATTTTCACAGTTCATTCATAAGGTACATACTCGTAGGTAATATAGGACACAAAACATAATTTTGTTTTAAAAGGACACAAAAAAATAATAATATTTTACGAAAAACAAAAACCATTGAAGAAATTCAAACTTGATCTTGCTTCTTGTTTTTTTTTTTATTCAACAAGTATATGCACATACTTCAACATGTGCATCCAGCATGTGCAAATCGTCGAAAATAAAGATCGATAAAAAAATTTAAAGTTCGTAAAATTTTGTTCATGTTAGATGTCTCACAAAAATTGTTGTCTTAGCTAAACTTTTTAATGAAAAAAGTGTCCGTATGGTGGGTTAGTGTGCATTGGTTCCATCTTTTAAAAAAAAATTTGGCGAAAAAATGTATATGAGATCGGCAATATTATATTTGCTTACGTTGTTTTCAAAAAATTGCGATGGTATGAGAAGCATCGAAGACTCGTCATACATGTTTCGCTCAAGACATTGGGCCAGAAAGAAGTTGTGTACATGGCATGTCTCATACTAGTCTTTGTGCATCAACACACACTGTACGCGTCATTTGAGAATCAAATGTGGCTTGTCATAAATTAGCCATTTGTCAACATACGATCAAAAAACGACAAAAACTAAGCTTTTTTCTTTTTCATACACAATTAGAAAAAAGAGTAAGAAATAGATACGTATGTTTTCGTGAAAAATAATCCACATGGATGTTGACAAATTTCCAACTGGCAAACTCGTTTCAACACAAAAAATGATTTTCAATCAAAAAAAATTGCTGTCAGATAAAGTTGGTCTAAATTGCCATTGTACGGTACGTTCTTTTCCAAAGAAAAACTGATTTATTGTTTGATCGAAATCATTTTTAAAAAATTTATATTTTTTCATAGATTCTTTCGATACATCTAAATGTTATGTCAAAGTAAACCAACACATATGTAAACAAATATCGTAGTGTTTATTAGCTCGTCAATCAGCTTTCGAAAAGAATTTGCCATAAATTTAACTGTGTAGCATAGTTGTCAAAATAAAAAAGCAAATAAATATGTCAAGCCATAAAAATTTCTGTCATAAAAATTCATAAATATTTATTTTTATTTAATTTTATTACTATTTAATATTTGTTAAAATTTAATATATAAACGACGAATTGAACTCAACCGTTTCGTACTGAAGTCGGGGGTACTGTATGATGTGATTTTGTGATATTAAGGAACAGCACTCGATCTAGCACGAACATGTGATCAATTCTTACATAAAATTATGTCATTCTTCTGATATTAAAAATTTAACGTATACTGATCTGCAGGAAACCCAATGATGAAAACCCATTGATGTATTTCTAAATTTTTATATTGCCTGGACAATTTGAAACGGAATTTTCTCGTTCCGAAAATTATTGTGTCTGTGCTGTGTTTTTCATAATACATTTGCTTTTAACGAACTGTATATGTTAGAAGGGGCACGTAATGTCCAGGAACCATTATGTAATTTAATTGATTCGTTATGATTTAACCAATTCGCAATAAATTTTGGTTTGTTATATTTTAGTATTGCTTGCCGCACAAGAGATATCAGAAAACATACCGACATAATATTTCGAAAATGATCAGTTCTTATGTAAAATTATCAGTCATTCTTCTGATAATATTGAAAATTGAACGTATGCTGATCTGCAGACAATGATGTTGAGAAACCAATGACGTATTTTCTAATTTTTATATTGACTGGACAATTTGAGATGGAATTTTTATCTCAGACGATGATCCAAATTATTCCATACAATGCTACCTAATTTCGCAAAATAAAATTTGGTTGCGGCGCAACACCAAAATCAACCCAGCGTGATTATAAAATCACAATCGCCATTGATGATTCGAAATCGATGGATCAGAACCAGTCCAAATATTTCACACTATAATCAATATCGTTGGTATCGCAAGTGCTAACTCTGCTTGAGAGGCGAAAACTAAATGTGATTTCGTTTGGTGGGAAAACGCAATTTATTCTAAACTATCATGAACAAGTAAATGGTTTGTAATTATTGAATACATTGAATTTTGCGCAGAATACGTGTATCGAATTTGGACGACGGCGGTTCCATTGGAAACGGATTACGCTAGAATCTGTTATCACAAGTGATGGTCGAAATATATTTAGTGAGAGCAAGGGAAAAGTCAAAAATTCTGCTAAATTAGACCGGCTTCAGCATATTTTTATTGTATACGTTATTATCGACAATCCAGAGAATAAACACTCGATACTTGATATTCGAGTACCGAAATTTGTGAAGGATAAGAAAACAATATCGATGAGTTCGTATTTGGATTCATTCCCATCCCCTTACTATGTTATTGTAAGGGATTTGAATCTTCTTCCTATGGCACTAAGTGATGCAATGCGCCAATGGTTTGAATTGATTAACAGTGAACAGTAAGATCTTTTTGTATTGAAGTAAAATAAATATATTTTCGATAATTTTGTTTCATTTATATTTGTTTTTTAATACCGGAAAAAAATCTTTTTCAGAATTTTCGAAAGTCTTTTTTTGGAGAGAAGACTGTTTATTGTCTGAAATACTAAACGTATATTATATCCCTTTTTCAGACCGCGATCACAATTGTGTAAGTTAAAATTGTGTACGAAAGAGAATCATGAAAACAACAAAACGCCATTATAAACTATGGTATATACACATATGTGTATGGCAGACTTGAAGCAAAACAAAAAAAAACTCTGGATGGAAAAGGGATATAAGAGAACTAACTTGAAATTTTTTTTTCATGTTTTAAATACAGCAACTAACAATGTATCAGGATTGCCTCAAAGGGAGAATATCGAAAGCTCTGGTTTTTATGGTATAAAATTAATTCCAGCCTTTGGTGGTTGTGGTTGCTACTGCGGCGATTGTGGAGATACAACCACCTTTTGCGTCATTTGTTGAGCTTCAGGTTTTGGTGCAATTTGCGCGTGTGCTTTAGGTATTGGAACATTTGCTATGGACACATCATTTGATCCTCACCAATTTCGTCGATGTTTAAATGCGTAATAAATCTCAACCATCTTTGTAATGCAGGTCTTAGCCGCCAAATCAATCCTTTCAAATCCGGTTTCATGCTATCCCCAACATACATGTATTTGATGTGATAAATCAGATCACATATTTGATCCAAACACAACCATTGGGATGATACCAGGTTTTTATTCAACTCTCCAATTATTTCATACACCATATTTGTAATTGTCATCACCATATACTCAACGGTTTGTTTTCGAAGCGCTGAAAGAATGGCCCAACCAAGTGACACAAATAAATTAATTGATATTCCGTGTGTATTATTGGTTTTTTTAATTTATCTTAACGTAATTCGGCATGATAATCAATTATCCTGCACCAAAATGATGTAGTATCGAATGGGTCATGGCCAATGACTTAACATCGCCTTTTTAACCAATTTAAAATTAAACATTCGAACGGGGAATATAGGTCCATTTCAACATTTGTTGTAATGATATTATTTCTTGGAGACGATCATATACGAGGGTATATCAAAAAGTCTTGCAATATCATATGAAAAAAACGAGTGAGTGAGACAACAATATATTTTTCAAAACCATTTTTTGTCACGATGAAACTTCTAGAAGAACATTTCGATGTAAATTTTACGGTTCGTTTGTTTTTGTCAATTTAGTAACATGTGTTTTGAATTTTTCTTAAAATGAATGAAATTGAATATCGCGCCGTTACTAAATTTTTCTATAAAGATGGACGAAATGCAATTTATATATTCAACTATATATCAAAAGTTTACGGCGAATCTGCACCATCATATGCCACAGTAACAAAGTGGGTAAAATTATTCAAAAGTGGTTGGGAGTCATTATAAGACGATAACCGCTCGGGTCGGCCAGCAGATGCTATTAGCCATGAAAACGTAATTTTGGCTGATTCTATTGTATTGGAGGACCGGCGTATTTCTGTTCCGCGGTTAGCGTGGAGACTTTCTCTTTCATACGGTACCACATATACTATATTACATGACCACCTTCACATGTCGAAAGTAAGTGCGCGATGGGTTCCCCGTTTGTTGAATGCTGAACAAAAAAAAATGCGTGTTTAAACTTCAAAGGCGATTTTAGATATGTACAAAGCAGATCCAGAAAATTTCTTGGGTAACATAATAACAGGCGATGAAACATGGCTTCATCACTGGGATCTGGAATCCAAACAAGAATCGATGCAATGGATTAAACGTAGTGAACCACCACCAAAGAAATTCAAAACTCAACCGTCTGCTGGTAAGGTTTTGGCAACAATTTTTTGGGATGCTGAAGGAATTTTGATAATCGATTATATGCCACCGAAAACCACAATCACAGGCATATATTACGCAGAGGTTTTGCGAAAATTGAAAAAAGCGATCCGGGAAAAACGGCCAAGGAAAGTTAGGAAAAAAATCTTGCTTCTTCACGACAATACACCAGTGCGCAAGGCTAATATTGCTCAAGCTGCATTAAAGGACTGCGGCTTCGTGGAAATTCCGCATCCACCGTACAGTCTAGACTTGGCACCCAGTGACTACTTCTCTTTCCCAATTTGAAAAAAACACTAAGGGGCCGGAAATTTTCCAGTGACTATGAAGTACAGTCTGTTGTAAATGAATATTTTATGGAGCAAAAGAAATCTTTTTTTTAGAGGGTTTAGGTAAGTTAATTGATCGATGTGACAAATGTATAAACCTTAAAGGAGATTATGTCGAAAAATAAAAATATTGCTGTCTCTCTCACTCTTTTTTTTCATATGATATTGCAAGACTTTTTGATTTGCCCTCGTATAACGTTCCAATAAGATTCGAGCAAAGCAGCCATAATCAAATCTGTCGTATTAATCCAGCTATATACCTGTTGCATTGGTATTATTGTGTAACCCTTAATCACAACGTCTAAAATACTGTTTGCAACCATGTGGCGCAACCGGAAGACCAAACAATTCGGCACGTTATATCTATATATATACTGGAGGATTCGGAGATTCATTGAAACGCCAATCAGTTGATGGGAATATATATTTTCCCCTGGAATAGTAAGTCAATTCTGGAATCCATTCAACGGTTTCTGCATCTTTTTCTGTATATAAATGTTATATGATCCGGATAAACCCAAATTGGTTCATTTATTCACTTTTTGACAACCAAACAAAAAATTGTGAACTTTAACAGGGGCCTAACTATTGAGTTCGACGTTCATTTTCGAAGGCTATCGTTTTCCTATAGTAGACGAAAGAAGGAAAAAGAAAAATGTATGAAAATTTTACTATTCTTTTCTCTTTTGTTTCTACGCTTGCTATAGGATAACGATAGCTGTCGAAAATTAACATCGAATTCAATAGTTAGGCCCCAGTATTTGATCTACTTCGAATATTTTTCTAAGTTCGAAAAAACGACAAAAGTGACACCGTGGCTAATCTAATTACGGAAAATGCGATAGGATAAGAGAAAAAAAGAACACGTCCGTCCAATATATAGTAATAAATGAAATAAATATAATACATTGAATTCTACCACTATATATTATTTTAATTCATTAAGCTAAAAAAATTAAAGTTAACATCCAAAAACATTGAAAATAAATCGAGTGCAAAGGGTTAAATTATTATTTTCCATTTTTTTGTGCATTTTTGTGATTTAATTTTAAATTTAAATGAAAAGAAAAAGAATAGTAAAAATAGCTGACGAAGAGAGAACTCTCGAAACTAGTATACGAAATAAATAATCAAAATAACATAAAACATTATCACATAAAGAAACAGATATTCTCATTTTTATTTATATTTAGATTAAACTGTATTTAGATTAACCTGCGTCAGAATTACTTCTAATATGGTTACTAAACTTTCCTTCATATTTTGTTTGTTCTCGTTCAAATCAAATCTTGATCCAGCAATGCCAATTCACAAAAAATATTGCAAATACTATGTGTTTGTAATGATAACAGTCATCTATCATTAACTTATCGGTATATTAGGTGTGCAAGTAGAAACTTGGCTTTGAAGTTGGTTGCATTATATAATATACTTGAGTTAAAATTTTACTTTCATTTATGTGACCGCTTCTTGATTCAACAATCGCAGCGCACAGTCGATTCATTCTCGCAATAAGTGTTGCCAGAGTTTCTGGCATTATTGAGTTCCAAATTGATTGAAGTTTGTTCCTCATAAGAGAAGCTGATGTTTGAGCTGATTGCTGTACTTCCCGGTTCAATTCTTCCCATAGTAACTCAATAGGGTTGAAGGTAGGGCTCTGGGGAGGCCATTCCATAATTTTAATCGTCCCTTCATCCTATAAATGGCGAAGATAGTCTTTACATAATTTACATTAATGTTTTGGAACATTATCTTGTTGAAAGATAAAATGTTGGCCCAAAAGTCGAATTCCTGAAGGTATTGAGTGGTTCTCCAAAATTTGTCGGTCCCTTCTTTTCATAGTATTTAATCAATTTTCATAACATTGCCTATACTAGGACCAGCAAAATAGCCCCAAATCATCACTTAACCACTTCCATGCTTTACGGTAGCGGTAATACTGGCGGTAATACACTCTTTACTGGCACGTTCACCCACAGATCTTCTCAGGAATATTCGTCTTCGGGTGCCGAAAATTCAAATTTGGACTCATCCGTCCATAAAACCTTGTTGCAATCTTCTATCGTCCAATGATGGTGTTCACGGGCCCATTTAAGTCGCTTTTGCTTGTTTTGTTTACGTAGTAATGGTTTTTTAATAGCAACACGGCCATGGAGTCCGGCTTCCTGTAGACGACGTTTAACCGTAGAAACACTAACTGGTTTTGGTTGACCAACATTTAATTCAGCGGTGATTTCCGTGGGTGTTTTGCGTCTATTCATCTTGTTAGTAATCACTATTCTATGATCATCTGCAGTTGTTGTTGCTCTCAGAATTCCACTACGTCTTTTATTAAAAAAACTGCTACTTTCCCGATATTTTTTATCATAATAATTGACCATGGTTTAATTAATTTTGTTTGGCATTCTGTCGATTACTTATGCCAGCTGTATGGTAAGCTATTATAAGCGCAAGTGTTTCAGTACTTGGTTCTTTTCTTGGAGGCATTTTAAATAATTGTCACTCGATATTTCGCTTACGATGTTAACAGTGTAAATATGAGACTACAACTGATCGTAATTGACGCATTTCACTGAAATCTTTTCAAAAAAACAATTTAAACATCATTACCTAGAATAAACCCGACTGATAAATTTTTCTGGAAATTCCTACAGACTATTATTGTAATTGTACCGTAATAAACAGTTTACGACAATCCGACTAAGCGCAGGTATAGAGAGTCTTAAAATAAACCCCATTCATTGGTGGTTTTATAATGAAACTGCGTTTCAGATAAGTATTTCATTTTATTCAAATGTTGTTTCGTAAACATAATACTGTATCAATAATACGAGAAAAACGGGGTGCCTAAACACTTATGAGCGGTAGAGTACGTTTCAGTCATTTATAAGCTGTCGTTTCGTGTGCATCAATTTTAAGAGATGGATGTCGATAAGCAACATTTACGCCATTGTATTCTATTCTGTATTCAAATGAAAAACATTCTGTTTAAGCTATGTAATTTATTAATTCAACTTTGATTGAATATTCTGTGAGTCATTCAACAGTAAAAAAGTGGTCTGCAAGATTTCGTGATGACAGTTTTTAGTTCACAAATACTTTTTTAATTCAATATTAATACTGCTTTGCTGCTTCAAATTGTATCGAGCCATATTACAAGACAAGAAGTAAAATAAATAGTAGAAATTATATTGTTAATAGAATTATATTGTTTTTTTCCACTTCGAGCTATATTTTAAAAATAGATATTCCGGAAACCCCAAATTATAGCAAGCAGATTTCTGGGGCTGCATTTTTTATGATAAAGTAACTATTTGGGGCCGTATTTTGGTTTCCCAGTGTTGTCTAACTAAAAATACATTTTAAAAATCTTATAGCTAAATTCTTGGGTTACTAAAGAACGACTACGAACATTTTTCAAATAGTTTTATTTTAAATCTTATGAAAACACTTAAATAAAACTCAACATAATTAATTTCATATTGAAATGACAAACTCAAGGTTAGTTGAATAATAACATTTAAAATCGATTAATATTAATTTTGAAAATGTTATGATAATTTTGTACTCTTTAGGTTGATTAAATAAATTTAGTGTACTTTTCATTATTTCGTCACATCGAAATTACCTGAAGTAAGGTGGAGTCGAAATGTCTACTCACAATATCGGATCGACATCGTTGATATTAAAGTACTGCACAATATCATTGCATCGAAGGAGAGCTCAATATACATATTTAATTTGAAAAGTTACACCCATAGATTTACAATTTAATTAATAGAGGTTGTTTGATTTTGAGGAAGAAAGGAAATGGAATGATTTATTTTCTTTTATTAGAGCTTTACAAGATTCTTTCATGGTCAATTAAGTTACTTAAATTGAACACATACTTTTTGTAAAAGTTCCAGTTTCCACTTTGAGTAATTTTTAAAGTCAAACTTTACTGAGACTTAGTTGAGTATGGAAAGATCAAAAAGAAAGATGGAAATGTTTGTAAACTTGAAAATGTATTTGAATACAATAAATTGGTCATCGTTGACATCATAATATACTATTACTAGTCTTTTATCATCCTAAGGTTTAATAAACATTGGAGAATCCCTATTTGGGAAATGGTGTTTTCTCAAATAGATCCTGAAGCAGCTCGTCAATATGGAATATCCTGCTTCGTATATTGACGTATTCTCTCTTTATGCCGCGCGCTCCGATCAATTATGTGTAGATAGTTTCAATAAATTATCACAATGTTCGATTTACTTCATTTTAAAGTATCGTAATCATTTTTAGTTGTTTATATTGTATAAGAATCTAATGTTTTATTTATTGACCTATATCAACAATTGTAATAACCTTATACACTTTTAATCAATCAACTTATAACAACCATAATGGATTAATTGTGGTTCATACAAATGTATATTTAATTAATTTGATTAGAATCATACATTATTTCATATTTATGTTGTTAATTATACGGAGGGCGATACTCGACAGACTAGCAAGCACGCTGTTATTTGCTATCTGAAATTCTGACTACTCAGTTGTTTTACTTTTATTTTTGTTTTACTTTTTATAACAGCAAGGTAACAAATAAAATAACATTTTTTTACGAAAACAATAATCAACCCTTAACTATTTCTATCTGCTAGTTAAAAATTAAAGTTTATTTGAAAAGTATTGTTTAGAACGGTTTAATGAGCTGAATAATTTTGGTTTAAAGTATTCTGCATTCGAGCGCTACAAATGAAATGTTGTCATTTTGATGCCTCCGAATTTAATGAGATCCCACAAATGTTGTACGTGTATAATTTGCTGTGTAGCGCCGTAGTCGTTTCTCTTCGTTCAACTAATCCTTTCCTTATAATACCTTTAATGAGGATGCCGGCAGGGCTCGGGCCTGCATAATTCTAGAGTACGATTCGTTTTTCAAATATGCTTTTGTTATTTGATACGCTTGCTCCAGGAGTGTGCAATCGTGCATTATGGTTTGCCTGTATCTATGTCTCTTGTCGTATCATAACACAAATGTCATTCATCACTGCTGTAACTTAATAAATATAGCCCAAAAACCTATAAGATATAAACAGCGTCAAAAATATCCTTACACCCTATTCTATAATTATAAAGATTAATGACTAGAAACAATTAATCAGAAATCTGTAAGGGAATAAAACAATAATGAATTATTGGGACAGCTATAGAATTTCCGATTCCTACACAAATTAATAAAAAAAGACAACATTTAGTATTAAAATTATGTAAAAAGCCACTCAGTCATCTGTAAAACCATAGAACCACCAATAAGTAACAAGTTAATTAAACAACTAATAAATCCGGGAATGCTTAAAAGACAGTTAAATATAAGCTATGCTAATAGTTAACATGCAAAATGCAATGGCGATCGTAATAATTTATTACTAAGAAGCATATTTCTTAAATCTTAATAAAAGCGACTTCTTGAAATAAGCAACTTCGTAAAATTATAAATATTTATTAATTCAAATCTCAAAAACCCACTGCAAAATAATTGTTCAAAATGATTTGGACCTGTACTCTATTTCACCACAACTTATATTTAACATAATTTTCTATTTCACCAAAAATTGCATTCACAATTTATTTATTTTAATTTTTCTAAAACAGTAATTTTTATAGTGTATGTAAACCGGCGTTTCCCAACAAAATATATCTGTAATTACAACTTTTTTATCTGTTTATTATGGGATTCTTTCTGTCTGACGGTATCATGTCTGTAAGTCGCAATTAAAGTGTTAAATGTGTATTTTAAATATAATAAGATGGAAAAATTATGCATTAGAGCCCGTTTCGGGATCTACAATTTCACGTTTGTAATTGTAATGTTATTTATGATTTTTCAAATATTTTTAAATAATGATCCTCTTCAGTTATCTCATTGTTTAAACTTCGCCAGCAACTATTGAAGAAATTCGACCCGGAGTTAGGCCCGTTGCACACTTGAGCTATGTTTTTTGGACGATGTGAGCTATGTTTTCATTTTACAGTTCCCGTTTTGGTTTCCAAAACTCAAATAAGAGAAACATTGTAGATAAATCTCAGGGCCAACCCAATCTGTAAAGCAATATATTCAAATGTTTTATTTTCGCCTTGGAGATAATTAATTAGCTCACATTGCTCAGAAAATGAGAGATATAAGCTATGTTTCTACCCCTCAGTTTAAATAAAGAAATTATATAAATCGGGGCATACTCGTGACTTGGGCTAAGCTATACACGAATTCGGTTTCACTTATTTATGCTTTGCAAAGTAAAACTTTGCTTAAAAAACATAGCTCAAGTGTGCAACGGGCGTTTTTTTCGCAAAATACAGAAAACATTTTCTTAAACTGCAAATCTTTAAACTTATCTTTTACGAAAATCGAAACTTTTAAATTCCTCTTTTCTGAATTATTATTGATCATCACTCAATTGTGGTCCTACAATCTACTTTAAAGAAAAAACATTGAGCCTAATGCCTTGCGCAGACTTATGATCTAAACTAGATTGAACTGGTCGTTCTAAGCCGTAATCTGTAAATTCATCGCGCTTTATTTTGTGGATTAGTGCAGCGATTATAATATTTATATACGAACAAAAAAAATACTAAAAATTAAATATGGGCATTTCGACAAAAGAATTAATTTATGCGCGTAAACATTTGTTTACCGGTACGCCCGCGCAAATTTATTTTTATGATACTTAAACAAAAATAGTAATAACTATACATATTTTGAAAAATTAACAAATATTAAAATAAATTTCTTCAATTATTATATTATTGATATGATATTATAAGAAACGTACAGGCCAACCATCTTGGCGACCATATAGGTATGTATAGCACATTCCTAGGGCCCTATTATGAAACCGGTCGCATTTCACATTTTTTGCGATTTTCCGGATGCGATCTCTATATATATATATATTATGCGATCTATATATTATATATACTCTGCGTTTACGTGACATTAGCGAGATACCAGCCGAAATGCTCGAAAAAGTGGTGAACAATTGGACATCAGGTGATTTTTAATGGACCACTTAAAACATAACCGTGGTCAACATTTACATTTACATTTTACATGATATATTCTAAATGGCAAACATTGATTTATCGATTCAAATAAAAATTTTGTACATTTTTGCAATTTTACTGTGTTTTTTTTTTTAAATTATAACCAAACACTAAAACAATCACGCATTATTAAAATTAATTTTTGAAAAAAGATTTCCTTCGGAAGAAGAATGGTTTTTTTTGTTTTGATGTTTATGAACTTTCTGACTCCATTGATGCATGGAAGAACGCAATTTTTAAACATTATTTTTACTAAAGCCTCAACCAGTCTGGAATAAGAAAATAAAAAATACGAATTTTAACGAATTTTAACCAATTGTTTTTCTTTTTTTTTGACATTCGAACCAGTGAAAAATAATAATTTTAAGTTACAGCTGTTCGTTTACAAACAGCTGTTTTTTATTGTGAAATGTCTTTTAGAGAAATTTCATATTTGTTCATGTTGTTACATATTTTTATATACAAATTTCGTATTTGAAAATGTACACATACACGAGATGCTTTTACATCACAATGAAAAAAAGGAATAAACTAAACAAAATTAAAATATTATAGTAGTAATAAGCGTTTACACTACGACTATAACAAATTAACAAATTAATTTTTAATAAAATTCACTAAAACACCATTTTTACTTTATCACACATTATTAAAATTAATCACAAAATATTAAAATAATTTTATTTAATAAATAAAATAGAAAACAAAAAAAATGTACACAAAATAAATATGGCTTCCACCCCCCGCATCACAAATTTATCTTCTTTTGCTGTGTGTAAAACACAACAACAAATCGTATTTTTAAGATTTTCTTATTTTCGAGCGAGAAATAGCGCGCACTATTATTTTAATAAGTGACAGCTAAAATTTTACGAAAGGGAAATTCGGCTTCTGTAACGGTGTTGACGTTCCAGCGACCTGAATGATAATTTTGTATAGGCTAGCAGATGTTGTATAGAAGACATTACACAATACTATCATGAAAGCGTTAATTGGTATAATATATAATTATTTTGTGTACCTGGTTGAACCGAATCATTATTGGTATAATCAATTAATTTAGATATCGTTCCATAGAGGGTGATGTCCGTTGGATGACGATGAATTTTGTTTTTGTGTGTTCATCTCATTTTTATAATAACACTGCTTTATCGGTCATTTTATTTTGGAGCCGTGCACTGTCAATACGCATATCATAAAAGTGCCAGTGAATTGTTGTTATGCTAATAACAAATATTAAATTAGTCGGTATTAATTGATATATATTATCAATTACATTATATATCATTAATCAGTTGAAGCGGTGTATAACCGTCGCCTAACATTTGTTTCGCATAGTCGCGGGAAAACAGGTATGTCTATATTTCGGGCTTAAAGTGTAAATCCAATTTCTTATTGTGGATTACGGAAATTTTTGTTTGTACGCCTGCGTGCTATTCTCAAACAGCTTTGTTAAAGCTTTTCTGTTTTCTTTTATTTTTATTAGAGCCACGTGAAATAACGAATAAAACGGGAAATATATTCTAAACTAACACGCAGACGCCCGGGGCCACGCTAAACGGGTTTTTCCGCGACATATTTTTTTTTTCCGTTGTATATATATTGTATATATATATACATATATTTGCGAGACGCCGCCCATTTGATTCATTCTCCAGTGAAAACCCCGGCGTTTATGAACTAAACTACACCAACAAAAATAGTACCTGCAGACGGCCTTGTATTTATATGCGGACGGTTCTCTTTGGTAATTTCCAGCAAAGGGAGATTGTTTCACAAACGCGATTCCTGATTTTGGGTATTTGCATGAAGCGCGCAAACGGTAAACCACGGCCATCACCTTTGGAACCGCTATATGAGCTAAGTGTTTGTTTTATATGTTATTATATTATAAATGCAACTTTATATTTATTTTTATGTACTAATTAGTATAAATATTTCATTCATGCATATGAATGTACTATAACTCTATATTTTAAGCTATATTGAATCATATATGTCATTTTGTTTTTTTTTGCCAATGATAATTTATTCTATACAGTTTTTTTTGCATACTATATTTCTTTTTGCAACCTTAAGTTGTTTATGAGTGTACAATAATATTACTATATTGCTAAGAAAATGGACCGCGGCTCCGATTAAAACCTTAATTCTTTGATATTAAGATAAATCTTATATTAAGTAACCGATAAGTCATATTGCTATACATTTTGTTTTCTCTGCATGTTAAATTAATCAGTTATATTATATACTGTTAAAATGTACCAATAATTATTCCGTTTAACGAATTTCGAGAGTTTTTTTTTATTATTTCTCTGTCACGATTTTAACATTCTACATTTCTGCTTGCTTGGACATTGCGATGCGTGATTAAATCTATCTGTGTGGTATGGGCTAATCCACCATTCAGCACTAAGGGGCATATCAAAAATGTTGTGCATGATATTGCCATGTGGAGGGAGGAGTGCACAAGTGGTCTACCAAACCGACCATCGAGAAGAAACATGACTGTGACTTGGTAGTGTTATATATTAAATTATTTCCTTTGTTAAATTCAATCGTGATGAGTTATCTACTTCTATTTAATCATTCTACTACACATAGTTTCGGCTCAATGACGTAATTGCATTTTCAAAGCGTTCCATGATTGGCATTGTTTTTGTGTTCCAGGCTCATCTAGGTATGCAAATCTTGCAGCACAACATTGTTCTCTGTAGTCGGTGACAACATCTACGCCCACCTTCTGTTCCTAGCCGGCAAACGTGCTGCACGTCACCAATGTATAGGACTGCAGAGAAATTTTTCTGTTAACGGTATGATAAACACCCCACTAAATTGTTGCGCGAAATCCCACATTAGTTGGCATTAGGTCGTACCGTTACAGTGGCGCCCAAACGGATCGAAATTTAAGTAAATATTTTTTTTTATATTCCCTAATTTTCCTCAAAGGAGTGTGAATTAGGTTTCGCATACCTAGATAGATGCGTTTTCTTTAATTTTATTTTTGTGTGTCCTAATAATTAAATTTGTTGTTTAAGTAATTTAATTTAACATTTATACTATTTGGAGTTCGGATCTTCGCATTATTTTTCCACTTAGGTGTTTTGATGGTAGTGTTAGGATGAGATCCAGAATTCTAGGTAAAGAATGATTGATATATCTTGCGAATTTCCAATTTTGGATAAAAATTGTTGGTTAAAATTTACTGACCATGATTTTTGCAAAATTTTTATATCGATGGTTTCAACATAAATAGTTTCAGTTTAAAATTAAATTTATTTCGTTTGGTGATACATGCACTTCAAGAAGTTCAGATTGTGTTGACCGCTTTGACGAATAATTTTGCCTTATAACCGCTTATTCCTTTTATGGACCACGAATTCCGCTAAGAAGCGTTGAGAAATACTTTTTATTCCTCATGACTTCGTGTTCATTGGAAACTGTGGTACTCCCAATATATTTTACATTTACAACAAACATGGAACGCTAATTGTAAAGATTTTTTTTTATTTTCAACAGTCACAGTCTATTTTCTCTCTTAACTATTTATCGTGTGAATGTTGTATTAGCCCAACTACCAACATATACATAAAAAAAAAAAATAATTAAAAAAGTAGTTATCGAACTAATAATTTAACATATTAGATCGTTTCGTATTGAAAAGGTAAAGAAAAAAAAATTTTAAATTTGAGATTGTTATATTTAGTACATTTATAATTGTGTCGTGATAAAGTTATATAATTGGTGAAATTACTGCAATTAGAATATCGTGAACCGAATATGGCCAAATTTGCAGAAACACAAATGGAAGTTAAGTACTTAGATTGTGATGAGCTTTCGGTTGAGTGCCAAATAAGAAGCATAACGGGAAATATTCCAACAAAACTGTCCAAATTACAGGAGATTTTGGAAAAGGAGAAATCAAAAGAACTTGATCCACCAACACGAGCGCATGTAGCGGCTTTGAAAAGTCCGAAAAGAGAAATTCAGATATGCAGCGATAAATTGCGAAATATCGAAGGTCAACTCATTACCCTATCAGAAACACGGGATTACGAAGCAGACAAAATATCGGAACTTATTACGGTTGCGCTTCATGTCGGTGATCGACTAGGTCGCATTAGCCATTCCAAAACAGTGGCGACAGTTTCTTTACAACTATTGGACGCCTGTCAAAAATTATTAAGTGTTCTGTTAGAAATTCGTACTGAACAAACCGTATCTCTCAGTATGGAAAATTCGCTTAAAGAGGTTTTTAATGGAATTATAATGGAAGAAGACGTGACAAGCGACACCAGTGATAATCATGAAGCTTTTTGCAAGGAAAAACCGCAACCTTCGACCTCACAGCAAGTTATTAATCCGGCCTTTGAACTACCGAAACAGGCCTCGGAGTTGACAGAAGAGGAAAGAATGGAACTGATCGTTGAAAAGGTTTGTAGAAAACTAAACTTTAGTGGCACATCATCAACTAACTATAAGGAGAAACAACGTCAGGAGGCAGTAAACGACGGAGGAACTCCTTATGTTCCAGGAAGTAAGAACCAAGCTCACATACCCTATCCTTTTAACCCGACGATACCGCCACCCGTTTTTGGGGTTCCGCCAGAACAGCATAGTACAGGTTTACTACCACAATTCACTAACATGAGGTTACCAAAACAATATTTAGATATTAACAATTGGAAACTGGTGTATCACGGTGACGGGAAGGACGAGTTACCAATCGAGAGATTCCTGTACCGGGTTCAACGCATGGCAGCCGAGAACGGTTTGGCAAAGGAGAGGTTAACAGCTAATTTTAGTGTGTTACTCAAAGAAGGTGCACTGAATTGGTATTGGGAGTATCAAGAAACCTACGGAGCAGTTAGTTGGGAGATGTTAAAAGACGCCATGATCGAGCGCTTTAAAACCAGAAGAACGGATGACGATGTGAAACAAGAGATGGAACGCAGAAAGCAGAAGTTTAAGGAACCATTCCTCGATTTTTATCATTCTCTCCGGAGCACGGCGCTGTCGTTATTGAGACCAATGTCAGATAACGAGCTGATAAATTTAATTTCACGAAATATGCGCGGTGGATTGCAAGCAAACTTCGCAGGGCAACATTTCTCAAATGTCGCAGAAATGGTGAGACAATGTGTGAAGGTAGAAGATACATGGAACAGACTAGGCTGGACTCCTGAAATATTCCATCAAACGAGATCGCGTAACGTCAACGAGCTGGATGTGATTGGTGAAGATGAGTGCAGTATGGCCTTTGGGTTTAATAGTGCTGAGCAGCCCCATTACTCTGATTCTGTTTGTGAAATTTCAGGCCGCAAACACTTCAACACATCATATGTACCAAAAGGGATTCCCTCATCGCTTCAAAAGTCATTGCCACCTAATGCTTGTTGGAATTGCTTTTCTAAAGATCATTTCTTTAAGGATTGTCCATTAACAATAAAACATCGGTTTTGTTTTGGCTGTGGGGCCCACAATATACTAAAAACTCAATGTAGCAATTGTTTACCGAAGGGAAACTTGATGGGGAATTTCAGAAATCCTGGGACTCTGAATTCCCGAACAACTATAACCAGTCAAACACCCAGACAAGTTCAAGAAGACGTGGCGACGAATACCGATCCCGAGCTATATCGCTATATCCTGAAGAAGGAGACAAACGGGCGAAAGGACTAGTAATAAGTATCATGCACCAAGCCACCCAAACGCCAACTTATAAAAAGTCCAGACTAGATCGAGCGTTAGAATATTTTAGGTTTAGGAAGCAGGTGCAAAAGATGGTTAATGAGGCTGTTATCGATACCAGTGACGCTAGGCCTTACGCCAAAATTCTTATTAACGGAGTACCATACAGGGGGCTTTTAGACAGTGGTGCAAATGTGTCGGTTTTGGGATATGGCTCAGAAGAGTTCCTTGAAATGAATAATATTAAAATAAACTATCTTCCATCAAATTTACGGACCGCAAGTGGCCAGAGACAACGTGTGATTGGTCACATCATGGCGCGGGTATCTTACGGTGGAAAAACCAAGACCTTGCGTATTCACATTTCACCAGGACTAAGCCAACCATTGTATTTAGGGATCGACTTCTGGGATGAGTTTGGTTTAGCCCCCATGATGGTCAGCGAAATATATGATCCCAGTCCGATACCATTAGAAACGCACAAACATGAACTGAACGAACATCAGCAAGCCACTCTAACCAGAATTATCAATCAATTTCCTTCCTGTGAGAAGTTGGGTTTGGGACGAACACGTCTTGTTTCACATAAAATAGATGTCGGTCAAGCAGCACCTGTGAAACAAAGATATTACGCCATATCGCCCGCTAAACAGCAAGAGCTCTACACAGAACTGGATCGGATGCTAGCGCTAGGAGTAATCGAGGAGAGCCAGAGTTCCTGGTCATCCCCAGTGAGCCTCGTCAGTAAGTCCAACGGAAAAGTTCGGCTCTGCCTGGACGCTAGGAAGTTAAACGCGGTGACGGTGACTGATGCTTATCCTTTGCCCTTGATCGACGGGTTGTTAAGCCGACTGGATCAGACGCGCTATATAAGTTCGGTCGACCTGAAAGATGCCTTTTGGCAAATACCCTTAGATCAAGAGGCGAAGGATAAGACAGCTTTTACCGTCCCAGGGCGTCCACTCTACCAGTTCGTCGTCATGCCGTTTGGGTTGTGTAATGCAGCCCAAACGATGTGTCGACTTATGCATAAGGCTATCCCTCACCAGCTACATGATCGGGTCTTTGTTTACCTTGATGATCTTCTTATCGTATCTGTGACTTTTGAAGATCATATTAATCTGCTGTCTGAAGTAGCGAGATTATTGCGACAAGCAAATCTCACTATAAATGTAGAGAAGAGCAAGTTCTTACTCAGGGAAACAAAGTACCTAGGTTATGTGGTTGGTGATGGATGCCTTAGAGTGGACCCCTCTAAGGTCCAGGCAGTGGCCGAATATCCCGCGCCTCGCACTACTCAACAAATTCGTCGATTCCTTGGGATGACCGGTTGGTACAGAAGGTTCATCCCGAATTATTCTACATTGGCGGCTCCAATCAGTGATTTACTGAAAAAGGGTGTCAAACCGAAATGGAATGAAAAAGCACAGGATGCTTTCGACTTACTAAAACAATCGTTAATTTCGGCACCGATATTAGTTAATCCCGATTTCAACAAGCATTTTTACGTACAATGTGATGCAAGCACGACCGGAATAGGTAGTGTTTTATTTCAGAAGAATGGGGAGGAAGAACATCCAATTGCCTATATGTCGTCGAAGTTAAACAAGGCTCAGCGGAACTACACAATCACCGAATTAGAGTGTTTGGCTGCGGTGATGAGCATAAAAAAATTTAGGCCTTATATTGAGGGATACTCATTCACCATCATAACTGATCACGCCAGTTTAAAATGGCTTATGGATCAAAAAGACCTCTCTGGCCGTTTGGCGAGATGGGCGTTGAAGTTACAACCGCACCGCTTCACTATCGAATACCGAAAGGGTACACAAAATACAGTACCAGATAGTCTGTCCCGAATAAACATGGATGAATTAAACAAAACGACGGATGAACCACTTCATGTAGATTTGAATTCTCCAGCATTCCAGGATCCAGAATATCAGGATAAAGTCACCGCTCTGGTTGAAAATCCAAAAGTTGCTAGTAATTTTAAAGCCTGTGATGGAAAATTATTTATTCGAGTCAACGAACCTAGTAAAATCGACACGGATGTTTCGCCATGGAAATTGGTAATTCCGACAATGATTACGCAAACTCTAATCGAGAAAGCACACGATCCACCATCCGCTGCTCACCAAGGGATTTCAAAAACACTGGAAGTATTAAGACGGCAATTTTATTGGCCGAAAATGGCATGTGAGGTTAGAGACTTCGTGAATAAGTGCGAAATTTGTAAAAGTAGCAAGCCGGTAAACTTCTCAACCCGGCCCGAGATGGGCAAACCTTTCGAGACAACTAGACCATTTCAAAGGATATATATCGATTTCTTGGGTCCTTATCCTCGTACTTATAATGGGTTTGCGTATATTCTAATCGTATTGGATCACTATTCACGATTTCCTATCTTAGAGCCTATGCGTTCCGCTTCGGCAGAGAAAGTTTGCCAATTTTTAGAAAGAAAATGTTTCCATTTGTATGGGGTACCCGAGGTTTTAGTTTCGGATAACGGGCCGTAGTTTAAATCGGTTCTATTGGCTAACTTACTCCAAAAATATGGAGTGAAACATCAATTTTCAGCAATCTACGCTCCTCAGTCGAACATATCAGAACGCGTCAACCGATCTATTATATCTGCAATTAGATCATATATACAGGAAGACCACAAGAGCTGGGACATACATTTAGACGAGATCGCTGGAGCATTAAGGAATGTAGTCCATAGTTCTACAGGATTTTCACCACATTACTTAGTCTTTGGCCAACACAAAATTAATCACGGCTCTATGTTTGAATTAAGTCGTAAACTAAGTGGAGTGGATAGCAATAATGTGGAAGTTTTCTCTCCAACAGATCGGTTATCAATAGCCCAAAATCTCGTATTAAGGAATCTCAAGACAGCTCACGAACGGCATACGTCAAACTATAATTTACGAAGTAGGCCGCGAACATTTGGCCCAGGGGAAACAGTTTACGTGCGCAACTTTACGCAAAGTTGCGCTCAAAAGAATTTTTCAAGCAAATTGGCTCAAAAATTTGTGAAAGCGAAGATTCAGAAACGCATAGGGACAGTACTTTACGAAATAGTGGATGAGACTGGAAAGAGTCTTGGAGTATACCATGCGAAGGACATAAGGTGAACGATGATTTCTACTTGTAGTAATTTCAATATTCCCTAGTGGTGACTTGTACGTGTTTCGAATACTATATTGTATTATATAATTATCTCACGTTGAATGCCCGGCTTTTGAGACCTTCTCAAGGGTCTGGGGCTGCCCCACGATTGTAACGGTGTTGACGTTCCAGCGACCTGAATGATAATTTTGTATAGGCTAGCAGATGTTGTATAGAAGACATTACACAATACTATCATGAAAGCGTTAATTGGTATAATATATAATTATTTTGTGTACCTGGTTGAACCGAATCATTATTGGTAAAATCAATTAATTTAGATATCGTTCCATAGAGGGTGATGTCCGTTGGATGACGATGAATTTTGTTTTTGTGTGTTCATCTCATTTTTATAATAACACTGCTTTATCGGTCATTTTATTTTGGAGCCGTGCACTGTCAATACGCATATCATAAAAGTGCCAGTGAATTGTTGTTATGCTAATAACAAATATTAAATTAGTCGGTATTAATTGATATATATTATCAATTACATTATATATCATTAATCAGTTGAAGCGGTGTATAACCGTCGCCTAACATTTGTTTCGCATAGTCGCGGGAAAACAGGTATGTCTATATTTCGGGCTTAAAGTGTAAATCCAATTTCTTATTGTGGTTTACGGAAATTTTTGTTTGTACGCCTGCGTGCTATTCTCAAACAGCTTTGTTAAAGCTTTTCTGTTTTCTTTTATTTTTATTAGAGCCACGTGAAATAACGAATAAAACGGGAAATATATTCTAAACTAACACGCAGACGCCCGGGGCCACGCTAAACGGGTTTTTCCGCGACATATTTTTTTTTTCCGTTGTATATATATTGTATATATATACATATATTTGCGAGACGCCGCCCATTTGATTCATTCTCCAGTGAAAACCCCGGCGTTTATGAACTAAACTACACCAACAAAAATAGTACCTGCAGACGGCCTTGTATTTATATGCGGACGGTTCTCTTTGGTAATTTCCAGCAAAGGGAGATTGTTTCACAAACGCGATTCCTGATTTTGGGTATTTGCATGAAGCGCGCAAACGGTAAACCACGGCCATCACCTTTGGAACCGCTATATGAGCTAAGTGTTTGTTTTATATGTTATTATATTATAAATGCAACTTTATATTTATTTTTATGTACTAATTAGTATAAATATTTCATTCATGCATATGAATGTACTATAACTCTATATTTTAAGCTATATTGAATCATATATGTCATTTTGTTTTTTTTTGCCAATGATAATTTATTCTATACAGTTTTTTTTGCATACTATATTTCTTTTTGCAACCTTAAGTTGTTTATGAGTGTACAATAATATTACTATATTGCTAAGAAAATGGACCGCGGATCCGATTAAAACCTTAATTCTTTGATATTAAGATAAATCTTATATTAAGTAACCGATAAGTCATATTGCTATACATTTTGTTTTCTCTGCATGTTAAATTAATCAGTTATATTATATACTGTTAAAATGTACCAATAATTATTCCGTTTAACGAATTTCGAGAGTTTTTTTTTATTATTTCTCTGTCACGATTTTAACATTCTACATTTCTGCTTGCTTGGACATTGCGATGCGTGATTAAATCTATCTGTGTGGTATGGGCTAATCCACCATTCAGCACTAAGGGGCATATCAAAAATGTTGTGCATGATATTGCCATGTGGAGGGAGGAGTGCACAAGTGGTCTACCAAACCGACCATCGAGAAGAAACATGACTGTGACTTGGTAGTGTTATATATTAAATTATTTCCTTTGTTAAATTCAATCGTGATGAGTTATCTACTTCTATTTAATCATTCTACTACACATAGTTTCGGCTCAATGACATAATTGCATTTTCAAAGCGTTCCATGATTGGCATTGTTTTTGTGTTCCAGGCTCATCTAGGTATGCAAATCTTGCAGCACAACATTGTTCTCTGTAGTCGGTGACAACATCTACGCCCACCTTCTGTTCCTAGCCGGCAAACGTGCTGCACGTCACCAATGTATAGGACTGCAGAGAAATTTTTCTGTTAACGGTATGATAAACACCCCACTAAATTGTTGCGCGAAATCCCACATTAGTTGGCATTAGGTCGTACCGTTACACTTCTTACATGAACATTAAGTTTGACTGGGTAATAACATTGAAATGCCATTTACCGCATTGTTATTCTATTATTTTTTTATTTTCTTATTCCTGACTGGTTCCGCTTTAATTCGAAAACAGACGGGATTATTTTTGGTCAGCGAATAATCCAAATACGTCACCTTGCAAGGAGACTGATTTGAATAAGTATGTCTCCTTAGGAAAATCTCCAAAATCGTTTCTTGACAATTGCAATAAATGCAGTTTTTACATTCAAATCTAGTAGCAAAATTTCAACAGTCTATCAAATAATAGAAATTCTATTGGGAATGACTTGCCTGACTCATTCAAGATGACGCCAAATAAATCTGTAATACGTCGATGTTTGAAAACATCTTAAAATCTGTTTATCGGTTGGTATTAAGTATTCCCTAGAAGCGATTTGCCATGAACCGGGTTTTGACTCTTATAAAACGGAAAATTATTTATGCTTGCTCGTTCTCTCTTTGTCAAAGTTGTTGCGATCTCAGCAAGTTGGAAGTAATTTGTGCATTATTTCATTTACTCATAACCGATAATTTTAAAAAAACCAGTAGATATTGAATTTCATAGAAAAAGAAATAAAATCGCCTGTCGCCTTTTATGCAAAGCCCCTGCCCTGGGTATACATTTCTATGTTATCGACAGAATATAAATATTTTTATATTATTCATTTATTCTCTGCGACAAAACAAAGATAATTTTATTACAAATTAGTTATTGAAAAAATTAAATAGCATTGTATTTTAAATTATAAAACTAATAGAGTTGGTAGACCATTAGTAGACCCTGTACACACGTGGAAAAAATAATTAAATTTGATTGGTTAATTTTTTAGTAACATTATTTGTTTACAAAAAGGCTTAAAACAATGCGACAAAACAAAGAGAAACTCAGTTTGCGTTGAATTTTGTTAAAAGTTTTTATTTCTTTTAAATATATTTACTTCTAGATAGTTATTGCGATTAATTTTTAGAAAATAAAAATTATTTTACGATGCCAAGAGGAACATATTTTTTCAATGTTGGAGTGTATAAAACTATCGAGGTTCTGCGGGAAAATTGGAAAGCAGCTGATATTTCCAAAGCACTTTGCAGAGGACTGTCAACAGTTTATAGATATCTCAATCTGCAAGATAAAGAAAACTACGAGAGACCGATAGTTGGAAGAAATAGTGCTATGACTCCACAAGCTAAACGGCCAATATGACGATCTGTTTCTAATTCTATGAATTCTGCTGCAAAAATTAAGAATAATTTGATCTTAAACATATCTATAAGAAGCGTTCAAAGGGTTCTAAAGTCTGCTGAACATATACAGAGAAAGAAAATCGAAGGAATCCCTGCTTATCAAAAGAAACTCTATCTTTAATTGATGACTTGAGTGGGCACAAAAACATATGTCCTAAACAGATAACTAGGTCTTTTAGACTGACGAGAAAAAATTCAACTTAGGTAGCTCTGATGGCTTCGATTATTATTATCATGATTTACAGAAGGAACCATTATATTTACCAAAGCGTCAAATGAGAGGTGTATCTGTAATGGTTTGGGGAGCCATTTCAAAGTTAGGTGTCATTAATTTGGTTTTCATTAGTAGCCGCCAGAACAGCAATAAATATTTTGAATTACTAAACACACAATTTGTAAAAATTAGAGAGGTTTGAGGATCCACCAACTTCATTTTTTAGCAAGACAATGCTGCAAATCACAGTATAGAGTTGTTGGAATGGCCAGCAGTTTCCTTCGACATGAATATAATTGAAGACATATGGGGAACCTTTTCGCGAAAAGTATATGCAGACGACAGGCAATATGAAACCGTCGAAGAGCTTAAAGGCACAATAGCAAAGGAATGAAAACGTATTCTTACAAAGTTAAAGGCCTAGGGCAATCGAACTAAATACTAGTTTTAAAAATACTAATCCAATTTAATTAATAAAAAATATATATTGTCTTTGTTTTGTCGCATGAAATAAAAGGTTTTAATTAAATTGAATATTTTTACTGAAACATTTTATTAATTTTTTTGGTAATAACTTATATTATTAGTTAACCAATAGTAGAAATCTAAATTTTCAAACTTATATTTTACAAAAGTTAAAACGATAATAACTTGTTTCTCTTTCTTTTGTCGCAGAGGATATCAATTATTTTACCTCTGCAGCTACATATGTTTGGATTTTCTTTGGTGTTACATTTAAATTGAAATGCCTTATACTTTATGTAGAAATCGTTAGCTTAGTAAATAGAGAGCTTGCTTTGATCTTCCCTCGAATAACAGCCCTACACCGTGTTGGCATTGATTCGATTAAATTAAATATGGTAGCTTCTGGGACTCCCATCCAAGCTTCCTCGACCGTTTGAAATAATTCGTCCTTATTTTTGACATTATTGCGGCGAACCTTTCTATTTACGATCTGCCATAAATTTTATATTGGATTCAGGTCAGAGGATTGGACTAGCCAGTCCAAAATTTCAATTTTATTTGCAGTAAACCAGTTTTAATGACCCGAGAGGTGCGTTTCGAGTCGTTATCATATTGAAATCGCCCCCTAAGTGACATTTCCCACGCTGCGTATGGTAGCATAACGATTTCTAATATATTTTTGTAGATTAACTGATCCTTTGTATTAGTTATTCGATGAATCGGACCGATCCCTTGACCTGAAAAACAGCGCCGCACCATTACGTTTCTTCCTCCAAATTTTACAGATTTTATATAATATTTCGGATCAAAACGTTTTTCCGTTGGTTGTCTTACGTGACGAATTCCGTCGCTACCAACTAAATTAAACTTCGATTCGATTCGTCGCTGAAGAACACGGTCTTCCATTTATTTACATCATGGGATTACCTTACCATCAATTACCATATTTACGTGAAAATTGCAAGTGTCTTCTTCTGTTGGTTTCAGAAATAAATGGATTTTTGGCTGGCCGTCGTGAAAAGAATTTAGCTTCAACCGCTCGACTTCTTACTGTACGGTCGGTGACGGACAATCCTTGTTGACTTACCAATGTGGTCTCTCTCTCTCTCTCTCTCTCTGTAGCTTTCACATCCCATGAAGGGAATTCGCCGCCTGCACTATGGCCCTCCATCCATCTCAATCCATCGCTCTCGTCTTCCACTTTCGCATTTCCGAGGTCGAGTTTGTGATGAATCCGATATGGTAATCCGAGGCCTTTGATTATTGTTCATAACTTAACTGTTTTTATGAGAGAAGGTTGTTGGCGTGCTGCTCAACCCGCTTGTTACGTGTGGGAGTCACGTACTGATGAGAATCTCAAGGCATCCAATCCTACCTTGAATACATTTATATAGCGAGCCGCTTGATAGAAGACAGATGCCCAATGACTCGCCCAACATGTAGTGTCCATGACAATAAACAGGATTTCCCCTGCTCGTCTCCACTACACCGACTGATTCATTTAGAGTTACCCAGAGAGCACCGGTGAGCAGGTATGAATCTAGGACTTCGCCCCCTTACCAATGTAAGACATAAAAGGATATCTTGAAAGATCGCACGATGTTACTATCTTCTCGTATAGTCGTTTTTCTAGGACGTCCACCTTTATGTGTTGCCTCAAATGTATCACAAGTACTAAATTTTTTTATGATTTGGGATATTGTAGATTTATGCACTCCATATTTCTCGGAAGTGCTATTTTGCTGCATACCAGCACGAAAATTTTCTATAATTTTTCTCTTGAAGACACTGTTATACTTATTGCCTGCCATTTTAGAAAAATTCAGTTTTTGTATCCAAAAACACAAAAACACAAAATCCAATAATTTCGTAATACACTTTTGACCTCAAGGTTTAGAGCAAACTGAATATTTTTCGACACATGGTCTAATTTAAAAAACAAAACTAGTTTTTGATAAGTTGCATCTGTTTGTCCAGTGCGAATGTGAGAACGGTTAAGCAAATTCAAAATTAACAATGAGAGAAACAATTGAGAGATTGATTATGGAGAGTATTCAGATATAATAACACGTATGAATATTTAGAGGAATAAAAACAAATTATAGCTGCAACTGTTTTAATTTTTATTAGATTGATTATAGCTTCAATTCCATGGAAAAAAAATTACTGACAGTAATTATTTTACTGATAACACGCAAAACAAAAAATTTTTAAAATTCCATAAGAGTGACAAAATATTTTTTATTTCATTTTTATAGTAAAATTTTATGGTTTTACATTTTGGCATAACCTAAAAATTTCATAAAAGTTTAATTTGTACATTTTTGTACATTTCTATTTTTTAATATAATATTTTAATTTTTTATATGTATAGGTACCACAAAAAGCCACTAACGTTAACAAATTTCAACACGAAGAAAACAAACCGATATTTGACTATAAAAATGGCGAACGACATATTTTGTATGAGTGTGAGAAAAATTTCTTATCTTTACATACATTTTTTGTAGATGTGTGAACAATGCTGCCATAAAACATTTTCTATACTCTATAGCAACATTATGGCAATACAGTATCACCATCACAACTATTCTCCCAGTATAATTTTTGACTGACGACATTTTTTGGGATTTTTCCCATTTAAGGCCTTGTTTAAGTAACCCGAAAAAGTAGCAAATATTTTGTCCGATACTGTATGTTCGTCCATTTTCATATTTTCAAGCCATAATAGTTACGGCTTTGTCCTTAATATTTAGAAATAAGTATATATGACTAAAAAAACGAACTTGTTTCCTTAGTTTAGAAAACGAAAACCGAACCGAACATCGCGGTTTTCTTAATTTTTAAAGCCAGAAACCGCGGTTTGCAAATATCCTTTTTTTTTGCTAAATGTTATAAAATTTTAATTATTTGGCTGATTGTATGGAAGGAATCAACGCTCCCCAAATAAAAATCAAATAATGTAAGCTCTGATTATCTCTCTAGTTATCAGAGTAAAAATGTGTTGTTATGTTGTGCAGCTTATACCGTAGATAGGCACAAACTAGATATGTATAGGTTATTTAGATTATTAAGTTATTTCTTCCAGTCTGTCTGTACACGTTTTTTTTCAAAACAGAATTATTAAATTTTCATAACTAGATAAATGCAATCTATCCCGGGGGTTAAAAAGGGGTTTCTGTCTGTCACCACAATTTGTGACGAATTATTATAATTTAATTTTCAATCTAGATAACTGAAAATCGCGATAAATTTTGTGTCTGTCTACGGTATTATGGCCATTTTTCGGTTTAAATTTCCGACTATTAGTTGATTGATGTTTTGTTTATAGCAGTCATTCATAGATGGTACAAAATAAACTGTATCTGATGTTTAATTAAATTTGGCCTAATTGAATTAAGATTTTCCAACAGTTGAAATATTTACAATGGGAGATTATGTATTTCAACTATTTAGTAGAAAATTTTCATAAAAAATCGACAAAAGGCACACGATATTAGGAAACTTTTTATAATTTATCCAAAAAATCACAAAACAAAGTTGTTCCATATTATGGTTGTTCTTTTATTATATCGGTGTTCTTAATTACGCATTGTACGAAAAGAATACGACTACGAGTAATATAAGAGGTGGTCGAAACGAATGAAAATCTCTTTTCAAGATCCTTTATAATGTGTATCTTAAATATGCAATTCATTGCAAATCAAACTCTCTCTCTCTCTAGCTTCACATCCCATGAAGGGATTTTGCCGCCCGCACTATGGTCCTCCAGCCGTCTCGGTCCATCGCTCTCGACCTCCAGTTTCGACATCCTAGTGCATGTAGATCTTGTTCGACGTCGTCATGCCAGCGCAGTCGGGGTCTTCCTCTACGACGCACACCGGCTGGTTGTTGATGGAACACTTTATTGGTCATCCGTTGTTGTGGGGACCTTGCAACGTGGCCGAGCCATCTTACTCGATTGGATTTGATGAATCCGATAATATCGCAACCTCCAAGAATTTGCTTTATCTCGTGGTTCATGCGAATCCGATATTCATTGTTCGCGACTTTAATAGGACCAAAGATGGAGCGAATGACCTTCCTTTCGAAGGTAGATAATAATCTACAATCATTAGTGGTCATGGTCCAGCTCTCGCTTCCGAAAGCCAGCACAGGTCTTATGAGTGCTTTATAAAGTGCGAGCTTGCACGACTGCGATAGATGTCTAGATCGCAATAATTTTGATTGGGCGTAGAAAACTCGATGTGCGGCAGCGATTCGGGCTTTTATATCTGCCTGCATGTCATTTGATGATGTTATAACTGACCCGAGGTATTTGAAGTTTTCAACGCGATCAAAGTTATGGTCGCCAATTCCGAGATTTGCCATGGAGATGTTCCTGGGTGTTGATACAAATTTGGTTTTGTTACTGTTCACCTTCAAACCAAGTCTTCTTGCGCAGCGATCGAGCGGCACGAAACTGTCTTTGATATCGCTAGGTCTTCGGCCAAGAAGCACGATATCATCTGCATATCCAAGAATTTGGCCTGATTTATTAAATATACAGCGCGAAGTTTCGATGTTGCTTTTCCTCACTACGTACTCAAGCGCCAAATTGAACAGCACAGGCGCGAGTGCATCTCCCTGTCGAACACCAGATGTTATTTGAAAGGAGTCTGACACAGTTCCTTCGATTACAATTCTACATACAGACCCAGACGTTGTTAATTTGCACAGAGAAACGAGTTTCTCTGGAATTCCTAGGCATATGAGCGCGGCCCAAAGGTTATCGCGGTTTATACTGTCATATGCCTGACGGAAGTCTATATATAATTGATGTATGGTTATGTTGTACTCCCAACATTTTTCCAAGATCATCCTCATGGTGAAACACTGGTCAGTGGTCGATCGGTTGGGACGAAAACCACACTGATAGTCGCCAATGATGTTTTCGGCGAGAGGGATGAGTCTGGCAAGTACAACATTAGCCAACACTTTGTAAGCAGTGTTCAATAGAGCTATACCACGATAGTTTTCACATTTAAGACGGTCGCCTTTTTTATGCAACGGACATATGAGCGCGGTCTTCCAATTCTCCGGCAACTCTTCTTGGTCCCAAATACATACGATGAGATCGTATAGACTTGTTGCAAGAGTAGCGCCTCCGAGTTTTATTAATTCTGCGGGGATTCCATCGAAACCGGGTGCCTTGCCGTTTTTCAATCGACTAATAGCTGCGTCTACTTCCTCCACTGTGGGATATTCGACGAAGACCTCATCACCTGGAGGAGCTATTGCTCTAATGGGGGTCACGTCGTCATTCCTATTTAGTAGATTTTGAAAGTAGGTTTGCCATACTGAGAGAACATCAGCCACGTTTGTTCTCAATTCTCCATTCCCGTCTTTTATGGCTGTACTTCTTGGGTGGAAGTCTTTAGTGAGATTCCTGGCATTGGCAAAACAGTCCCTTGAATTTCCTACTTCCGCTTGGAAGCTGATGTTTTCGATGCATAATCTCATATGATCGCGTTTCTTTTGACGAAGGTATTTAGTCGTGGCTTTCCTGGCGCGGAGATATTCTGCATGTGTGCTTCTAGTGTTGCGAGCCAACCATTTTTCACGAAGCTTTTGTTTATTTGCGACGATCAGGCGACATTGATCATCGAACCAATCATTGCGGGGTCTCGGAGGTCTTCTTCCGATAGTGTTTTGCGCCGCGGTGGTAATGGCTGACTGTATTGTGTGCCACTGCTCCTGGATGGTAGAAGGAGCTTCTTCATTGTTGCTAGGCCGCTCTAGATAGTTAGTGACAGCTGATTGGTAACTCTGCAGTGACGTTTGGTCTTTTAGAGCATCCACATTCCATCGAACGGTTTTTTGTGCTTGTCTGTTGAACGTAGATGACAGTTTGCACTTATATTTAAATACGACAAGCATATGATCGCTGTCCATATCTGCACCCCTGTAGGATCTAACGTCAGATATACTGGTCGAGTGTCTCTTAGACACCATGACGTGATCAATTTGGTTTTCCGTTCTTCCATCATTCGATCTCCACGTTACTTTGTGGATTCTCTTATGTGGGAAAAACGTACTTGATACAACTAAGTTGTACATTAATGCCAGGTCGGTGACGCGTTGGCCGTTGTTGTTACTAGTTAGATGCAGACTGTTGGGACCAATGTGCGTTGTATTTTCTGCACTCCTACCGATTTTTGCATTAAAGTCGCCCACGATGATTTTAATATCGTGGTGCGGTATGTTATTGATGACTTCCTCCAGCTCCACAAAGAAGAGATCTTTGATGTCATCAGATTTATCTTCGGTGGGTGCATGTACATTAACGATCGTGATGTTAAACTTATTAGTGCGAAGTCTGACCGTGCATATCCGCATGTTGATCGGGCGGAAATCGATGATGTGGTGCTTCACGCGCCGATGGATGAGGAAGCCAACTCCAAATTCTCCTCCGTTCTGATGGCCGCTGTAGTGAAGAGTGTAACCATTGGTGGTGTCATGGATCCCACTCCCGGACCATCTAAGCTCTTGTAGTGCAAGTACGTCTAATGTGTAACTCTTTGCTTGGTTCGAAAGGTTCTGGAGATCTCCAGGTCTTAAGAGGCTAAGCACGTTCCATGTTCCCATTTTTAAAGCGTTGTCCGTGTACAATTTCCGAGGTCGAGTTTGTGATGAATCCGATATGGTAATCCGAGGCCTTTGTTCAGGGTTCATAACTTAAATGGTTTTTATGAGGGAAGGTTGTTGGCCTGCCGCTCAACCCGCTTGTTACGTGTGTGGGTCACGTACTGGTGAAAATCTTAAGGCATCCAGTCCTACCTTGAACACATTTATATAGCGAGCCGCTTGATACAAGACAGACGCCCGCTTCAGCCGCTCCTAACATGGAGAAAAGACGCTGGTTTGGTATTGGTTTTAGGGCGCCAATAACCCGCCCTGACATGTAGTGTCCATGACTATAAACAGGATTTAGTCTGCTCGTCTCCACTACACCGCCTGATTCATTTAGCGTTACCCAGGGAGCACCGGCGAGGAGGTATGCATCTCGGACCTCGCCCCCCAAGCAAATCAAACTATTTATCTAAAATATAGTTGTATATAGTTTGCCACAAAGATGGACCAGAATTTAATTTGCAAATTGTCGTGCCACATTGTAAACTAAACTTAACCTGAAAAATTTAATTCAATGAAAACCTTATATCTTAAGCCTTCTTAAACCTTACCTATAAATTAATATTAAATGTGTATGTATATGTACGTGTTATATTTCATGTGTACGAGTAACTGCTCGCTGATATATATATATATATATATATATATATATATATATATATATATATATATATATATATATATATATATATATATATATATATATATATATATATATATATGTATATATATAGCTATATGTATTCACTATATTTACCCAAGTTTATTAGAATTAAAATCAATTTACAGTTTTATAATGAAAAAATTGACCTTATAGATAGAACTATATGTATGTACATCTAACACAAGTCAGTTGTGTAGATAACAAATTACATTTTATAGACAAATATAATTGGAATTAATAGTCGAGAGTGAAATGTTTGAACAGAAAATCGCAACTAAAGTTCATTTTATTATGCCCAATGGCCGCAAATAGTTCGATGTTGAATATTTTACACGTTTTAAGTGAATATGAAAAATTAGATAAAAATCTTACAGTTTCATATTATATTTAATATATAACAATTCATAATTTATGCATTTCATATTGTGGGATATAATGTATGCCAAGTGCACATATTATAACATTGCATTTTCAGTACAAACTATATATCTGTAACTAAGTGTATAACATTTAAAAAATCGATTTAATCTATCCTCGTTTTATGAAAAACCTCAATCAAGTGTCATCAAGATCATGGCAATATTTATACATATTAAAATTTGTCCTCTACACTTTTAACTTTTTAAGTTATATACAACTTCAAAAAGTATAATATTTAATATGAAATAGTAGAAGTCCGCTGTTCTTGTTATAATTTATTTTGATTATGTATCACTTACATTGAGAACAGTATTTTTGGTGTATTTGCTTAATTTCATTGTGCCTGTTTAGAGTATTAAAGCAACACTTTGTTTACATCTATCTGATCTATTTGCGTATCACCTACAAGAAGAGCTAATTAGTTACAAGGTATGGATTTCGCTTAATACTCGTATAAACAGGCACGTATAGGCCACAACCAAAAACAGTAAAGCTTATTTGATAAGAAAATCAGAATGAAGTATTTTTATTCGTTTTTTACTTAAACTACTGTTCATATATGTATGTAATGACTTGTCACTACAGAAAACTTTCAATAAAACTTTTGTTACAGTTGTTCTAAGTAAAATGGTTCGGGCCTTTGCTTAACTTTGTGTGACAAAAACAAAAAGTTTGTAAGTGGTTTCTTTATTTTTATTACGGAATTAAATAAAGTAAAATGAAAATATAAATTTATTAGGTGTGCAAGTAGAAACTCGGCTCTGAAGTTGGTTGCATTAAAATATACAGGAACGCTCTAAATCGCCCGCCATTTTGGATATATACAGCTTCTCATTGCTATTTTATTGACATACGTTTCAGTAATTTTCAAGCTGTCGTTCCGTGTGCATCAGTTTTAAGAGATAGATGTCGATAAGCAACATTTACGTTTTTGCGTTACATTAGTAAAAAATTTGTTTGCTAGATTTCGTAATGGCAATTTTAGTCTTGAAGACGATCCACGTCCAGGTGCAGCAAAACAATTTGAATTCGAAGAACCTTAAGTTTTAAAGAATGTTAATTCGTCTCAAACTCAAAAAGAGCTTGCAGAACAGTTATGAGTTACTCACCAAGCACTATTCGATTGCATGCAATGGGAAAAATACTGAAGAAAGGAAAATGAGTTCCTCATAAACTGACCGAAGAAACAAAATCCGAAGAGTTGACATCTGCATGAATTTGCATGAATCTGCACAAAATTATTACCCGATGAAAAGAGGATTTTGTACGATAATCCTAAATGCAGGAAATCATGGGTTGATCAAAGCCAGCCATCAACATCAGTTGCAAAAAATAATTTTCATGCCAAGAAAATGTTACTGTGTGTCATAATGGAATTGGAAAGGTGTCATTTACTACGAGCTTCTGTACCTAGTCAAACTGTTACAGGTGAACGTTACAAAGGCCCAAATGATTAAATTAAGTGACGCTTTGGAGAAAAAAATACCATTTACGAGTTAAGGAAAACAGAAGGTGATATTGATGCATGTCAACGCACGTCCACATACAGCAAAGTCAATACAGGAACTCACCTTCTCTTTAGGTGGAGAAGTTTTACAGCATGCGGCCATTCTCCAGATTTCGCTCCCGATTATATATTTTCAATAAAGTTGAATTTAACCAAAAAAAGCAGAGTGCAAATTCTACTTGCACACGTAATATAATTTATTTGATACGGTCGCCCAAAGTTTTACTAACCCAACCAACAGTTGCTTGGCGTCAATATGGTGATGATGTTGTCTAATGATTAGTTTTTGCTAATGGAGTATAATTGTTGTGGTAATATTTAAACATAGTAGCTGCACCTAATATAAAGCGTTTCCAATAAGAGGTTTCATTTTGAATAGCGTGCTATTTGAGCATCTGTCAATTTTGGATCTGTCATCTTTTGACATTTGCCAAGTAAAAACTACGCCATTACTAAACATAGTACGATAGACGCTTCAACAGCGCATTGAAATTGTTAAAATTCACTACAAAAATGGTGAAAATTTTGTAGTCACAGTTCGTAAAACTAAAGCACTTTTGGGTCGTCGTGAAGCTCCTTCTTGGCCGGCAATAGTGAAACTGGTAGAAAAATTTGAGCTGTTTCGACAAGTTAGTGATGTGAAGAATCGAAACCGTGTGTGTCGCTCAAGAACAACTGAGAATATTGCTGCTATAGCCACGTAGTGTTAACGAAAACCCAGGTTTGTCGATTTCTCGTCGATCTTTGGAATTAGACATTCCACGAACGACATTACACTGTATTTTGCATAAAGACTTAGGTCTTAAGACTTTTAAAGTTCAGTTAACACAATTTTATTGCAATTTTGCAAGAAAAGTTTCCTGACCGAGAAATAATCGAAGAAGTGATCACAATTGACCACCGAGATCTTGTGATTTAACACCTTTAGACTTTTCTTTGAGCCACGTGAAAGATAAGGTATATGCCAATGCTCCACAATCGATTCAAAACCTTAAAGATTCAATTCGTGAAGTCATCGAGGACATACAGCCGCAAATGTGCGAATTTGTCATGGAAAATTTCATGGAAAGGATATGGTGCTGCAAGCGTAGCCGTGGCGAGCATTTGGCTGATATCGTTTTCAAATGTTAATGACCTTCCTCTTTATAATGAAATAAACATTCCTTGATTTCTCTTAAAAAATGCTCGTTTGATATTAAACAAAATGAAACCTTAAGTATTATTATATATTATATTTTAATATCAAAATGAAAACGAGAGTACATTTTTTTAGTGAAAATTTGTTATTTACATTATTTAATATTTAATAGTAAAATTTTTCGTTAATTTGTATAGCTACACTTTCCGTTAAAAAGTTTACTTCTGTAAAATAAGTAGTGGACACTAAAATCGAAAACAAATTTATTTTTATATAAATACGGCTTTACCTTTTCTAACTTGTTGAAATATGGATGTAGTTCATATCGATTTAGTTTCGGCAAAGTTAAATTCGTTATTTTTCCATACAACTCGTCGGTTTAGTTTTTTTTGCTATCTGCCAGAATACCTTGTTTGAAAAGTCCCGGGCCTGATTACTACATGTTGCCACTAATAGGCGTTTTCGGAAATATCTCATGGTAGCTTTTGAGTTTTTAATTTTTTTAATGTTGGTAACAAAAGTTACTCAAGTTACCCTGGCTATACAAAAAGTAAGATTACAACTCGCGTGGCAATATTTATATTCACCAACATTCAATTACGTATTTTAACGCAGATATATTTTAATAGTTTATGCTTCGAAAGTTTGTGCTTTAATTTATCCGACACTATTAATTTAATACAAAGTGATAGAAAGACAGAAATAAAAATCGACTAAAAGTAAATTACCCTAAAGTTACTCTACATGTTCGGAAATAGATTTAGAATTTTTTTGACAGCAATTTACAAAAGTTACCATGAGATATTTCCGAAAACGCCTAATATTAAATCCTTATTATTTATGAGAAGTGCCAACCTTAAAAAAATATCTGAAGTTTCATCACAATTGTTCATTAGTTGGTGTTTGAGAGTGATTTTATAATCAATGATAAAGACGAATTACGTGTTCTCGTTAAACAATATTTTTTGAGATGCAAACCGGCTAAAGGAACGAAAGAAAAGCTTCATAAGTATTATGGCACATCTGCTCTTTAGAATACAACAGTGAAACGGGGATGCAAGAGCTGAATTGAAGGTGCGTAAACAATATTTTTCATAATTGTTTGAACATGCTATGTGCATGATGGGTACGGCATGTGTGTTCAAGAATATTCGGTAGGAGTTTATTGCGCCGTTTTATAATCGTTGATGAAATATGGATACATCACTTTACACCAAAACCCAAGGAAAAATCAATACAATGGGTGAAAGCTGGTGGAAGTATGCCGAAACACCCGAAAATACAGAAATCGGGGGGCAAGATTATGACTACTGTTTTTCGGAATGTACGTGGTATAATTCATATTGACTATCTAAACATGGTAAAAATAGTGTTTCATCAAGACAATGTACCGACAGATTTAGCACCATGTTATTATTATTTGTTTCCAAGCTTGAACATATGGTGGCTTTCAAATTAACGGGCTTTGAAATTTTCTAAACTTTTCTACGATACATATGGTGTATGTAATTCATAAAATGTAACTCGGCTCTATAAACGGAAGTTTTGTTCTGTAACTTTGCAGCACGAAATTTGATGACGTAAAGTTACATGTCACGATTTCAATAGCGAGTAACTTGAAAAAATTGTAATTTTCTGAAACGGTTTTTTGCATATACTAAGTATATGTTGTTACTAATAGCTCTCTATACCAACAAAAGTTGAAGCTAATGACAATTGTAGTTTTTTTTAATAAAATGTATTTGTTCAAGATTGATTACTTTTCTTATATACACCTAAATGTTGGTAATGTAATACACACGTACAGTCGAAACAAATAGTTTGTCTGCGATAAACACAGAAAAATATTGATCTTAAGGTATAAAACGAATGACACCAACTGTACTAATATGTTGTTTGAGGCTCCCCGAATTAAAAAATGCTGACTTAAAAATTGTGTTTTTTCTGACTTGAAACCAGCGTTTTTGATTCATTTTAAAATTGACTTAAAATCTGTAATGAAACTGAAATAAAAAAAGCTGATTTTATTAATGCATATCATAAGCCATTTTGAAAATGATTTAAAAAGTGTGTTTATAAATGGCATGAAAAGCCCACTTGTTTTATATTTTCATTAAGGAAACGCATGCATTTATGACTTAAAAAGGTCCCATTTTTTCATACTCGTATAAAAACACCTTTTTTAAGTTCATCGTTTTAATAGAGCCGTTGTTTGACAACCGTACAATACATTCATTAGAATATTCTAAATTAAAATATAATTTGGTTACAGCGACGAATTTATTTCGTATTGATTTGCAGCGGCGAAGAGTCTACAGTTTTTGAATATAATTTTTTAGAACATTGTATCTTTTTCTATGTAAGCAATTTCTATAAAGTTGCAGGTGTATAATTTTTACATTTTCAGAATCGGGCCATTAATTTTTCCACCAACTGAAAAATTTCAAATTATAACATAATTCATTTTTCATACATACATATACGGTATAGACCGTGTACTAATTGTTCCTTTTTTCTTTTATGTGCAATCAGAGTTTCCTATAGACCGATTAGTTATAGAACAAAAATGAATCACTAATTGTGAAATTGTTTGTACGAGTATGATATAAAACAAATATTCTCTAAATTTTGAAACGATTTTATACGTTTAAATAACAAAACAGATTTTTATTTACAGAACATTACAACAGAAAACCACATTTTATTTGAAGAGTTACGGCAAAGGGACATTTTGTACAAAATGCCAATAAGGAACAATGCCGAATCACCATGAAATAAGGTAACCGTAACCAAAGAAGATATTAAAACCTCGAAATCGATAAAAAGTAAGAGAGAACTCAAAAAGCCGATGAACTGTAAAAATTGTGTATATGTGCAAGAAGATGTAACGGATAATACATATTAAAAATTTTCTTTCGAAATAAACAAACAAATTTAAGTTGTATCTAATAAATCCTTCCGAATAAAATAAATTTGTTTAAACAGTTAGTTCCGATTTCTAACGAAAGCGTATTACAAAAAAATGTGATACATTTGACCTATTAACGTCATTTCAGATTTAATTCAAAATACGTTATATAGTGTAAAACAATTATGTACCGAGGTTAATTTACAAAAATTGACAGACTATGGGAATCTATATAAATTATAAAGAAGGTAAAGTCCGCATGTTACAGATCAAAGATCAAATGGCAAAAAATAATAATTTTTTGACTTCATACAAAATTTTCCTGTGTAATGGGATTCCGAGAAAACTGCTTATTTAAAATTTATGTGTAGTGCGGTAAAGTGTTAAAAACAAATATACCGAAGTCGCTTCAAAATTACATTGCAATATCGAAATTACGATAATCTTACAACACATATCAATTCAGCAGTATTGTTCAGTTAGTACCGTAGTTTAACAACAACACTGACACAAGCTTATAAAAATCTAATATGTAATTTTACTATCGAGTTCGATATACGTTGTGTTGCACGTTCGCGATCAGAATCGTGTCAAACATTAAAAAAAAATCAAGTTTTTTTACTGGCGCGCGAAGTACCTAAGGTGGTTGAGTTTGCAATGCAGCCACAGGGACACGAAGCGCCCTTTTGCTGCTAGTAATTAAACAAGTTTGTATCATGCTTTAACACATACTAATTTCATGCGGTTTTATATTCGTTCATATATATATCTATATATATATATATATATATATATATATATATATATATATATATATATATATATATATATATATATATATATATATATATATATATATATATATATATATATATATAGTACATAAATAAAAGTAGTACATAAATAAAATTATTGCAGACAACTAATAATGCAAAGCTGGAAATAATTGCTAAAGGTCAAATTAATTTTAGAAGGTTAGAATTCATAATTCCGTAAATTGTTATTGTGTTGCTACATTTTGTTTAACTCATTTATTTGATTGTATTAATAAAAATTGAAAATCGATCAATTACGATTATGGTGAGATATCTTAGAAATTGCGCTAAATACAATTCTATGCTGCATAGAGTTTGTAGTTTTATATATTTTATAAAGAAACACTTGCAAGGTTTTAATTTGCTATATGAAATTCTTCAACTATATAGAGTGTACATAGATTATAGCATTGCCTAACACCTTACCAGTAATCTAATATAATGAAGTACAAATTCATTGTATCATTGTGTAGGAGGGGTCGATTGTTGAAACTCACAATATCACAACATTTCGTAAAATAGTAAATCAATAAAAAATATTTGAGTTTTTTATACGGAATATGTACACATTTTCAATTAACATTCTATTTTTTCTATTTACAAAAATGCTATGTTGTTATGAACTAAAATTTATTAGCACCTCCTTTATATTACATCAAAACGAACTGACAATACATGTCTTTAATGTTTAAAAAACTTTATTGACAAATTCAATAGAACATGTGTACCAACGAGATCAATAGATTGCAATCACCCGATTACATTTTATTCGTTTGGTTAAGTTCAAGAAAGGAAAGTGCTAAATGAATGTTCTACCAATTTTATGCGCCTCAAAACATGGTACCAAGAATTTATTTGTAATAGCATTTATTGATCGGACTTTTAAGACTCAGATATTTACAGTGAATCTGATCGATTTTGTCTCGTGAGTTACTCATTTAAAATGAGTGAAGCAAAAAAAACGAATACGATGTACGTATTTGTTTTTGTTGTTTCACTCATTTTAAATGAGTAACTCACGAGACAAAATCGAACCCCAGATGCTGCCTTTCCCTATTGTTGTTACCCAATAGTAGCGAACACAGTATGGTGTAGAATTTGCTTCGTCGTTAACAATGCAATAGTGTGCATCTACGTTTTCAGTTTTTTACAGGAGAAGAAAAAACTTTTTGATTTTACTCTAGCTTATAAGAAAATAAAATTTCAAAATTCTAGATTTTTTAAGCTTCCAACCTGTTTGAGGTGGAACTGAAACTAGGAAACAAGTGGAACAATGAGAATCTTAAAGATAATGAAATAAAATGAATTGGCTAATGGCTAATTTTGTAGATACACACTTTTGCATTGTTACCGACGTTATTCTACCTTCTGGCACAACTTTATTTTATAAAATTACATAATAACCTTTTTGATTTTTCTCGACATACAGATAGATAAATAGATTCAATAAAATTCAAATTGCCATCGAAAAATCGCATTAACATCTGGTAAATCTTGAGAGTGCAGCACTAGTAACTTAAATTAAATTTTTCTGATTGTTTTTGTATAGTCGGCGCTTATATTTAATGCAAACTTTATTTTTTATATAAGTATCGGAATTTTTATGTTAAATTAGTGATTTATAGCCCATTTAGAACCTGAGAAAAGCAAAGAGAAATATTTTGAAATTATTTTCCGATGACACCCGATAAATGATTAGAGCGACTTCTTGAGATTAACCACTGAAATTAAATTACAAAGGTAATAATAATGTAACTATGACCAAATTCCGTTATAGTATTTATAGCTATTTGTTTTCTTCATAATGAAAACTCGATTTCCGCAGAATTGATCCCTCCCCAAAAAAATATGGATTTATCCACAAATATTGTAAATGTATTTCCAGATGTTTTTGAATATTGAACTCAAAGTCATATTTCTGACAAAAATTACAGAATTAATGTAAAATAAAATTATAAGGCGATTCTCTATGTAGCTTTAGATGAACTAATATTTTATCACAAGTGAGATGTTTTATTTTGTATGCAGCCAAACCAAGTCAGCGACGAACTCCTTTTGATTACGATACTTTTGATACAATTTATGAATAATTAGTTAAATTATTTTCATTAAAAATTCCAATATTTTATAACATAACCAAGCTTTAATTAAACGCTGCACACATACAAGTTGTTATGGAACTTGTGCAAAAGCATATACAGCGAAATACATATACATACTCCTTTTTTAATATAGGTCAGTGGAAAAAATTAAGCTGTTTGAAAAAATTATTGCTTACTACAAATAATTTTCTTATATTTCTGGATTTCGTCCTTCAATAAATAAAACAACAACAACAAAAACAAGAAACACCTATTATTGGTTTTAGACATTTTTATTTCAAATGGGATTTTATTCTTATGATTAGATTTAAATTTAGCTACACTGCTCGTCAAAAAATTCCGGACACTTAAATTATTAATGCTTGACAAAGCCAGACCCCACGTTGCAAACGTTGTCAATAATTATTTGGATGATGTGGGTCAAATTGATCGAATTGTTTGAAAACGTGTGAGATATGCTAGGGTGTCGAAACTTTAAGTCATCTTCAATCAGCTCTGCGGGAAGAATGGGAATGATACCTCAGGAGTACATTGCAAACCTGGTGCACAGTATATCCCAAAAAGAGTGCTAGATGTGATCAGAGCTTGTGGAAGAAATACTCGATATTAGAGTACCGACCGCTTGAAGGATTTCATGTACATCACTATATTCACTATTACATTGTGCCACGAAAAGAAAAAAAAAAAAAAAAAAATTTAATTACGTATTTTTATTTATTTCATTGCATTTTGTTAATCGTCTGTTCCAAAACCAACAACAAAATAAAGTCATGCTAATGCAACAAATACAGACAAAATCTCAAGCTTGAGCCTAACGCTAAAAATTTAAACATCGAAGATGGGGCTTGAAATTTTGCTTAATGCCTAAAACTTTGTTCATAACACCGGGAAAAATTACCATGGTATTGATAACCATGCTCTACAAGTCTACACTAATGAAATCGCTTCAAAATATAAAAACTCCGCCTACTTTTTTCATACTCGAGTTGAAATATTTCTTACTTCAATACCACATGGTATCAATACCATGCTATTTTCCCGATGCTATAAACAAAGCATAAATAAAAAAGCTTAAGCCTACTGACTTGTTTTGGGCTAGAGTACTTGTATTTATATACATCTAAAAATAAAAAAGTTTGAGCCAAAAATTGATTATCGGTGCACCAGCGTGTTTTGGTTCTCTCCTATTAACTTTTTCTTTTTTTTATTTCGTTGCATATTCTTGGTACAAAATTTCGTTGCATTTTTTCTATATCTTCGATGTTAAAACTACACTATAGTTGTATTAGAATATTAGAATATATGTGTAGGTACATCGTATTTGCGCACCAGTTTAATAAGTAGTGGTGCGAAAGAAAAAAATTAACATGGGATTGTTAGTGTAATCAACGCAATCTTCTGCAGTTTGGTGTATATTGGTATCTGCGTTTCAGACTTTGTTTAGGGCTTTTAATTGTTGTTGGTTTTGACTGTTCTCACCGACAGTCAAACAAGCACCACTGTAGTTTTTATAGATAACTTATACACATAAGTTGTTTTATAGTTCATAGTTCTTGAGAGGCTAATACAACTTTTCAAAAAGAAAATAGATTAACCTCGCAATAAAAAAAATTATGAGTACTCATATATATAGTGCTGTGAAAAAAAATTGGGCAAACATATTTTATTGCAAATTGGAGTCTTTTTTTTGATAAAATTACAAATCTTTTGAACGCAATTGGCATATGGTTTCATTTTAAAGACATGTATGACGTAATTTTATGAAAAAAAAAAATGTACCTGCAATTTAGGGGAAAAACCCCGAAAAATGCCATAATATTCAAAATACGGTGATTGAAGTTAAAGTAATGGAATAAATTAAAAACTTATTTTTTAATTTTTTTTTTGGTTTTTATTGGTTTATAGAAATTCTATCTTTAATATTAATATTTTGTTTGACCGCCTTTTGTTTTTTTTACATCGGTATAACCCCGCAACTGATGTGCAAAAAAATTGGTCAAGCAATTATTTTATTTTACGCCTAGCGTTCTTGGCCGACATTAGGGTTCAGATGTTTTATTGCGTGTATTTTTTTTTGTTTGAGTATAAATAGTGCATATTTTGTAAGATTAAGTTATTCTGTAAGTGATCCTAGTCAAATAAAGAATAAAGTACAAGTTTAGTTAAAAAAATGGGAAAAGTTAGTAAGCAGTGTAAAAGCAATATGTTGATTTGGGCGCGAGAAAATTTAACCACGCGTGAAATAGCTGAAAGATTAAACATTCCTACAAGTACTGCCGCGTGGAATATTAAAAAATTGCGAGAGATGGGCAGTACACAAAGAAAGAAAGGCTCTGGAAGGCCCAGAAATACAACGGCAGTGGAAGATCGTTTCATAATATTACAATGTCGTCGGAACCGTTTTAAAACTTCATCGGACATAAGACGGGATGTTGAGCGAGCAACAGAAAAAAAAAATTTCAGCCAGCTTAGTAAGAAAAAGACTTGTTAATGCTGGTTTGAGAGCACTTAAACCAGTCCAAGAGCCTGAGTTCACATTACTAGTGAAAAAACAACTTTTGCTATGGGCTCAGGAGCATGTTTCTTGGACTCCAGAGATGTGGAATGATGCGATTTTCCTCGATGAATCAAAATTCAAGCTGTATGTTGGAGATTGAAGAATTCTGGTAAGAAGAAAACCGGGCGAGAGGCTTGGCAACGAATGTCTTTTAAGACTTCCACCGAAAAAGGAAGGAATTATGGTCTGGGAATGCTTTTCTGAAAATGAAACCGGTCGATTGTGCTTCCTTAGTTCCAGCATTACAGCAGCTGTTCATTTGCAGGTCCTACACAACGAATTTGAGCCTTCTGTTTTAAAGCTTTTTGGCGAGACTTGCAAATTTATTTTTCAACAGGACAACGCTCCGTGCCGTACCGCCAAAATTGTGAGTTATTAAATTTGAACTGTAGATAAAAAGATTGGCTTTCAGATAAACATAAACAACTTGTTAAAAATTTGTGTTTTTTTCTTATCTCTTCATTTAAAGGTAAAAAAGTACTTCGAAGAAAGAAGTATCGATGTGTTGAGCTGGCCCCCTATAGTCCAGACTTAAATCCCATTGAAAATATTTGGTCTATAATGAAGCTAGAAGTGGCAAGCAAGCGCCCATAATCGATTCAAGCTATGAAAAGTTTGTTGATGACAATTTGGGAATCCATACCTCTTACGACTTTGAAAAATTATCAAATTCAATGGATCGGAGGTGTATCGCTATAATAAAAGCAAATGGCGGTCCACTAAAACTTTAATATTAAAGATAGAACTTCTATAAATCAATAAAAACAAAAAAAAAAAAAATAAGTGTTTAATTTATTCCATTACTTTAACTCCAATAACCGTATTTTGAATATTATGGCATTTTTCGGGGGTTTTCCCCTAAATTGCAGGTACATTTTTTTTTTCAAAAAATTACGTCATACATGTATTTAAAATGAAAAAATAAGCAAATTGCGTTCATAAGTTTTGTAATTTTAGCAAAAAAATAATCCAATTTGCAATAAAATATGTTTGCCCATTTTTTTTTTCACAGCACTGTATATTTTTCTTGATAGTGGCTCCTTTTGAATTGAACTTTTATTGAAACCAAATGTTAATTTTTATTAAAGATTTTAGTTTTTTTCTTTTTAATCTGCTGTAAATTAAATTCCAACTAAAATTTATTTTTATGCTTTTCTAATTACAGATACATAAAAAATGAGACTGGTAGAGCTATATTACGTGTAATATCGGGGCCTCGGGCATTTAAAGTAGTGCTGTTTGCGCGTTTAACGCCTATACCTTTTGGAATACAAAATACAATATTTGGAGTAAGTAAAGTGTTGGATTGGTAGTAAAATTGAAAATGGATTTTGCTAAAGGCCAGGAGGGTTGATTCCTTGATCAAAACATATATTAGGAAATAAAATAGCTATATTTGCCGAGCTGATGTAGATTATTTAACAAATGCTGCGTGGAAGGACTCCTCTTTAAACATGTACAACTTGGCAGGGAGAGGCCTCCTCTCCCGCAAGGGACTTGCGAAAGATAAAGAAGTGATACGAGAGACATCTTCGTTTTGACCGATTGAATTGAACCGTACAATCGGTCAGCTACTTGCTCGATGAACGGCATAATCATTTGTAGTTTTGTAATTAGTTTCGCGATGTTCCCTATTACCCCTATTACGATTCTCATCTCACCTAGAACTACTATACAAATGTGTCTATAAATAGGGATAGACTATAAACCTCAAAATTAGAAACGATAATTCAAAGCACGCATTTAAAATATAAAGAAAACCCACTCAAACAGATCACACAATAAATAACTATTCCCATCATCCTTATCAACATAGAATATCAGCTTACAACCACATAATAAACAGAATGAATAACGTACCAATGACTGAAAATTATTATGAAGAGGAACTCATCATTATAAAATACATAGCTAATAAAAACGGAATCAAACTAACATTATTTGAAAAAATTTACAACAAACTTTTTTAACAAAATTTAACCACATTACAAAATACAATAAAATGACTGACAAAATAATAGAAAAAACTTTCAAAAAATTCGGGTAGGCAACAGCTTACAAAAACAATAATAAATTAGATCAGAAACTCATATTTAAAGAAACACTCCAAAAACTAGATGCTGGAGTATACAAACTAACATGTGATGAATGTCCAAAATTTTACATCAGACAAACAGATAGAAACTTTCCAGAAAGATACAAATAGCATATCAACGACATAAACAAAACATTAAAAAATGAAAATCACAAATACACATCAATCATCAGAAAAGAACATCGATTAGACAGACTCATTACCGACCAAATGGCACAGTGGTTAAAGCTTTGGCGTTTGGATCGGGAGGTACCGGGTTTGAATCCCGATAGGGGCAGGATGCAAAAGTGATTTTTCATTATCTGAAATGAACACAACTATGACCCCCTGTCGTAGTGCATAATTCATGCGCCGACCCATCTTCCACAGGACACTATACTATAGGCTGACAGGGAGCTGAGCAATATGCAGATGGGGTCTACGTAAATCGGACGTATAGTCGTACTTCCTTGATTTGGCAAGCAATGCGTAAGGTAGGACGACAAAAGTGAACCGTGAAAGAGTTGGGAATGCTTAGGCCCCAGAACAGATTGCATAGAATAAAAAAAAAAATAGGCAGACTCTAAGAACTAGAAATATATAAAGAAAACACAATAAGACAATTTGCTTAACGAGAAAATTAAAACCAAAACCAATATAATTTACGGCCTAATAATAATAACACAGAAAGGAGGAGTCAAAATGTAGAGTAGTATATAAAAGGCCAACCAGTCAAAAATAAAAACTTTAAAAAAATAAGAATTTTAACGAAACCAATTGTTTTTCTTTTTTATGACATTCAAAAATTGTAATTTTAAGTGATAGCGTGTCATACAATTTATTGAAAATTACTTTATTAGAGCTATTGTGATTTTAATACTTGACAAATAAAATTTGTAGAGAAAATTATTTTAGGTTATATATCCATAATCAAAACATTTTCGATACGAAAATTGCCTTAAATCAAGAATTTAACCTCTATTGCTTATATAAAAATTATAATCTTTAGCTAAAATGTATATACATAGCTAAAAGGTTTTATTCAATTGAAAATATGAAATAAAAATTTACTTGGTCTTGGCAAATATTGTTTTACATGAATTTAAACTAAAATGATTTTTAACAAAATACACTTTAAAACACTATTTTCACCTTATCACAAATTATTAAAACATCACAGAATCTGAAAATAATAGATCGGGTAAAAAGTTCGTGGCCTTTTTTCCGGTAGATGGCTTCACAGTCATATATCTCAGTAACCATTGATCGTATTCTTCGGATTCGGGCAATTCTTATGTGTATTTGAAAGGTGACATTTTAACTTGCGCTTTGACATATAAATCATTAAAATCGGTGAAGTAAATAAAAAGTTACAACATTTTAAACATGGAGATAGCCCCATGAATTAACAGTTAAAAAATTTATGGACCGGATTTCTATCTGCGAAACACTGCTGAAACGGAATGAAATCGAGCCATTTTTAAAGCTGGTACTTACTGGTGATGAAAAGTGGATAAGATACGACAACGTTGTGCAAAGAAAATCATGGGCGAAACGAGGTGAAGCGTCCCAAACGGTATCAAAGCCAGGATTGACGCCATGAAAGTTAATGCTGTGTGTTTGGTGGGATTGGAAAGGAATCATACATTATGAGGTGCTGCCACCGGGCCAAACGGTTGATTATAATCTTTACTGTCAGCAACTAACGCGTTTAAGACAAGCAATTCAGTTAAACCGTCGTCCAAAATTGATCAGCAGAAAGGGCGTTGTGTTCCATCATGATAACGCTAGGCCGCACACACATCATTGATGACCCGGCAGAAACTGAGAGAGCTTGGCTGGGAAGTTTTGATGCACCCATCATATAGTCCTGAGTCCTGACCTTGCACCATCGGACTACCATTTATTTCGGTCCATGCAGAGCCATCTTAATGGGTTTACATTAAATTCAAAAGAGGCCTTCGAAAATGAGTTGTCTCGATTTTTCGCCTCTAAACCACAGAAGTTCTACAGTGATGGGATCATGGCTCTACCAGAAAAATGGCAAAAGTACATCGATCAAAATGGCACATATTTGGTTTTATGTTTCAATGTCACGCAAAAAAGGCCACGAACCTTTCCCTAACCCTATATATTTAAATATTTTTATTTTTATTTAGAAAAGATGAAAATACCCTTTGCATCCTGCCCCTATCGGGATTCGAACCGGGTAACTCCCGATCAAACGCCCAAGGTTTAACCACTGCGCCATTTGGCCGGTTATTAAAATGATTTTAATTAATAAATAAAGTAGTAAACAAAAAAAAAATTCAATAAAAATAAAAATGGCTTCCTATCGCATCAAAAATTCGAGCGAGAAATCGCACACACTATTTTTTTCTTAAGTGACAGCTAAAATTTAACGAAGGTTTCGTTGGGCTTCTTTAGTAAAAATTAAGTTTGGCTGGGTTATAACACTGACATGCCATTTATCGCATTCTTATTTTTTTAGTAAGTTTTTATTCCTGACTGGTTCCCACTTAAGGCCAATATAAAATTAAGAAATGCAATAGTCATTGAAAAACTGAAGAACGAAAATTTCCGAAATCGATCTTTTAAAAATCATAATGCCGTTTTTTCCGTAGTCATTTTCTAATTTTTTTTATCTAATATTTCCTTATTTGCTTATTGGAAAATATGATATTGTAAAAAATCATAAGAGCCTCGCTGTTATTGGGAATTCTCGGGTTCGATTCCTGGTGGTGACTAGTAAAAAAGCTACGGTTGGTATTTTTACGTGTCTTATGTTATATGTTCGTTACGGCTTTTCTCTCTAAAATTTTACTATGTTTTACTTAGTGGCCTCACGAGCCGTGTTTAATAATAGTTTCTTTCATTCTAGACCTTTTAGCCTCATCAGGGGATTTCTCGTTAAATCTGCGTTGATTTGAGCGTTGTGCTGAAAGATCACTTTGTCATGTCTTTTGGAAAATGGTGGGCGTTTCAGTTTCAATGCTCAACTTAATTACATCAATTGTTGTTGATAACGTTCTCTAGTGATGGTTTCGTTAGGCTGGATTAGGTCATAGTAGATCACTCCGAACTGATCCCATCAGTGCCCTAATTCTCTAAGCAGTAAGATAATTTGTAAACGTGTGAACGATAATTTATCTTGCCTTTTTACAATATTCGCATTCTCTAATTGCACTCCAAGATAAAATTTAATACAGTTACGATAAATAAATGTCAAAAACTAACACACTCTTATGATTTTAGTAGATTTAGACTTTGAGGGCCTATAACTACCGTTCCTATTTAAATTTCAACATTATTTTTATGGATATAAGCTATTCTAAATAGCATCGATTCACAAACAATAGTTCAAGTTGTTATGGGTTGTGGTATGGCTATTTTTACAAGAAAAATTTTATACCATAAATTCTCTTGGCATTTTTAAATCGTATTCTTTAAACATTTTTTTTTACCCAAGATAAATCTATTGACAACGATGAACAAGATAACATTAAACGTCAAAACGAAATTTTAAATTTTTTATATCCTTAATAACTCAAAAAATACAATCTCTAGAAAGGTAAATTCTTATAAATACATCAAAGCCATCTAGAATCACACATAGCCCCAAAAATTAAAATTGAAAAATAGAAGGAATCGTGAGTTATTTGATATTCAAATCAAGATACGATTAGATAAAGATATAAAACAAATCAAATGTTTGAAAATAACATTACAACAGTCAAAAATTTCTTTACTTCGTATGGTAAAGACGTGTACAATATAACTTATTTACAATTCATCCGTTGAATTTTGATTAGTATTGTATATTCTAAACCGTTTAAAGGTTATTCTTAATCCTAAATACAAAATCACATTATTCTGTAATTATTATTTACGATATGTTTTTGACATCCAGTCAAATCTGTGTTAAGCAAATCTTAATTTCAGTCTATTTCATTGTTGAAAACGAAATTCCCTATTTAGCACTTTCTGATCGTGCGAGTTAACAATATCTAAGTATAATAGTCGGACCTTGGAGTCTGGAATATTTTCTGTAATCTCGGGATTGCCGTACTAGAATTTTAGAATTTCGAGTAAACTACAAAAAGCTATGCGTTTTAAGCAATGTAGCTCATTTATCGAAGAAATTTAGTTAGTCATTGCGAGTTTTCCAAACTCCACGACTTCCCAATAATAAATGTATGTGCCTGACACTAAGTCCTCAATAGCACCGAAAATTTGATCAAGTAAAATATGAATGCACACCAAGTTGAAAGCTCTACTTGTCATGTGGAGAACTGAAGCATTAGATGATGTCAAATTAGACACTTGAAACCATCTTGTTCTAGGATATTCTACCTCTTAAGTCTTTTTCTAATATAAATAGGCACGTTATTTATTCCCTACTTAAAATATAAAATTATAAATAATAAATTTATTTGTTTTGTTGTTTTTGTGGAAATACTGGAGATAAAACTGAGCAAAAGTATAGGTAAAAGTGAAGGCGATCGATAAAAATATTCGAATGTTTAAATTTACTGAAAGAATTTTGACATTCCAACGATAACAAACAGTCAATTTGTGAACTTATAACCAAATTTACATTCTAAATTGAAATAACTTTATTACTTTTTTATGTAAAGTATCGCAGTTAATTAAATTGTTAGAGGTTGAGCGTTTTTAATTTTAAAATAAACCTATAAAATACAATAATATATCAAAAATTGCAATTAATTATTAATAATATCCAAACGAAAGCATTTTACACGCAAGTAAAGTTATTCAACGAGAAATTGTTGGTATATTATATTGATATTTTTTGACATATATGTATCTTGCCATTTTACATTTTATCTTGAAAACAATTTAGTGAATGCTAAGTTCGCATTCACTAAATTTTTTCAACGACAAACATCACGATATCCAATATAAATCTAGACTCTACGATTTTCGTGTGTAAAAGTTATCACTTTTATATTTTACAATTTATCTTGGTTTTTAGAGAATTAGAGCACAGGTACACAGCATTGGAGCAGTTGCTCGCACGTGAAAAAACGGCATTCGATGGCTCTTGGCATGAGTTTGGCATAAATCTTGGTCCAATAAGGCCTCAAATCAGCGTCTTCAAACTTTACTCTCTCTTTACATTCTTTACAAAACGGCGCAACCAGTACTTACATGTTTTTATTGGTGGAGCATGTTCCCCTTATGCTTCACCCAGTAATCGATTTCCATCAGCTGCAATTTTCTTCAAATTAAAACATTTCTTCATTATTACTACGACCAAAAAGTTTGTATTTGGCCAAAACAGTTTGTTTGAAAACATTTTTGAATACGTTTAAATTTTTCGATCTTATTGTACGATCTTGCTCCTGATCTCCTGAAAATTGGCTTAAAAAAGATAAGTGGTTTTTCTGAATTGTCACAGATATATTTAATTGATAATTTAAAAACACGAAACTAATAATATATTTATTTTTTTATTCTTCAACAGGTCAGTGCGGTAAATTCTAGATGCTATCACACGGCAACAATTTTAGGATTATTTCCAGCCCAAGCTATTAACGTTTATTTAGGATCAACACTCCGTTCAATGCAAGACGTTCTAAATGATAATAAAACGGCACTTGCAGGTTATTGTGTATTTGCAATAGAAGTGCTGGTTGGCCTACTATTAATGGGATGGGTGATTCAAAAAGCGAAAACAGAATTATCCGCTGCCCTACTGAGCGATATTGAAATAGAACGTAAACTATTGGTTGAAATTGAATCGTAGCATGATTTAATTGTTCAAATTTGGATTAATATATTTTTAATATCTTCCAGGTAAATCATGAAATGAAAAACAGAATAATTTTGTTAAATTAAGATTACCAAATAATATTATTACGTTTATTGAATTTTTTTTTTTTTATGAATAATGCATTTATCAGTACGAGAGCGCTAGCTATTAAAAAATTTGATGAATTCCTTACCGCAGAATATCACGCGATCACTATCATGCATTCGTGAAAGCTATTAGAAAAAGGTTGCGTTCCAATGGCGTGGGTATGTGTGGTCGCATACTAATTCAAAATTCGTCTCTACTAAATAGATAAAAAATTTGGAAGAATTCAACATTTAATTCCGATCCGATAAAATTATTAATTATTTAAAAAAAAAATCTCAGATTTGGTACCTCAGGGATTTGTACCAGACAACGGAATTGTCGAACATGTCTTTGAATCTTGTTCGTTTTGATGATTTAAAGTCTGTGTCGTATCCACAAAACACGGTTTGAGTCGGTTAATGGATATGTTTGTCCTAACGCGTGTGATTAGTAGAGTGAATTATTTCTTGTTTTGCTTAATGTTAACGACTAAAAAAGGTTCCTCGTAACGAGGTTGTAAAGAGCGATGATGTGCGACTTCTGATTAAAACTGCTTTGCAATCTAACAACTCTTTGGAAAAGAAATATCTGTTCTTTGGAATAACGTGCAGCTGTCGATGGTTTAATATTACTAAAATGCTTTATTAATTTACTTACAAACTCTGATTGACTAACGTTTTCATTAGTAGTATTGAAACCTGCCGTATTCTTGGATTTTGCCCGGAAACCAATTCCGCTGAAGAGCTTTTAAAATCTTCACCGAATGCTGTCCTTAGACCTAATAGCACGATAGATAATGAATTGCTCCACTGAGTATTGGCGGTGCACATAATTGCACCCTTTAATGTTCGATGCCAACGCTCAACAGTTCCGTTGCAAGCCGGATTATAATATGCTGTGGTGCATCTGTGGTGGATACGGTTACTATGCTTAAAGGTACACCGAATCTGCTGAACCATTTTTTCATTAACGCCTCAACAATGGTCTCTGTACGGATTGAACTCTGCGATTGGAATCATTTCAGTACAACGAGTGTACTTGCCAATCATTGTTAAACATTAAATTTGGTCTTCCGACGGGGGAAGGGGTCCAATCAGATCGATGTGAAGTTCTACGAATCGATTGTTGCTTACCCCGTATGAGCCCACTTGACTGTGGACATGTTTACTCACTGTATTTTTGACACCTAAAACAATTTTTTGTCCAATTGCTTATCTCACTCTTAATTGACGGCCAAATGAATTTCTTTGTGATTTGTTTCACTGTCGTTCGGATGCGAAATATTGTAATATACTTCAAAAACTTGTTTACGAAATGGATTTAATACAAACGGTCGTTGGTTGCCATTTAAAACTTCACAAGTTATGAGGTGATCAAACCTAAAACTTGAACTATTCTGAATTTTAGATTTGGGTTTGATTCTGCAAGTGCCGCCAGTTCTGAATCGTTTGTTTGTGCTTCCGTCAAGGCTACATAGTCAATTGTGGTTCCTATATCAATCTGTTGGATTCGAGATAAGGAATCGGCCACAAATTACGTAGCTGCCCACAACATCCCAGAATCCAGGTGACGTCGTTGCCCTGTCGAAGTTTTGACATAGCGAAAAGGTTAAAGGTTTATGATCGGTAAATAACACAAACTCCTTCACTATTCTTTCCACAAAATTTTTGAAATGTTTGATCGCCGAATATGCCGCTAGTAACTCGATCATACATAATGCACCTAGTTTCCGCGTCATGTAGCTTTCGAAAGAAAAAAAATAATGGTTGTCATTCTTTTTCTGTTAATTGTTGTAAAACCGCTCCCACGGCTACGTTGGATGCGTCAACGAAAATTGCAAATTTGGCATCCGGGATTGGCAACGCAATTTGCTTTCTTTGTTTTACATATTTCGAAAATTACTTAAATTATGTTTTTTTTTTTAATTTTGGTTTGATGAATTAATTAATTTTTTGTAAAAATATATAATAGTGATAAATTATTAATTATTAAGAGTATAAACATAGCGTAATTATAACACCATGGCTGTCAAGGTTGATGGGGAATAGCGCTTTATATAAAGCGCTACATTTTTATTTAACATAAAAATGATGATCTAGTAATACACATTGTGTTTACCGATCTACAATTTTCTTTTGTGATTTGCTAAAATTAGCATGTGGTATGTTGCCCGGTTTATGTAGCGCCAACTGTAATATGTTTTCCCCCGTTCACATCCCGATTCCATACAATGTGACACTTTCGACAAAGTGCAAATCGATTTGGAGACTCGGACAACGTCAAGGGTTCATAGCAGCACGAACATAATTTTGTTGTACGAAATTCGTCTTGCATTTTGATTGTACAATTTTTTGCCGTGCGCAATAGCTCTAACAATTTATTTTTCGGCGTTCATACATAGCCACGCACACATGAATTGGCTGCTAATTTTGAATTTCCCCATGCAATGAAAATATCCTCCGCGTCGGGTGGTGCTATGCGACGTCTATATCCATGTAGTGTTTTCTCCACTCGCATGTACTTTTCCATTCAGAGACGGGCAACTTTACGTTTCACGTATATTCCCTGTAGATAGTGCAGAAATTGCACCCTCCAGGCAGTATAAATTGTATAATTTTTAGCCCCATGCGAACTTGAGCCTGATTCTTCGGTGCGGGTGGTCGTCGTTTTCGTTTACCCTTTCGTGAATTTTTTGATGCTAGTGAAGAATCGTCGATTGTTACTGTTGGATCTCGAGTATACTTCAGCAAACGCCGTCTACGAGATATTTCCCCGGTATCATGACGGAATGTTCCCGATTTGATTTTTTTTTGTTCAATTTTACGTCCGAATCCATTACACTTTTTAAACGTTTTGGTTTTGGCGTAATATCATCTACCGTTCGTTCAATCATTAATTGAATCGATACGCCAATACCATCTGTATATATCGAATTATTGAATTTTTTACTCGCCGTCTCAAAACGTTTGACGTGAAAATATTTGTCCCAATATTGGGAGGCGACGAGTCCATTTGGATTCACCCGGTTTTAACAATTTCAAATGTGACAATAATTTACATAAAGACTGATCATCGATGTGAAGGTATTTTCGTCCAGGGCGCATTTGCGGAATTAAAATGAAATTTTTTAAATTATTTACCTCATTGTACAGTTGAAGCCGATGAAACAACGGCAAATATTTATAAGGTTGTCGTTTCATTTTACGAAAATAATTTGGCTCCGCGATCGAATTATATTGTAATTTTGATTTTATTAGCTCCAGAATAAAATCACCATCATGATTAATGTGTTTAATGTTATCGTCAACATTTGGAAATAATGCTCGTAAACCTCTGTTAATTTTTTCTTTAGTGAACTCTGATCGTCCAGATTTTGTGGTGGCATAAACAAATTGTCGGATTCTTTTATATCCATGCATCCAAATATTATTTTTTAATGCAGTTTCGTACTGTTGATACATGTAATTAAAGCTGTTATAACACATAACTGGATACTCTTCCAAATTACATTCTCGTCGCATTATGGCGTAATCCACATCAATTTTATATTTTTTTTTGTTGATGCATGCAATTTAATTTTTAGTTCGTTAAAACAATTTGCAATGAATTTATCGGGCATTTGGAATCCGATTAATTCATTTTTTTTCAGTCCCATTCATCAGTCCCATTAATTATTGATTTGTCTTTCTTTTTTTTCTTAGACTTTAAAATATTCGTATAAAGACGCCTGACTGTTTGCTGCTCCTGGAATAAATATCTTATAATAATTTATCACCAAGGAACCTAAACAGTTCAACTGCTATCTTAGACTACGGATAACTTACGGATAAATTGCTTTGACCGTTTGTCGATCCCGGAACCTACCATGTTTCGAAATTTGGAAACCTAAAAATGCTAATTCGTCCGAAGGGAACTCGCCTTTATTTAGGTTGATAATCAAAGGTGCTTCATTCAATCTTTGCAACACAATACGTAAATGTTTGCTGTGTTCATCCATATTCTTCGAAGCGATGAGAATATCATCAATGTAAATATGAATGATAAATCTCTGAATAAAGCGTGCACCTTCCTTTGGAGCGTCTGAGCTGCGCTTTGTAACCAAACGTCATTCGTGGAAATTCGAATACTCCGAAAGGTGTGATTATTGCTGTTTTTTCGATGTCCTGAGGTTCAATCGGGACTTGACGGTAAGCTCTTACCAAATCAATGTTCGTAAACTTTGTGCATGATTGTAACTGATGCGCGAAATCCGTTACAAAAGGTATCGGATGGTGCTCGATAATCACCGCATGATCGCCAATTATCATCCTTTTTGGGTGTCATGTGAAGAGGACTAACCCAATTGCTTTTGGAAGGTCTGCCAATTCCCTGTGTAAATCACGTTTCGATTTCAGCTTTCGCAATCGTCATTTTCGCAGTGGTCAATCGTCGAGCTTTTGCGTAACTAGATTGACCTATTGTCTCAATATTATGGGTTGCGTTGTGTTTTATGGTGTTTAGATGCTGAGATTCGCGTGTTACGGAAACGAATTCTTGTAATTATTTTAAATATCTGTTGGATAGGTATTTGCTTTAATGGTTGTAATACCATAAGATTGAATTTCCCGATGTTTTGCATTTGATATTGGTGTCGGTTAATTTCTTTTGTTTAACATAAACCAGTAATCCAAAATCTGCTATGAAATCTGCACCTACAATACATATATCCGCTTTTGCGATAATGAACCTCCAACTAAATGATCTGCGTAGGACTAGGTTTTTATAACCATACGTATCGATTTGTGAGTAATTTGCAGCGAATAGTTTGAATTCCAACGGCTTAGCTATTTGTACGTTCGTAGGTGTAATTACCGAAATTTCAGCACCTGTGTTTACCAAAAATTGTAATTTGTTTTGCGTGTCTAAAATTGTGAAACGACTTATTAGGTTTTAGGCTACCGTTGCCCGTCGCATGAAGCGCCTTGCCTATTTGTTTTCCATTTTATGATTGTCAAAATCGAACGGGTTTGCACACTTTCTTGCATTGTTGCCATCTTTAAAGTGATAATAACACATCTATGTGTCACTTGTCACATCTGTGTCTAGCTACTTGCTCTTTAGTTCGTGCAAGACTCTACGAAATCTACTAGAACTTCACGACCGATTATGTGTTGGTTTAAACTTCGAAGAATTGAATTTACTGAATAATTCCTTAACCTTTTTAGTTAACTCGGTGATCTGATGGATATATTATCCTCTTGATGACTTATGGTTCGTGCTTACACCATAAATTAGTGCCGGTTTTGGAACGTCCACAATCTTGTCTGCTGCTTTTGCTAACTAATTTAAATTGGATTCGTCCATGCATGACAAAATTGCATGGGCACGTGTCAGCATCCGTTGCATCCACAGATTCCTTAAAACAGGTTCGGTTACCGATGAATTATTGCTCCTCAAACTTTACAATTTCCTTTAGGGATCTCTTTTAATCACTTTTACACCTTATTAATTGCTTTTCACCATTTATATTTTTAATACATTTATACTTATTTTGATACAATTTTATAATATTCTAAATCAATATATACAATATTTACATAATAATAAAACTCCAGATTGTATATCTAATTAATTATTTTATAAGGAAAACTCTAATGTGATTAGTTCTCCATCTGGATTCAACGAATAATAATCTTATATTATTTTTTCACGACGCTTTTATACCAATCAACAAAAGAAAAATCATAACTATTTTTTAATTTCAGTATTGTACATCCTTGACAACCGTTGACACATTTTGAATATCGACTTGAGTAATTTAAAGTCGATTTTTATTTAAAGGCTGTTTATGTTTGAAATTGATTTTCGAATAAATTAGCTAACCGCCACACCATAACCTGATCTGTGGAAAGAGTCCCCAACTCTCGTAGCAACTGTGATGGTTTCTTGTCTCCTAACTGAAGCCCGTATAGAAGACGATCCAATTTGAGTTTCGCTGATTCGCTTAATCTCTCAATGATTATTGCCTTGAGAAATTCGAATTTATTGGATTCGTATTTATAGTTTTCCGGTGGTTTAAGCATTTGGTCGTGAACGCACTTAACCGTTTGCGAATCAATTGCCGCAATTAAATGACCATATTTGATTGCGTCTAACTTAATACCACAAATTTGAAACTATGCCTCCAATTTGGTGAACCATATCTCATGATCATCCCGATTCAAAGGCGCATATTTGACTGACACATTGTAAACTCGTGTCGCTTCACTGTTATCGGCCCCACCCTCAAATTCATCCTCGTGATTGGACATTGTAAATTAACCGATGCAAAAATTAAAATTGAGAAATGAGCAAGAATGATGCTAATTGTTAAAATTTTCGCGCTTGAGAAAATAAATTGTTTGCAACTGTTGTGTGGAAAATAATATTGCAATACGTGTACGAAATAAAGCGTAATAATCGTATTGATTTGATTCAACCAAACAATGAGAAAAATAAAATAAGTTAGTTCGCCATACGATTCGAGACAAACAGAAACCAAAACTACTGTCTGGGAATATATAGAAGCAAAAATTAATAAATATTATAACTAATTAAATGCAGATACTTCAAGGAAAATTAATCTTAACTACCTAAATTAAAAGAATTCACCTTTACATTATTAACGTTAATAAGTTAAGTTAATTTATTTTTTCATTGAATGACTCTACCTCTACAATTCCCTACGATTGTACATTTCATCAATAAACACTGAAATGTAACAGTATACAGAACAATCACAGGTCGTATTGTAAAATGAATGTAAAAATAGAAAATATTCAACTTAACCCTTTAACTGTTTAATTTTGTTTCGAAAAACATTTTCTCCTAGCCTAATTATTTTTCAGCGAAGACAATCAAGCTATTGCGAATTAAAATAAATAAAGTTACCAGACTAACAAATATTCTAAAATGTATAATTTTTAAATGATCTATATTTGACCTTCTTCAGGAAAAAAAATAAAATTGATTCGTTGAATAATAATACGAATTTAATATTTTTATCTTTAAACTTTTTTTATCTTCATGACGAGTATACTCGATATTACGCGAAAAATGTACTTTTTGCTTTGACGAGTATACTCGACATAAACAGTTAAAAGGTTAAATGGAAAGTTCAGTGGTGCTGTTGTTGCACTTTTGTGTCTGTGACTCCAAAAACGTTAATTATTTTTAATTTTAAAATGATAGTATGACCGTTTTTTGAAAAAACCAGCAGCTAATTTGAAGCACACGGAGACAAAAAATGTGTCAACACCATCACCAACGTCATGCAATCATTACTTTTTCGCACGGGGCTCAAACGAATATGAAGAAATCGAGCTAGATTATTTGGCAGTTCTGACGGCTGGTTATGATACCATAGCCCAATCAACTCATTAAGCCAAAAAAATGGTCATGATATTCTGCGTTAAGGAGTTTGTTTTATTTTTTGGTAACTGGGTTTTTTTAGGTTACAACTAGATAAGTAATACCCCAGTGAGGTAGATACTCGATCGGCTAGCAAGCAAGCAATTTGCTTGCAGAAATACTGGCTACTCAATCAATTTTACCAAGGAAATTTCAATTTCAAAATATATTTTTCATAAAATTTTTGTTTACTTTTGCGATTGCACAGTAAAACAATACAAAAATTAGCTGTTAATATTTTGAAGCCGCATACGTTACTGTGCAATCGCAAAAATAAACAAAATTTTTATTAAAAATATAATTTGAAATTCATATTTCCTAGGTAAAATTAATTGAATAGCCGACCCCACTATTGTATATCATGTACTATACAGAAATTCTAAGGAGAAACATAAAAACATGATTTCTATAATGGTTTAAGTATAGAAAAGAATATAATTTTTGATATTCAATTTACATAATTATTATTGTAATGCCTATTCTATAGAAACCCGTATATCGACGTAACTAGTCTTGTAATTATAACTCGAATATATTAGTTTTAAACTTATGCCATTTCATTCTAAATTGCATTTATTGACTTTGTGCTGTTTGTGAGATGTTGATGATAAAGAGCTTAAATATGACCAAATTGATAATAACACAACATCCATGACATTGCAAACTTATAAACGATTTTCCGTCCATTTAACATCTCGAATAAGAGTAAAATTATATATTTCTTCGATTTAAAATTGTCAATTAATAATGAATATCTTTTCTCTAATAACGTGTTTTAATTAAGTTTATAAAGTAAATGTATTTTTATATTAAAATTAGGTAATAAAAATGTGATTTTATAATTTTTCTATACTCTATAAATAGATTATGTAACAATTTAGTTGTAAAATTTAATATGTAATTAAGAAAATAATCAATAAAATTATTTAAAACTAACTCGATGTTAATTTATTTATCAGTAGTGTAAAGTGGATGGTTCTAGCACAGCCAATCCAAAAAAGCTCACTCATAAACGCGCTTTTTTAGTTTTCCTATTTTCCGCTAGATGGCAGCACTAAAAAAGCTCGAACTTTAAACAGTTTTTTAATTTCTTAGTTAGGTGGTAGCACTTTAATAAAAATGTATTTGGTTTGTGTTTAGGATAAATTTTGACTTCTTAATTAGGTGGCAGCACTTTAAAAAGATATTTGCTGTGTTTTTTTATTAGCGCCCGATAGCTGTATCCGGAGCAGCGAATTTTCTATGTGAAAACATATATTTAGCGCGCTATTATTGCATATAATTAATTTATTTAACTCTAAACTAAGATTTTTCATTCAACTTTTTAATTAAAAATCGATAAAAAAATATCTTGGCCCACTTATTTATCGGGAGCCGCTATCGGGAGCGCTATCCATTTCAATGGGAAATTTGCAAAAGGCTTTTATTTTGTAAACCCCTGAAACCATTAGAAACTAAATCTTACAATAAAAATTTAAAACGCAGCAAAATGAATTCTTGTTTATAACGTCATGTCAAAATAAATGTCAATTAATATATTTCAGGTGATAAATGTTTGTTTTATTGATGAATTTAGTTTTAATTTTTATAGTACAGCGACACCAGTGAATAATAGCTGCAGTTTCAATAGAAAATTGTCATTTGGCTCCGGATAGTGCTCCAATATTAAAACACAGCAAGTTACGATTTTGCCTTGTCAATCAAGGTTCGAATCACTGGATTGTGAATAAATACACTGCTTCAATTCCAACTCACACAATTTTATTTACACAACACAATTTATTATACAACACAATTTTCACAATTAATTATTATAATTATAACACACTTTTTAATTATCACTTTAATAATCGCTTTAATAATCACTTTAATAATCTTTCTATTTAACCTTCACTGTATCACGTTTAAAATAATACTCAGCATTCCACGTCAACGCGCGCCTTTATATACCAAAATATTTGTTTCTAGAATAATCCTAAATGCGCAGCAAATATGTTAGTATAGAACTGACGCCTAAATGTTGTTTATAAATTATAAATGTAATTGAACAATTAATGAAATTAACTTATTCTATTCTATTCTAGGTGTCACCGTAACACTACCCCCCACCTAAGCCTGTTCGTCCCGAACAGGATCCAGATCACCTCCTCTGTAGAGCGCCAAGCGCTCCAAATGCACCACCTTTGGTTTACCTCTCCGTCCTTTCTGTATGCGATAAACCACATCGTTCAACTTTTTAATGACAGTATAAGGTCCTTCCCATGTGGGTTGCAACTTCGGTGATAATTCCTTCTGCCGTTGCGGGTTGTGAAGCCATACCAATTGCCCTTCCTCGAAGCCTTGATTATTTGCTCGTATGTCATAACGAGCTTTCATTCGATCACTTGATATTCGAGTTTTCTCCCGTACGAATTGATGTTTTTCATTAAGTTCTTCTTTCATCCGGTCGACGTAATCCTGTCCGCATAGAGCTGCTGATGGAACAGCCCCAAACTTTAAATCTCCTGGTAATCGCAGATTGTTCCCAAATATGGTTTTAGCTGGTGTCACTCCTGTTGTGTCATGTACCGCTGATCGGTAGGCCATCAGGAACATTGGTATATGCCGATCCCAGTTGCGTTGGTTCCTTTCCACAACTTTTGCTAGATATTCCTCCAATGTACCATTGAATCTTTCCACCATACCGTCCGATTGTGGGTGTAAAGGCGTCGTTCTTGTTTTATTGATTCCAAGCATCTGACATATCTCCTGAAATACCACCGATTCGAAATTCCTTCCTTGATCCGTGTGAATTTCCATAGGTACACCAAATCTGCTAATCCAATTGTTAACCACGGCATCAGCTATTGTTGTTGTCTCCTGATTGGGTATGGGGTACACCTCCGGCCATTTGCTAAAATAATCCATTATTACTAGCACATATTTATTTCCGCTCTCGGTGGTCGGAAATGGCCCCGCCACATCCATTGAAATTCTCTCAAATGGTGCCCCGACATTATATTGTTTCATGGTTCCGCGGCTTTTTCGTGCTGGTCCCTTTACTGCCGCACATTGGTTACATCTTCGACACCATTCTACTACTGACTGTCTACATCCGGACCAGTAGAAACGTTGTCGAATTTTGGCCAATGTTTTATTAATCCCTAGGTGACCTCCACTTGCTCCTCCATGATACTCCTTGAGGATTTCCGTTATCCGATCTTTTGGCACCACTACCAACAATTGTTTTACTTTACCATCCGTGCTTTCCCACTTTCGTTTTAAACAACCATTTTCTATGTGGAGGCTATCCCATTGAGCCCAATATGCTTTTACAATGGGAGTTTTGTCAGCTATCTCACTCCATGTGGGCCGGTGTTCCTTTTCCTTATGTTCCATGATGAATGACAGGTCAGCATCCCTTAATTGCTCCTTCTTGATCATTTCATCAGTCCATTCCTCATCAGGTAGCACATGCATAAGCCGAATATCGATGATGTTTTCCTTACCCTCCACACGCCCACAATGCTTGCATTCCACGGGACATGGCCTTCTTGATAATGCGTCAGCATTTCCATGTGCGCTTCCCTTCCGATGTTCAATTTGGAAATCGTAGCTTTGCAAACGTTCGATCCAACGTGCTACTTGTCCCTCTGGATTTTTGAATTGTAACAACCAGCGCAAAGCTCCATGATCCGTCCGTAGAAGAAACTTTTGGCCATAGAGGTACTTATGGACATCATAAAATGGACAAAAATGTGGCGTATCGGGCTCACTGAATCGAAATCCACGCATATGAATTTCACCAATCTAAAAGTCAGTTACAAACCTGTAATCATTAACGGTCTGCAGATTCCGTATGCAAATAATGCTAAATATCTAGGAATGACCTTAGATACCAGGCTCAGATGGAAAAAGCACGTTAAAAAAAAAAGATGAGCTTAATATCAAATATTGCAAAATGTATTGGCTTCTCGGGAAAAATTCTGAATTGTCAACCGAAAATAAATTGCTATTGTATCAACAGGTGCTAAAGCCCGTATGGACTTACGGAATACAGCTCTGGGGCTGTACAAAGAAAACCAACACCAAAATAATAGAAACTTTTCAAAACAAAGTGCTACGTGGTATAGTTAACGCTCCGTGGTATATTAGGAATGATGACCTTCATAGGGATCTAAATATCCCGACGGTTCAAGAAGAAATAAAAAAATTTGCAGTAATTCATGGACAACGTATCTATCAACACGTAAATGAAGAGCTTCGTGGTATGTTGGACACTTCACATGCAGTAAGACGATTGCAGAGAACGAAATCAATTGATTTAATGGATTAAGGACACCAGAGCAAAGACTACTTCAGTAAATAACCTATAAATGGAGCTGGCCAATGGGCCTCTTCTCATTCACAAGTGACTAAATTAAGAAAGAAAAATTACTAGATGAATTGTATTCAGTTGTAATAATTTAAACAAAAAAAAAAAAAAATTGAAAAATATTCATTTTTTTATTAAGCCGTTCCTAAAACGGCTAAATATCAAAATGATTATTATTGCATAATGAATACGTTCAACTTCAATTTATGAATTTACTTTACTCTTCATTTAATTATTTTCAAATACGATAACAATATAATGTATTCTTTATGAATGAATGGTAATGAACTTCACAATTTGTTTATGTTTACACTTTTTTCTTACTACTACGTTATGTGTGCTATATTTTACAAACGAATGGAATGTAATGCTATCCCATTACAATATAAAGTGTTTGTTGCTTTTGTTTATTAAGCGATTATTATTATTTAAGAACAACTATTATATACAAATGGTAGAAGTTGTGTATATAAACAGCACAATAAAAGATGCACGCAACATTTAACATAGGTATCATTATATTTGTTACATTAAAACTTTATAATCTTTGATTAATTTAACTTTACATACAATATTTTTTATTTTTTAATTTTTTAAGTTAGTGATGATGGTTTCCAATTCCAAACTCGACTATCCCAAGCCAAAAAATCATCGTCTCCCAGTTCATCTTTTCGCGCGTCTCATCAAAATCTAAGTCCCCATCTCAATGATATAATTACTCAACCAACAGATAATCCCGGTTGTATGAGTTCAATCTGTATTGCTTGCTACCATTCGCTATATTTAACAAGTAATTATAATCACCATAAACGAAACCTAACCAACACTTAGGCGCAATGGATTTTACTACAGTTGGCCTTTGTTTAACGTTGCACAGCCGATCGTTACAACAATATGAAATTTTTAGCGCAGTATCCATTTTTCTACTAGAGATTTTTTTTTGCTTCAATTTAAGTCCAACCCATCCGTGGCGAGCTGCAGCTATCGGGGGGGTCACAGGTGGTGGATTGTGAACGGCCTATCGATAGGTAGGTTAGCGGTGAATTAAATAAGCCGTCCCCAACCGCAGCTCTGCTGGAAGGAGAGTCTCAGAGAACGGGGGAGTGGTTAACCTCTGTTCACTAAATTCTGAGTGCCTATGATACCCAGTAGGGAAAGGCGAATTGATGGCGCCATAAAACCATCGACCACAACCACGGTGAACTGAGCGTCACGTCTCCCTGCGCTCTCGAGCCTCCAGGTAGTGAGTAGGGAACCCTATAAACGGTAATCCCCTGAATGAAATGGGTCCTATTTGTTTGGGATATCCATATAGATGGGTGAATGAGTGAGTGGATGTTGGGGGGCGGGGGCGTGGAAGGCGGGGTACTCGGTGAGCCAATGGGCTGGATTAAGGTGTTATGCGACCCGTGCTGATGATCGACTAGACTGGGGGCCCATTTAACAAAGCCCAGTCGTGAACGGAGCCCTCTGGATACCTGGCAACCTCCAGTTGTATTTAGCCTTACCTGCGTATACGGATCTCTGCGCAGGTGGACGTATTTCTCCGATACTCGTAGGAATATATGGAAGTTTTAAAAAATAATAAAAATAAGGGGACCGGTACCCACCAAAAACCGGGAAGTACTATAGAGGGGAGTAACTCTAACCAACAAGGTGGGGCTCCCTCAACTGAGGCAAGGGTAAGCAACACCATGACATCGAAGCCAGGTGGAAGCGGAACTGCCAAACAGAACAGTGGGGGACCGAGAGAGATCCCTCCATCAAAACGACGGTACAGAGAAAGACGGTCGGCATTTAGAGTTCTGGAGAAACTGGCTGCGACCCCTGAGGGGCAGCTTACAGTTGCGCAGAAGGAATCTGTAGCATGGGCTAAGAAAACTGTCGGCTGCGATAGCTCGGAGAGGATCCTTGTGTCTAAAAGACAGAGGTCCCAGGATGAGCTTGAAGCAGAAGGCAGTAAGCGGGCCAAAGTGCAAGCAGACATGACGTCGGGTGCTCCTAAGGAGCAGAAACTGAAATTATTCAGTGAAATCCTGAAGGAGCACGTGCTGGTGCTAGCCGTCATTGACAAAGGTCAGGAAGATGGGAGCATCACGTCGGAAAAGTGGAGGGCAGTGTATAATGCACTAAACTCCATTTTCTTGAGGATCCTTAGAGAAAATCCGGGATCCCCCCCGTCCTGCAGAGATGCGGGATGGCACCAAGGGCGCGTTAAGCTAACTGCGTGCTCAGACCAGAGATCGGTCGATCTCTATAAAAGAGCAGTGACCGAGGTAGGCGAGGTGTGGCCGGGCGCGAGGCTGGAAGCAGTCAGCAGATCGGAAATCCCGAGCAGGCCGCGAGCACGCGTCTGGTTACCAACCGAGCCGGATAAGCCAGAGGAGGTCATTGAGATTATCCGGGCCAGTAATCCCGATCTTCCAACGGAAGGATGGAGGATTGTGAAGCAGGAGGAGGCTAAGGTGGGCTTTAGATTGGCAATCATGCTGATCAATAAGGAATCCTTGGTTTCCCTTGCTAGATCTAAGGGAGTAATCAACTTCGGTTTCGGGTCGATCACTCTTAAAGTTTATAGGAAAGACGAGGTCGATAAGGGCGCGGAAGACCAGCCTGAGGGCGACGTAGAACGGACCCGGCAGGAAACGGTCAAGCGGGCTGAGGCCGACCAGAATAGCCGTTCCGATATTTCGGACGAAGTGAAGTTGGTGATGGGAGGCAGCCTCCTCTCTCTGAAGTCCGATGTGGGCAACCCGTCGAACACACGACGAGAGGGGGTTTGCGACCAAACCAACGAGCCAAATGACACTATCCTGATGCAGGAAGTGCATGAAGTGGTGAGTAAGGTAGATTACAATGGTTAGCATTGTACAAATAAACCTGCACCACACGAAGGCTGCCTCGGCAGCCCTCGTGCTCAGACTGACTAAGTCAGATGAGGACTTGGTGTTAATCCAAGAACCTTGGATTAATAATAACAGGATCTGTGGCCTCGGAATGAAAGGGTATAAATTATTATACTCAAGCAACTCTGAAAAGATCAGATCGTGTATCTTAGCGAAAAATAATTTGAATATTTTTCTTCTTCCACAATTTAGTAGCGGGGACGTTACGGCGGTGAGCGCTGAGGTAGGCTGTGAAAAACTATGGCTAGCCTCAGCCTACATGGATCGCGAGAAGGGGGTTCCACCGGACAACCTGGGGGAACTGATCCGGGAAGCAGGTCAGAAAAAGGTAGGTGTGATACTTGGATGTGATGCAAACGCGCATCACACAATCTGGGGAAGCACAGACATTAATGAAAGGGGTGAGTTATTTTTTGATTATTTATTAAATACTAACCTTGTAGTTTGCAATATTGGGTGTGAACCAACATTCATTGTTAGAAATCGACAGGAGGTTCTAGATCTAACCTGTGCGTCAGAAACAATTTTTGATATGATCAGTGGGTGGAGAGTGGCGAAAGAGCACTCATTCTCTGATCACCGATATATTACATATAACCTCAACATCAAACCTGTTGCCCGGAAAGCCTTCAGGAATCCCAGAAGGACAAACTGGAACAAATATGGGGAGGTGTTGAAGGAACTATTGCCGCTGGAGGTTCCTGGACTTCCGGCGACAGTAGAGGAATTAGATGGCATGGTTGATATTGTCACAAAGGCATGCAATCTTTCATTTAATGCTGCGTGCCCCCTAATAAAGCCTAGGGGCAGGCAGAAACCGATATGGTGGACCACGGGGTTGGGAACCTATCGGAGAGCGTGTAGGACAGCCTTTAATAAGGCTAAGAACACCAAGGAAAATCGAGATTGGGATTCCTATAAGGAAGACCTGAGAAAATACAAAAAAGAGTTGAGGAGGGCACAAAGGGGGTCTTGGAGACTCTTCTGTTGTAGAATGGAGGAGGTCTCCGAGACTTCTCGCCTAAGGAAAATTCTATCTACTAACCCAACCAGTCCTAGTTACTTAATTAGGCCGGACGGGTTATGGACAGCTTCAAGTGCGGAATCATTGGAGCTTCTCATTGAGACCCATTTTCCGGGAAGCATTGATGACTCGATGGAGCCTGGAGCTCATCGAGGAACACCTTTAACGAATGTGGATGGCATCGTGGACAGGAAACGAATCCTGTGGGCACTGAACGGTTTTAAGCCTTATAAATCGGCGGGCCCGGATCGGATTATACCAGCAGAGATCCAAAGGAACTCGGCGGTCATCCTCCCCTGGCTGGAGGTTATCTTCAGGGGATGTCTGCAATTGGTCTATATTCCCAGGAAATGGACGGAGGTCAGAGTGGTTTTTATCCCGAAATCGGGAAAAAGCTCACAGGCTTATCCAAAGGACCTGAGGCCTATAACTCTATCATCCTTTCTGTTGAAAACCTTGGAAAGATTGATAGACGTACTTATTCGAACAAAAGTTGATCCGAGGAATTGGGCAATGTCTCAGCATGCGTACTGTAAGGGAAAGTCGGTGGACACAGCTCTGCACGATCTAGTACGCATGATTGAGAAGACAATTTACTCGCAAGAGTTCTGTATGGTAGCATTTCTCGACATTGAGGGTGCCTTTAATAATGTAAAAACAGAGGCGATCATGGAAGGATTGTCATTTTTGAAGGTGGATTATCCTATAAGTAGGTTGATAAATCAGATGCTGGTAAGCAGGATTATTATCTCGGAACTAGGAGAGTCCACCATTAGAAGGCGGGTGGTTAGAGGAACTCCGCAGGGAGGAGTGATGTCCCCCTTTCTTTGGAGTGCAGTGGTGAATGGATTGCTGTTGGAACTGGAGAAAGAGGGGATGGGGGTTGTAGCGTATGCAGATGATGTAGCGATAGCTGTCTCAGGCAAATATCTGGATACGATTAGGGATGTTATGCAGAATGCACTCCTGATCGTTACGAAATGGGCCGGCAAATGCGGATTAGGGATCAACCCGTCCAAGACAGAGCTGGTACTATTTACTAAGAAATATAAAATTCCGGTAGTTAGCCCTCCTACTGTGAACGGCATTAGACTGGCTTTTGCTGACAGAGCGAGATTTTTGGGCATAATCTTGGACAGTAAGCTCAGCTGGAAGCCTAACATTGTAGAAAGGGTGAATAAGGCTAATGTAGCCATTTACTCGTGTAGAAACGCAATAGGGAAGAAATGGGGTTTGAAACCAGAGCTGGTACACTGGCTCTATACCGCAGTGGTAAGGCCTGTGCTGATGTACGGGGTGGGCGTGTGGTGGCCAGCTCTGGAAAAGGTAACCTACATAAGGATGTTGGAGAAGGTGCAAAGAACGGCCTGTATGCTTATAAGCGGGGCGCTTAGGACAACACCTACACGCGCTTTAGAGGTTATGTTCCACCTTATTCCAATCGAATTTTTTGGTAAACAGATGGCAGCCAATGTGGCTACAAGGCTCTCGGCTGTCTCTCAGTGGAAGTCTCTTCAGGTGGGACACTCGACGATAGTTAGATCACTAAGGGAAGAACTGGTGAATCTAGATTATATTAAACCAACGTTGTGCTTTGATATAGGTTTCCGGATCATCTGTCCTTCTAGGGAATCCTGGAGGAATGGATCAATACGGGAAAACGAGGCACTGACATTTTTCACGGACGGCTCTAAGCTAGACGGCAAAGTAGGAGCCGGAGTCTTCTGTGAGAAGCTCAATGTTAATATTTCTGTTCGTCTCCCTGACTACTGCAGCGTGTACCAGGCTGAAGTGGTGGCGATAGGGGAAGTCGTGACATGGTTGAAGCATAACGTGGTATCTGTTAGGGATATCGCGATTTATGTGGACAGTCAAGCGGCACTCAGGTCACTAGAGGCGGTTTCTCTGAAGTCACGGGTGGCGCTGGATTGCCGCTCATCTCTTAATGAGATGAGCGAGTATTTCAGTATCCAGATGATCTGGGTCCCTGGTCACTCGGACGTCACGGGAAACTGCAGGGCAGACGAACTAGCTAGGTACGGTACGACTCTCCAGATGCAACCGGAAAGGGCAGGTCTGGGGAGGCCTATAGCAGCGCTCAAATTGACGCTCAGTAAAAAGGCAATCGCCTTAACAGATGAGAGGTGGACCAACACTCTCACGTGCAGGGTAGCAAAACAGGTTTGGCCAAAACTGGACCTGCGGCGCTCCAAGGCACTTGTATCCCTGGGAAAACGAGATTTAGGATTGGTCGTAGGGATACTAACAGGACACTGCCTTTTTGGGGAACATGCGAGAAGGCTGGGTCTAGAGACGAATGACTTTTGTAGAAGTTGTATGGACGAAGAGGAGGAAGAGACGCTAGTTCACTTCCTATGCTCATGTCCGGCACTATCATACAAAAGACGTAAGTACTTGGGTGTGTACAACATGGACAGCCTTTCTGAACTCGCGGACTGTAGGGTGCGAGATATTTTACGCTACATTAGTAGCTCTGGTTGGTTTCAGCGGGAGTAAGGGGAGATTGGATCCTGTGGTATCACAATGGGCCATTATTGGCCTAAGTGTGCGATAGCAGCCACTCTAACCTAACCTAACCTAACCTAAGTCCAACCCAACAAATGTGCATGTTATCAAGACAGGTTGTAATATCTTCCGGATTTTAACGGATCTTAGTTAAATCGGATTTTTTTTTTGAAAAAAACATTATAATTTATTTGGTAAGATATAAATTATATCCCTTTTCCTGCCTCTCCCCACAATTGTGTGGGTATGACAAAATGATAATGTCAAAATTTGTGTATGTATTTCGGACGAAAACGAATACACAAATGTGTATGTTGGTTCAAAATACATACAAAAATAAATTTTTGACATGAATCTTTTATCTAGGAAAAGGGAGGAAAAGGGGTATATAAATACGAGTGCAATGAACACGAAGAATTTCAGATTTGAATGAGTCTTGAGAGTGTCAAGAGTGTTTGTCTTAGTTAACGCGCTGTGAGCCCCGATATATTCGGGAATATTCCGGAAGCGGTGTAAATTACAAGAACTGATGTTATGTAAACCGTTAAATCTATATACTATATGATCCGGATATGCTAGGCAAATATCTAAAAATATAATAGACAAATAGATAGAATTGAAGTGAATGAAATGTACCTCTCTACCACAGTAAAATTGCACGCCAACAAACTTCAGTTCACTCTGTTTTCTGCTTTTCTCAGGATATAGATTTGTACATATTTTAGTGAATAATACAAAATTTTGATTTTCAGATTAATATAAAAATTTTATTGTTTGTTTTTGTTGAATGGACAAAAATAATGAGCTTAATTTCATTTAACTTGTTACTAGTGCTGGTTGAGAAAATGAATCCAAATTATTTTATTTAAAATTATTATTATTCTTAATCCAAATCTAACATTAAAATGATTGAAACATTTGGTTTTATAATTTCAGTACACTATTTAATTAAGGATTTACATTCAACTTTTAGAATTAAGACAGAAAGTCATTATTTACTAAACATTACGATGGATTTTTCAAGGGCATCAACAGCAATATCCACATCCTCTTTGGTAATGCACATTGGTGGTTTGATTCTGAACACATTTCCATTAAGACCACCACGACCGAACAGTACGCCGAACTCTTTGCATTGTTCCCAAATATTTAGTACTGTTGGCATATTCAACGGAATTCTAGTTTCTTTACTCTCAACCAGCTCGAGTCCAATCATTAGTCCTTTACCTCGAACATCACCAACAATTTCATATTTATCGCGTATTTTTTCGAGTGCCTTCAAATAATACGTACCCACTTCGAGACTATTCTGTTGTAAATTGTCCTCTTGAATTGCATCAAGCACTGCTATACCAACGCTACATGCCATGGGATTACCACCAAACGTATTAAAGTGTAACGCAAACCGAATTGCATTTGCAATTTCAGGTGTAGTAACAACAGCGGCCAGTGGAAATCCGTTTCCCATGCCTTTGGCCATGGTTACAATATCAGGCAAAACATCGTGCCCCTGAAAACCCCAAAAGTGTTCACCGGTGCGAGCAAATCCCGTTTGCACTTCATCCGCAATATATAAACCACCATTTGAACGAACCGTTTCGACTGCCTTTTTTAAAAATCCTTTTGGATATTGTACCGCACCGCCAACACCTTGAATAGATTCTGCAAAAAGTGCTGCAATTTTACCTTTATTTGGCAGCGAATATTTAAAAACCTCTTGAAATTGTTCATGATATCTATCACTGGCTTGACATTCATTAGGACCACAATCACATTTCCGATTAGTTTGAACTGGAGAGTCTCGACAATTTTTTCCACCCCAAATACCTACATATGGATCAGGATTCATAACGTTATGTATTCCATTAGAGAGGCCAGGAATTGGAAAACGCCATGTTGACTGAGCTGTTAGTCCCATAGTCCCAAGTGATGAACCGTGATAAGCATTACGAAAACCTATGATATCAAAATTTTTGGTGTACAGTCGAGATAATAAAGTGGCCAAATCGTTTGCTTCTGATCCGGAGTTCACAAAGTAGACATTTTTTAGATTTCCAGGGAGTGTTGCCGATAATTTTTCAGCGTATTCGACAATTTTTGGATGAATATAAATACTAGTTGTGTGCCATAATCGCTCAATTTGGTTGTGAAGAGCGGCATTTACTTTTCTAAAAAATTATAATTTATATTTCAAGATGAAAGTAATATTTGTTATATTTAATAATTTGATAACTTACGGGTGACAATGTCCCACAGAAACGGTTACAATTCCGGCAAACATATCCAAATATCTTTGACCATTGTGATCGTAAATATATTGCATTTTAGCACTACTAATTAGTAATGGTTTTTTATAATGAGGCGTTGCTGCTGGAGTGACATATTTATTTTTGTTTGATAGTACAGTTTCATATGATTCCCCCTGTAATTTAAGATCAATATTACTAAAAAATGAAATCGGTAATATTATTAAACATGTCAGGATGGCCGAGCGGTCTAAGGCGCCAGACTCAAGAAAACATCTTGCTTACTAATGTAAGTTAACGAGAGCATTCTGGTCCTCTCTGAGGGCGTGGGTTCAAATCCCACTTCTGACAAATAAATTTTTTTATTATACTCACATCATATTTTGGCGGAACATTCAAATCGTTTATTTTCGATTGTGGTTGAGATACAGCTGATGATGAATGACGGCTGCAATTGTGCCAAGTTAAATTTTTCACGCCTAAAATTAATCAAACCAAAATGAAAGATAACATGTTATCGAATTGGCTGTAACTTATTGGTAAACACTTCACAAAAGCCATAAATAGATATAAATCAATACGCGGTTATTATCGTAGCTCACTGTTAATTAATCGAACAATATTCACTGTACAATCGACGTGGTTCAGAAAGTTCGAAATTTGAATTACAAAATTAAAATTCAACAACTTTATTTTGTATAGGGGAATAATTTATTAGGCAAGTCACATTCTACGCGTGAAAATTTATATCGCACGCGTAACGCATAGAACGTCATAAACCATACACAACACACACACACACACACATACAATTTACTGCCAATTTCTTACATTGAACAGATGACGAGGTTAGTCTAATCAACATGTTTTTTTCTAAATTAATGTTTTTATTACGTTTATTTTTAGATTATACTCAAATTTTAAAGTTCTACAAAATATTGCTTGGTGCTGATAGCACGATGGTTATATTCTAACTGAAACAAACGAATTTTCGTTCGATATTACGCTATTAACATATTTTGATTAAGCGAAAAACGTTTTAATTAAATTTACGTAATAATAGTAGATTAGACTGTTGTATTTTATATACAAAGACTTCGGGAACGTGTTGGCAAGTTATTGTAAAGTGTGGAATGTGAAGTGGTAATACCCCCTCCCTCAACCGCACAACCACCGGTTGCTGCAGTTCTGTTAATATTTTGTTATGTTGTTTATTAAATATTTTTATTTGTTGTTTTGTTAATTCATTACAATAATTTGTCATTTCTAATTTTATAACGATTTTAAAAAAACAATTCCCATGCCGGGAATCGAACCCGGGCCTTCTGGGTGAAAGCCAGATATCCTAGCCACTAGACAACATGGGATGTTAAAAATATTGCGTTCACGAACATATTTCAATTTTATACAAACCTGTCTGTCATAAGTAGTACAAAACCTAAGCAATATGAAACATTAACCATTGAAATAGCGAAACTTTATAGTCTGGCGCGTGCATCTGGAAAAGACATTTATATGCAGACAACTTTAAAATGAAACGTTTTAAGCATATAATTTGGAATATAGGAAATATTTAAAATCAATTTTAAAATTAAATAAAATTTTAATTGCATCGTTCGGGATTCACGCCCAGATCAACTGCTTTGAAGGCAACTATGCTGACCATTACAAATCGCCACCAGATTCGAGTTTGATTTATTTATTTTTATTATTATTTATTTTATTGGCGCTGCATCCCAATGTTGGATTACCAATAATAAACGTGTCCATTCCCTTTTTCTACTACTGTCAGCAAAATCATCGCAGAGTGTAAGAAAACTTGATGACACTTTGATGACAATTACTTCTATCTACTTATTATGTACCGACTATGAGCGCGTCCCAAAGGTTCGGAAACACTAGTCTGTGATTGATCGGTTGGAAAGAAAACCACATTGATACACGCCTATATTATTTTCGGCGGAGAGGATTAGTCTGTCTCAATTTCAATAAATGAAAACGATAGTGTTTAGATTTAAGATGGTTACTTTTTTGTGCAGTGCATTTATGGGTGTAGGGCTTTTTGGTCCCAAATAGATACAAAGACATCGTATAGATTTGTTGCAAGGGTAGTGCCTACGAGCTTAATCAATTCTACGGGGATTCCATCGACACCGGATGGCTTCCCATTTTTGAATCTAATTATAGCTGCGTCTCCTTCCTCTACTTTATGATATTTAAAAAAGGCCTCTTCACTTGATATTACAATTGCTCTAATGGGTGTCTCTTTGTCATTCCAGTTTGATTAAGCAGTTTGAAAGTAGGTTTGTCATACTAAAAACATCAACCATACGATTGTTATTAGCTCTCTATTCTCGTCTTTGATCACTGTATACTTCGTTGGTGAAAGCCTTTAATGAGATTGCCTTATTCCGGGGAGCTGATGTTTTTGATGCATTTTCTCATAAGATTGCGCTTCTTTGTCAGAGGTGTTTAGTCGTGGCTTTCCTAGCACAAAGAGACTTTGTTAGAGTAACCAGGCGGCCCATCATTGCGGCAGCGCAATGGTCTTCTTCCGTGGTGTTTTGCGCCGCGGTTGCTAACGCTCACTCGTATTGAATGTAGATGACAGTTTGTACTTATATTTAAATACAACAAGCAAAATATCGATGTCCATGTCGGAACTTCCGTACACCCAGAAAAAACGGTTTTTAATTCAATATCTTTGATTTATTAAATCGTATTTTTCGAAAATAAGCAATAAAACTGTTGATCCAATAACTTTCTTTTAAGCATAATAAAATCATATATTCTTTCAATAAAAAAAACTATTTTTACTAATAAATACACTTAATGACAATGTACTAATTATCAAGTAAAAACAGTAAATTTATTGATCGGATAATATTTGTTATTAAAATAAACATAAGGACTCTATTAAATTACTAATTTGTTGAAATTAAAACCTACTGTAATTATAATTATATTGTTTTTAATTATATTAGTTTAAATAATCAAACTAAGGTCTTTAAATTGTATATATAATTTTTATGGTGGCGAAATTATAGACCTTATTTAAATAACAAGTATTATTATATTATAAATATATTATTTAAAATATTTTTTTTTTTATATTTTTTTTATTTTAAAAAATTGTAAAAGTTTTACGTCAACGTCCCTGATGATGGTATAAACTACCGAAAATTTGGATAAATATTTTAAATAATATATTTATAATATAATAATACTTGTTATTTAAATAAGCTCTATAATTTCGCCACCAAAAAAATTATATATTGTTTTTAATGTATTATTATTTTTTCTAAAATAATAAGTCTTATATATATATATATTATATAACGGATGTCATTTATAAAACTAACAATAGATATTAGTGTATATAGTGTATAAAAGATCAGTTTAGTGGATTATCAAAGATGCCTGTATCCCTGTATGAGCTTTTGATTTTTCATTTATTTTGCTTTATACTCGTTTTTGTTGAGTCTTCGTGTGATTTCTGATGAAACAAGTCGTAAAAACACAAATTCTATGTAAAATAATATAACAGTATATAAAATTGTGGAAAAACTATTAAAATAAAATTTATATAAAAAATAAAATTAAATGTATGAATAGTTTTTATTTATGTAAAAACATAACTATTAATTTCATCAGCTTTTTTAAAATACAGTCAACAACTAACATCGTATACATAAAATTGGTACTTCGAGCCTAATGGCTATCATCGCATCGGTAAATTACATCCTCGAAATCAATGAAAATTTGAGCCATCGTTTATTATTTTTAATATTTTCATTGGTTAAATATAATAAGTGGTGTTCATAAATTCGTAAGCTTTAAGCAATTTATAAATATAACATATAAAATAAATCGTATTGGTAATCATCATACAATATTGCATCGACACGTGTAATTTCTTCGAAAAAAGACAGTTTGTCTCAGCACGTGTATATAAAATATCTTCGATATTTAATTAATTTTTCAAATCATCGTGCCAACAATTTAATAATTCTTCGGAAAATATATTGATGTATTTGAACATCGATAACGATAATATTCATCATCGTTATTGCATCATCGTTTTGCATCCTCGCAGCAATATTCACATCGTTTTCATCATCGTTATTGCATCATCGTTTTATTCCTCGCAGCAATATTCAATATTATAAAAATATAGTATATGCAATAAAAAATCTTCGGAAATCTTCGGACAATAAAATCTTCGGAATAAGCCACATCATCTCTTCGATTTCATCGGTTTATTGTATCAGAAAATCATCGGCATATAATTTAAACAACTTTAAATATTGTTACGTAATTTTCATCATCTTTAAATATTGCGGCTTCACATTGGGATACATTAGTAAAGTTTACTATTATCAACACTGTACATATATCCATCATCAGTAAAAGAAATCATCGCCAAAACTTCATATTGAATTTTCATCAAGACAAGAACTTCGCCAGCAGATAATAATATTTATTATCGTATTCGAGAATAACATCGATACCGTGGCCCTATTCTGGCTTTCCCTTTGTCGAAATTGTATATTTCTGGCCTACTGAGGGAACGTGTTTGGTGCTAATATTTTCGAAACAAAGTTAATTGGGAAAATATTTTTCCCTATAAACATTTTGTGGAACAAAAGTTTCCCAATTCACTTGGTTTTGCAAATTTTAGCACCAAACTTATTCTTTCAGTAGGCCAGAAAAATACAATTTAGACAAAAATGCTATGAAAATATTTTTCCCAATTTCCTATTCCCAGGGAAAGCCAGAATAGGGCCAGACACAGGTACAATTTAGTAATTAAATTAATTTAAAATTAAATTTAAATAAATTTCTTAAATATTAAAATATTGTAAAAGTGATTCAAATTTAAACTAATTAGCTTTACAAAAAATAATAATAATAATTCAATCAAACAAGCATGTCGGATTCAGATAGCGCAACTGAATTATCAGTTCCTGAAAATATTAAAAAGTTAAAAAAGATTCGTTCGGGGTACAAGGGTCGTGTTACATATTTTTTAAATAAGTTAGCAGGGTCTGAATACAATACCATCAGAGAATTAGAATCCGCTTTGACTCGTCTTCGAGTAACATATTCTAAGTTTGATGAAATTCAAACTAAATTAGAAATATAAGTGAAGATGCTGAAACATATAGAGATAAATTTGAAGATGAATTTGGATTTGTTGAAGCTTCAATTTTAAATCAAATTGAAGAAATTCGAACGAATGCAAAATTGACTCAATTTAAAAATGATAATTCGCCAGAAATTAATTTAAAAACTTCGACCAAATTAAAGCTTCCAAATATTCAGTTATCAAATTTCGACGGCTCTGTATCTTCATTGAACTAATTCATTCAAACAAAGGTTTGAGTAACCTAGCAAAATCTCACTATTTAACTTCGTGTATTAGGGAAGGAAAAGCCTATAAATTCATTCAACCTTTTTCAATATCAACGGAAAATTATCCAATTGCATGGAAAAACCTAACCGATCATTATGATGACGAAATAACAATTCAAAAATTGCATATGAAAAAGATTTACGAAATTAAAAAACCCATCGAGAATTCGGTATCATCTCTTTAAAATTTTATCGATGTTATTGTTAGAAGTTATAATCACCAACACTCTCACGTGCAGAGTAGCAAAATAGGTTTGGCCAAAACTGGACCTGCGGCGCTCCAAGGCACTTATATCCCTGGGAAAACGAGATTTGGGATTGGTCGTAGGGATACTAAATAGGACACTGTCTTTTTGGGGAACATGCGAAAAGACTGGGTCTAGAGACGAATGACTTTTGTAGAAGTTGTATGGACGAAGAGGAGGAAGGGACGTTAGTTCACTTCCTATGCTCGTGTCCGGCACTATCATACAAAAGACGTAAGTACTTGGGTGTGTATAACATAGACAGCCTTTCTGAACTCGCGGACTGTGGGGTGCGAGATATTTTACGCTACATCAGTAGCTCTGGTTGGTTTCAGCGGGAGTAAGGGGAGATTGGATACTGTGGTATCACAATGGGCCATTATTGGCCTAAGTGTGCGATAGCAGCCACTCTAACCTAACCTAACCTAACCAAAAAGCTATAATTCTTTAAAGGCGTTAAATGTTCCAGTTGATTCGTGGAATTTATTCCTCATTCATCATGTTTTTTTTTCTTTATTTGATTTATTCAGTGTTTTCAATCTAGTTTACAAATACAATTGAATACAAAATAGCTCTTTCTCAAACTGAATTTAGAACAAAAACTGCGTCAATCCTATTAGAATCGTGTAGCAGAAATATTTGTGAATTAAAATAGAGCACTGTAATAAAAACAATGAAAATAATTTAATAACAGAAGCATGCAACTGAATATAAGTTTAGATATGAATAATTCTTTAATTTAATTGTCAAATTTAATTCTTTTTTAATTTAAAGTTTACATTTTTCATATTTTTTCTTTTATTTTAGTTTAGCTGTGTTGTTGAAATTTGCATCCTGGTTTTTAGGTTTATTAACAAAATTAATTGTTGTTACTGATGTTACTGATCGTCTGGATGATCATCAAAAATTGCTGTAATAAAAGGTTCTTCAACTAAAAAATTATTATCATTTGAAGAATTAAAGAAATTCTTCGAGAAAGGTGTAGAATTATTAAAGCTCAAAAATCTTCAACCAGCTCCCAACAAATAGATCGAATGCCTAAGCCATTGATAGCAAAGCAACCTCGAGTTATGAGCATTCAAAACTTCGCTTGTGCATTTTTTAGTGGAAATCATGCTATTAACCAGTGTCCAAAATTTAAAGAGAATAAATTGAGTCCTCAGGATCGTTAAGAAGAGAGAAAACATAAATTTGTATTAATTGCCTTCGACAAAATCATCGTGTTTTTGACTGTAAGTCATCACCTTGTTCGTTGTGTTCTTTAAAACACAATATTCTTTTCCACTTCGGGCGGAATAATTCAATAATGAGTTTTTCCAAAAACGATTCTAATAATATTCCAGAAAAATCGCCTCAGGCATTGTTTGCATCTTAAAAATGAGTTTTCAACGCCAAATCTCAAACATAAAAAAACTCAGATCCTATTAGGAATTGTAGTTGTTTGGATTAGAAATTATTCGGGCGATAGAATGCAATGTAGAGCGCTATTGGATAGTGGCTCTCAAGCTAATTTTATTACTGAGACCATGTGCAAAAAATTGTCATTAAAACAGAACCGGTTAATATCAGAATCTCCGGGATAGGTGGCGCAACATCAACAGTTATCAAAAATGTAAATGTTTTCCTCGAAGCATGAACATCAGGTTTTAAATGTAATTTGAATTGTTTGGTAAAATCTAAAATTTCCGAGTTTATTCCCTCGTATCCGATTCAATACGATAAAAACGTTTTAAAGGATCATACTCAAGTAGCAGATCCTTGGTTTTATAAACCGGCAGCCATTGATTTATTAATTGGTGCTGAAATTTTTTCTGAAATCATTTTAGGAGGAAAACTTGTAACAAGTCATGATCTTCCAATGTATAAAACTGTTTTCGGACTTGTAATAATGAGAAAAACTTTAATTGGCGAACATTCCTTGAATCATAATTCTGAGATTTCTAACACTTCGACTATGGTTTTTAGCATCTTCGAAAGTCTTGATGAGGTGATCCAAAAATGTTGGTTAATTGAAAATATTGAAAATTCAAAAACCACACTCAATTGAAGAGAAATTGTGCGAGACTCATTATTCAAAAAATGTCATTAGAACGAAATCATATCCCCCCTGGGGGCCTATAATGAAATTGGTCGGAAAATACGACAACGTCGGAAAATACGACACCGTCGGAAAATACGTTATCATAAAATCCGATCCGCGGCGGATATTCGTATTATTAAACATGTATTTTTACAGTCAAGCTCGAAATGTTCAGTATATACTTGTCATATTTAAATTTGATTAAAATAATTTAATAGAGATTACTTACATTTAAAAAAATTTTAAATTTTTAAATAATTCAATAACATATAAAAAGTATGAATTATGATCTATTTTCCGTGCATATACTACAATATCCGTCACCTAACGAGCTGTCGGATTTGACAATTGAATTTTCTCGTAAAATCCGCTAACTCGGATTTTTATTTCATAATAGTATAATATCCGCGCGGATCGGATTTTTTTAGTTTCATAATATGAATATCCGACGCAAGACAGATTTTCCGACGTCGGAAAAATTTCATAATAGGGACCCAGGGCGATATAGTGTAGCTCGTCCAAAAAAATCAAATATTGGTGAGTTAGGTAATTCTTCTATCACAGCTGCAAAACAATTTCTCACAATGGAAAGGCGTCTTCATAACAAACCAGTCAACTGAGTCCCTAGATCTGAGCCAGATCTTTTTGAGCAGTATTCTCAATTTATGAATGAATACATCGATTTACAACACATGATAGACGTATCTAATCCAGGTGGAAGTGAATGTAAGCACAACAATTATTTTATGCCACATCACGCAGTTATACGTGAAAGTAATAGCACTACAAAATTACGCGTCGTATTTAACGCTTTATCAAAAACATGTACAAATACATCACTAAACGATTGTTTAATGGTTGGTCCTACGAATTCGTGTTACAATTGCACGAATTCGTATTCAAAAATACCAATCATACGAATTCGTACAATTTTTGTTCGTATTCGTATTCAGAAATAGGGGCCCAGGACTTGTGTTCCATCATCATGAGATTTCGAAAATAAGCAATCGGTATTACAGGGGATATAACAAAAATGTATAGACAAATCTTAGTGCATGAAAAAGATCAAAATCTTCAACAAATTTGGTGGTGTGAATCTGATACCACCCCACTAATGCCCCTATTATGGTTCTCACCTCACCTCAACTCACCGAGAAATACGTCATAATGGTGACTTGAACTCACCGTTTTGAAATATTTGATATTATACTTGTTACGGTGAGGTGACTCTAGTGTCAAATATACTCACCAACAATATATTGGTGAGTTCATAGTAACCTTTGTACAAATAAAATCAAGATGGATGGCAAAAAAACGTAAGTTTTTTAAAAAAAATATTACATAATAATTTTTATATAGGGTTTTACAAAATTATAAAATTAAAAAAAAATTTTATAAAATTATTGCATAATGAAAAATATTTCTAGGCACAAAATAAGAATTTCAAATCCAGGTCAACTATTAAAAATGGTTGAAGAACTGGCAAAAAATCCCGACATTGCTCGAGGTTTTCCAGATATTGGTAAAACGAAAGAGTCTGTAAACCAATTCTGGAAGGAATTGTCCATGGTATTGAATAGTTTAGGGCCACCTGTGAAAGAAATGTCGAAGTGGAAAAGAGTAAGTACCAATATTCTACATTAGTGTCCACTAAGTGTTCGTTATAATTGTGTTTATGCTTTTTTCTAATAGGTTTGGAACGATTACAAACGTAATCTGAAACAAAAAATAGCCAGAATAAAAAGCGAAATTCGAGCGACGGGGGCGGCCAATATTGTGTTGTCAAAAATGTATGTTCAAAATGCTAAAGTTATAATATCGCCTACTTAAACAACTAATGGAAATTGTCATAATAAACAAAGGGACGCGTAGGGTCTGCGCGCACTACTCACCAAAATAAAAGCGAGCACCATAATACAAAAAACTAACTCACACGACTTTGATTGGTGAGGTGAGTTGCTCGGTGAGGTGAGGTGAGGCGAGTACCATAATAGGGGCATTAAACAACTAATGGAAATTGTCATAATAAACTAAAGGACACGTAGGGTCTGCGCGCACTACTCACCAAAATAAAAGCGAGCACCATAATACAAAAAACTAACTGACACGACTTTGATTGGTGAGGTGAGTTGCTCGGTGAGGTGAGGTGAGGTGAGTACCATAATAGGGGCATAAAATGTTACAAACTTTGGACCGTAACGTACGGAACAGCTTGTGCTCCATTCCTCGCTATTCGTACATTATTTGAGCTAGCTGAAGATGAACAAACACATTTGCTTCAAAAGTGCTTAAACAAGATTTTTATGTCGATGACGTGCTAACCGGTGCTGACGATCTTAAAATGGCAATCAAATTGAAAACTCATCTTGTTAATTTGTTGTTAAAAGGAGGTTTCGAACTTCGAAAAATCATGTCAAATCATTCGACTGTAATATCTTCGGATCCTAATAATCAATCCAAATTGATTGAGGTGTTAGGAATAAATTGGAACACAAACCGATAAATTTATTTTTTCATTCAAAAAATATGCAATTACTGATCAGTGTACAAAACGAACGGCATTATCCGAAATTGCTGGAATATTCGATCCGTTAGGTTTATGTGCCCCTATAGTGTTTCTGGCAAAATCATTTATGCAGACATTATGGGCAGCTAAACTTGGATGGGATGATTTGTTGCCCACTCAACTTCAAGCATATTGGAATGAATTTAAACGACAGCTCACTACAATCGATGAAATATCCATTCAAAGATGTATCATAGCTCCAAACGCAACAGCAATTGAGCTCCATGGGTTTGGAGATGCATCTGAAAAAGGTTATGGATGTGTGGTCTACCTAAAACAATGTTTTTGTAAAATTGTTATGTTCAAAAAGCCGTGTAGCTCCACTAAAATCACAAACTATAACTCTCGGTTGGAGCTATGCGCTTCTAAGCTCTTGGCGCAAATAGTCGAAAAAATCATTTTAGTTGTGCAAATAAAATTTAATTCAATTTTTCTATGGACTGCTTCTGAAATCACTTTACGTAGAATCAAATCGGTTCCAGGGCATTTCGAAGTCTTTGTAGCTAATAGAATTTCAAAAATACACGATTTGAGTTCTCCCTCTGATTGGTATTATGTTCCAACCACAGATAATCCTGCCGATATAATGTCTCGATTGCTTATGCCGCAGGAATTTTTTAAATCAAAACATTGGTGGTCGGGTCCTTCGTACATCAACCAACTTCGTTTAATAATTACTAAGCAACCTACTACATTGAATAATGAAACCTCGCATACGGAAAATCCAAATGTTTCGGTTGGAACTTTGATAAAAATAGACGAGTGGATGCCTGTTGTAAAGCATTCGAATTATTTGAAAGTATTGCGAATTTTGGCATATATTGATCGTTTTACAAAAGCTTGTATTAACAAACTTCGAACTTTAAATAAATTGTCAAAACCACAAACTATCAAATCAATCGAAACTACAGAAATTAATAGTGCCTTAAAATGTATTATAAAACACATACAGATATTTCACTATTCAGATGAAATTCATAGTCTTCGTAAAAATCAATCTGTGTCTCGTCGAAGTAAATTACTATCATTGGCGCCATTTTTCGATGGCGATGGCATGGTTCGGGTTGGCGGACGATTAAAAAACGCTGATATTCCCTTTGACCACAAGCATCAGTTAGTAGTACCGCAGGTTCACATTCTTTCATAAAATTGCTAGTTCGGAAAGAGCATATACGCTTTCTTCACTCTGGTCCTCAGACTGTCTTGTACAATGTACGCCAACGTTTTTGGATTATAGGTGGACGAAATTTATGTCGAAAAATAGTACACGAGTGCATAACGTGTGCCCAAGCACGTCCTCAAACCATAAATCAAATCATGGGCCAATTACCTGAAAAACGTGTCTTACCGTCTAGACCGTTCCAAAATGTGGTCGTCGATTTTTGTGGTCCATTTCTTGCGGTTAATCAAGTAAAATCTAGAGTGCAATTGAAAGTCTACATTGCAATTTTTATATGTTTCGTTACAAAGGCAGTCCACATGGAAGTGGTATCTGACCTCTCTACTCCAGCTTTTTTAGCACGTCTTCGACGATTCGTATCGCGTCGTGGACTTTGCGCAAATATATATTCAGATACAACGCTACAAATTTTGTTGGCTCAAAATCTGAATTAAAAGAACTTCGCATTTTATTTTTGTCGGAATTATATCAAAATGAAGTATTAAAATTTTGTATTGATTCCCATATTCAATGGCATACTATTCCCCCACGGTCACCTCATTTTGCAGGCTTGTGGGAAGCAGCGGTCAAAATTGCGAAATATCACATAAAACGCCTTCTTACTTATTTGACATTTTCAATCGAGCAACTTCACACGATCGTGGTTAAATCAAAGGATGTCTGAATTCACGTCCTATTGGTCCTATGTCAGATAATCCAAACAATTTTGAAAGTCTTACTCCCGGCCATTTTTTAATCGGCCAACCGATCAATTTCATCCCTGACCCATCATTGTTACATTTGCAATTTAATCGTTTAAGTCACTTTCAAAGAATTCAATTTACATTTCAAACATTTTGGAAGCGATGGTTAAACGAGTATCTGTCAATTCAACAGCATCGTCGAAAATGGATGTGAATCACTAAGAATCGGTGATTTAGTAATCTTGAAGGAAGATAACGTGCCACCATTAAAAAGGCCAATAGCTCGAATCATAAAGCTGCATAAAGGCCAGGATAGATTTGTAAGAGTGGTGACTTTAAAAACATCGAACTCCGAATTTAAACGCGCTATTACTCGCATTTGTCCACTTCCAATTGAGAATTCGATTAGTAATGAAATTTACAAACAAAATTAGCAACAAAGTTATTGTGAGTTTTTAATTAGCTTGAATTTGGAACATTTAAATTGCTATCTTTAATTTTTGTTTTTTGTTTAAGCAAGTAAATAGCTTAAATACTTCAAGGGTGGGAGTATGTTGAAATTTAAACCTACTGTAATTATAATTATATTGTTTTCAATGTATTATTATTTTATAAAATAATAAGTCATATACATATATATATTATATAGCGGATGTCATTTATAAAACTAACAATAGATATCAGTGTATATAGTGTATAAAAGATCAGTTCAGTGGATTATCAAAGATGCCTGTATGAGCTTTTGATTTTTCATTTATTTTGCTTTATACTCGTTTTTGTTGAGTCTTCGTGTAATTTCTGATGAAACAAGTCGTAAAAACACAAATTCTATGTAAAATAATAAAACATCATTGTAAATAAAATTGTGCAAAAACTATTAAAATAAAATTTATAAAAAAAATAAAATTAAATGTGTGAATAGTTTTTATTTATGTAAAAACATAACTATTAATTTCATCAGCTTTTTTAAAATACAGTCCACAACTAACATCATATACATAATTCAATAACTAAAGTTATTACATTTACAATGTGACTGTTCTCGTTATTCCTTCAATAACTTTTATTTATTGAATTTTCATAAAACTTGTTGCAATTACATTTTGCCCGTAAACTAATTATGGAATTTTAATTTGCAGACATACTGAGGTAAATATACATAGACGCAATTGTCAACCCTTTACCTCTTACTTATTGCTTAGCAAATCATTAAAATTCACTAAGACATTGTGATTATATGTACTTTGAATGTAAGTTTTTGTAGTTTGGTCACTACAGTCTCATTAGACGACCGAATTTTTTAATATAAAGAATTCAATGTTTCATTAGTTCGAAACCAAGCTTCCAATGTCTTGGTAAACTTACCTTGATGTAAAAACCAGTATCTGGCTATTATCTAGAATATTTATTAGGATTATTACGCTCTTTGTCCAAATTAATAATTTAATTTTTCGGAATAATAATTAAAGAACTTCCAATTTAAAACGTCAAGTTATTGAACAGAGCTAAATACTTATTGGTATTACAATTATTGTGTCGATTCAAAGGTAGTAAAATCTATAAATAAAAAATTGTTACGGCTAAAACTTCGTTTATTGACCAAAAATAACCTATGTTTTTTTATTAATTTTGCATATAAAAATTGTTATTTCAACTTTTTTTCAGGGTAAAGACCTAACGTCGGATATGCTAGTTATGTATCTCTTAGAAATCATGGCGTGATCGATTCCGTTATTTTGTGGATTACTTTATGTGACAAAAACGTAGTTGAATTATTGCCAGGTCGGTGACATGTTGTGGCCGATATGCGACTTATTTGATGCAGTCTTTCCGGTTTTTATATTAAAGTCGCACACGATGATTTTATTATCATGGTGCGATATCTTATTGATGACTTCTTCCAACTGCTCAGGGTGCATATACATTAACGATCGCGATATTAGATTTATTAGTGTGAAGTCTGACAGTACATATCCGCATATTTATGACCGTTGTTTTTATGAGAGGAAGTTGTTGGTTGCCGCTTCATCCGCTTGTACGTACGCACGTACTAATAAACAACCTTAAGGCATCCAGCTTGATACAAGACAGTCGCCTTCTTTTTAAATGTTAAATCAAAATTTGATTTCTAAGTTTTGTTTAATATCTTTTTTGTTTAGCCTATTTGGTACTCAAATAGGTTCGGCTGTCTTTTACACCTAGGTAGCCACGTCCGAGTCGTGTGAAGTTGATACTACTTCGGCAGTAGCGTAGTACTACCAGGACCAAACGCAACGGAGATGCTGCCAAACCTACACTCTGCGGAGGCTGCCTCAAAGGATTCTGGGGTTAGCAAATCATTGTTTAACCCATTTGAGCGAAGCTACAAATTATCAAGATCACCAGTATTTTCAACTTAAAATATCTTTTAGGGCGACAAGAAAAGGAATCTACAATTTAAAAGCTACAATAAAGAACTCATAAAAACAGTTCAAACACTTTGCAGCCTGGTGCTACACCTAAACCTGCATGGGAACTTTAATAAGAAGAAAAAGTTGAAGATGTCTATAATATCAAGATAATACTTAACATGAGATATAAAGCAAAGCCATTGAAAAAAACAGAGGTTTAATACCGCAGCAAAAAAAATGTCAAGGTGTTAATCATCCAAGTCTTACCAAATAAAAACTAGAGGTGTGCCTAGTCAGCAAAATAGTATCGCAAAATGTATTAATTGCAAGAAGCTACATCCCGCAAACACAAATAAAATATTGTTACGATTTTCCCTTGTCAATCAAGGTTCGAACTGGATTGTGAATAAATACATTGCTTCAATTCCAACTCACACAATTTTATTTACACAACACAATTTATTATACAACACAATTTTCACAATTAATTATTATAATTATAACACACTTTTTAATTATCACTTTAATAATCGCTTTAATAATCAATTTAATAATCACTTTAATAATCTTTCTATTTAACCTTCACTGTATCACGTTTAAAATAATACTCAGCAATACACGTCAACGCGCGCCTTTATATACCAAAATATTTGTTTCTAGAATAATCCTAAATGCGCAGCAAATATGTTAGTATAGAAATACGCCTAAATGTTGAGTATAAATTATACACGTAATTGAACAATTAATGAAATTAACTTATTCTATTCTAATCTAGGTGTCACCGTAACACTACCCCCCACCTAAGCCTGTTCGTCCCGAACAGGATCCAGATCACCTCCTCTGTAGAGCGCCAAACGCTCTAAATGCACCACCTTTGGTTTACCTTTCCGTCCTTTCTGTATGCGATAAACCACGTCGTTCAACTTTTTAATGACAGTGTAAGGTCCTTCCCATGTGGGTTGCAACTTCGGTGATAATCCCTTGTGCCGTTGCGGGTTGTGAAGCCATACCAATTGCCCTTCCTCGAAGCCTTGATTATTTGCTCGTATGTCATATCGAGCTTTCATTCGATCACTTGATATTCGAATTTTCTCCCGTACAAATTGATGTATTTCATTAAGTTCCTCTTTCATTCGGTCGACGTAATCCTGTCCGCATAGAGCTGCTGATGGAACAGCCCCAAATTTTAAATCTCCTGGTAATCGCAGATTGTTCCCAAATATGGTTTTAGCTGGTGTCACTCCTGTTGTGTCATGTACCGCTGATCGGTAGGCCATCAGGAACATTGGTATATGTCGATCCCAGTTGCGTTGGTTCCTTTCCACAGCTTTTGCTAGATATTCCTCCAATGTACCATTGAATCTTTCCACCATACCATCCGATTGTAGGTGTAAAGGCGTCGTTCTTGTTTTATTGATTCCAAGCATCTGACATATCTCCTGAAATACCACCGATTCGAAATTCCTTCCTTGATCCGTGTGAATTTCCATAGGTACACCAAATCTGCTAATCCAATTGTTAACCACGGCATCAGCTATTGTTGTTGTCTCCTGATTGGGTATGGGGTACACCTCCGGCCATTTGCTAAAATAATCCATTATTACTAGCACATATTTATTTCCGCTCTCGGTGGTCGGAAATGGCCCCGCCACGTCCATTGCAATTCTCTCAAATGGTGCCCCGACATTATATTGTTTCATGGTTCCACGGCTTTTTCGTGCTGGTCCCTTTACTGCAGCACATTGGTCACATCTTCGACACCATTCTACTACTGACTGTCTACATCCGGACCAGTAGAAACGTTGTCGAATTTTGGCTAATGTTTTATTAATCCCTAGGTGACCTCCACTTGCTCCTCCATGATACTCCTTCAGGATTTCCGCTATCCGATCCTTTGGCACCACTACCAACAATTGTTTTACTTTACCATCCGTGCTTTCCCACTTTCGTTTTAAACATCCATTTTCTACGTGGAGGCTATCCCATTGAGCCCAATATGCTTTTACAATGGGAGTTTTGTCAGCTATCTCACTCCATGTGGGCCGGTGTTCCTTTTCCTTATGTTTCATGATGAATGACAGGTCAGCATCCCGTAATTGCTCCTTCTTGATCATTTCATCAGTCCATTCCTCATCAGGTAGCACATGCATAAGCCGAATATCGATGATGTTTTCCTTACCCTCCACACGCCCACAATGCTTGCATTCCACGGGACATGGCCTTCTTGATAATGCGTCGGCATTTCCATGTGCGGTTCCCTTCCGATGTTCAATTTGGAAATCGTAGCTTTGCAAACGTTCGATCCAACGTGCTACTTGTCCCTCTGGATTTTTGAATTGTAACAACCAGCGCAAAGCTCCATGATCCGTCCGTAGAAGAAATTTTTGGCCATAGAGGTACTTATGGAAGTGCTTAACACATTCCACTATAGCCAACAACTCTTTCCGTGTTACACAATAATTCCGTTCCGGTTTTGATAACATCTTGGAGTAATATGCAATAACTCGCTCCTCACCATTTGTTGCCTGTGATAATACTCCTCCTATACCATCATTACTTGCATCGGTGTCCAAAATGAATTTAACGTTGGGTATAGGGTATGCGAGGATTGGTGCTTCGCATAATCGTCGTCTTAGTTCCACAAATGCCTCTTCTTGATCATCCTTCCATTCGAATGCCTTGTTCTTCCTGGTTAACTCGTGTAAACTCTTTGCAATATTGGCGAATCCTGGCACGAATCGTCTATAATAGGTACACAATCCAAGGAAGCTCCGTAATTCATGTAAGTTTTTAGGTCGTGGCCATTCCTTCACTGCTGCGATCTTGTCTTCATCGGTATGGATTCCATTGGTTGTTACCTTATGACCCAAATATTTTACTTCCGTTCTAAATAGTTTGCATTTCTTTGGGCTTAGCTTCAATCCGGCGGCTTGTATCCGATCCAAAACCTCCGCCAAATTCCTTAAATGCTCGTCGAAATCCTTGCCCATAACGATGATGTCGTCCAAATATACGAGGCACGTCCTCCAATGTAATCCCTTTAGCACGCGCTCCATTAGCCGTTCAAAAGTCGCAGGGGCGTTACATAATCCGAATGGCATAACGTTAAATTGCCATAATCCGTTACCCACACTGAATGCCGTTTTCTCGCGATCTTTCTCCTGGACTTCCACTTGCCAATAGCCGCTTTGCAGATCTAATGTCGAAAATATTCGAGCACCCGATAATGTGTCTAACGTGTCATCGATCCTTGGCAATGGGTAACTATCCTTTTTCGTCACAGCATTTAATTTTCGATAATCCACGCAGAATCTCATGCTACCAACCTTTTTCTCGACTAACACCACTGGTGAACTCCATGGACTGCTTGATGTTTCGATTACCCCTGCTGCTTGCATATCTTTTACCATTCGATCCACTTCTCCTTGCTTTGCCAATGGTAATCTCCTGGGTGGTTGTCGAATCGGCGTTTCTGCTCCTGTATCTATTCGATGTTTTACCATTGTGGTTCTCCCATTATTGTCCGATGTACTGCAGAATATTGGCATGTACCGCTCGAGCAATTGTTTTGCCAAACTTTTCTGTTCCATGGTAAGATCTTCGGTCCATTTCTCCATAAGTTGATCTATAATCTCTTTCTGCACTTGCGAGTTAGCCGTCTTAATCGGATTTTTCTGCTCGCACTTCACTATCGCAGATATTTCTTCACATTTTCCGATTATTGTCCCTTTCTTGATGGTTTTCGTCTTATCCGAGAGATTTAGAGTCCTAATTGGTACTCTATTATCGCTGTCTGGTTTCACTAAAACTTTCCCGATCATAATTTCTCTGGCTCCGCTCTCTGCTTCATTGGCTTCCACAACCCACAACCTGGGTGACCCAGAACCTCCTTCCAATCTTGCCCATACTATTGTTTCCGAGTTCGGTGGCAGCTTCTCCCGATGATCAATTATATAATTTGCCTGGTCGTTTCTCCTATAACGGCGCTAACGTGAAGTGGCAACTCGATATTATCGTAGGTTAATACACCCCGTCCAACATCCACCACGAAGCCATTCGTTCTCATGAAGTCCATTCCCAAGATGACTTCGTCTACAATATCTGCAACCAGCACCTCGTGTTGAAAGTGATTTCGTCCAATCCTTATTTTTACGACCTTTTTCCCTTTTATTGCTGAATTTTCTCCAGTCGCCGTTCGTAATTTAATGCCATTAGCTGGTTCCATAATTCCATCAATAATATCCTCACGAACAATCGTATGTGTTGCTCCCGTATCCAGCGTGATCATGCATTTCTTCCCATCAATATCGGCTTCAATTGTTAAGCTGTCACCGTTCCTTGCTATTATAGAAACATGGATGGAGGTTGTGGGGCAATCGATTGTGGGAGTCAGCTTTTGCTCCTTCAAGCTGTCTCTTTTTAACGACTCCAATGTCGTCCGACCCTCCTTTCTGGCCTCTCTCTGCTGTTCGTTTTGTCTACGCTTCATTGGAGATGGCGATCTTGCTCGTTTCTTCTTAATCTCCCAACAGTCTCGTGAGATGTGACCCATTCTATTACATACCCAGCATTTAATCCTGCTACTTCCATATCTGAACCTTGGTGTATCCCGTTTGGTGTCCATTCTGGAATCAATCTCCACTCGGCGAATTTCCATTGCTGGTTTGACGATGGCCTGAACAGTTTCATTTGTTAGCGCACAAGCGATGGTTTCCGTAAAAGTTGCCTTAGGTGACAACATCACTGCTCTGCGTGTCTCAGGATCTCGAATACCGTCAATGAATGCATCTATTTTAATTTGCTCCATGTAATCGGCCGACATATTTGAATGGGCTAAATGCGCGAGCCGCTCAATTGCCAATGAAAATTCCTGTAGCGATTCTCCTGCTCTTTGGTATCGACCCTTCAATTCCATGCGATAGATTTCTCGTTTGTGGTCACTTCCGTATTTTCGATCTAACGCCTTCATAATTCCCATGTAAACGTTCCGTTCCTGCTCGGGAATGATTTGTAGTGTTTCCGCCGCTTCGCCTTTAAGAGCCACAATTAACGCTGCAACACATTGTTCTTCAGTCCACTGATTTTGCTTAATGGCCGTTTCGAATTGGAACTTAAAAATACTGAAGGATGTTGTTCCATCAAATGTTGGTGGTTTTATCTTAACTGCATTAACCGTCTGAATCACTTGCTGTGTCGTTCCATTCGCCTTGACATCTTGGAGCTCCTTCTCGAGACGTTTAACTTCCGTTTGAAAATCTTGTTTAACCGATTCAAATTTTTGTTGAACCGTCCCTTTAACATTTTGAATTTCTGCGTGTATTTCTTGTACTTCTGTTTGCACTTTTTCCACTTTACCGTGTAGTGTAGAAGATAACTCCAGAAACCTCTCGTCCATTTTCTTTTGGCCATCTTCTATTTGGTTTTTAATGTCCGCCCCTTGTTGCTCCATCTGCTTTTTCATTTCCTGGTTCGATTGTTTAATGTCCGCCCCTTGTTGCTCGACTTGTAACATCTGCTGTTTAATTCCACCCAACTGTTGACCCATCATTTGATTCATAGCTGCCATTAACTGCGATAAATCAAAACTTCCAGATGGGTTTTGTGCTGCTCCGACCATCGTTTGTTCTTCCTTTTCTTTCTTGTCCACACTGATCTCATCCGTGTTGTCCTCCTCGAAATCATACACATCTGGATTTAAACCGTCCTTCTCCATGGCCTCACGTAGTCGCTCCACCAAACTAGCTTTTGTGCCTTCACTAGCCAAACCTCGCTGCTTCAGTTGCTCCTTTAATTGCGCAAGCTTTAATTCGTAGAGAATCATTTCTCTTATTATTCACAATCCCACCGCTGTCACCAATTGTTACGATTTTGCCTTGTCAATCAAGGTTCGAATCACTGGATTGTGAATAAATACACTGCTTCAATTCCAACTCACACAATTTTATTTACACAACACAATTTATTATACAACACAATTTTCACAATTAATTATTATAATTATAACACACTTTTTAATTATCACTTTAATAATCGCTTTAATAATCACTTTAATAATCACTTTAATAATCTTTCTATTTAACCTTCACTGTATCACGTTTAAAATAATACTCAGCATTCCACGTCAACGCGCGCCTTTATATACCAAAATATTTGTTTCTAGAATAATCCTAAATGCGCAGCAAATATGTTAGTATAGAAATACGCCTAAATGTTAAGTATAAATTATACACGTAATTGAACAATTAATGAAATTAACTTATTCTATTCTAATCTAGGTGTCACCGTAACAATATTAAGAACAGTAACCTGGAATATAGATAAAATGAATTAGGAAAAATATTTACAAAGCATTTTTCTCAAAAATATCATTTCCTGGCCTACTCAGAACTCAGCCTAGTGAGAAATCATGTTTGATCTAAAATTCTATTTTTTAAAATATTTTTTCTCCGATCGTAGGAAAAAATATATCATTCCGTTGTTTTTTCGAAACGAAAAGCTCATGATTCCAGTGGCACTATTCTGGTTTTCCCTGGGAATAGGGAATTGGGAAAAATATTTTCATAGCATTTTGTTCTAAATTATATTTTTCCCGCCTACTGGTGAAATTAGTTCGGTGTAAATATTTTTGAAACAAAGATATATTGGGAATTATTTTTCCCTATAAAAATTTTGTGGAACAAATGTTTCCCAATCAACTTTGTTTCGAAAATATTTACACCAAACTAATTCTAACAGTAGGCCAGTAAAATATAATTTAGAACAAAATGCTATGAAAATATTTTTCCCAATTCCCTATTCCCAGGGAAAACCAGAATAGTGCCACAGTATGTTGTATTAATAGTACGAGAATATTATTTCTGGCCTAGGCCGGGAATATATTCCCGTATGGATTTGTGATTGTTTAGAAGAAATAAAAGTACACTTATAAGCTTTATATCCGTCGGATTTGCGTTTCAAGAAGACACGTAATTTTTGGTATTTTGCAATATCCACATTATTTTTAACCGCTAGCATCGGCCTGATCATTGAGTAGTTTGACCATAATGTGGATGATTTCAATTTTGTAGATAAATCAGCGAAATACGCCAGAATGACGTTTTCTGAAAATGATTTGATGTGTTTAGATTGACGATAATCCATAAAGCGTTTATAAGCATTTTCGTATTTTTCCTTTGATTTTTGCGGGAGTAAATCACATGTAGCTGAATTAGCTGCTTCCACTATATCCGGCGAGGCACAAGATAAGGATAATTCGCTTTGACTGTCTATATCCCTTAAATTTCGTTCACACGTTTTTTATAAATCAAATAGGTACACAAACTTGACAACTTTTGAAAAAAAAAATGTATTTATGTCTTATGATGTCGTGGCTAGCTTAGCAATAATTTTATGTTATTTTTCTTTTTTTTTACTTTGTTTTGATTTCTTAATATGATAATTAATGAATAATACTAAAAATTATTTTGGGTTTATAATATTGTTTTGGTAAATCTCTATGTAGTTTGAAGAGTAAACCTCTGTGCCACACCTTATCAAAGGCCTGTGCCACATCTGAGAAGATACTAGTGCAAACCTTTCTCCTCTCTAATGTATTCTCAATGACATCTGTAAGCCTATGAACCTACTCAATAGTTGAGTGTTTCTCTCTGAAACCAAATTGATATTCTGGGATAAGGTTTCTTTGTTCTATAGATTTTCTCAATCTTTTGCGCAATAGCCTCTCAAACATTTTCGCTAGTGTTGGTAGAATTGAAAATGGCTGGTAAGATTTTCTATCATTCAGTAGCTTGCCCGGTTTTGGAATCATTAGTACTTCTTCTACTTTCCACTGCATTGGCACATGTTTTTTCCTGAGGATCGCATTGCTTATTTGTAGTAATGTACGGGTGCCTTTTCAGGCAGCTCCTTTATTATTTGCCCTGTTATAAGATCGTAACCAGGAGCTTTCTTTGCTTTTATGTTCTTAATTTCAGCTTTTAGTTCTTTAAATGTTACACGCCTGATATCTTCGAAATTAGATATTCTGGGCGTATCATCAGTGTTTTCGTAACATGGTCTGCCGACCTAGAGGTTGAAATGTTTCTTCAAGATGTTCAGCAAACAGGTCTGTTTTATCTTTCGCCCTTCTAGCCCATTTCCTATCGTTTGTTTTGATTGGAGGGATCTGCGTTTTTGGTCGTTTTAACCCTTCTGTTGCTTTGCAGAGGTAATATTCGGTATCTTTAGTTGGAGCTACAGAGCAAAAGTATTTTCTTCTATTTCATTTTCACTTTTGATTGGCACTTGAAGTTCTATTTTTTCCTCTACTAACTGCTTGAATAATTCCCAATTTGTTTTGTTGTTTGTGAGCTGTGGTGAATTTGTTTTTTCTATTACATTTTTACTAACCGGCCTAATAACAGGAGAATGATCAGATATTAGACTTTCATCATTTGCTAATAAGGTGTAGTGTTCCGATATGCCTTTAGTGATGTAGAAATCTATAAGGTCTGGGATTTTGTTAGGATCAATTGGCCAGTACGTTGGCTTCCCTCCTGAGTAAAATTCCCAGTTTGAGTATTACAACAAAGTAGATTATCTTAACATAAAACATGTGAACTTATTGGAACTTTAAACTGAAATCAATAATACCTTCAGTATCAGAAAAGCTCCAGGCTATGACTTAATTACTGGGCAAATTGTGGAGGCCATTCCCGAGAAAGGTTTCCGTAAATTTGTTTAAATAATTAATGTAGCCTTCAGATTCAGTTATGTTTCACGACAACGGAAGGTGACTAAAGTAATTATGATTCCTAAACCATATAATCCAGCAAACAAAAAAACATCATATAGACCGATATCACTACTTTCGGTCATATCAAAAATATTTGAAAAACTGTTGCTCAAGAGACTCCATCCTATAATTAGAAGAATGATGTTTATTCCACTACACCAATTTGGGTTTAGAGAAAATCACTCTACAGTAGAAGAACTTCTGTCAGCTTCAGGACCCAGTCCTTTCAAATAATTTTCAGTACAAGCTTCTTTATGTTCTTTAATTAATCGGTTAACTTTTTCACTTACCCGATTAAATTCTGTTTTGTCAATAATGTTTATGGTTCTTTGCTATATGCGTATTTTCCTACGCCTTTCTTTTATCAGTTCTCGAATCGCCAGGGGATAGTTGATCTCTTGTACGACTTTTCACCTAATACGGGTGGACCTCTTTAGCTGCTTCACGCATGGAGTCAATAAAATATTTAGTTTGTAATTCAAGGTCTTGTTTAGTTTTAAGGTTAACTTTTAATTCAATTAGATTGTCCAGTTTCTCTCTAAATAATTCCCAATCAGTAAATTTATTAGTAAGGTAAAGTTTGGTTTTCTTTTTTATGACTATTGTACTCAGAATTATTAAGACCGGTGTGTGATCGGAAGTACGGTCGTCAATGCCTTCGACTTCAATGTAATTTGAGGCTATTCCTTTCGAGATATAAAAGTCAATCAAATCAGGAACTCTGTTGATGTCTGAATTCAAAACAAACATTTAACGACCTGAAATATATCAATTAACATTTATTTTGACATGACGTTGTAAAAAAGAATTCATCTTGTGTAATATTAAGTTTCTAACGGTTTCAGGCGTTAACAAAATAAACACTTTTCAAATTTCCCATTGAAATGGATAGCGTTGCCGATAAATAGGTAGAGCAAACTATTGTTATGTCGATTGCTTAGGGTTTAGAGTTATATAAATTAATTGAATGTAAAAAAAAACCGAGCTAAATATAAGTTTAAACATAGAAAATTGGCTGCTCCAGATACATCTATCGGGCACTAATAGCTGCGTTTTTCTGAAAAATAATCGGGTTGAGTTAACGATAGCTTTTTCAAATTTGTCCAATTTAATATTAAAAATTAAAAAAAAATTTTAAATTAAATAATTTATATTTAATAGTAATCTAAGTATAACAAAAAAAATCCATCATAAAAGTAGTATAGTTTTCTTGTAATATCGATGTTGTTTATAGTTCTGAACTGCTCCGTTATTTGCTGCGTTTTTTGAAATATGGTGTTGAAATACAGGGAAATTAAGAAAAAAATAGAACAACAACTTTAACCAAGTTACATTTAATTTTTTAGACAAATTAATTTTTTTTATGTACATCAATTTTAAAAAACATTTTATCGGGTCTCATACGAAACGACACATTTCACAACAGGATGTGCTAAAACAGGATGTCACAAAACAGGATATCACAAAACAGTACATGGTACGCTACAGTACATGGTACGAAACAGGACCGATTAAAACAGTACATCACAAAACAGTACATGGTACAGTAGAGTACATGGTACGGAACAGGACCGATTAAAACAATACATCACAAAACAGTACATGGTACGGAACAGGACCGATTAAAACAGTACATCACAAAACAGTACATGGTACACTAAAGTACATGGTACGGAAGAGTACATCGCAAAACAGTACATATTAAAATAGAACACCACCAGTTAATAGTCAATTTTACGGTTTTAATAACTAGTTGTGTGGGTACGGAAAAGTACCATGTCAAAAATTTATTTTTGTATGTTTTTTGAACCAGCATACACATTTGTGCATTCCGTTCAAACTTATTTTCGCCCGAAAAAACACTATAACTATACACACAATTGTGTTGGTTGTACTTCAAATCAAGCGAAATTTTTTATCAAAAACGCCATTACATTGTATGGTTTTTTACTCACACATTTGTGTGGTTTGGACTTAAATTCAGCCATTTTTTTGGTTAAAAAAGGGATATATTTATTTATATATTTATTTAAATTTTTGATCTATTTTGCAACGATCTAATACTTGATCGATTTAAATAAAAATAATGTTATATTATATTGTTAGGTGAAGGGATATCTTATTATAACTTAAAGCAATTATAATTCTATATAGTATACTGTCTAATTACTCTAGGTGAAGGCAAATATCCACTTGATAATATCCTAATTACTAAACGTATTCAATAAAAAATATTTAACAAATCAAGCTGAAAAAATCCTCCAGCTTAAGGTTCAGTAAAATGTACTTTAGTGTACCATGTACTGTTTTGTGATGTACTGTTTTTATCGGTCCTGTTTCGTACCATGTACTTTAATGTAAAATGTACTGTTTTGTGATGTACTGTTTTTATCGGTCCTGTTCCGTACCATGTACTGTTTTGTGATGTCCTGTTTTATTACATCCTGTTTTGAAATGTGCCATAGTGAACGGCTTCGCATTTTATCGTAAATTTTTTTTTGATGGACTAGTACAAAGTAAAATGTAAATTTTGGTAGAAACGTCAATTGGTGTGGTGGTCGTTCATTAATAAGTATGTGATTATTATTGTGCCGGAAATATACACATACAATTTCGTATAGTGGAGTGCACAATTCATCTCGTTTTGACGTTACATTTCTAAACTTCCAAATCCTATTTAATATCTCCAATACATACATAAAATATATCAATTTTGTTTTTTCACATTGATTGAATTTCACATTGATTTGGAAAAGTAAATAGAATTCAACATAATATTAAAATAAATAAATTAATTTGGCCAGCAAATATTAAGAATTCCGTTTCTTTTATTAAATATACAATTCAGACATTTCATTTTCATTGTTTAACCTATATTACGTATTTTTTTATTATGGCGATTTGATTTTGTCTTACGCGTTCTCTTTATCACACAGTAAATTTTTCATAAATTAACATAACTAACATAATATTTGGTGTTACATGAGCCAAATATGGCACCAGACCTTTATTAAAACCTGACATTCTTTCATGCCTCCAAGTTTGTTTTATACAATCCCAAGTTCCTTTGTATGAATGATGCTGATCCCGCAGATTGAACCTCATCACTTGGCATGGATATGTACATACAGTTGCTATTAATTTTGAGATTGCAGCAAAAGTTAAATGTTGTGCTCTGAAATATTAGATACTGTTACGGTGACACCTAGAATAGAATAGAATAAGTTAATTTCATTAATTGTTCAATTACATTTATAATTTATAAACAACATTTAGGCGTCATTTCTATACTAACATATTTGCTGCGCATTTAGGATTATTCTAGAAACAAATATTTTGGTATATAAAGGCGCGCGTTGACGTGGAATGCTGAGTATTATTTTAAACGTGATACAGTGAAGGTTAAATAGAAAGATTATTAAAGTGATTATTAAAGCGATTATTAAAGTGATAATTAAAAAGTGTTATAATTATAATAATTAATTGTGAATTTTGTGTTGTATAATAAATTGTGTTGTGTAAATAAATTGTGTGAGTTCAAATTTGAATCAGTGTATTAATTCACAATCCAGTGATTCGAACCTTGAGTGACAAGGCAAAATCGTAACAATTGGTGACAGCGGTGGGATTGTGAATAATAAGAAAAATGATTCTCTACGAATTAAAGCTTGCGCAATTAAAGGAGCAACTGAAACAACGAGGTTTGGCCAGTGAAGGCACAAAAGCTAGTTTGGTGGAGCGACTATGTCAGGCCATGGAGAAGGACGGTTTAAATCCAGATGAGTATGATTTCGAGGAGGAAAAACCGGATGAGATCAGTGTTGACCAGAAAGAAAAGGACGTGCAAACGGTGGTCGGAGCAGCACAAAACCCATCTGGAAGTTTCGATTTATCGCAGCTGATGGCTGCTATGAATCAAATGATGGGACAACAGTTGGAGCTACAAGGGGCGGACATTAAACATCAAATGAAATTGTCGAACCAAGAAATGAAACAGAAGATGGTACAAATGGAGCAACAAGGAGCGGACATTAAAAACCAAATAGAAGTTGGCCAAAAGAAAATAGACAAGAGGTTTCTGGAGTTATCATCTACACTACACGGTAAAGTGGAAAAACTGCAAATAGAAGTACACGCAGAAATTCAAAATGTTAAAGAAGAGTTTCAACGTCTCGAGAAGGAGTTCCAAGATGTCAAGGCGAATGGAACGACACATCAAGTGATCCAGACGGTTAACGCAGTTAAGATAAAACCACCAACATTTGATGACACAACATCCTTCAGTATTTTTAAGTTCCAGTTCGAAACGGCGATTAAGCAAAATCAGTGGACTGAAGAACAATGTGTTGCAGCGTTAATTGTGGCTCTTAAAGGCGAAGCGGCAGAAGCACTACAAATCATTCCCGAGCAGGAACGGAACGTTTACATGGGAATTATGAAGGCGTTGGATCGAAAATACGGAAGTGACCACAAACGAGAAATCTATCGCATGGAATTGAAGGGTCGATACCAAAGAGCAGGAGAATCGCTACAGGAATTTTCATCGGCAATTGAGCGGCTCGCGCATTTAGTACATTCAAATATGTCGGCCGATTACATGGAGCGAATTAAAATGGATGCATTCATTGACGGTATTCGAGATCCTGAGACGCGCAGAGCGGTGATGTTGTCACCTAAGGCAACTTTCACGGAAACCATCGCTTGTGCGTTAACAAACGAAACTGTTCAGGCCATCATCAAACCAGCAATGAAAATTCGTCGAGTGGAGATTGATTCCAGGATAGACACCGAGCGGATTACGCCAAGGTTCAGAGATGGAAGTGGCAGGATTAAATGCTGGGTATGTGATAGAATGGGTCACATTTCACGGGACTGTTGGGAGATTAAGAAGAAACGAGGAAGGTCGCCATCTCCAATGAAGCGTAGACCAAACGAACAGCAGAGAGAGGCCAGAAAGGAGGGTCGGACGACATTGAAGTCGTTAAAAAGAGACAGCTTGAAGGAGCAAAAGCTGACTCCCACAACCGATTGCCCCATAACCTCCATCCATGTTTCGAGAATAGCAAGGAGCGGTGATAGCTTAACAATTGAAGCCGATATTGATGAGAAGAAATGCATGATCACGCTGGATACGGGAGCAACTCATACGATTGTTCGTGAGGATATTATCTATGGAGTTATGGAACCAGCTAATGGAATGAAGTTACGAACGGCGACTGGAGAAAATTCAGCAATAAAAGGGAAAAAGGTCGTAAAAATAAGGATTGGGCGAAATTACTTTCAACACGAGGTGCTGGTTGCAGATATTGTAGACGAAGTCATCTTGGGGATGGACTTCATGAGAACGAATGGCTTCGTGGTGGATGTTGGACGGGGTGTATTAACCTACGATAATATCGAGTTGCCACTTCACGTTAGCGCCGCTATAGGAGAAACGAGCAGGCAAATTATAATGGATCATCGGGAGAAGTTGCCACCGAACTCGGAAACAGTAGTATGGGCAAGATTGGATGGAGATTCTGGGTCACCCAGGTTGTGGGTTGTTGAAGCCAATGAAGCGGAGAGCGGAGCCAGAGAAATTATGATCGGGAAAGTCCTAGTGAAACCAGACAGCGATAATAGAGTACCAATTAGGACTCTAAATCTCTCGGATAAGACGAAAACCATCAAGAAAGGGACAATAATCGGAAAATGTGAAGAAATATCTGCGATAGTGAAGTGCGAGCAGAAAAATCCGATTAATACGAGTAACTCGCAAGGGCAGAAAGAAGTTGTAGAACAATTCATGGAGAAATGGACCGAAGATCTTACCAACGAACAGAAAAATATGGCAAAACAATTGCTCGAGCGGTACATGCCAATATTCTGCAGTACACCGGACAATAATGGGAGAACTACAATGGTAAAACATCGAATAGATACAGGAGCAGAAATGCCGATTCACCAACCACCCAGGAGATTACCATTGGCAAAGCAAGGAGAAGTGGATCGAATGGTAAAAGATATGCAAGCAGCAGGGGTAATCGAAACAGCAAGCAGTCCATGGAGTTCACCAGTGGTGTTAGTCGAGAAAAAGGATGGTAGCATGAGATTCTGCGTGGATTACCGAAAATTAAATGCTGTGACGAAAAAGGATAGTTACCCATTGCCAAGGATCGATGACACGTTAGACACATTATCGGGTGCTCGAATATTTTCAACATTAGATCTGCAAAGCGGCTATTGGCAAGTGGAAGTCCAGGAAGAAGATCGCGAGAAAACGGCATTCAGTGTGGGTAACGGATTATGGCAATTTAACGTTATGCCATTCGGATTATGTAATGCCCCAGCGACTTTTGAACGGCTAATGGAGCGCGTGCTAAAGGGATTACATTGGAGGACGTGCCTCGTATATTTGGACGACATCATCGTTATGGGCAAGGATTTCGACGAGCATTTAAGGAATTTGGCGGAGGTTTTGGATCGGATACAAGCGGCCGGATTGAAGCTAAGCCCAAAGAAATGCAAACTATTTAGAACGGAAGTAAAATATTTGGGTCATAAGGTAACAACCAATGGAATCCATACCGATGAAGACAAGATCGCAGCGGTGAAGGAATGGCCACGACCTAAAAACTTACATGAATTACGGAGCTTCCTTGGATTGTGCACCTATTATAGACGATTCGTGCCAGGATTCGCCAATATTGCAAAGAGTTTACACGAGTTAACCAGGAAGAACAAGGCATTCGAATGGAAGGATGAACAGGAAGAAGCATTTGTGGAACTAAGACGTCGATTATGCGAAGCACCAATCCTCGCATACCCTATACCCAACATAAAATTCATTTTGGACACCGATGCAAGTAATGACGGTATAGGAGGAGTATTATCACAGGCAACAAATGGTGAGGAGCGAGTTATTGCATATTACTCCAAGATGTTATCAAAACCGGAACGGAATTATTGTGTTACACGGAAAGAGTTGTTGGCTATAGTGGAATGTGTTAAGCACTTCCATAAGTACCTCTATGGCCAAAAATTTCTACTACGGACGGATCATGGAGCTTTGCGCTGGTTGTTACAATTCAAAAATCCAGAGGGACAAGTAGCGCTTTGGATCGAACGTTTGCAAAGCTACGATTTCCAAATTGAACATCGGAAGGGAAGTGCACATAAAAATGCCGACGCGTTATTAAGAAGACCATGTCCCGCGGAATGCAAGAATTGTGGGCATGTGGAGGTCAAGGAAAACATCGTCGATATTCGGCTCATGCAAGCGCTACCTGACGAGCAATGGACTGATGAAATGATCAGGGGCCCTATTCCTGAATACGATACGAAAATGTATTCGATACGAAAATTCAATACGATACGAAAATACTTTGGTATTCCTGAATACGAACGTACGTAATTGTTTGGTGTGTGTCCTAGCTATAAGGGAAATTTATTTTAAATGGATTTACCTGCAATAAAATTGTACAACTTGGACACTATTTTGTGTTTTGACGTTTTGGTTACTTGAAATGGATACAATAATATTATTGTTGCATCCATAAAATAGAAGATTTTGTATTTTTGTGTGGCCGACAAAATTGTTAGGATCGATAATAAAATTCAATCACCGAATAATTTCTTATGGTGTGATAGTGCCCCATTAATTAAATTAAATTAAATTTAAATTAATTAAATTAATTTAGTTAAATTAATTAAATTAATTAAATTAATTTAGTTAAATTAATTTAATTATTTCAATTAAATTAATTTAATTAATTTAACTAAATTAATTTAATTAATTTAATTAATTTAATTAATTTAATTAATTTAATTAATTTAATTAATTTAATTAATTTAATTAATTTAATTAATTTAATTAATTTAATTAATTTAATTAATTTAATTAATTTAATTAATTTAATTAAGTCGAATCCCTGAATCGACCCCAATGTCTTTTATATTTTCGATTTTTCTATGGAGTCGTTAACTAAATATTCATCGTACAAAAATTCGTTCATGAACGTACAAAAACTGTTCGAATTCGTATTGCGGAATAGGGGAAATTTTTGAACGTATCGTACATTTTCGTATACGTATTAGAATTATACGTATTCGTATTCAGGAATACCGATTATACGAATTCGTACATTTTCGATTCGTATTCGTATTCAGGAATAGGGGGGCAGGAAGGAGCAATTACGGGATGCTGATCTGTCATTCATCATGGAATGTAAGGAAAAAGAACACCGGCCCACATGGAGTGAGATAGCTGACAAAACTCCCATTGTAAAAGCATATTGGGCTCAATGGGATAGCCTCCACATAGAAAATGGATGTTTAAAACGAAAGTGGGAAAGCACGGATGGTAAAGTAAAACAATTGTTGGTAGTGGTGCCAAAAGATCGGATAGTGGAAATCCTCAAGGAGTATCATGGAGGAGCAAGTGGAGGTCACCTAGGGATTAATAAAACATTAGCCAAAATTCGACAACGTTTCTACTGGTCCGGATGTAGACAGTCAGTAGTAGAATGGTGTCGAAGATGTGACCAATGTGCGGCAGTGAAGGGACCAGCACGAAAAAGCCGTGGAACCATGAAACAATATAATGTCGGGGCACCATTTGAGAGAATTGCAATGGACGTGGCGGGGCCATTTCCGACCACTGAGAGCAGAAATAAATATGTGCTAGTAATAATGGATTATTTTAGCAAATGGCCGGAGGTGTACCCCATACCCAATCAGGGGACAACAACAATAGCTGATGCCGTGGTTAACAATTGGATTAGCAGATTTGGTGTACCGATGGAAATTCACACGGATCAAGGAAGGAATTTCGAATCGGTGGTATTTCAGGAGATATGTCAGATGCTTGGAATCAATAAAACGAGAACGACGCCTTTACACCCACAGTCAGACGGTATGGTGGAAAGATTCAATGGCACATTGGAGGAATATCTAGCAAAGGTTGTGGAAAGGAACCAACGTAACTGGGATCGACATATACCAATGTTCCTGATGGCCTACCGATCAGCGGTACATGACACAACAGGAGTGACACCAGCTAAAACCATATTTGGGAACAATCTGCGATTACCGGGAGATTTAAAATTTGGGGCTGTTCCATCAACAGCTCTATGCGGACAGGATTATGTCGATCGAATGAAAGAGGAACTCAATGAAATACATCAATTTGTACGGGAGAAAATTCGGATAACAAGTGATCGAATGAAAGCTCGATATGACATACGAGCAAACAATCAAGGCTTCGAGGAAGGGCAATTGGTATGGCTTCACAACCCGCAACGGCAGAAGGGATTATCACCGAAGTTGCAACCAACATAGGAAGGCCCTTACACTGTCATTAAAAGTTTGAACGACGTGGTTTATCGCATACAGAAAGGACGGAAAGGTAAACCAAAGGTGGTGCATTTGGAGCGTTTGGCACTCTACAGAGGAGGTGATCTGGATCCTGTTCGGGACGAACAGGCTTAGGTGGGGGTAGTGTTACGGTGACACCTAGAATAGAATAGAATAAGTTAATTTCATTAATTGTTCAATTACATTTATAATTTATAAACAACATTTAGGCGTCATTTCTATACTAACATATTTGCTGCGCATTTAGGATTATTCTAGAAACAAATATTTTGGTATATAAAGGCGCGCGTTGACGTGGAATGCTGAGTATTATTTTAAACGTGATACAGTGAAGGTTAAATAGAAAGATTATTAAAGTGATTATTAAAGCGATTATTAAAGTGATAATTAAAAAGTGTTATAATTATAATAATTAATTGTGAATTTTGTGTTGTATAATAAATTGTGTTGTGTAAATAAATTGTGTGAGTTCAAATTTGAATCAGTGTATTTATTCACAATCCAGTGATTCGAACCTTGAGTGACAAGGCAAAATCGTAACAATACATTAAATTTATTGTAATGTGTGAACTACCCAGTATGCAATTTTTCCACTGTGTGGAAAAAACTGCTCAAATGTCGTACTAAATTCCGTACTATAAAATATCAAAGACAAAAAAATATTGATTTTCGGCAAAAAAAAATTTCTTTCTCTTTCTGTTTCGCGGTAATATTATTTTCGTTTTATAAGTTTCGATTGTATCTTTTATTTTTAGTTTCTTCTGACAAGTCGACGTGCACGGTTGCACTACATAATTAATTTTTTTTTCTTTAAAGTGTTGTGTTTCATTATAATGTTTTCTATTTGTTAAAGTAAATAGTTTTAAATTTAAGTATAAAATAATAATTATTAAGTTATTTAGTGATCGCGATGTACAAATTTGGACTAAAAAGGTAATAGAAATCTGTCTCACAATGGCGTCGTCGCGAAATACATTTACGTTGTAAATTTTCAAAGCATTTTTTTCTTTTCAAGATCGGTTGTGCTTGGGATGTTCAATTGGATGCGCGTATGGTGAACAAAGAAGACGTATGGTGAACGTGCTTAAAATTTAATTTATAAAATTTGTGTTATAAAATTTAATTGTGTATTTTTGTGCTAATAAAAAATTAATATTTATTTTATTATAAATGGAAAATTTTGTTTTATTTCAAAGAAGAATTATTATTTATTCCAATAGGAAAATATATACAAACACGTGCTTTTTGTTTCTGTGGTTTTTTCTCTCTTTTTAGTTGGGATTCACACCGACACCGGAATTTTTGTGACACTTTTCTTTGGCGGGGAGTACGAATTTCCGCGTGATACACATGGTTCTTTCCATAGAAGCAGTGTGGTTTTAGAACGCGAATGTAAATGGAATTCCGTCGGCATTGCATATTGGGTAACTTTAGATTCAGCACATATCTACAATTCGATACATTTTCACGAAAGCATCCAACAGGGTTGGGAGCTGGAATGTTCTAACATCACCATGTTTCAATAATTTATCGAAGTTTATTTTTCGTTTCTGTAGAATAAAATTTGTCTCTGTTTCAATTTTTATATCGTTTATCAGCCTGCTAGATTGCAACACTGTGATGTTTCTACTGCGTTTCTATCACGAAATAATTTATTTTCGATTCTTGAACGAAAACATCGAGCAATAAATATATAAGAGAAATCAAGTAGTGCAAATTTTATGGGCAGGTTTTTCCGAGGTTAATCTTATTTTATAGTTTTAATATATTTATATACACAAATTTAATTTTTTTCTATATTTAATCCATATATACGTATCTTATAAACATATCGGCATAGTTATTTTATAGTTTATTGTTCTTGTTAGGCCTATACAGATTGCCAAAAGTAAAATAGGTTAACCTCGGAATCTCTACATGGTTCCTCTTATATATATTTTGCTTTATGACGAAAATAAGTGAAATATGTAGATATTTGCTTTCCAATCGCACACCGCAAGTACTTGTAAGTACTAATGGTTTTTGTCTCCGATAAATTAACTACTCGCAGCTGTTCTACCTATTTTTGATGAGTGGCTACATCGAGCAATAAATATATATGTAAGAGAAATCAAGTAGTGCAAATTTTATAAGCAGGTTTTTCCGAGGTTAATCTTATTTTATAGTTTAAATATATTTATACATATAAACAAATTTAATTTTTTTCTATATTTAATCCATATATACGAATCTTACAAACATATCGGCATAGTTATTTTATAGTTCATTGTTCTTGTTAGGCTTATACAGATTGCCAAAAGTAAAATAGATTAACCTCGGAGTCTCTACATGAGTCCTCTTATATATATTTTGCTTTATGGTAGCTACAAGCAGTTACGATAAATTTGTCCGCTAGGTGATTGTGTGTAGTATTTTTCTGTCAAAAATATAATTGAATGTCGTATGTGAAGCGCTAATAAAATTTCGGTATTTATCACAAATAAACTATACATTTGTAGGTTATGTTTCGCTTTTGTCATTTTTTGTGCTTCCCAATCGACACTTTAGCCAATACACATTTTTCGCACTTACACTTTTCGTACTTGCGGTGGTCGATTGGAAAGCAACTGTTCAAATAAATTCTGGTAGGTTGTGTTAGCAATAGAGAAGAAGAATAGACGAAACAGATGTCAAATTAATTCTAGCAGAAAGAGACGTAAACTTCGATAAAATATCGAAACATGGTGATCAGTCAGAGTTGTTGTAGCTATAATGTAAATGGAATAATTTATCTTTCTAATTTATGCATTAACATGTTTATAAATACATACAGAGCAAAATATCCGGCCCGGCATATCCGCATATACAACACAACTGTCTTTTTTTATCAATTTCCTGTTGTAAATGAAGTAATAAACAACCCAAAAATTATGTACTATTAAAATTTCCATGTTTCGTCAGTTCAGGAATTATTAAGTTTTTTGATGAACTATGTTGTACTATAACAGAAAATCAGGAGTTGATCAAAGTTGTTGAAAACAAGCATATATTATACAAACTTTATTCAACAATATAATGCATTGTATGGACTTAGTGTAAGTTCTTTAGGATTCGATACACTGATTACGAAGCACAAATATTTTAATCTTTATATATATAATTCTTCTGTACGTGTGTATGTGACTGAACTCCTCCTAAACGGCTGGACCCATTTTAATGAAATTTTATGTCTGTGTTTGAGTGGATTCCTGGATGGTTCATATTCACAATTGGACTCGGTAGGTGGCACTGCGATCGCGTTCTACGTTTTTTTTTGATTTTTTGACAAAATTTTATTGTTTTAGTTTTTTAAGTTTTTTCTCATAATAAAACATATAAGCCCAAAATTTCACCACCCCCCCCCCCCCCCCCCCACTACTCCAAAATTGTCTGTACGTGTGTTTGTGACTGAGCTCCTCCCAAACGGCTGGACTGATTTTACTAAAATTGTGGGTGTGTGTTTGAGTGGGTCTCTAGATGGTTTAGATTTATAATTGAACCCAGTAGGTGGCACTGCAATCGGGTTCTAGGAAATTTTTTTTATTGTTTTCCGATTTTTTTTTCATTTTTTTAAGATTTTTCACATATTAGAACATATAACCCTAAAATTTCGCCATCCCCCCTCCCCTCACCGCCACCCAATATTTTATAAAATGAAAAAAACAGTGAATAATTGACTTTCTGACAATAATTCATAGTTATGTTTGTGTCCCATAGGCGGCGCTTATGTTGAATTTTGTGGTGTTTGACGTACGCATCAATAGATGCGGAAGGCACTTGCGTCGTAGCCTGGTGTTGTTTTTATAATTCAATTTCTGTTTGCGTGCTTCTGAATGTATTATTCATCGACAAAACATAATGAAATAACGTTTTAGATCATAAATGAAGTGTACTTAAACACTTACATTGAAAAGAATGTGTAAGGGTGCAATGTTGAAGTGAATACCGTATATGATCTTCTATGAATTTCATTTATATACATGTGCATTCAATGACAATCAATCTAACCTACTCTTCTGCATCGCACTTAGATGCATTTGGGATTAAGATCCCAATATCCATTTTTCGCCACAAATATATAACGGGGCACCAATAAAGTTTGAAGATATTTGCATTCTCATTTCGAATATGCCATACTCATTCATTTCAGTGTGCCATCGACTACCCTCCATCAACAGGCATGATTTACAGCGATGTTCAGCGTGAACAACAGTTTGATGCGGCCTTTTTTGTTGCAAATAATGAACAAGTGCTCACTGCTGAACAAAAGCCGTATTCTTTTTTTGGTCGCACTAGGTGACACTGACAAAACATTCCTCATCTCACTGATACTTGCGCGCATTCGATCACAAAATAATATTGCGTTGCCAATTGCTTCATCTGGCATTTGCTTGATGATGGAACGACCGCACATTCAGCACTCAAGTTGCCATTGATCGTTCACATAAATTCAGACGCAATGTGCAATATAAAGAAGCATTTCGGCATGGCTAAAGCTTTGCAAAAATGCAAAATTATTATCTGGGATGAATGCACCATGACTCACAAGCATTCACTTGAAGCTCTCGATAAACCGATGTTGCCGGTCATTCTACACGTTACACGTGTTGACGAAAATAAGGCATGTTTGAAACGATCATACCTATGGTAAAATTTAAATATATTACACCGTAATATAAATATGCATGTCCAACTGCAAAACGATCCATAGGCACTGTCGTTCTCCGAACAATTGCTCAACATTGGCAATGGAAAAATTCGATTTCATGAAAATACACAATACACCAAATTGCCAGACAATTTTTGCAACATGGTAGCCGAGAAAGATGATTTCATTGAAAGTATATTCCCAGATGCGCTACGTGACCGAGTTATTGCGGCCGCAAAAAGTATCAATTGAAACCGTTCATTGTTCGACTCGCATTAAGATAAAAACAAAACAAACATTATTTCTTTTAATTTTAAGATTCAACATTTATTTCAATATTTTACTTTTTTTACATTAATAAGAATATGACTATCATGGAAATGCTTTGAGTTTTTTGTTTGTTTGCTATTATTTAATCAAAATGAAATCGTCCAAATTTGTACATATGTGTACATATGGGTCAGTGGATCCACAGCATAGAAGCGTTTATTTCCATGAGTCGCCACATCTTCAGTCATTTGTAGATCTATTATGAGCTCACCGACCAACTGAGTTCCTCGCAGTCTTCTCCACACAGCTAATACATATGAAAAACACAACCTTCAGACATTCACACACATGCAACAACAGCAATATCTTTTGTACAATCACATTATTATACTTACCACCAATCTCACGAAAAGTACCCCTTCTTTCGCCAAATGTGCCAATGAAAAGCACCAAATATCGTCCGACAGCGACACGAGAATTGAACGGCACAGAATAATGAAGAATTACACTCATTTTTTATTTTACTTTGGGCAACAGCAATTCACACAATGACGAAACGAAAAAATTGAAATGTCTAACTCAATGTGAAATGTCACTTAGTATATATAGTTTATGGTAAATTCGATTATCGAAGAAACGTTTGCTGAACCCGCTTATAGCAGGCAAGCCAACGTTCGGGCAGGTCTGTCGGGTCCGCTAGTATTATATAAATTGTTTAAAAAATCAAAATATAAATTATCGTGGTTTAGAGTAGCATTTTCAAAAAAACGCAGCATGTATTAATTTAGTTGAACAAGCAATAATTTGTTAAATCAATAACTATAGCAAATATAATTTCGTAATTAAAAAAATGGCGCATTTCCAACAATAACAATGAAAAGATACAAATTGTCAAAGGACGTGTCCGTATATATTGTACAATGATATTTCCTTGTACCATACGCTTGATCCAGTTTTATCGAATTTGACACAAAAATTTATTCGAACCCTGCATAAGGATGGCCCTCGCTCGACGGAGCTCATAAAGCTAAATTCGACCCATTATCAAATGGGAGTTTGTAATAAATTAATACAAATGATTGACTCGACAAATTCACATCACCTTTGAATTCCAACCGTTTCATTATCCGAATTAGAATCCCAATGCAAAAGTTGGTCTTCCAAATATTTTGTATTTTAATTAGTCGCTTAATACATGAAGGTTCCACTTATTGGTACTGTATCGTTATATTAAATTAGAAAGTAAACCGCCATACGTGTCAACCTAATTTGTTCGGTGCAGGTTCGAAGCATTTATTTAACTAGACCTCGAATTTTTGACTTCCTCATTTACTTTAGTCATATTAACTTATCGGCGCTTATCAATATTAAATGCCTCGAAGAAGGACAAGTAATTGTGTCAGACCTTTAAACAATAATCGAACTTGTTTATATTATTTTAAAATTTGTTAATGTTCAATCACAGATAATTAGTATGAATCACCTGTGGCAAGTATCAAGTAAGCAAATCCATTATCCACTAAATATGACGAGAGTCCCGGTTATAGAGTTACAAATTGCTTGAAGTTTAATAACGATAACGATATAAGTAGGTACGAGTGCATATGTGATAATAATATCAATAAATAAATATGAATAAGTGACCAGAAAACGCTTCGTCAGGCAATACCGATGTGATGGAAACACGCATAGTATTTACGGAACCACCTGATAATATAAGAAATTGTCACCATGATCAATTTGGATTTCTTTTATGAAAGTATACGATTTGTGATGGATCGACAGCTATGTAAGAGTATTTATTACTGCGTATCATAATGATTTATCCATAAAAAATAATTTTCGGTGTTTTATGTGATTTTATTAAATATAGAGCTTTAAAGAAAATGTTGATAAGAAATCGACATTTATATAATATAATGACTGATAAGATAAAGTTTCTATAATTTTAAAAAATTATCAAAGAATCAAATTTATGTAATTCCTTTACACAAGTACACTGTTAGAAACTACCAAATTTCGAAATATTACGATTCAATTTGAAATACGATAGCTGAGCGCAAACACAAAATTTATTGAGTTTAATAAGATTATGAGTTATGACCTTATCACCTATACTCATATAAAATATACGAGCGTAAACCTATTCCAATTCACACAGTATCTACTACTCTGTCGTGATTTACTTTACTTTAACGTTGTATTGTATTCGCATGTCGAGCGTAAATTAATTTAAAAAAATATATAAAACAACGAAACTGTGTCGGTTGCGTTATTGCGGACTGCACTAACCGTATTTAGTCTCAGTTTCGTAGTGTATGTCGAAGCATAAACAATATTATATTTAACTTACGAACAAATTTTAATGTTCTTTAATTGACGTTTATTGGCATCGATCAATTATTGTTTTAAAGTGTACCATTAAGCAATAACAAGCTTTTTAAACAAATCATTTTGTAAGTGAGAGTTTAAGATTTTAAGTGGCTTAATTATTTTAGTTTGTTGTTTAAAAATATAATACAAAGTTTTTTAGTGAAGAATTTTTTGGATAATTTTCGTGGTTGATTATGACTTATGAGAGTACTGTGGGTATTGACCTCTGGAGTAAAGTATTAACTTTTACAAGTGGTACCAATATAGATTTAACTTTTCGCAATTATTTTTTCTTGTGGTCATTTTGATAACTTAGCCTTTCTGAACTTTGGTATTCATGCATGAATAATGGCATTGCATTTATTTTATTAAGTGGATTCCGGGTTGTTTCCGCTTGAATTAATTTGAAAAACTGAAATTAATTCGATTACATATTAGATGTCAATTTTTTTGTTTAAAACGTGAAATATTAACTTTTGTTGTTATAATAAACATTTACAATTTGGAAGAATGTAATTTTGTTTGTTGAATACCAGAATTTAAAATACGTTATAAACACCTTAAGTTTGTCTTTTAAAACAATTTCGAGTAGAGTTTATTTATCATTTTATTAATTTCTATCAAATAATTAACAAAATGTTTAAATTTTATAAACTGAATATCGATCTATGTGTCTTCACATCAAAACTCATAAATCATGCTTCAGTTTGTTTCGACATACGGGACCAGGGATGTAGCATAATCTTACTGAAACCAAAAGTCTTTCAGGTCGATCTCAAGCAAATTTGGAACAAAGAATTAATTAACTTAACCATTGACAGTATCATTTGCCTCGGCCTCATTTTTAAATAATTTTGGACTAGCGATGCTTCCAATATAAAAATCCTGCTGAACAACGTGAGAAACCCAGTAAGGGATTATCGGCAACTTTGTTTGTTAACGCACCCAATTAAAAAGATATTAGCTAAATTTTGTTGAAATATTTAATATTAAACAGTAAGCATGTTTAAATTTATCATATAAATGAAAAATCAATAAAATGTGAAAAATGTTGCCAAATGTTCAGCTAAATTTCAGAATTTCTAACACAAAATGTTGAAATATTTGGATGATTGTGAATTTCAACCTAAAATAATATCAAAAACACGAGAATTTCAAACAATTTTAGAATACTTTTAATTCTTCTATTAGAGACATTTTCAAGTTCCTAGATCAGAAAATGTCCAACCGATTTGCGATAAACGCAACAAAACTCTGATACAATTTATTATAGAGTTTTAGACAATGCTTAAAAATTTTATACCGAACAGATTTTCATTAGTAAAAGTTAGAATACCGTATTTATTGTGCACCAACTGTGCACACACTCCTCTCCGACCTCTATACAGAGTTGTTTCGAGTTATAAAGTGCAACATGTCACTTTACTATGTTCGAGATCCGACAGGTTATTTGTTATCATGAATTAATGCAAAAGTTTGTGCCTTCTGTGTGCTGATACGAGACAGGAACAGGTAAAATGATCTCGATTCTAAACCTAACCTTCTTGCACGTTCCCCACAAAGTGTCCTGTGAAAATCATTACAACAGTTTTTATATCTCATCTAGCGACTTGATCGCCGCCTGACTGTTCACATAAACTATAACATCATAGCATATAACATGGGAGTTGTATAGTTTCTCCACTATTTTTGGTGACTTAAAAAGCCCCGGAGGTAAGACTCTGCCTAGCATTTCTCTTTTATCTGCCTCAATTTATTTTCCTATGGTCTTCGGTATCCCAAAAAGAAAAGCTCCTTCGATACTCTCCAATTTTTGACCATATGTGTCAGAGGTGAGAGTCAAACATTGCAAACTAAGAGGTTAGTTTTTCCCGTTAAATAGTAATCAAATAATGATTCACTCCTTACATGTCTGCCAGATTGTATGATGTGCGTTCGCATACATGCTATGAAAACATCGATTTTTCATCTTTCTGAATTGGTTATTAGGTGTAGTCTCCTTTTCTCAATTCATATACACTTATATACACCGATTGCTCTCTGTCTCTGCGAACTTATAAAATGCACTTCTGCTTGATATCTTAATAAATATACGTTGTAGGTGTTTTAACGCAACAGCAAAATGTATTGGATAGATCAAATTAATAAATTAATTAAAATTAAATAAATTATTAATTGTTTAGTGTGGGTGATTTTCCTGACCTGAAACTTTCAAATAGGTATCTCGCAAAATAAACACTCTACGAAAAAAATGTACATAATTAAAATTTAATCATTCACCGCACGGGAAATACATTAGAGTTAAAAGTAGTGACAACCCCCCACCCTTGTGAGTGAGACGGGGGCTGAAAGCTTAAATAGAAATCCCCTTCTTTTGCAGATTCGATTTTTTTTAGCTGTAAAATCTCGATTTAAATTACGCGTCTAGATGTGGTTGATGGTGACACCAAATCTTGTGATCTTTTTTTATTATTATTTGAAAGTGATCGGTCTGCACGAGGGGCTGACATATAGTTTTTTGAAAAATCATCATTTTCCTTAAGGAGCCCGCATCCCAAAATACTCAGCTTTTTGGGTCTTTATCTCAACGTAACAAATTTGAATTTTATCTTCTTCTGTATTTTTTGTTTGGTGTCGTGCCATGTTTTAATTTTTTTTTGTGCTCATATATTATTTAGTTGTTTTACTTTCTTGACATAATAAATTATAGTAATCACAACAAATTTGCACCTCGAGATTTTTCCAGATTTATCTACTATATCGCCGAACTAAAAAAAATAGTTTTTAAATAATCTCTGTGTGCGTCGCGTCGGTGGTTGGCGCAGTGCTGTCTAAATGTCTGTAGCTTCTCTACAGCCCAGACGGATTGACTGTCTGAATGGAATGAAACTTTGAAACTTCATACTTAGCCTCTCCTCATAAATAGGAGATCCAAATGAAAGGTATATCATTAACAAGAAAAAATTGAACGTTTCTAAATTAAGTTTACAACAATATCGGCCCAAACCTGTTATTCAAAATTTAAACGGAATTGACGATTTTTAACAAAAACTGTTTTATCAAACAAAAATTCGACCTCTGTACTGCATAGGCGGATTGATTGATTAATTGGAATGAAACTTCATACTTAAGCTATTACCATAAATTGGGAAGTCCCAGTGATGTTTGGGTATAATCGGTTCACCGGAAGTGACTGCTTTCATAAGAGCTTTTTCGTCTATATTAAAAATATTTAGAAATAACGAGTTTTGATAAAAAAAAAAATTTATTTCACCAGAATTCGGCGTCTCTACAGACCAGCTCTGTCTTGGAGGGGTTAATCCCTAATCCACATTTGCTGGCCCATTTCGTAACGATCAGGAGTGCATTCTGCATAACATCCCTTATCGTATTCAGATATTTTCCTGAGACAGCTATCGCTACATCATCCGCTTACGCTATAACCCCTATCCCCTCTCCCTCCAGTTCCAACAGCAATCCATTTATCACAACACTCCAAAGAAAGGGGGACATTACACCTCCTTGCGGGGTTCCTCTAACCACCCGCCTTCTAATGGTGGCCTCTCCCAGTTTTGAGGTAATAATCCTGCTTACCAGCATCTGATTTATCAACCTACATATGGGGTAGTCCACGTTCAAAAATAGCAATCCTTCCATGATCGCCTCCGTTTTAACATTATTAAAGGCACCCTCAATGTCGAGAAATGCTACCATACAGAACTATTGCGAGTAAATTGACTTCTCAATCATGCGTACTAGATCGTGCAGAGCTGTGTCCACCGAGTGCATTATATTTATTTGTAACGCCGAAAATATCGTCTTACCAAAAGTTTAGTCAAAAAAATTAAATATTACATGTCATTATAATACCTTTATCAGCCAAATGAGAGATATCAGTGATATTTTTGTAAATAAAAAATTATAAAAATTTGCCATTTCACAAAACGATTAGGGATTGTCTAATCGTATTACTGTGTACTGATTACAATAAATGTTTTAGCTATTCCTTATATGATACGATACATCAACCAAAACAATAAAACAAAGTGCATTCTGTTGTGTTATGAAACAATTTATGCATTATGGCATTATGCACTTGGAATTACGGAAATGCAATTTGTTTATTTTATCGAGCACATATATGACGGCATGAAAATGAATAAGTATTATAATATACGTAGGTTGAGTACACGAGTACGTGTGTTATAGAATTGAATTAAATTAGCATGTTTCATTCAATCTGAACATATGAGTTAGAAGGAACTAGTTTTTTTTTAATTTGTTTAGCATTTAGCTTAAATCGGTACCCATTATTGTTATGTGTATAGATGGCATCGACAATTGCAACACTTGTATGTATTTTCGCAATAGTATCGTTTGGAGTGTATAGAATTGGGATTTCGGCATAGTAATTTGAGGACATTGAACTATGAACATTTTCAAATTCCATTATATAAATCAAATCATATTTAATCATTAAAAATACCATACTCGTGTCTATTCCAGTATTTTAAAATTCCCAGTAATAATACCGGGCCTAGCAAAAAATACATTTATATAATCGTCAAACATCTTTATTAGCAGAATACAAATCCTACACATTTTAAAACACAAAAACTTATCTTTGATAAAAATGTTGTATCTAAAATTCTAGTTAAGTCCTATTTAAGTACGCGCATTTTTTTAATTCATTTTAATTTTATTTCAGATTATAATAAAAAACGATAAAGAAAAATGAATGACGTCCCAATTCCGGATAGCCAGCTGGAATGGTCAACCAAAGATTTTTTTACAAAAGTTCTGCAAAACTATGCACCTGATAATACAGTTTATTTAGTAAATTTTACTGTTACGAATGCTGTTGCCAAAGGTGCCAATTATATAAGTGACGTATATAGAGCCACGATTAATTACAATTTGACGAGCGCTGATGATGAACCTACCGAAATGATTTCGTTTATAATCAAGTCATGCCTGGAGGATACTCTAGTCAATGAACTAATGGAAGAGCTGAATGTATTCCAGAGAGAAGCGGTCGTATATAGCAAAATCATGCCAGAATGCTACAACTTATTAAAAAGCATCAACGAACCGGTGATATTTGCACCAAAAGTTTATTTAATCGAAGATCGTTTAATCGTACTCGAGGATTTGTCACTGCGTGACTATAAAACCAAAGACAGAAGTTTACCTATGAATGAAGAACATTGTCAAATTATACTACGAAAATTGGCCATATTTCACGCAACCACTGCCGCAATTAATCAAAACCAACCCGATCTACTCAAATATCATAAAAAAGGCAATTTAACTGAAGTGGAAACATCTTATCATGCGTTTTACAGAAACGCAATAGCATCGTCAATTAAACATCTTCAATCTGTGCCAAAATTCGAAAAATACGCTAACAGGCTGAAACTGATTGAGGCAAATCTTATTTCACGCATAATCAAAGTATTTACGCGAAATGAAGATTCATTTAATTGTTTGAATCACGGAGACGTTTGGACGAATAATTTAATGTTTAAGGGAAATGAAAAAGTTGATGATTTATTATTTGTAAGTATGCAGCAAGTTAAATCTTTAAATCGTAAAAATTTTAATTCGTTTTCTTTTTGTTTTTAAGATCGATTTTCAAGAAGGTTTCTTTGGTTCACCATCAATCGATTTAAATTTTTTCATCTACACATCGTGTTCGAATGAAATAAAGTTATCCTGGCTCGATGATTCGTCTGATATATTAAAGTATTATCACGAAATTCTTATAAAAACATTACAAAATCTAAACTATAAGCACCACATTCCAACATTAGATGAATTAAGAGATGGCATTAAGAATAATTTTACGCATGCGATTACAGCCACGTTTTGCATTTTACCTGTCTTATTAATCGAAAATGCCGATTACGCGGACCCAATCAATTTCATAGCGGAAGGCGATGATTTTGAGAAGATACGGGAGGAAGTGTTTAGTAATCCAAAGTTAGATGTGATTTATGAGAAAATATTATCAAAATTGTGTGAAGATGGCTTGTTATGATTGGAAAGGTGAAGAGCCATATAATTATTATAGTATTCAATTAAAATAAAGTATTAATAATATTATCAATTGTTTTAAATTGCACGAATATATTATATTCGTCTTGCACAGCGTACTTTTAAATTTTTTTACATTAATCTACAACTATAGCTGACCTGTGACTGAATAATCAGTCATGTGAATATATTTTATTGAATGTTTGGTTAAGAAATGATTACGAAGATTTTTTAAGATGTAAATTTGATGCACTTTTATCAAAAATAAAGTAAATTCATAAACGCGGTTAATTTTTAAATCTTAAACGGCAAGCACGCGCTCAAATGCACACAGTATGACTTACGTGCCAAGTCAAATATTCATATCTCAAACGGGAAGCACGTGCTCGGATCACATGATCCCGAATAAAATGTATAATCTAAATCGTTCAATGCGAACATAAATATCAGCAATTCATTGCAAGAACAACTTTTGTGCATGATGCATACTAAAATCGTCGCGATTAGCAAGTCTATAAGATGTGTACTGTAACATAGTTATTCTGTTTTGGCATATTTGAATTTGAAATTGTAGGTCTATTGTAATATGTTGTATTGAATACATATGTAAACCCTACTTCTCGCTCTCTTACGTGTTTCTTTTATTCCATCTATAGTTCCCACTTAACATCTGCACTCATGATACAATAATTTCTCTTATAGATAGGCTCAATAGCTAGTATTCAAAGTAAACAATTACATTGGTGAAACCAATTTATTATTGTCTTATACATCACATTAAAAATCTTTAGACAGACAATGGGCGTATTTAGACGTGGACTTTTTCAACCAATTTTTCGGCGTTAAAATACCATGTCGTTTAGATAAGGCGTCATTCAACTGGATATTTTTTGTCAAAACCTTTATATGTATATGTTTTAAATTTCAAATCAAATAATTTAAAATGTATTAAAAAACTGTAACTTTTGATAAAAAACTAAAGAAAATATTTTAAAAAAATTTATTCTAATTTTCGCATGTAACACCAAAAACAAAACTAAAAATAAAAACATGAAAACATTGACGAGTTGTTATTTATCGATTTTTTTTTTTCGTTTGTATTAGTATTAGTAAAAAAAATCCAAGAAACCACCAAAATTTAGGCTGAAAAAAAAATCCACAAACATTTTGTCTCAAAACCGGTTTTGTATGGAAAACATAAAAAAATCCAACAAAAAAAGTCTTCGTGTAAACACACGGAATGAGGGGAATAAAACAAAATGTAATATTTTTCGGATATACACAAACAAAACCGAACACAATCATATTCTATAAGCCGTACAATAATCGGCTATACACGCGGATAATGCCACTTTTTAACTCCTATTTGATAGTATTGGCGTATATTTTTAACTTCTATTTGATAGTATTTGTATACGGCCAATAGAAATCAAATATGACACATTTGTTCTAGCAAAACCGAACACAATCATATTCTATAAGCCGTACAATCAAAACCGAACACAATCATATTCTATAAGCCGTACAATAATCGGCTATACACGCGGATAATGCCACTTTTTAACTCCTATTTGATAGTATTGGCGTATATTTTTAACTTCTATTTGATAGTATTTGTATACGGCCAATAGAAATCAAATATGACACATTTGTTCTAGATTTCTCTTTTATGTTTTTACAAACAACAAAAATCAAAATAGATTTTAAGATCAGATATGCGTAGCCACGCCTCATTCATGCATAAAAAGACTAAAACAATAATGAAAAATAGAAATTAAAACAAAATTCGTGATCGAAATGCACTTTTGAATTATATAATAACAAACAAAACACACCTCCTAGTTTTTGTTTTTTCTGTTTTTCCCTTTAAACATTTTTTTACTTAAATGTATTTCCGAAACATATGCACAACTTCGAGTAAATAGAGAATACAATTTCATGTTCGTATACGCACAATACAATTAAACAGAAGTGAAAATTACATGCGTGTCGCTACAGTACGGCTTATAGAATATGATTGTGTTCGGTTTTGCGTACAATACTCGGCTATACACGCGGATAATGTCACTTTTTAACTCCTATTTGATAGTATTGGTGTACATTTTTAACTTCTATTTGAAAGTATTTGTATACGGCCAATAGAAATCAAATATGACACATTTGTTCTAGATTTCTCTTTTATGTTTTTACAAACAACAAAAAACAAAATAGATTTTAAGATCAGATATGCGTAGCCACGCCTCATTCATGCGTAAAAAGACTAAAACAATAATGAAAAATAGAAATTAAAACAAAATTCGTGATCGATATGCACTTTTGAATTATATAATAACAAACAAAACACACCTCCTAGTTTTTGTTTTTTCTGTTTTTCCTTTTAAACATTTTTTTACGTAAATGTATTTGCGAAACATATGCACAACTTCGAGTAAATAGAGAATAAAATTTCATGTTCGTATACGCACAATACAATTAAACAGAAGTGAAAAATTACATGCGTGTCGCTACAGTACGGCTTATAGAATATGATTGTGTTCGGTTTTGGTTCTAGATTTCTCTTTTATGTTTTTACAAACAACAAAAAACAAAATAGATTTTAAGATCAGATATGCGTAGCCACGCCTCATTCATGCGTAAAAAGAAAAGACTAAAACAATAATGAAAAATAGAAATTAAAACAAAATTCGTGATCAAAATGCACTTTTGAATTATATAATAACAAACAAAACACACCTCCTAGTTTTTGTTTTTTCTGTTTTTCCCTTTAAACATTTTTTTACTTAAATGTATTTCCGAAACATATGCACAACTTCGAGTAAATAGAGAATAAAATTTCATGTTCGTATACGCACAATACAATTAAACAGAAGTGAAAAATTACATTCGTGTTGCTACAGTACGGCTTATAGAATATGATTGTGTTCGGTTTTGACCCAAACTATAATAGTTGTGTTAACCTGGTAACAGCTAGGGAACTTTTAAATGTGTATTGAAAAAGTGATTTCACTAAAACACATATAGTAGCGACAACCGGTTTCTATTGAGCCTATCTGATAAATAAATTTTTTTGTATCATGTCTGCAGTGAAAAAAAAATGAATTTTCTTCCCGTTTCCCTTGATGAACGGCGCGGGCACAGTCACTGATATATAACTCATGGATATGATATAAAACTAAATTACCATAGCAAACAACAACAAAATATGGTACAACTTTTTTTTATATTCTACTCGCTTGTATTATATACACCTCTTACTCGAAAATCATATTAACGAAAATGTAAAGTAAGAGTCGCTCTGGAACCTACACAATTCCGAAAATTATTCGAATTCGTTTTCTTTTTTCCTAAAAAACATAGGATAGACAGAAAAATATTTAAAATTGTTAATTTTTTAAATCATAATTTAATAAATCAAACACTGCTGCCTATTAAAAAAAAATAATTAATAATGTTTTCGTACTTTTCCCTTGAAATATGAAGTACATATCTGTAATGAACAACATGCCAAAGCCAAATGCATGTCAACTGTTTTTTTGTAGTCTAACTGACACTAATTTGAATTTGATTTCCGAAAGTTCGGAATTCTAGACAAGGAAGATATATTTTTGCTTTTTCTATTACACATTAGATAAGATTTTTAGTTTTGTTTTTCATACCACAGTTTTTTATGTATACCGTATCCATGAGTTATATATCAGTGGGCGGAGTGTTTTGTCACAGCCTATGTGATTTAAAACATTTTTCAGTATAGGTAAAACTTTACTTGGCTTTGACTCCCATTTCCCGTGCACGTTGCACGTTCCTTAATAAAACATATACTATGCATACACATATATGAAAAAATACCTTTCACCTGATATATGTTTCATTAAGATACGCGCACGGGAAATAGGTTAAAAAGGCATCCGAATGAAAAAATTAAGATTACATATTAATATTTATAATAGATAACATCCAGGAATACCGTCCAATATTCGAAGATAGAAATTTAGTAGGCCATTAAAAAGACTAATCACAACTCGATGACTTAATTTTTGTTGGCGTAATTTGAATTGCAAAAAGCGGACACAACTGAAAAATTGAAACTTTTCAGGAGATCAAAAACGAAAAAATAGAAATTACGTAATTTAATACCAAAATCATAAAATGAAGAACGACACTTCGCGCTATATCACTTTCGGACCGGTGAAGGAAAACCAAAAATATCTATATTAACTGAAAAAGATTGTACTGAAATTAGCGGAAAATTTCAGCCGAATAAATGTCAGTTAGTAGTACAAAGTTCTGACGATGTTAGTCGAAAGTGTCATGTTATGGAAGTTAGCAGAAATTTATCGATAAAAACCAATTTGGATTATCAATAAAAAGGGGTTAGAAATTTGAATTGTGGTACTAACATTGAACACCTGTGCCAAAATTCAGGGCATATTTTATGTAGCATCATATTCAAATAAATTAAAAGCTGTCGCATGTTTAAAGGTAATTTGGATTGTGTGGAGTTAGAAGAATTAGTAAATTGCTGGATGCCAAGTTTATTTGTCGTGTTAGGGGGCAATGAATTTGAGTTCTGGCACTAACAGTGAACACCTATGCCAGAAATCAGAGCATATTTTTCGTAGAATCATTGTCAACTCATGTCACTGAAAAACTATTCCTTACAAATTCCTCAAATAAGCGTCAACAAAAAAACAAATAAAATACACTCCATTTTTTTGTTGTGCTTTTTGCTTTTGTGCTTTTAATTGTACTTTCAATTTATTCATTTTTCTAAACATTTTTTTTTAAAGAATTATTAAACAAATAAGGGCGAACACGAACAGGAATCCTGCTCGAAACTTCGACGAAATAACTAAATTGATTGACTGATTACCATACATCCTTTTAGATATAACAAGATGGAAGGATAGGAAAGGTTGTTAAATATGACATACTTGACCAGGTTACAGGCACCTATGTAATGTGCAAGTCGTAGGCCATATATTCCACTAATAGCAATTAATTCCATCATTCGAATAACATGATTTTTGAAAGATAAATTATATTTTTGCATAAAATTGTGGAATATCCAAATGTATACAGTTGTGGTTATTTTGGAATTACTGCTGGGCGACTTTGAATAACGTTTCTCTATGGGTTAATTTATTGCAATTGAATTAACTTGTTGAGCTGGTTGGTACTATATATTCGGATCTCACTGGTTGAGTTTAGCGTGGTTGTAATATTTTTTTTTTGGTATTTCATTTTGATTTTGGTACTTGACCAATATTATAATTTTGGTAGTGCTTCTGTATTTATCGTATTAAGTGGTGCTTTTATATTAACTAATGATCGTTAATATATGTATAAATATATCTTTAATATAAGATATTTAAAATTGTAGGACACCTAACCAAAAATTCTATTTTTAAAAATATGGGCTTAGTTTTTAGAGATTAGAACGTTCCTGATACGAGCCTTATTGATATTGAAAAGGCCATTCTAATAGACCCTATGGATGTGTGTGAATTACCTATTATGGTATAATAAAATCCGCTTCCAATTTATATTTTTATTTTTATATTTTTTACTTTTATTTTTACACACAAAAATGAAATTTATTTTTTTTTTACAAAAAATGAAATTTTTATTTTATTTATTTTCAAGAGGCAACTCAACCAGTGGTGAAATCTACAATGACAATTATTTCTTTTTCTTGCTTACTCTACCCCTATAAACCGACCGGTGCAAACAAAACCTACAAACCATATAAGGCGACGCCACAGTACTCCCTCCCCAGTGAGCGAACGAACGATTCAAGTTAAAGATAACGCGTGGGTAATACTACAGCTCTGCCAGTCCGGGTATTTCGAAACTCCTTGCACTGCCGTGAATGGTACTGTTGAATTCGACAAAATTGGTTGTGAGATATTCGTACTTAATCCCTCTGTTGTGCCAACCACCTCAGTTGTCTCCTGAAAACAAGGCTTCAATCTATCTATCGAGACATTTACTTCTTTATCTCTAATCCTGAAATTATAAAAATTTTCGTTACGACCTAAAACCTGAAAAGGCCTTTCATAGGGGGGACTGAAGTGACGCCTGTACTGCATCAGCTGCATCAAATTAGCTTTATTATGGTGAGCAGGAGGCAGTGGCTTAATAGCAATAAAATGATTTTTAAGCTCTTTTACAAAATCAGTTTGTAATTCTGAAGTATTAGATACACTAACGAAATCCCCCCCCCCCCCCCCCCCCCCCCCCCCCCCCCCCCCCCCCCCCCCAGGAAACCACAAATCATATAAGAAGTGGATAAATCGATCATATATAAGTTTATATGATTTGTTTTATGATGTGTAGTCATATAACTAAATCATATAAACACCATAATTTACTAGTTTATGATGTTTGTGTGATCAAAATGCGGTCATACAATGGTTGTACAAGAATCATATTAACGTCCGTATGACTTCTTATATGACTAGAAACTTTAAATCAACCTTGTTATGACTGATTTGAGTTTTATTGTGACAAATTAATGATCAATTTAAGACAGGTCATATATCACACTTTTACATGAAAGATATGGTACTTGTATTATATCGGTCTTATAAATGATCTAAATATGACTTTAAAATATATATAATATAATTGTAAAAATTTTATTTGTCAACACACCTCCAGAAACTTCCGACTTACATATATTTTTTAAACTTTTACAGTTTTATTTAATCAATACGCATATATCTTAAATCGGTTTTATTTGTAATTAATTTATAATGACTATTTAATTAATTTGATTATTTACTTACTTTCACAAGACGACTGACGATTCAAACTCTTTCACTTTTGCGAAATCACATACAAACGCAGCTCACTAACCGTTCAAGCTATTCATGCTCTATGTTATAATAGATTTTTTTTGTAATATGTAATATGATAATCATTTTAATATGATCTATATAATGTTATAATATGACCAATATGTTCCTATAGACAAAGAAAATATTTAGCATTCGAATGCAATGTGTTAGAGGGAGATCCATATATTTAATGGTGATTAGTTGGTTTTTATGATCAATATAAAGTGAATATATGACACCAAAAAGAGAATCAACATGCAAGTTAATTGTCAAGTTTTATCCTCAAAACTCAGTGCAATCAAAATTGTATTGGCGTTTAATCGAAAAATGTTGTTAAACTTTAATTAAACATGGGCGTTCTCATATTTTATTGCAACTAACTTGCACAGTATTGAATTAATCGGGTGCAATTCATTTATACTATATTGCGTACAATCTATAGTATAAAATACATTAATATTAGAAGATAATATGGGGTTCATGTAAAAATCATCACGGTATTTTATTTTGAGGCTGTAAATAAACTGGTTTCCCTTTAGCTCAACCGCATATTCCATTGCAATAATATTTTTGTTCAGGTTTAAAAACCACCTATTTTCAAATATATTTTTTAAAACTAAATTATTTCTTAGTTTACACGCAAAAATTTATTGCAAGTTGGCTAGGTTTTAAATTAGGTCTTAAAGTTGATATGAAAATTTTATAATTCTTTTTGGAAACCACGGGTACGACACGTTTCGTAGCTCCAGAAAGTCGATTTGCCAGTTGAACCAGTGGCAACCGCCCATTCTTTGTTTTTTTCTTAATCTGGTTCTACGCATTCTCAAAAGGATACGTTGAAATAGTTGGCAATGGTCCAAACCGCTTAATCTCATCCGCTCAATAGCGAACGTTATTAGGATTTGAAGTCATGTTCTCCGGATAAAGGTAAGTATAGTTGTCAACAAAATGTTCCGTTAAAGATCTTTCTAAAGGCGAGTATTTTTTATTTTAATTCGAAGTGAAAATTGTAGCGATGCATAATAGTACAATAAAATTGTAATAATCGTCCACTGGTAAATGACTTTTCAGGGCTACGATACCTACATAGTTCAGGAAAGCGGCAATCTCGCTTCTTTTCCAAAGTGCAAGAACGTCTAATCCACGAACCCCGCGATGTATTTCATCGAGAATTTTAATCTTTAACAATTTTTCGTTTATGATTTGAATTGTTTTGGAGTCCCATTTCGTACCGTATCCTAAGCGACCTTCCTTAAAACCCACTAAATATCGTTTTACTAATCCCAGATGTAAAATATGTAGGGCATCGCCAATGATAAAATCTTGTATTATAACCAATGATTGAACTCGTAGTAATAGAGTTGTGATTGGTTCCAATTTAGTTCGAGAAATAGGTCCTTCGGGTTCTTTTGTTTTATAACTGTTATGATGTAAGCCATATATTCTGGCACAAACACCTTCATCTGTCCTAAGAGGAGCATATTGGTTGTGAAAAATTGTTGTGTTTGAAGAATGAGAAAACTCCCCCACTGTAGTACTTGGCATCGGTATATTCAAGTCCATCGTCTGTAATACTTTCATTTGAATTAAAATAAATATCGTAACAAGTTGTGCTATCTGCATCACTAATCGTGCTATCGCTGCCTCAATCACCATTATAAAAATTCGTGTGATTCACACGGACAGAGTCATTAGTTAAATGTATTGATGTTGGCTGATCGGACATTTTACTTAACCCCGATGTTGTAGGACGATGGTTTGATGAGATTTCACTTTCCAAATTGCTTTGCTTTTAACTCTGATTTTGATTAACATTAGATTCAAACCTTTTGTTGAATATTTTCAATTTTTTCGCAGATAATTTTCTGAAGCGTCTTCGATAGGTATCACTTTGTTTTAATTTTTTCCAATTAAATAAATATTTTTGAGATTTATCCATTTGATCAAGTGTGAAATGTTACAAATATAGTGAACGATCAAATTTAAAATTCTAGGACATTAAATTACAATAAACCATATTTTGATTACATATTAGACACCGTAAATAAAACAAATGAATAAATCAATGAACAATAAATTAATTGTTTATAATTTAAAAAGTTGATATATGGTTCACTATGACTATGTATCAAGAACAAAACCAATATACGACTTTTAAAATTATACCAACCAGCATAATGACCACTTTGTGACTTTCGAAACATTTTTTGAATAACCTTATTCGAAATTAAAAAATCTAATTTTTATATAGTCGTAAAAAAAATCAATGTATGAGTCCTTATGACTTCGTGTCACACGAAAATCTAATTTATGATGTTTTGCTAGGTAGTGGTCAACCTGGTGATCGAATTGTGATGTCAAACCTCCAAACTGACTAACTAAGGACCGATATATGATGAAACAAAAACTAATATATGACTTATGGTTTACTGGGGCGCCGGCAACATTAGAGTTTCGCCATACACTAACTCTGCTAAAGTATGTACACTTAAAAGCTTCCCGGTACGCTGTTCTCAAACCAAATACAGAATCTCATTAAAACTGCTAATTCCCTAAATAACTCGGACTCAAATTGACGTCCTTGATCAATAACCACATAAGAGGGAGTGCCAAACCTTGATAACCAACCGTTGTGTAACGCAAATGCTACGGTTTCTGCTTTAATATCAGGCAATGGAATTGCTTCCACCCAACGCGTAAATCTGTCTATGACAGTCAGACAGTAGCGCTGATTTACTGAAGTTGGCAAAGGTTCGATCAAATCTATATGAATTTCGTCAAATTTTTTTTCTACTAATTGGAACTGACCCAACGGTGATTTGACGAGCAAACTGATTTTACATTTATAACATGCTGTGCATGCTTGCGCCCAATTCCTAACATTTTTTTAATACCTGGCCATACGAATTTACTTGACCAATTTCACGGTGTTCTTGATTCCTGGGTGCGCTGAATCATGGATACTGTGAAATACCTGTTTCTTAAACTTGATCGGAACAACTGGTATTTCAACTCCAGTCGATGTGTCACAAATAACCTGTAACTTTGAACCAAAGAGCGGTATCTTAGTGAAATTTAACCCAGACTCTGGCATTAAATGCGTTTGAAGCTCCGGCATGTCAGGTTATTCCACTGCCAATGTCTCGAAATCTATATTTGATGAAATTGCGATTTCCTCGATACGAGAAAGCGCGTCTGCCACAATATTTTCATTGCCAGATATATGCCTAATATCAGTCGTAAACTGACTTATATAGTCCAGGTGACGATACTGGCGAGGCGATGCTTTCTCCAAATGTTGGCGAAATGCAAAAACTAAAGGTTTGTGATCAGTGTATAGGACAAACTGACGTCCTTCCAACAAATACCTAACTTGTTTAATCAACGAATACGCAGCCAACAACTCCCTATCATACGTGCTATAACGCTTTTGTGCATCAGAAAGCTTTAAGGAAAAGAATCCTAGTGGCTGAAACTGCTCGTTGACCAATTGTTGTATAACTGCACCTATAGCAAAATCAGACGCATCGACCATTAATGCCAGCGATGCATTACAAGATGGATGGAACAATATTGTTGCGTCAGTAAGATCTCGTTTCACCTTATTAAACGCTGAGATCGATTGTTCATCCCATTAAATTTTTCGTTTATCATTTTTCTTTAGCCATATTAGGATTGATTAAGAATGACTTGGCTCCCAGCTGCATTAGGAATGAGCCTACGATAAAAATTTAACATCCCGAGAAATCGTCTCATGTCCTTTATCGTTTCTGGTGGCTTGTATTCGTTAATTGCTACAACCTTATCCGTGTCTGGTTTAATACCCAATTGACTTACGATATAACCGAAAAATTTTACCTCGGGCTTTGCAAAAACACATTTCCCACGTTATTTATTAAACCATAGTCACTTAAACGTGCGAAAACAATTTCGATATGCTTCAAATGTTCTTCAAGGTTTTTAGAGGCTATGAGTAAATCATCTATATAACAAAAAACGACCCAAAGAACAACCCAGTCCATCCAAAACTCTATGTATAAACTTTTGAAATGTCATTCGGTTAAAATCAAACGACCCAAAAGGTGTATAAATTGTCGTTTTGGGAATATCACCTGACTCCACCGGTATCTGGTGATACGCTCTAACCAAATCCATATTTGTAAAAATACTACAATCGTCTAACTGATAGGAAAAATCCTAAATATGCGGAATTGCATAAACGTCTGGAATTGAAAAAATAATGGGGAATAATTAACGTCAAAACTGCTATAAAATGGAATGCCGAATGTGTCCAAGGGCCGAATGTGTCGAAGGGCCGAATGTCGAAGGGCTGAATGTGTCGAAGGGCCGAATGTATCGAAGGGCCGAATGTATCAAAGGGCCGAATGGGTCGAAGGGCCGATTTTTTTTTTGGTTTTAGAAATATAATTTTTTAAATTTGTTTTTTATGTAATATTTCGTAAATTTTTTTTTTAAACAAATGAATTTCTTATGAATTTATGTATTTTACTATGTTTCATTTTTTGATATTTATGAAATTCAACGTATCCAGTCAGTGATACATTCTGGTGAAGGAAAATTTTGTCATGCGCAACCAGAGACATTCGGCTCTATGTGTCTGCCTTCTGATAATAGGTATATGGTACAAAAAATAAAATTAAATTAAATAATTAAATTAAATAAAAAAAATATACATATTTATAAAAAACAAAACAAAATTCAAAAAAAATGGCCCTCCGACCCATTCGGCAATTCGACACATTCGGCCCTTCGACACATTCGACCCTTCGACATTCAGCCCTTCGACACATTCGCCCCTTCGACATTCGGCCCTTCGACATTCGGCCCTTTGATATCATACCAAAAATACAACTAATCGGGTGTTAGCACCCCGATTCTGAAGCACAATCATTGACTGAAGAATGGTCTTATGTAAGAGTTTTTGTCTCTGTTTTGAGTTTAGTATTAACTATGAGACTTTTCGTATTCTGCGCGTCGTCTGTGACCAATAGACCACCAAATTTGTTTGTCTTACGTAAGACTTTTGACTTTGTTTTGGGTTTTGTCTTAATTACGACACTTTTCGTATTCTGCTCCTAGTCTTAGTTGGCATTGGCCTTAAAAAAATCTTGCGTAAGACATACAAATTTGGTGGTCTTATTTATCACAGACTACGCGCAGAATACGAAAAGTCTCATAATTAAGAGTAAACTCAAAACAAAGACAAAAAGTCTTACCTAATACCATTTTTCAGTCAGTGACTGTGCTTCAGAATCGGGATGTAAATATTGTTACGGTGATACCTAGATTAGAATAGAATAAGTTATTCAATAATTGTTCAATTGTATTTGTGATTTGGGTCAACATTTACGCGTCATTTGTATACTAACATATTTGCTCGATTCTTGGAGCACATTCAGGATTATTCTAGAAACAAATATTTTGGTATATAAAAGCGTACATTGACGTGGAATGCTGAGTCTTATTTTAAACGTGATACAGTGAAGGTTAGAGCGATTATTAAAGTGATTATTAAAGCGATTATTAAAGTGATAATTAAATAGTGTGTTATAATTGGAATAATTAATTGTTAATTTTGTGTTGTATAATTATTGTGTTGTGTAAATAAATTTGTGTGAGTTCAAATTTGAAACAGTTGTATTTATTCACAATCCAGTGATTCGAACCTTGAGTGACAAGGCAAAAACGTAACAATTGGTGACAGCGGTGGGGTTGTGAATAATAAGAAAAATGATTCTCTACGAATTATAGCTTGCGCAATTAAAGGAGCAACTGAAACAGCGAGGTTTGGCCAGTGAAAGCACAAAAGCTAGTTTGGTGGAGCGACTACGTGAGGCCATGGAGAAGGAAGGTTTAAATCCAGACGTGTATGATTTCGAGAAGGAAAACACGGATAAGATCAGTGTGGACAAGAAAGAAAATGACGTACAAATGGTGGTCGGAACAACACAAAACCCAACTGGAAGTCTCGATTTATCGCAGTTGATGGCGGCTATGAATTAAATGATGGGACAACAGTTGGAGCAACAAGGGATGGACATTAAACATCAAATGAAACAGCAGATGGTTCAAGTGTAGCAACAAGAGGCAGACATGAAACAATCGAATCAGGAAATGAAACAGCAGATGGAGCAACAAGGGATGGACATTAAACATCAAATGAAACAGCAGATGGTACAAATAGAGCAACAAGGGGTGGACATTAAACAATCGAACCAGGAAATGAAACGGCAGATGGTACAAATGGAGCAACAAGGGGCGGACATTAAAAACCAAATAGAAGTTGGCCAAAAGAAAATAGACGAGAGGTTTCTGGAGTTGTTTTCTACACTACACGGTAAAGTGGAAAAACTGCAAACAGAAGTACACGCAGAAATTCAAAATGTTAAGGGGAGGGGGGGGGGGGGGGGGGTTAAACGTTTCGAGAAGGAGCTGAGAAGGAGCTCCAAGATGTCAAGGTGAATGGAAGGATACATCAAGTGATCCAGACAGTGTTAAGGTTGTTAACGCTGTTAAGCTAAAACCACCAAAATTTTATTGAACAACATCCTTCAGTATTTTTAAGTTCCAATTCGAAACGGCGATTAAGCAAAATCAATGGAATGAAGAACAACGTGTTGGAGCGTTAATTGTGGCTCTTAAAGGCGAAGCGGCGGAAACACTACAAATCATTCCCGAGCAGGAACGGAACGTTTACATGGGAATTATGAAGGCGTTAGATCGAAAATAAGGAAGTGACCACAAGCGAGAAATCTATCGCATGGAATTGAAGGGTCAATACCACAGAGGAGGAGAATCGCTAGAGGAATTTTCATCGGCAATTGAGCGGCTCGCACATTTAGCACATTCAAATATGTCGGCCGATTACATGGAGCGAATTAAAATAGATGCATTCATTGACGGTATTCGAGATCCTGAGACACGCAGAGCGGTGATGTTGTCACCTAAAGCAACTTTTAAGGAAACCATTGCTTGTGCGTTAACAAACGAAACTGCTCAGGCCATCATCAAACCAGCAATGAAAATTTGCCGAGTGGAGATTGATTCCAGAATGTACCCCGAGCGGGCTACGCCAAGGTTTATGTTATGTATTGGATTACCGACCTTCGACTGTAATAAATATCGGGCAATACTTCTCTGTCCTTTGTATAGATATATAAAATAAACATGGCAGCATTCTAAAATGGACTATATAATAAAGCACACCATGTAGAATATCATTAACAATAAATGTGTATAATAATTACTGTGTGGTTTCATTAAGTATATAATAATTGGCGACGAGAAGGTGAAATTACGCGTGTGTCTAAATATATATACGCATATATAAAAGTGAATAAAATAATAAAAATTAATTACCGCATATTACAATATGGCGGATGAAAACCAAATCGATGTGGCGGCGTTGTTAAAGTTGCTACAAGAATTACAAAATGGCAATCGGGATACAAATATACAATTCGGTACATTTAATGAAAATGAGGAAACATTTTCAATTTACAAGCAGCGTTTGGAAAATTATTTACAAATGCGATCTGTTACAACAGAGGAACGCAAAGTACAAATATTAATTAATTGCATCGGCACTAAGCATTATCAATTGCTTAGTAGTTTAACTGCGCCGGACTTACCAAATACAAAATCATATGAGGAGTTAACTGGAATGTTGGAGAATCATTTGTGTCCGAAACCAAATGAAATTACAGAGCAGCATAAATTCCTGCTTAGAACACAACACGAAGGTGAATCAGTGGCAACATACGTGTCAGAGTTGAAACGTTTAAGTGTTTTCTGCAATTTTACATGTACATCCTGCAATAAGAGTACAGCAGAAACTCATTTGAGATCTCAGTTTATACGGGGCATTAGTGACGCGGATACTCGCCAGCGTTTGCTAGAAGAAATTCAACCCAGTATGGATAGAATTGTGAAAACGGCATTAGCAATGGAAGCATCAAAAATTCAAAGTCAATCAATGCAGAAGGTACACCAAGTCAAGGAGAGCGCCGAGATATATCAGAATGAACGGTGGCCAAAACGAAATGAAAATACGTCGAAGAGTTTTAACGATGGTGGCTCAGGCAAGGGCGACAGCAACAATAGACAATTAACTTGCTATAGATGTGGAAAACCAGGACACAAAGCGAATGATTGCAGAAGCAAGGATAAATTATACTGCAATCAGTGTAAATTAGCGGGTCATGCTTCAAATGTATGCATGAAGAAATACAAAAAAAGTTCCAGCACAAATTATACGAATTCAATAAAAATCATTGATAATGATAATTGTCAAGAAATAAATGCACTGCAACTGATTACAGAGTCTGGTGAGAGGAGCAAATTCCTGATACGGGTTTCAATTGAAGGCAAACCATTTGAAATGTAATTTGACACGGGATCGGCCATATCGACAATCAGCGAGAAATTATTTCACAGTAAACTACCAAAGGTCAACATATGGCCAACTAATACGAAGTTAAAGGCATACAATGGTAGTATCTTCCCAGCGTTGGGGGTAGCAAAGGTATCAGTTAGCCATGACGGTAAATCTATACGAGGAAATTTATATATTGTGGATGACAGATTCGATAGTATCCTTGGTCGGGAATGGATAAAAGCATTACAACTATTACCCCCATCGGATGTCAAAAGCATTACAACCGTGAACGTAGACGTCAACAAACTGGAGAAAGAGATCTTTGAAAGCAATGACGATTTATTCAAAAAAACAATTGGTACAATTCCACAGTTTAAAGGTCAATTGAAACTTCGTGAAGGGGTTTCTCCAATCTACATTAAACCAAGGCCAGTTCCGTACGCTATACGTCATTTGATTGAAGACGAAATTGAAAGACTGGAAAAATTGAGAACATTCGAAAAGGTCGAACATTCGGACTGGGGAACACCAGTTGTGCCAATAATTAAGTCGGAAAATCAGATCAGATTGTGTGCAGATTACAAAGTGACACTAAATAAGGTAATAATGGATGACAAATACCCAATTCCTAAAATCGAAGACATGATGCACAAGTTGGCCAATGGTAAATATTATTGCGTGTTCGATGTGCATAAAGCCTATTTACACATGGCTATGAATGAAGAAAGTGCACTAATGCAAACAATAAGCACGCATAAAGGCCTTTACAAGGTTCATAAACTAATGTTCGGAGTAAAAACGGCACCCAATATCTGGCAACGCTTTATGGATGAAAAAAATAACAAATGATCTCAGTGGAACACAGTGTTTCTTTGACGACATTATTGTCGCCGGTCGTACATTGCCGGAGACGATGGAACGAGTACAGGCCCTATTACAAAAATTACGCCGATATAATATGCATCTAAAAAAAGAAAAGTGTAAGTTATTCAGAGAAGAAATTACATACTTGGGCTATACAATAAGTGAGGCCGGCATACAGAAGAATTCGGATAAAACTAAAGCAATCGCTGAAATTGCACAACCGAAGGACGTGTCGGAATTGCGTCAATTCATTGGGATGGTAACATATTATAATAATTTTATCCCCGATATGGCAACAAGGCTAAATCCGCTTTACAAATTATTACGAAATGATGTGGAATTCAGGTGGGATGAAGGGTGCCAACGAGCATTTGCTGACATTAAGACGGAATTACAAAGCGAATCAGTATTGATGCCGTATGAAGAAAAACTCCCGTTGATTTTGGCAACTGATGCTTCCCCTGTGGGAATTTCTGCAATATTATCACATAAAATACCAACTGGGGAACAACCAATTGCGTATGCGTCTCGAACGTTATCAAGAAGTGCGTCAAATTATAGCCAGCTTCATAAGGAAGCGACAGTTATTTACTGGGCGCTTCTAAAATTTTTCAATTATTGTTATGGACGCGAATTCACTTTGATTACGGATAATAAACCTTTAGCGATGATATTGAGCCCAGATAAAAGCCTACCGACATTAACATCACAACGACTACTAAGTTACGCGCAGTTCCTATCCGGTTTTAAATACAAAATTGTACACAGGGACGCAAAAAAACACATGAATGTAGATTTTCTATCTCGGCATCCGGTGGTGGAAACCTATCAACCAAGCGACAAAGAAGAACTTACAGTGTAACAATTGTCGGATATTCTTCCAATAACGAGTGGAACAATTTCGAAGGCAATGAAAAGTGATAACATTCTATGTGATCTATACAACCGTCTACAGATTGGAAGTAATTTAGAAGGTACACCATTTAAGGGGCAAGAAGCTGAACTAACACTACAAAATGGATGCATTTATAAAGGTATCCGGATCTTAATTCCAATCACACTACATAAACAAATCCTTAATGAGTTACATATGGCACATATTGGTATCGTCAAAATGAAAGCACTAGCACGGAGCTATTGTTATTGGACAGGCATAGACTCCGATATTGAGGCAATGGTGAAGAGTTGTAGAGAATGCGCGAGAGTTGCAAAAGAACCATCGAAGGCGCCTATACATACGTGGGAACTTCCAACTATGCCTTGGCAACGAATATATATTGATTTTGCGGGGCCATTTATGGAACATTATTTTATGGTGGTAGTGGATGCAAGAACAAGATGGTTAGAGGTGGTGCCCATGAAAAATATCACAAGCTTCCACACCATTAGATCATTACGCGAAATTTTTGCACGTTTTGGCTTTCCACCAATAGTGGTAACGGACAATGGTACTAATTTTACGTCTAAGGAATTCCAAGATTTCTTACGAAGCAACGGTATCACACATAAGCGAACGGCTCCAGCACACCCATCCACCAATGGACAGGGAGAAAGAAGTGTCCAAACATTAAAATTTGCATTACGGGCAGCAATGAATGGTCCAGGGGATCTTCATTTGAAACTACATCGATTCTTACTGCAATACAGGAAAATAATTAATTCAACAACAGGGAAAAGCCCAGCTGAACAAATGCTACGATTTAATTTGTGATCGATCATCGATTTAATTAAGCCGACAGAGAGGGTAAATGATTATACGAATATCAACCCATCAAAGTATACAAGACGGGAGCTGAGCATAGGCGACACAGTTCAAATCCGTTGGTACCAAAATAAAACGATCAAATGGAAATTTGGTAAGGTAATACAGAAAGAGGGTTTCTTACACTATCTGATTGAAGTCGAAGGAAAATTTCATCGCCGACATATTGACCAAATACGTGCAACGGGGGTTGAAGGAAATACAGAAGGTTACTCGAATATATTAAAAAAGTATCCAAATGCAGATGCACCGATGGTTACAACAGATGGCGTTTACTCTACGAAGAACAACGATGATGAAACTACTACAACCGGAATGGAAAGTAAAGAACTTACAAATGAATTAACTAATCGACAATCAAGGGAGTCGCAACCGGTGGAAGTTGCTTCATCAACGTCAACCTCAGGGCAAGCAACGGGTAGTATACAAAAAGAAGTTGAAATTAAATCTGGGCATATACGAATGGATGAACCAGATAGTCTTATAGTCCGACGGTCAAGCCGAGTGTGTCGACCCCCTAATAGGATGGATTTATAATGGGTGAAACTCCTTTCGCCGGGAAGACTGTTATGTATTGGATTACCGACCTTCTCTCTCTCTCTCTGGCCTTCACATCCCATGAAGGGATTTCGCCGCCTGCACTAAGGCCCTCCATCCATCTCGATCCACCACTCCCGTCCTCCAGTTTCGACATCCTAATGTTCGTAGATCTTGTTCGATGTCGTCGCGCCAGCGTAGTCGGGGTCTTCCTCTACGACGTACTCCGGCTGGTTGTTGGTGGAACACTTTATTTATCATCCGTTGTTGGGGAGACCTTGTAACGTGGCCGAGCCATCTCACTCGATTGGATTTGATGAATCCGATAATATCGCTGCCTCCGAGGAGTTGCTTTATTTCGTGATTCATACGAATCCGATATTCGTTGTTCGCAACTTTAATTGGACCAAAGATTGAACGGGCAACCCTCCTTTCGAAGGTAGATAATAATCTACAATCGTTAGTGGTCATGGTCCAGCTCTCGCTTCCGAAAGCCAGCACAGGTCTTATAAGTGCTTTATAAAGTGCGAGCTTGCACGACTGCGATAGATGTTTCGATCGCAATAATTTTGATTTGGCGTAGAAAACTCGTTGTCCGGCAGCGATTCGGGCTTTTATTTCTGCCTGCATATCATTCGACGATGTTATAACTGACCCGAGGTATTTAAAGTTTTCGACGCTATCAAAGTTGTGGTCGCCAATTCCATGATTTGCCGTAGAGATGTTCCTAGGTGTTACTAAATATTTGGTTTTACTGCTGTTCACCTCCAAACCAAGTCTTCTTGCGCAGCGATCGAGCGGTATGAAACTGTCTTTGATATCGCTAGGTCTTCGGCCAAGAAGCACGATATCATCTGCATATCCAAGAATTTGGCCTGACTTATTAAATATACAGCGCGAGGTTTCGATGTTGCTTTTCCTCACTACGTACTCAAGCGCCAGATTGAACAGCAAAGGCGCGAGTGCATCACCCTGTCGAACATCAGATGTTATTTCAAAGGGGTCTGACACAGATCCTTCAATTACGATTCTACATACAGATCCGGATGTTGTTAATTTACACAGAGAAACGAGTTTCTCTGGGATTCCCAGGCATATGAGCGCGGCCCATAGGTTGTCGCGGTTTATACTGTCATACGCCTGTCTGAAGTCTATATATAGCTGATGTATGGTTATGTTGTACTCCCAAAATTTTTCCAAGATCATCCTCATGGTGAAACACTGGTCAGTGGTCGATCGGTTGGGACGAAAACCACACTGATAGTCGCCAATGATGTTTTCGGCGAAAGGGATGAGTCTGGCAAGTACAACATTAGCCAACACTTTGTAAGCAGTGTTCAATAGAGCTATGCCACGAAAGTTTTCACATTTTAGACGACCGACCTTCGACTGTAATAAATATCGGGCAATACTTCTCTGTCCTTTGTACAGATATATAAAATAAACATGTGTTACAGGCTGGCTACTGCCAACCTGCAGATATTCACTAAGCGCATGCAGAGGCCTCCACGGTGATATTTTGCCGGCTACGTTCTCAGGGAGAAGTGCGAAGGGTCGTGGGGTTTGAGACATGCATGGCTCCTGGCTTACACCGTGATGATACAGAAACTTGACATAAGATAAAACCGCAAATAATAATAAACCGGATGTTCCGCCGAAATCCGTCGGCCGGAACCTGAGGAACGAACAACTCAAAAATTATAAATGGGAGAGAGGTGCCTTGGTGCGCGCATCCATTCGAATTCAAACAGGGCAAAGCCCCGGTTACGAAATTGGATGCGGGCACCAAGGGACCACAAACACTAAACCGACACAGAGGGAGTCTCCGCTCCCATCATACCAAACAAGAAATTTAATAATTCATTTTATTTAAAAGGTAAAACAAAAAGAAAACAACTTCCCGAAAAAAAGAAAGGGAGGGAAGATTAAATCAAAAAAAATATAAATAAAAAAATGGTACCTTAATATATTAAATACAACAAATTGTTGCGGCCTTGCGCGGCCGTCATGCCACACCTGGACCGTTGCGGCTTTGTGTGCCGTTACGCCACCGTTTCGACCTTGGTGCCGTATTGTTGCGGGGCCTCTCCCCGATACCAATATAAATAAAAAACGCAATAGCTGGCTGGCTACCGTTAGTTGCGGATGCGGGGCTTTGTATGCCTTCGTTGGGCTTTGTATGCCTTCGTTGGGCTTTGTATGCCTTCGTTGGGCTTTGTATGCCTTCGTTGGGCTTTGTATGCTTTCGTTGGGCTTTGTATGCCTTCGTTGGGCGTCCTTCGCCTTAAGGAAAAATAGCAAAAAAATGAGTGACCTCAACTGGCCACCCTGTACTGTACCGTTGCGGCACACCCTGGCCGGTAAATACTTTAGCCGCAACCGTCCGATTGCTGCGGTATAAATTGCTTTCACCGTAAATAAAAATGTCGATGACCACGTGGCTGGGGTTGGCCACCCGTTACTATTAGGTGCCTGTTAATATGAGGCGACCCCCCGTCGAATCATAAAACGTGACGGCGTCTACCGGTAAATTTAAAATAAAACTGCGAAACCACGAGCTGGCCGCCCGTCAAATAACTTTTGAGACTAGCTACGTGATACAATCTGTTGGCCTCATAAAATTCTAGCGGCGCAAACCCAATCAAAATTTTGGTTGCCTGTATTTCCAAGCGTTAGAGAATCTACTTTTCAATTACTCTACACGTACAACTTCTTTCACTGTATACCACTAAACACACTTTCGTATTTTCTTTTCGATTTAATGATAATACCAAACACGAACAAAATAAACTTTTTTTTTATCGATTTATTATTTTACCATCACATCAAATTATGAATTTTGTACCAATGCAAAATCCAATTCACAAAAAATTATTTTCAGTTTTTTTATTTTTTTTTTTATATTTTCAAGAAAACAATAATGGTGGAAGACCAGAAAAATTTTTGTTTTTTAGATTTAACTCGACTTCTACATACCAAAATAAAACACTCGAATCATCCAAAATCACAACTTGAATGACGACAACCAAAAAAAATTCGAGCGTCGCACAGCTCGTAAAACGTTTTAGAAGAAAATGCATCTCTCTTCTCTGTCTCTCCTTTATACCAAATTTTCGTTGGTACAAAAGAGAGACATACAAGAAAAAACATTTTTTTCAAAACGTTTTACTTTGCACACACTCGATGTGCATTGTCCTCTCTTCCTCTCCCATTCTCGTTCCGTTGCCAACATAACAGAAGAAAACACACAGGAATCCATCCACCAAGAAATCACGTTCAGACAGCGAAAACACGGACGCAAGAAACCACGTTTAGACAACAAAAACCCGGACGCAAGAAACCACGTGGAGAATAGAAACAAATTTACAAAAATGTCTTGTTAAGACCACACAGTCGTAACAAACGTGGGAACGTCCCACACCCTGAGATGTCTCATAAGCCGGGCCTAAAACAAACAACACGAAAATGAAGATAGAGAGAAACGATTAAACACGGATGTCTTTGACATGATAAGTGCCTAGGGATTTGCCATTCAAATCTTCGACGGTATACGCCACTTGTCCGACTTTGCTGGAAATTACCGCGGGTTTGAATTTGCTAGCCAGTTTAGCGGAAAATTTATTTGACGCATCACTCAAGGCAAAAGAACGTATGAAAACGGGTTGTCCGACTCGAAAAGTGCGCTTAATACTACGTAAATTATAGTGCTGAGCCCCCTTCTCGTATGCTACGCGTAAATAATGAGTTATACGATCCTTTAGGAGGTTTACTCGATCTGGCTTAGCCCATACCTGGACTTCGCTGGGATCATGTTCATCGAGTAACCGTCGCAATGAGTAATCCGCACCGTGCATCGACATATGTTGACCAAACACGACATAATGAGGGGAGTAATGTATCGAATCGTGTATGGCATTACGTAAAGCTGCCGCAATTTCTTGCAAATTTTTGTCCCACAAATTATGGTCGTGATCGCTCAAATATGCTCGAATGCTGGCAATTAGAGTTCGATTAACACGCTCGGATGCGTTACTTTGGGGCGAGTACACCGGCGTACGTAAATGGGTTACACCGTATTTAGCTAACAGGTCTTTAAATAGATTCGATGTGAACTGCTTCCCATTATCAGAGGTGATAGCTTCAGGTACCGAGAACAACAAAAATATATCATTTTCTAAAAATCGACATAGCAAAGATGCGGAAGCTTCGCGCAAAGGTTTTACAACTATAAATTTGGAATAATGATCCAGAACGATAATGATACAGGTATTTCCGAGTTTCGAACGTGGATACGGACCCAAAAAATCTACATATAGTTTTTGAAACGGGCGAGTTGACGTAACCTGTGCTCCCATGGCTGGTTGTGTAGAGAAATTAACAGCTTTGTTCATTTTACATTTAGTGCAGCTAGCAACGTACTGTTTAACTTGTTTTGCCATTTGAGGCCAGTAAAATTGACGCTGAAGGCGTTCGAGAGTTTTGCTGCCGCCTAAATGTGCTGAAGTGGGAGGTACGTGAGCCTGTTCAATAAGCGTTGAAGTTAAGGAATTAGGAATAACAAGTTTCCAATTCGAAAGGTCGGTATCCGTATATTTAAAACCGAAGGAAGGGGATATTAATAGTTTATCATCCTGGATCTTGTAGTTGTGCGAACAATCTTTTAGTGAACGAATTTTCGCGATCTGATCGACGTAATCTGGATCTTGGAACGCAACCGAATTTTGATCAACGTGCAGAATGGGGACTGAAGAAGGTATTAACGCATTCACGGAAGAGTCGATGTTTTTACTCGACAAGGCTGGATCTCCAAATTGAACACCAGGATCAGGCGTGCTCTTACTTTCGGAATCATCCTCACAAGGAGCGGATTCATCCGGAAAAGCTCGAGACAACGCATCAGATACAACGTTAACTGAACCTTTTCGGTATCCAATCTGAAAATCCAGCGCTTGGAGTTTAAGACTCCATCTCGCCAAACGTCCGGAGAGGTCTTTTTGACTCATTAACCAGCGCAAACTGGAATGGTCGGTATAAATGACGAATGTGTAACAGAACTGTGTCCGTTAGCAGATATTTGCGTAGAGGTCCCTGGGCGGTGGTTCGTAGCTCGGCTAAAGCTCAGGGTGTTGGTCGTGGGGGATTTCCAGGAACATAGGCAAATCTTGATTACACCGCGGGAAGAGGAGTGTAATGAAACATTTCACACAGCCGACGAACTTACCTTATAAACATCATCATACACGCGTGGTCTCTAGTAATTCATAATTAATTGTTTAAATCATTTGATTAAGTTCATATAAATACATATATTTGATAATTCAATTATATTGAAATTCGAGAAATAATAGGTAAAATTTGCTTATGATATAATTAATGTAAATCATCTGGACAAAAAAACTCAAATTGTTTGCAAAATTACGACCTTGAATTGTAAAGCAAATGACTCAATACCAAATTTTATATAGTCAAGTGTCGTAAAAAAAATCAAAACTACACTTAATCTAATTTATCTTAAATACCCATCACCGAAATTAAACCAATCCACAATTCTTAACTTTACTTTAATTAGCAACAGAAAAATTTAAGGAACTACCAAATTTTAAATAAATTGAAAATTATATGAAAAAAAAAATAAAATTAAAAAAAAATCATATTTACTATGTACATAGTCGAAGGACCGTAGCAGCGATTCTTTCTTATGCGGTCTTTGTTGTTGTTGTTTTTATGTAGAAAATATTAACTCGTATCGATGTAAAGTTATACAAGGTAATCCGTTGAGTTTGAGAATGGTGCTGTTTCCCAGCCAGCACCGTTACCGATGAACACCTTAGGTTGGGTTATATTTTGTGTGTTTTTTGTTGTTGTTGTTTTTGTAATTTTGGGTGTTATATTGATTTGATGCTAAAATATTTTATTATATAGCGTTGAATTAGTGTATATTATTAAAATCTCAGGAACGTTATTATTACTTTATCAATATTAGTTTATGATTTATTTTTGCGTTTGGTTTATCTCACTGTAGCATCAACAATCTTAACACCAATCCCAACGTAGCACGTTAACACCGGACAGTTATTTTTACGGCCTGAATTGTGTACTTGGCCCGCGGATATCGAAGCACGTTATATTTAATTTATTAACTATACAATATTGACTTAGTTGTATAAATTTAACTATGTACCTAATGATAGGTTTCACTAGCTTTAAACACAAATTTGCTAGTATATAGCTTAACTATCGGTTTAATCTTGATTTTTATTGAATAAGTTTTTTTTTGTAAACCGCGTTTGATCACCCAATAAATTGAGAAACTGTTTAGGTATTTGGGCCACTTAATTAAACGAAACTATCATTAAGCACATTTTACCTTTCAAATCACAAAATCTTTGTTATCAAAATTTATAGTTATAGTAATTGAATTGTATATTTTGAGTCAGGCAAATAACACTTATAACTTTTCGTAATAGCTTAGTTCTAGTTAACTTCGGATATAAAAATTTTCTTTATTTTTTTTTCAACTTATTATTCAATTTTTTACGTCTTTTCTATTCAAAATTTTGGGCTCGACTCCCTTCATACAAATTTTTTTTCCAGAACAAAAACGTTTTTGATTTATCTCTTTATCATCATCATCATCATAAAAAACGGGTCCATCAACAAAAATCCTAAACGAAATGATTTCGCGCCTAAAAATCAATCTATTGTTTTTTTTTCCGCTAAGGTAAAATTAATTAGCAAGAGAATACAGTGCAACGACGACAACTATGATGACTGTCGTTGCAAATCGTGGGGACGACTCACCCCTGATGAAGTGTCTCAATGCCGGGCAAAGTTATATCTGGCTTATGATATGATACCCTGTAAGAGACGACGCCTTAAGTTTCATATTGCATCCATCCAAAATTTTGAATCGCCAGCGAATCATGTGAACAAAGTGAGATTGTTAGGTTCTAATGTCTTTGCCGTGGTATGTCCCCAGTTGTTTTCCATGCAAATCTCTAATCGCATATGCAACATTTCCAATCCTTCGGTCAATTATTGCAGGAATAAATTTTGGGGCTAATTTTGCTGAAAATTTATTCGAAGCATCGCTCTGAGGGAAGGTTCTAACGAATACAGCTTGTCCAGGTTGGAACATGTGTTGCCGAGTACGTAAATTATAGCGCTGAGCATTTTTCTGATGCGACACTTTCAAATAATGCAGGACTTTATCCCGAACTAAGTTTAATCGATCGGGCTTCGATTCCAGGCGAAAATAATTATCATCCGCTTCTTCGATCAGGCGGCGCAGTTTATAATCTGATCCGTGTTGGGTCATGTGCTGCCCAAATACCAGAAAATGAGGCGAGAAGGTAGTAGATGAATGACTTACATTCCTCAACGTGCAAGCAATTTCTGCTAAATGGACGTCCCATTCAGCATGACTATCACTCAGGTATGATCTGATAGCAGACAGGACAGTACGATTTACCCTTTCGGACGAGTTGCTTTGTGGTAAGTAAATAGGGGTACGGATATGAGTAACTCCATACTTCTGCAATAATTCCTGGAATTGTTTGGATATAAATTGCTTTCCATTATCCGTCACTACCGATTCAGGGACAGAAAACATATTAAATACCTCATTTTCGACATACTGGCACAATGATGAGGCAGACGCTTCCCTTAGGGCCTTGAGTACCACGAATTTAGAATAATGGTCTAATATAATTAGGATATATGCGTTGCCTCGTTTGGACCTGGGATAGGGGCCCAGAAAATCTAAGTATATTTTCTGGAAAGGACGACTGGATACCGATTGACTGCCCATGCAAGGTTTTGTGCGGTAGTTCACGGCCTTATTCATCTTACAGGTTTTACAATTTTTGATAAACGACTTTACATCTTGTGCCATACGGGTCCAATAAAACTGTCTTTGTAGACGTTCTAACGTTTTCGATATGCCCATATGGGTGGAAGATGGTGGAAGATGGGCCTGTTGAATAAGGGGTTCAGTTAAACCCTCCGGTATAACGAGTTTCCATGTCGGCAGGTCCGTATCTTCATAACGTAACCCGTAGGCGGGAGCAATCAAAAGTTTGCCATCTTGAACTCGAAGATTATGAGCAGATTGTGGTAATGCTTTAACAGCCTCCAGTCGTTTGGTGTATTGCGCATTCAAGAAAGCGGGATTAGCAAGATCAACATGGAGTGGGCTCAATTCGTATTCAGGATTCAAAGAGCAAATCGATACACTTGCATGATTTAGATGAGGATCCATAATTATTTTATGCCCCTGTTGAGTGAGTTCTAAAGAGGGGTGGCCAGTTGAACTGTCGGTGAGTTCCATGCTTTCACAAAATGCTCGTGATAAAGCGTCAGGCACCACATTCTGTGATCCCTTACGATAAGCCATTTGAAAATCAAATGATTGAAGCTTGAGACTCCAGCGTGCTAACCTGCCTGACAGGTCCTTCTGGGACATTAACCATTGCAAGCTGGCATGGTCTGTGTAAATAGTGAATGGGTGACCTTCTATGTATGGCCTGAATTTCTTGACGCTCAGCACTGCGGCGTAACATTCCAACTCGGTAACTGAATAATTCCATTGGGCAGCGTTTAGTTTTTGAGAGACAAAAACTATTGGACGCTCTGCTCCATCGGAATCGAGCTGGAACAATACACTACCTACGCCGACAGTGCTGGCGTCACATTGGACATAAAAATGTTTAGAATAGTCGGGATTGGCTAAGACCGGCGATGTTGATAAAGCAGTTTTCAAGGATTCGAACGCGGAGTTAGCTGAATCGGACCATTTCACTTTTGCACATTTCTTCAACAGATCGGTAATCGGCGCAGACAACATAGCGTAATTTTTAATGAAGCGACGATACCAGCCACATATTCCTAAAAATCGTCTTACCTGCTTGGTTGTTTTTGGGATAGGGAACTCTACTATTGCCCGAACCTTTTCCGGGTCAGTTTGGAGACAACCTTCACCGATAACATATCCAAGATACTTGGCTTCTTTTAGAAGAAACTTGCTCTTAGCAACGTTGATAGTGAGTCCTGCGTTCTTTAAACGAAAAGCGACTTCTTCCAACAAATTTAAGTGCTCCTCGAATGTTGCCGAAGTGACCAATAGATCGTCCAAATAAACGAAGATTCGGTCATGCAGTTGGTGCGGAATCACTTTGTGCATCAAGCGGCACATCGTCTGAGGCGCGTTACATAAGCCAAATGGCATGACCGTGAATTGGTACAAAGGTCTCCCAGGAACGGTAAACGCCGTTTTATCTCTGGATTGTTGGGCCAACGGGATCTGCCAAAAGGCATCTTTAAGATCAATACATGAGATATACCTGGTTTGATCCAATCGTCCCAACAATCCATCGATTAATGGTAGTGGGTACGCGTCCTTAACGGTGACCTTGTTCAATTCACGGGCATCCAGGCAGAGTCGATCCTTGCCGCTTGCTTTTGACACCAAAGTGACTGGAGAGCACCAACTGCTCTGACTTTCCTCTATCACGCCTAGGGACAACATTCGGTCCAACTCTTTATACAACCGCGTTTGAACTGCCGGAGACACGGAATAAAACCTTTGCTTTATCGGTTTGGTTGTGCCAATATCTATGACGTGGGAAATGAGGGAGGTTCTTCCTAGACCTAATTTTGTGAAACAAGGAAATTTCTCCGTCACGAGATTTAATTTTAGTTGCTGTTCTAACGAAAGAATGTGGTAAGAATTTGCGGCTAAATCAGGAGAAGTGATGGAACATAGAGAACCTATTGTCGGTGAAACGCGAAATAAGTTCCAGAAGTCGATGCCCAGGTACAACGGTTGCTCAAGACTAGGAACAATATGCAAACGCATTATGTGTTCCCTATTTTGAAATTTTACCAGAGTTCTAATATACCCGAAGACCCGTTCCGCCTGACCGTTGGCAGCATTAATATAAGCGGGAGAGTTATGAAATTCAACGTTTGGATCGGATAATAATTTCTCTGAGCCGGCACCTAACACGCTTACCGTAACCCCGCTATCCAAAAGCCCATTGTATTCGACCCCATTAATTAAAACTTGTGCATATGGTCGTGGATCCAGAGGGTTATTAGTGATTATCGAATTAACAAGTTCTGTCTTTAATTCTCTGCGTTTTTTCCAATATAATCTACTTCGTATACGATGTTCGGCATTATATTGTCGTTTCTGCGTGTTTTGGAACATACCAAGTTTATTAGAGGTGGAAATTATGTTCGAAGTACTTGATAAGGAAGGAGGAAGTGGTAGAGGAGAAGGGAGGTTGTCATGGTTAATGAGATTTATTGGATTTGGTTCGATGGATTGCTTCGAGATCGGAGTCGTAATTCTGCATCCGTGTTGCTCGCCGCGTCTTCCATTACTACTGTGTCTTTCTGTAGTGGCCTGGGTATAATCACTTTCGGAGTTCCATGGTTCCCAGCTCCCCATTGACCCCTCCAATTGTTTCCCGAACACGTGGGACACTTCGAATATACAGTATCCTTCTTGCCACATTTATGACAAAACCATCTAGTTGGGGGTAATTGGCAATCATTGAAGGTATGACTTTTTTTGTCACAATTGAAACACACTATTTCGCGAGTATTCGGTGGGCGATAGAACTGGGAGGTTGGTGGAGTAGCACTGGAACTTCTAAGCATCAACTGGCTAACGTTATTATTTTGAAAGGCAGCTACCTGTGGTTCTCCAGCCAGCGGCCCATTATCATACTCATATGGCTTCCACGTCGGATGATGTATAGTGGGTTCTATTAGTTGCATCTCATTAATAAATTTCCTATGGGACAACACCGAATCGGGATCAATTCGAAGTCTGCTCCAAGTATCCTCCCAAGCCGTACAGCTCGCAATCAGCTCGTTAATGGATGTAAATCGTCTATCCGTTAATTGATACTGCAGCCCTCCACGCATGTTTTGCATGAGGATTTCTATGAGTTTTTCTTCTGTGTAAGGGGTTCTGCATTGTAGTGTCATACTCCAAACCTGATGGTAAAATTCTACAAATGACTCTTTGGGTAATTGCCTCCTAGTTTCAATTGCACAACGAATTTCAAAATCTGATCGCCTATCCTGGAATCTCTCGGTAAATTGTCTCTTTAAATCCCACCATGATATGAGTGGGTTATGTCGCCTACACGTCCAGTACCATTGCAATGCTACTCCTTTTAGTACGCAACTCATATCAGTAAGCAAACTCTCCTCCGATAGATTTAACGATTTCGCTACTGTCTCTAATTGAAAAATAAACATATCAACATTTGGTCCTGTGGTTGAGCCATCATAAGATAAGCCACATCGATGGAGTGTTCGAGATTCAGACGGATACCGACTAGTTGAACTATCTTGTATAAAGTTACCAGTGGATGGTATGGTCCCCCCGGTTGTACTAGTAGTGGTGTAAATTGAGCTAAACGATGTCGGGATCATCTGGGCATAAGATGTGGTTTTTGATATACTGGCCGAAGGAATCTGTTTTGATGCCATTGCATGTAGTCCCGAACCGGTAGGTGGGAACGATTTTGGAAACGTATTATTAAACGGCTCGGAATATGTCACATGTGGAATGGTTTTATGCTGGATTGCTTGTGGTCCAATAGTATTTGTGAAATTAGGTGAGTTGGCTATTGGATCTAAATATCCTGCGGATACATGAATCGATTGTGCAGGTGGCTCGATGTTAGACCATGACACATGACCTGGTAAGAGGGTTGGTTGAACGCTAGGATTATTACTTTTATCATTTATTTGAGTTTGCAACACCGTTTGTCGTTGGTCTAATGCTAACAGCTGCTGCGATAACATATTAAATTTTTCCATAACCGATTCTAACAAGGTGGTTTGCATAGCATCGTGGTGTTTTCTAGCCAAGCTGTCTGCTTGAGCCTGATCGAGTAATTCTTCCAAGGTGCATCTTCGCTGCCCTCGTTCTGATGGGGAGGAATCTGAATCACTGTTAACATCCTCCAGTTGTATGCCCTTGGTCGGATCTTCTTGATCGTTTTTAGATGGAATAACCAATTCGGTGTGAATGCCTTTTGCTGCTTCGATGGATTCATTCAATTTGTCGTGATCTTCCAAATAAATATGTAAACTGGACTGTAATTCCTCACAAACTTTAAGTACTTTCCGAGCAGAATCTTCATAGGTCGGAGATTTACTTGCTCGGTTGAGACGATTAGATATATGCAACAAACGCGACTTGCACTGGTGAGCTATTGTCTTTGAGCTATCTTCATCCCCCTTGAGATGCGTAATCTTCTCCTTCAAAGCTCGTAGTTTTGTAAGACATGTATTAATTTCGAGGTCTGGCCTTTTATACGCGTTTCTATGCATCTTGGAGGGTGTTTCTTTGGTATTTGCGTTTTCCTCACGAATAGCTTCTTCGAGTGCTTTTGTGGTATTAGGGGTATTAAGAGGGATTTCCCGAAGGAGGCATTCCACTTCAAATTCATCTTGTTCCAACACTGTCACGTCCATTTTCAGACAATAAATAAGAATCGGCACGGAGTGTATGGCACTAGTTGTTGAACGTTATCAATGAAAATATAGTGAACTTTATGGTCGGAAATACTCCGAATGTATGAATAATTTCAAGAAGAAACTAAAACAGTCAATTAAGCAAATCTGGTCTGCGCACTCAAAATTTGATGCATAAATTTAAATTGAATTCCAAAAAAAACAAAATACCTTTCAAAATTGTTCGTGCCCTCTATAATGTAGGAATTGCACTCGGTCAATTTAAAAATTCCTATTCATATACGTATTACTATTTCGAATTGGCAAACAAAAATCAACAGTATTGGTCGATTATGCGAATAATGAAAAAAAATTCAAACTTTGTTAAATATATATTAGGGTTTATATAAAGAAAATATATAATAAGTTTAAAAATGAAAAAAATTAAACATGACGTCAGGGTGTCGAACCTAGTATTAAAATTGCGTAAGCTATAAATTTTTATCGTACTTGAATAATAAGTTCAAAACCAATTGTGAATATTTTAATTATTTTGTTTTACTATGATGATGATGATGATGATGAGTATAAGGCCGGCTCGTCGTTTTAACATTTTATCACAGAAGTATTTGTTTGTATCTTTAAAGAAGAAATGTTTCGTTACACGTAAAGGAAAGGGATTAGGAAAACATGAACGGGTTTAGTAAGGTTACCTAAGAATTATAAATTTACATCTACAGCATTAGCCGAAGGTAAATCAAATACAGCAACCATCAAGTTAAAAATTTAACAAAAAATGATATCAAACCGATTTGGGAAGTCGAAATTATGTTAAATTGTAAAAAAGATAAATTTAAGTTGAAAACGTATGAAGCTAAGATATCCCGAAATCTAAACACTAAAAGCGGAATCAACAAATATCTAAACTACAATACATTGAGAGAGAAAAAAAATTAAATAGGAATGGGAAAGATGATAAAATTGAAATTGACAACATATGGACGGATTACTCCACTTAACTATACCGAGTAATATACTGAAGTCTACACTTTAAACGCGGAAGCAGTAAGAGCCCAGTACCTGTAACAATTGGGAAATCAGTCGGATGTTACTGAATACATAAGTTAAACAAAAAGTTTCAATTCACTCAAACATTAAATTCAAACAGCATAAATGCCGGAAACAAAACTATTTGGATGAACCGAACACTTAAAAAATTATATGAATATAGATTATAAAAGGAAAGGGATAAGGAAAGAATGAAAGGGGTAGCCATTTTAGTTTGGGCGCCACTGTAACAGAACTGTGTCCGTTAGCAGATATTTGCGTAGAGGTCCCTGGGCGGTGGTTCGTAGCTCGGCTAAAGCTCAGGGTGTTGGTCGTGGGGGATTTCCAGGAACATAGGCAAATCTTGATTACACCGCGGGAAGAGGAGTGTAATGAAACATTTCACACAGCCGACGAACTTACCTTATAAACATCATCATACACGCGTGGTCTCTAGTAATTCATAATTAATTGTTTAAATCATTTGATTAAGTTCATATAAATACATATATTTGATAATTCAATTATATTGAAATTCGAGAAATAATAGGTAAAATTTGCTTATGATATAATTAATGTAAATCATCTGGACAAAAAAACTCAAATTGTTTGCAAAATTACGACCTTGAATTGTAAAGCAAATGACTCAATACCAAATTTTATATAGTCAAGTGTCGTAAAAAAAATCAAAACTAAACTTAATCTAATTTATCTTAAATACCCATCACCGAAATTAAACCAATCCACAATTCTTAACTTTACTTTAATTAGCAACAGAAAAATTTAAGGAACTATCAAATTTTAAATAAATTGAAAATTATATGAAAAAAAAAATAAAATTAAAAAAAAATCATATTTACTATGTACATAGTCGAAGGACCGTAGCAGCGATTCTTTCTTATGCGGTCTTTGTTGTTGTTGTTTTTATGTAGAAAATATTAACTCGTATCGATGTAAAGTTATACAAGGTAATCCGTTGAGTTTGAGAATGGTGCTGTTTCCCAGCCAGCACCGTTACCGATGAACACCTTAGGTTGGGTTATATTTTGTGTGTTTTTTTTGTTGTTGTTTTTGTAATTTTGGGTGTTATATTGATTTGATGCTAAAATATTTTATTATATAGCGTTGAATTAGTGTATATTATTAAAATCTCAGGAACGTTATTATTACTTTATCAATATTAGTTTATGATTTATTTTTGCGTTTGGTTTATCTCACTGTAGCATCAACAATCTTAACACCAATCCCAACGTAGCACGTTAACACCGGACAGTTATTTTTACGGCCTGAATTGTGTACTTGGCCCGCGGATATCGAAGCACGTTATATTTAATTTATTAACTATACAATATTGACTTAGTTGTATAAATTTAACTATGTACCTAATGATAGGTTTCACTAGCTTTAAACACAAATTTGCTAGTATATAGCTTAATTATCGGTTTAATCTTGATTTTTATTGAATAAGTTTTTTTTTGTAAACCGCGTTTGATCACCCAATAAATTGAGAAACTGTTTAGGTATTTGGGCCACTTAATTAAACGAAACTATCATTAAGCACATTTTACCTTTCAAATCACAAAATCTTTGTTATCAAAATTTATAGTTATAGTAATTGAATTGTATATTTTGAGTCAGGCAAATAACACTTATAACTTTTCGTAATAGCTTAGTTCTAGTTAACTTCGGATATAAAAATTTTCTTTATTTTTTTTTCAACTTATTATTCAATTTTTTACGTCTTTTCTATTCAAAATTTTGGGCTCGACTCCCTTCATACAAATTTTTTTTCCAGAACAAAAACGTTTTTGATTTATCTCTTTATCATCATCATCATCATAAAAAACGGGTCCATCAACAAAAATCCTAAACGAAATGATTTCGCGCCTAAAAATCAATCTATTGTTTTTTTTTCCGCTAAGGTAAAATTAATTAGCAAGAGAATACAGTGCAACGACGACAACTATGATGACTGTCGTTGCAAATGGATAACCTTCCACGTAGGGACGGAATTTTCGCACGCTGAGGACGACAGCGTAGCATTCCAGCTCGGTCACCGAGTAGTTTCGCTGCGCCGCATTGAGCTTATGGGAGTAAAACTCAATGGGCCGCTCCACCCCCTCGGCGTCCACCTGAAATAAGACACTACCGACCCCAACGGCACTGGCATCACACTGAATAAAAAAGGGTTTTGTATAATCAGGATGCGTTAAAACTGGGGCAGTTGACAAGGCGGTTTTGAGAGCGTTAAAAGAAGAATCAGCAGCTGCAGACCAACATACTTTAGTGTTTTTACCAGTAAGATCGGTGAGAGAAGAAGCTAAGGAGGCGAAATTTGGAATGAAGCGACGGTACCATCCGCACATTCCCAGAAAACGTCTAATCTGTTTCGTCGTTTTCGGAATAGGGTACTCCAGAATAGCTTTACATTTATCTGGGTTTGTACGGAGGCAGCCATCACCCACAATATAACCTAAATAGTCTACTTCTTTCAACACAAACTTACTTTTGGTCAAATTGATTGTTAAACCAGCGTCCTTCAGATATCCAGCAACCTGTTTTAGCAAATCGAAATGTTCAGCCAGAGCGAAGGATGTGACCAGAAGGTCATCGAGGTACACAAAGACCTTATCGTGCAGTTGGTACGGGATCACGCGATGCATCAAGCGACAAAGCGTCTGTGGTGCGTTGCATAAGCCAAACGGCATCACCTTGAACTGATACAAGGGCCGTCCAGGAACCGTAAACGCTGTTTTATCGCGGGATGCTGGGTCGAGTGGGATCTGCCAAAAGGCATCCTTCAAATCAATCGCCGAAATGAATCGGGTGTGTCCCAAACGACCCAACAATCCGTTGATTATGGGCAGCGGATACGCATCCTTGACGGTTGCCTTGTTCAGTTCTCTAGCATCCAAGCACAGACGAACTTTGCCATTGGCCTTACGAACCAACGTGACCGGCGAACACCAGGAACTTTGTGACTCCTCGATGACCCCCAAAGACAACATCCTATCCAACTCGGCATACATGAGTTTCTGGATAGCTGGGGACACGGAATAAAAACGTTGTTTGACTGGTTTTGCGGAACCGACATCGATCATATGAGTGATGAGGGATGTGCGGCCCAAACCTAAAATATCGCTGCTCGGAAAATATTCGCGAATGAGATCCAGTTTACGACGATCATCAGATGTTAAAATATGGAATTTGGGTGTGTTGGTAGTTTCACCTAATTCGTCCGAATTATTTAACGCGGAGATTTTTGGGGAAATTCCAAAACGATTCCAAAAATCGATACCCAAATAAAGCGGTTGTTCCAAGGAAGGGACAACGTGAAAATTCATAAATTTAGTAACTCCGTTAAATTCGACGTTAGCTCTTATATAGCCAAAGACTCGTTGAACCTGGCCACTCGCGGTAGTTATAGTGGAAGGAAAGTTATGGAATTCAACAAATGGATTTGACATAAGTTTCTCCGATCCACTCCCGAGAACACTGACACTCGCCCCGCTGTCGAGAAGACCCTTAAAAGGTATCTTATTTATTAAGACCTGGGCGTAAGGCCGAGTGTCACTACCCTCGGAGAATAGAACGGAGGAAATCACGTCATTTCTCATTGCGACGCGACGGTTCCAGTATTTCTTGGAACGTTTTAAACGATCTAACTTTGCCAACGATGGAGCATTATAGAAAAATTTAAGAGCGACAGGAAGGGAAACAGGATTGGATGGGGAAGAAGGATCGGAAAAGGAATCATTACTTACAGACGAGCTTACTTCTTCGTCGGATTCGAATAGGAGCGGATTTCCGCGTCCGTATTGCTCGCTGCATCCTCCAGAATCGGTTTGAGTGGATTTGTCCGTGGTAACATCAGTCTGGGTTGCGGTTGTGGTTGTGGTGATTCTCGTGGCCCAGTCCTCCAAGAACCACTGTTCTGGTTTTCCGACAATCTTGATTGAGCGTTTCGTTCTTCGGCACAACGTCGACAACGCGCAGATATCGTCCCCCGTAGCCCACATCGATAACAAAATAATCCGACTGGAGCCAATTGACAATCCATAAATGTATGTCCCATGTCCGAGCAATTAAAGCACACGATATTTTTGCCGTAATTTGCATGTTGTTTGTAAACTAATCCAGAACTGTCGCCTGGGACTTGTCCGCCCGAACGTCTCGCCGCTGCCGACGAATACCTGCTCCCCGTTTGAATTGCGGATACTGAGTTATCGGGTAGAACATCAGTTAAGGGATAATTCTCATAAGAGTCATATGCTCCAACATCATCAAACGGACTGCCTGATAACTCATTGATCACGCGTCGTGGATGGATTGCAGGATCCGCCGGAGCTTTGAGCCGCCGGAAGGACTCCTCCCAAGCAGAACAGCTTTTGATTAGTTCGTTGATACTGCTAAACTGGCGATCGGTGAGATGATATTGTAACGTCGGCTTCATGTTGTTCATGAGAATTTGAATGAGCTCTTCGTCGGAATACGGTGTGCGACATTGTAGTGTGAGGGTCCATACATGGTTGTAGAAATCCAGGAAGCTTTCGTTCGGTTGTTGTTTACGTGCCTCGACCATTCTGCGGATTTCGTAATTTGTGCGACGATCTTGAAAGCGCTCGATAATTCCGCTTCGTAGTTCTGACCAGGCCGCGTGCGGGTTGTGTTTACGAAATGTCCAGTACTCCAGTACCACTGCAACGCGAGGTCTTTTAGAATGGTGTGGAGCTCCAATAATAAAATTTGTTCGGATAATCCCCGGGATGAGGCGATGGTGTCAACTTGGAACAGGAACATATCGATGTTGATTCCCGATGGAGATCCCGTGAAACTTAGTCCACTACCGGACAACAAACGTCGATCGACAAATTTTGGCGATACTGGCGAACTGGTGGACGTCGGAGGCGCGCGATCCTGTACGGTTGAAATCAGGATGTCTTGTGAGAAAGGGTTATTTCCGGCAATCTGAGTCTGCAGGGTGGTTTGCCGTTGATCCAACTTTACCAGCTGCTGTGATACTAACTCGAACTTTCGCAGCATGGATTCCAAGAGTGTGGTCTGTGCATTTGATTGTTGTACCGCCGGGTGGTTCGTTTGAATCTGATCAAGAAGGTCCTCCAAAGTACATCTTCGTTCCGGCGGCTGTGGGTTGTCGGAATCATCCTCGCTACCGAGGTTTTGAACTTGAATCTCGTCATTTTGTTCCTCATGAAGAGGTATTTCCACCGTGAGATGTACGCCCTTTGCGCTTTCTATGGAAACGTTCAATTTTCCCTGGTCATCCAAGTACATCTGCAGACTAGTCAGTAATTCGGAACATGCTTGATGTACCTTACGCGCGGGCTGCTCGTATTTCGGTGATTTGAATGCGCGACTAAGCCGGCCGGACAAATGCAACAACCGGGAATGGTAACGTTGAGCCAATAATAGGGGATCCTTCGTAGTCAGACCCAAAAGGGTGATTTCTTCCCGAATCTCCTCCAATTTCTTGAGACACGTTGAAATCTCAACATCCGGTGTCTTCGATGCGCTTGTATGCATTTTTCCGGGCGTTGGTTTAATCTCGGCCTGCTCACTTCGGACCGCTTCCTCGAGTTGATGAATTGCATCTGATGTGTCGAAGCGGATATCGCGAAGGAGACACTCCACCTCTATCTCATCGGGTTGCAGTAATGTTACGTCCATTTTAGAATTAGGTAGGGTTAGGGAGTAAGTTCGATTAATTCGACAAAAAGGTAATCTTTATTAATTTATAAAAATACAAAAGTTTAATTCAGAATAACTCTAACTCAAACGGAAGGTTTTAAGTTAAAGAAAATTACAACTAAAGATATTCCACACCCACTATAACTAGATAATAAAAAACACGAAATATTTTTTTATAAATAACACGAAAAGGAATGGATACCTTGTAAGAGTTTGTGGGTCCAGTATTCCCACGATTAGTTTAGCGACGGATAGGACGAGATACCCCGAAAGTGGCGCTTTTCGATGAGAACCTAATTTGGGGGGGCTCGTTAAAATAATTACAACAAAAATTCAACCAATGAATATCAAATCGTGATAAACAACCAGAAAGTTACCCCGTGCGTTAGATAATACTCAATTCGAATGTGAATTTGGTTAACTTCCACTCGATCCCACGGATGGTTACGTTGGATACGTGGTTCTACGTCCGAGTTAGCCCACACTGTACGTCTTTGAGGTCTTTCTGGCGTATCCCACGGATTTGAATTCATACAAAATAATAATAATAAACAAAATTTAATAATAATAATAACGTAGCTAATGAAACTACCAACACACCCAGATAAGGAGGCAAAGTAGCAAGAAAAAAAAAACACAAGTAAGATAATAATAAGAAGGAAGGGATGGTTACCTTGTGGTGGTTTGTGGGTCCCGTATTCCCACGGTTAGTTTAACGACGGAAGACGAGATACCCCCCAAAGTGGCGCTTTTCGATGAGAACCTAATTTGGAGGGGCTCGTTGAAATTCACAAAATGATACGAAAGAACAAAAGAAAAGGAGATCCAAATCTACCAACACACCCAGCGGTATGCAGGCAGAATAATAAAAAATGCGAAAAAATATAAAATGAAGTACTAATAAGTACCCGCGGGTTCCAATACAACCCAGCTAAACCAAAAGAAAAAAAAATCAAAATATCAAAAAATCAAATATATTATCAAAAAAAAATTTTTTTAACCAAAACGAAAATACGGATGGTATGATGAGAGTGGAAACCCCACTCCGTGTCAGCTAAATAATAAAAAAAATAAAGAAAAATAATAATAATAATAAAAGTTGCTGTTCCTCAAATTCCGCTCGAGGAACTTCGGGGCAAGGAAAAATGAAGCTAACAGCTAAACCCCAGACAAATGACATCCGAGCTCCACCACAATCAGACACAATATAGTGGAAATGGGAAAGAGCTTGGAAGTCGGATGTCCGAAGAATAGGGGATGACACCCCCCATCTACGCGCAATCAAACAGCCCGTGCTGGTTGCGATCGTAGATAAGGAATGTCAACCGGGAGACTGGCTTTGGTGTGCGCGTCCATGCGAATTCAAACAATGCGAAACACCGGTTTCGACACTGGACGCGCACGCCAAAGGGAGTGAAGCTACAAATAATAAAAATAAAAAAAATTATCAAAATTCGCGAAATTGGTTGGGCGCCACTGTTACAGGCTGGCTACTGCCAACCTGCAGATATTCACTAAGCGCATGCAGAGGCCTCCACGGTGATATTTTGCCGGCTACGTTCTCAGGGAGAAGTGCGAAGGGTCGTGGGGTTTGAGGGATGCATGGCTCCTGGCTTACACCGTGATGATACAGAAACTTGACATAAGATAAAACCGCAAATAATAATAAACCGGATGTTCCGCCGAAATCCGTCGGCCGGAACCTGAGGAACGAACAACTCAAAAATTATAAATGGGAAAGAGGTGCCTTGGTGCGCGCATCCATTCGAATTCAAACAGGGCAAAGCCCCGGTTACGAAATTGGATGCGGGCACCAAGGGACCACAAACACTAAACCGACACAGAGGGAGTCTCCGCTCCCATCATACCAAACGAGAAATTTAATAATTCATTTTATTTAAAAGGTAAAACAAAAAGAAAACAACTTCCCGAAAAAAAGAAAGGGAGGGAACGAGAGAGAGAGAACAATACGCATCGAGCGTGCACCCGCTATGCGGCGCTCGATTACAAAATAAAATTTAATATAATATACAAAATATAAAAAAGATTAAATCAAAAAAAATATAAATAAAAAAATGGTACCTTAATATATTAAATACAACAAATTGTTGCGGCCTTGCGCGGCCGTCATGCCACACCTGGACCGTTGCGGCTTTGTGTGCCGTTACGCCACCGTTTCAACCTTGGTGCCGTATTGTTGCGGGGCCTCTCCCCGATACCAATATAAATAAAAAAAGCAATAGCTGGCTGGCTACCGTTAGTTGCGGATGCGGGGCTTTGTATGCCTTCGTTGGGCTTTGTATGCCTTTGTTGGGCTTTGTATGCCTTCGTTGGGCTTTGTATGCCTTCGTTGGGCTTTGTATGCCTTCGTTGGGCTTTGTATGCATTCGTTGGGCTTTGTATGCCTTCGTTGGGCGTCCTTCGCCTTAAGGAAAAATAGCAAAAAAATGAGTGACGTCAACTGGCCACCCTGTACTGTACCGTTGCGGCACACCCTGGCCGGTAAATACTTTAGCCGCGACCGTCCGATTGCTGCGGTATAAATTGCTTTCACCGTAAATAAAAATGTCAATGACCACGTGGCTGGGGTTGGCCACCCGTTACTATTAGGTGCCTGTTAATATGAGGCGACCCCCCGTCGAATCATAAAACGTGACGGCGTCTACCGGTAAATTTAAAATAAAACTGCGAAACCACGAGCTGGCCGCCCGTCAAATAACTTTTGAGACTAGCTACGTGATACAATCTGTTGGCCTCATAAAATTCTAGCGGCGCAAACCCAATCAAAATTTTGGTTGCCTGTATTTCCAAGCGTTAGAGAATCTACTTTTCAATTACTCTACACGTACAACTTCTTTCACTGTATACCACTAAACACACTTTCGTATTTTCTTTTCGATTTAATGATAATACCAAACACGAACAAAATAAACTTTTTTTTATCGATTTATTATTTTACCATCACATCAAATTATGAATTTTGTACCAATGCAAAATCCAATTCACAAAAAATTATTTTCAGTTTTTTTATTTTTTTTTTTATATTTTCAAGAAAACAATAATGGTGGAAGACCAGAAAAATTTTTGTTTTTTAGATTTAACTCGACTTCTACATACCAAAATAAAACACTCGAATCATCCAAAATCACAACTTGAATGACGACAACCAAAAAAAATTCGAGCGTCGCACAGCTCGTAAAACGTTTTAGAAGAAAATGCATCTCTCTTCTCTGTCTCTCCTTTATACCAAATTTTCGTTGGTACAAAAGAGAGACATACAAGAAATAACATTTTTTTCAAAACGTTTTACTTTGCACACACTCGATGTGCATTGTCCTCTCTTCCTCTCCCATTCTCGTTCCGTTGCCAACATAACAGAAGAAAACACACAGGAATCCATCCACCAAGAAATCACGTTCAGACAGCGAAAACACGGACGCAAGAAACCACGTTTAGACAACAAAAACCCGGACGCAAGAAACCACGTGGAGAATAGAAACAAATTTACAAAAATGTCTTGTTAAGACCACACAGTCGTAACACATGGCAGCATTCTAAAATGGACTAATTAATAAAGCACACCACGTAGAATATCATTAACAATAAATGTATATAATAATTACTGTGTGGTTTCATTAAGTATATAATATGTGTGGTTTCATTAAGTATATAATAGTTTAGATATGAAAGTGGCAAGATTAAATGCTGGGTGTGTGATAGGATGGATCACATCTCACGGGACCGCTGGGAGATTAAGAAGAAACGAGGAAGGTCGCCATCTCCTATGAAGCGTAGACCAAACGAGGATCAGATAGAATCTAGAAAGGAGGGTCAGACGACAACGAAGTCGTTAAACTAAAAAGAGTCAGCTTGAAGGGGCAGAAGCTGGCTCCCACAACCGATTGCCCCATAACCTCCATCCATGTTTCGAGAGTAGCAAGAAGCGGTGACAGCTTGACAATTGAAGCCGATATTGATGGGAAGAAATGCATGATCACGCTCGATACGTGAGCAACTCATACGATTGCTCGTGAGGATATTATCGATGGAATTATAGAACCAGCTAATGGAATGAAATTACGAACGTCGACCGGATGAAAGAGGAACTTAATGAAATACATCAATTTGTACGGGAGAAAATTCGGATATCAAGTGATCGAATGAAAGCTCGATACGACATACGAGCAAATAATCAAGGCTTCGAGGAAGGGCAATTGGTATGGCTTCACAACCTGCAACGGCACAAGGGATTATCACCGAAGTTGCAACCCACATGGGAAGGACTTTACACTGTCATTAAAAGGTTGAATGACGTGGTTTATAGCATACAGAAAGGACGGAAAGGTAAACCAAAGGTGGTGCATTTGGAGCGCTTGGCGCTCTACAGAGGAGGTGATCTGGATCCTGTTCGGGACGAACAGGCTTAGGTGGGGGGGTAGTGTTATGGTGACACTTAGATTACAATAGAATAAGTTATTCAATAATTGTTGTTATTGTATTTATGATTTGGGTCAACATTTAGGCGTCATTTGTATACTAACATATTTGCTCGATTATTGGAGCGCATTCAGGATTATTCTAGAAACAAATATTTTGGTATAAAAAGGCGTACATTGACGTGGAATGCCGAGTCTTATTTTAAACGTGATACAGTGAAGGTTAAATAGAGTGATTATTAAAGTGATTATTAAAGCGATTATTAAAGTGATAATTAAATAGTGTGTTATAATTGGAATAATTAACACACTATAAGCGGGGCGGGTAAAAATACCTGTCTCGAGAACTGTTGCTTGTTAGCGGGCCGGGTATTTTTACCTTTTTAAATGCACTTACTTTAAAAGCGGGGCAATGTATTTTTACTCATCGGTTTACATACGGAACTGAAAGAGTTGGCTTCTATTTTTTGTTTTGATTCAACAACTTTACTTTTTCAACGTTTGTTTACATAATAAATATAAGGAGCCATAAATGTGTTTCGCCTTCAAGTTCTTTTTATGCAGACCACTCATCATTTAAATGTATATAAATACAAAGCAAACTCGAATCTGATTTATTTAAATAAATATTCAGAGTTTAGTAGAAAGGGTGTTAAACATATGTTTTTAAAAATAGTTCAGTATTTAATTGGCTATTTAGACGGTTGAACATTTCTTTTTTTATTTTTTATTTTCATTATAATAATAATGGTTTCTGATAGTGATAGTGAAGTTGACGTAGATAATTTATCGCAAATTTCAAGTGATGTCAATATTGCTGAATTTGATAGCGAGTGTGAAAGTGATGAAGACTTCTTTCCCCGTTCGGATGATATCAACAATTCATTCAGCTAGTATCTAGAAAGTTCTCTCGCTACGCATATCAGTTTGGTCTATTTAGTTACCCGCTCAAAGTGTGTTAATTGTTAATTTTGTGTTGTATAATTATTGTGTTGTGTAAATAAATTTGTGTGAGTTCATATTGAAGCAGTTGTATTTATTCACAATCCAGTGATTCGAACCTTGAGTGACAAGGCAAAAACGTAACAATATATTCAATTAAATAGTAATGACACAGAATATACAGAAATGAAATAACTCCATTTTTATATGAATTTGTTTCGACTCGAATATTTGAAATTTTTAATTAAAATATATTCTGTGGTAATGAGCTAGAACATTATTGAATATTATTACAAACCGGAGGTAATTTGTCCTCTTGTATAGAAATTTTGTGATGTCAAAATAATAAAAATCACTTTTATATTTCTAATGCCAACAATTAAAAATAAAAATATTTACTAAAACTGTTCTGGTGGTGAACATTAAAACTACAGATAGAATAGAATTATTCTATACCAGCAGAAAAGTTGGTTTAAAACTATTCCAATTTAGAACTACGTATATGCGATTGTTGCTGTAAATTTCTCAAAGAAAGACCACAATTGTTTTATACCCCATTTACATGCGACCAACATTTTTCTTCGGCAAAATGAAAGAGATATAATATTGACTTTTTGCACATGAGAGACAAGGAAAGAAATATATCACTTTTGCTACCCAGTAGCACAATTGGGTGGGTAGGGCAAACGTACCATGTCAAAAATTAGTTTTGTATGTGTTTTCAACCAACTTACACATTCGTGAATTTCTTTTTAACTTATTTTCGGCCGAAAAAAATAACACTATATCTATCTATACACACAATTGTGTTGATTTTACTTCAAATCAAACGAAATTTTTTATCAGAAACGCCCATACTATGAATTTTTACTCACTCATTTGTGCGGGTTGGACTTAAATTGAGCCATTTTTTATTTGGTTGAGAAAGGGATATCCCAACAAAATTTTGCAGAAGATTTTTAAGCCAAAACCACTATAAAATGTTGCCATAAAATAAACTCGATCCGAGTATTTTCATGGCAACAATTTTAAAAATAACAAAAAAAAATTATACATATTATACATGTTAAGGAGTCATAATAAGAACAGACGCCATTTGAATTAATTAAAAATAAATTAATAATAATGCTATAGAAAAATTATGGCATTACTATATACATATATTTATTTCTTTTTTGCACATTAAATGTGTTTATATAGCGGATGGTTATTATTTACGTACAAAAATTTGCAGAAGAAAAATGTTGATCGCATGTTAATGGGCCATTATTCTGCTCTCGCGAAAATAAAATTTAAACTGAAATCTAAATCTCAAAATTGGCTTTAAATTTTTTTATTTCATTTCTATTTATGTTAAAGCTACTTCACCGAAAAAAATTTTGTTGAAAAATAAATCCCAATTAAAAACGGTATCATAGGTAAACGGAGAAAGAAACGAAGTAAAGTTATTCCTTCGATATCCCAGCGCATCCCCAATAGAATTCCTTTAACATTTTCCTTACAGAAAAGTATGAAAAAAAACTTGAGAAAAAGTTTTTTTTTTCATAATCCGCCATTTCACACTTTGATTCTTTCGTCGTGATTCTTTTCTCGTTTCCTTCCCTGCACCAACAAACTAACAACAGTTTGTGGGTGACCTAGTAAAGTACACTATGCAAATTCACTATTATTTTCTATCAATATATGCGTGAGTATTTTATATAAATTATCACTAAATATAAATTATCAGGAGGCTAATTCTTGATAAATTATCATGATATTATTACGAAATGAAACAATTTTGAGGTTATGTTTCATCATTAAAAATTTATTTTAAAGGGTGAGACATCAGGATGCGAATTATGTAAGCATTGGGCGCTTTCAAGTCCCCTATCATGATTAGTAAAATCATCGCCAATTTGATTTGAAAAAATCATAGTGTTAAACATTTTCATAGCGTTGGCTGCGATTTTACTCAACATGTTCCCAACTGTTGGGTGTCCTGAAAGTGCCCATTACGAGTTACGGGTTACGGCAAATGACGTCAAATGGCCTTTTTATTTAAACCATTTTGAGTTGTCGTAATTTCGACGCTTTGTTGTTGTTTTAGTCGTACACATTTATAAATTCGAGACAAAAGTCGTACTATCTACTTTTTTTTGTTTTCATTGATAATTTTTCAAAATAAGTTTGAGTCGAAATCGTAAGTCGAACTCGTAATGCTTACATAATTCGCCCCCAGTTTGTGTGAAATTCGTGTGTTGATTCGTGAAAAAATGGACAGACGTACACAACTATTGAAAATATAAAATATACGAAAGAAAATTAACACGAATTACGGAAATCACGAATTTCGATATATTAACACAGAATACAGAGTTAAATAAATATACTATTTTAATATAACAAAAATGTACATAAGTCTGCACTCAAAATTAAATTTATAATGATGAAACATAACCTCAAAAGGATGACATTTCGTAATAATATCATAATTTATCGTGAAATAGCCTCCTGATAATTTGCTGATAGTGTCAAAATTTATATAAATTACTCACGCATACATTGATACCCCGATAGAAAATATTTCGTATAGTGGAGTGCACAATTGATGTCGTTTTGACGTGCCATTTCTAAACTTCAAAATCCTATGTAATATCTCCAATACATACATAAAACCACATCAATTTTGATTTTTTGTTCTATTTGAACCATAACTTTCACATTGATTTGAAAAAGTAAATAAAATTCCACATTAATGAATTTGCATAGTGTAGACTGTACTCTAGGTGAAGGGGAAGGAAACGAGGAAAATATCATGACGAAAGAATCAGTGTGGAATAGCGGAATGGAACGCAAATTTTTGAGAAGTTAAACATAAGAAAACATAAAATTTGATTATTTATGAGTAAGTAGTACTTGCGAGTACTTTACAAACGCCTATAGAACCTGGCTGCTAATAATAATAATTTAAAATTTCTTTCAACACAATTTTTTTCGTATTCCGCCATTCCACACTTTGATTCTTTCGTCGTGAATCGTTCCTCGTTTCCTTCCCCTTCACCAACAAACTAACAACAGTTTCTTGGTGAATGAAACGACCAAATATCAAAAGTGTGGCGGATTCAGAATGAAGTATGTATGTGTTGACGCTTATGTTCGAATTGTTCAAATCACATCTTTTAGATTTTGGGTGTGTGTCCTAGATTAATGAATTTTAGTACACCCTAATGAATTTTGTTAGTCGATTCAATTTTCTTTCGAGTATGCGCAAACAAATTTGATTGATTCAGCCATTTTAGTGTGAAAGTAATTTTGACAGCGATACGACACGACATTGAATCGTATCAAATTTTACTTTCAAATTTTGATTTAACATGACAAATAAATTAGTTGGCGAAGATTTAATAAAATTTATAAGGGCGTACCGAGACAGTGAATGTTTATGGAATACAAGTTCTCCGTTATATCGTAACGTAATGCTACGAATTAAATGTTACAATCAAATATCAATCGAATTTGAGATGAGTGAAATGGATGTGAAAAAGAAAATTAACAATTTGCGAACATGTTTTATGAAAGAATGGAAAAGGGTATTTGAAATATGTTTAATGTGACTAGCGAAATTCATCAATTATCTTTTTCTGTAAAATAGGTGGAAGCATCTAAATTAGAGGCCCAAGATGAATCTCAAATATATAACCCAACTATGCACTGGTTCAAAGAGATGTTGTTTTTATCTGACACACTACGACAAAAAAAACTCAAAGCTAAATGCAAGAAACAAACCAAGATAGAGCAAAATATCTCGGGTTTTAATGAAGATGAATACCTCCACGATACGCGAGACGAGTATCATGCAACACTAAAAGCCACAACAGATGATCAAATGGATACTTTTGATAGCTATATTTCAGAAAGCCCAACGCTTACGATTGAACGAGCTATTAAAATAGAAGACGTCGCAGTTCCAACAAAACAAGTCGAAAGCTGCAGCCCATCACCGGAGACGGTTAATATCAGTACGCCGGTGGTTACAGAAAATGTTTTAATTAATTATCCCAGTAACCCATCCATTGCATATGATGCACCAAAAACGGAAGTCGACGATTTTTGCAAAAGTTTAGCGTCGCAAATGAAAAATTTATCGCTACGCAGTATTGTTGAACTTCAAATGGATATACAAAATTTAGTATCTAAAAAACGTTTGGCGGAAATGTTAAATTCCAATATACCTTAATCTTATGCCTATTTTTAATATATATCACAATAATAACAACATATTCTATACGTAATTAGTTTCTAATAAAATTTTGATTTTATTTACGTATACATACACTTCTTTTTCTTTCAACTGAACAAAACATTTAATTTTGATATTCAAACTTTTTAATGTCAAAATATTCATGTACTAAAAATAATGAGATCTAAATTTTGTTTTAAATCTACTCCAATTTTGTAGTCATGATAAGTGCCTAGGCGACGCGACTGTCACTAGGTAGGATTTTGACAAGTTGCTGTGCTGTAAATCGAGTTGTTATTTGTTAAAGTTGAACTGTGAGGTTGAGTCTTGGCTGGATTTTAAATGGCAGAGAAATTAACGGGTGAGCAGGTAGTTCAGTTAATAAAATCATACCAAACCAAAGAATGTTTATGGAATAGACACGACACACATTATCGGGATTTTGGAGAACGGAATAAATGCTATGCCGAGCTATGTACGGAGTTCAATCTGCCCGAATCTGAAATCAAAAAAAAAATTGTTAACTTGCGTACTTGGTTTGCTAGAGTATTAAGACGGGTAATTATAACATTTAATAACTATAATAAGTTTATTGTATCATAAAAAAAACTATTTTATAAAAATTAGGTAGAAGTTTCGAAAAAACAACAGCAGAATGAAACGGGAGTGGTCTACGAGCCTTCAAGTCCGATTTTCGATGCTTTGCTATTTTTGTCGGACGTTTTACGGAGACAAACTAAAGAACGTCGTCGCATTATAAAAGTAATTGTTGCTTTGATATTTTGTTGTCCAAAATCATTTAATTTTATTATCATTTTAGAAATCTACGGACGACGACGAGGATATCCATGAAGGTTTAGAAGTGGAAGAGTACATAATACAAGAGAAAGATTCGTATTTAGAAGAAGATTCGAATGTTTATGATCCCATGGAAGAAGAAACCTACTATATATCGCCTGCTAAAAATAAAAATGTTGAAGAAAGTATTACCCAACCGAGTAATAAACGAATGAAATTGGAATGTTCTACTCCAGGGAATTATATACGCACTTTTATGGAAGATAATGACGTACCATCATGGGAAAATATTTCATCACTTAACGGTAAAAGTAACGAACGGGATGAAATAGACTATTTCTGCAAGAGCCTAGCATCCCAAATGCGAAAACTGTCGCCACGAAGTATGATTGAACTCCAAATGGAAATTCAAAATGCTGTATCCAAGAAACGGTTAGAAGATTGGGATAGAAATAATATGCAGTAACTGGTTTTGTTTAATTTTATTGTAAACAAATATGTAAGGTAAAATAAATTTAATTAATCTATTTAGTCTAGTTTTATAATTTCTCAATTATTGTAACTGATTTAAAATATAACTTGAAGTTTTAAGCTCCTCAAGTCGCTTGTTTGATATTAAATTTTGTATTTCCATTTGTAATTGTATCATACTTCGAACTGGTAACCCCACCATTTGTGCCGCCAGGCTTTTACAAAATTGTTCGATTTCATCGTTTATTTCGGAATGTGCCATGTCGTGCGAACTCTCGTTTATATGTGTATCATCTGTTGGCGATTTAGCGTTATCTGCATCAGAACTTAAACTAATAGGCTGATGTAGTGTGATTTTAGTAGTTTCGGCAGATCCTAATACTGAATATTCCATAGCTTCTTCAGACGGACGATTAGGAACAGTGTAAACTTCTTCTTCCTGCAGATATTCTACGTAATCATGTTCATTGTCAACACTCTGCATAAATAAAAACAATTACATACCTATAGGTACATTACTTGAAAAGAAATTGAATTTGTTGTAATTAACTTCAGCATAGCTAATGAAACTTACATTATTTTTACTGTCTGTTTGTAAAACTTCAACTAAGAAAAGCATTTCGTTATACCATTTAATTTGGGGTTTATATGATACCTGAAAATCATATTTCTTGGCAACCATTGCCATCTCCCGTTCTCTAATGAAATTTGTTTGGAGGTAATTAATAAGACGTTTGACGTCTATGCCATTCATATCAAATTCTTTTGATAACTGATTATAAGATTTAATTTTAAACATTACATTATTATAGTTTAATGACCGCTTATTCCACAAACATTCTTTTTCTTTGAACGATCGGATGAATTTTATTAAATCGGCATCTTTTAATTTTCTAAAGGACATTATTTTTCGTTTACATCGGTCGGACATTTATGTCATACTCATACATTCATCTGTATTCTGTCAAAATCTTTACCAAAGAACAAAGAAGTTAAACGTGTCACAAATTTAGAGGGTAAAAGAGAAAGCATCTAAATCAACGGGATTACAACAACAACAAAAATATATAAGAACCCCTCGCCAACAACCAAAATTGTTTTATTAATTTTTTCTGATTTATAACTTAAATTGATAAATTTACCACAAATCACTAGCTTCTTAACATAATTTACATTTTAATTTATAGTTATTTGTTTATGTAGGGGTGCATTATTTGATAACAAAAATTACAAACTTTTGTCTAAAATGAAGTGTATCGTGAAAAAATGCCAAAATACGCCTAAAAAGACAAGAAGGAATATCTTACCATCAGTAAGTTTACCAAGTGTTCAACTTGGTAAACTTACTGATGGTAAAATATTCCTTCTTGTATTTTTTAGGCGTATTTTGGCATTTTTTCACGATACACTTCATTTTGCACAAAAGTTTGTAATTTTTGTTATCAAATAATGCACCACTACATAAATAAATAACTATTTGATTAGTTTTTATTGTTTTTATGTATTATCAAAACCGAACACAATCATATTCTATAAGCCGTACAATACTCGGCTATACACGCGGATAATGTCACTTTTTAACTCCTATTTGATAGTATTGGTGTACATTTTTAACTTCTATTTGAAGTATTTGTATACGGCCAATAGAAATCAAATATGACACATTTGTTCTAGATTTCTCTTTAATACTGTTTATGTTGGAGGTTGAACCCAGGTCGAGTCAACTTGTAGTTATCTTTAGGTTAACCTTGAAGTTAACTTCTAGTGTTTATATTGGAGAGTTATCTTGAGGTTGAGTCGAAACCAGGTTATAACTGACAAAATCATTCAAATTTTTTTCTTGCAAAAAATCATTCTAACATTTTCTTTCGAACTTTCAAAAAATAAAAAATCGCAAAAATCACAAGAATATGCTGCCGAATTTAGATACAGACGTGCTCGTACAAGAAAAATATGAAAAATCGCCATTTTTATTTTTTTACTTTACTGATTATTTTTTGTTGTTGTTTTTCGACTCGACTCTGGGCGTTTATATTAACCAGAGTTAACTCGACCTAAGAAATTTTTTGGATTGAGTCGAGTTAACTCCAAGTTAACCTTTGGTGTTTATGTTGAAGGTTCAACCCAGGTTGAACCTAGGTTCAACCTCCAACATAAACAGTATATTTTATGTTTTTACAAACAACAAAAAACAAAATAGATTTTAAGATCAGATATGCGTAGCCACGCCTCATTCATGCGTAAAAAGACTAAAACAATAATGAAAAATAGAAATTAAAACAAAATTCGTGATCGAAATGCACTTTTGAATTATATAATAACAAACAAAACACACCTCCTAGTTTTTGTTTTTTCTGTTTTTCCCTTTAAACATTTTTTTACGTAAATGTATTTCCGAAACATATGCACAACTTCGAGTAAATAGAGAATAAAATTTCATGTTCGTATACGCACAATACAATTAAACAGAAGTGAAAAATTACATGCGTGTCGCTACAGTACGGCTTATAGAATATGATTGTGTTCGGTTTTGGTATTATAATTAATAATTTTTAAAATTTATAATTTTAAAGCGCAAAATTAAAACGTCACTTCGTACAACAACAAAAACTAGTTTGACGGGTTCTTATTCGCGAATCGCGATTTGTAACAAAGTAGCTGACATCTGGTGAACAAAATGTGAATCATAGTTTGCTATGAAGCAAGGGGGATTAAAACTGTTATAACAATGGATTTGACAATTCTCGTCCCCCATGTAGACGTAGAAACCAATGCTATCTCTACATTCGATGAAAATCGCCAATAGCGAGATATGAGTAAACCATATGGATTTTTTATGTAACCATCCTATTTTGGCTTGTGACATGAAATAGCAAATTTTATATGGGTAAAATATTGCCACCTATTCTCCAGTATTTTAACTTCTTTGATCTTTACACAATATACAGGCCTTAGATTATATAGATAACGTACCAATACAAATTTCAATACAAAACACAAGCGAAACTAGAAGTACTAAAAATGAATGGGTAAACGAGAGGTACATATACATATAAAATAGAGAAACACAGATGAGGTGAAAAATGGAAAATTTTCGTTATTTTAAAGTGTTTTTTGGTTGTGATTGATGTGAATGAAAACTATTTAGTTTACAATAAATAAGTGAATAATCAAGTGCTCTATTATACTAAAATAACCAAGTGTAGTGTGTTCCAGTGTGAAAACACACGATTATCAAGAAAAAAGGAAATTTCTTTTCACAAGTAACTCTTTTGACAGTGTTTACAAACTCTTTAATTGCTTTTTCTGATTAACCTTCTAATTGATTTTAATAATATTCCACAAATTTATAGTATATATGTATATGCATAATTAAATATGTTCAGTGATAAAGGTGATTTATTTTAAATTTAATTGATTAAAGATAAGTGAAACATTCGGATTTAAAAACAAACACGGGAAAAAGTTGCTCTTCATTTTAGAAAATAACAGTAAATAAATCGTAAATTGTCATTGAAAATCCAGTGGCGTTGCTAAAATTTTTATATTTAATTTTTATGGGGCAGTGATTTGCTATTTAGTTGTATTAAATTTTGTGATTTATTTTCTTTTTTAATTCGTTTAATTTCAAGTACATATATAGTGAATTAATATGCATATAGTATATGATTTACAAATATTCAAAATCAGTTATGAATTTTAATAGTAAAAGTATATTGTTGATATTAATAAATCGATTAATTTTAACGATACAGGATATTTTAATATGGTTTAAATAATTTAGCATAACATTAGATATAACATAGGTATAATATTATGATCTTTATTAGAATGTTTTAATCTATGTGTACCTACATACTTATTTAAAGTAATGAAATACATATCTTATGTTAGTTACCCATAACTTATACTTATTGTATTATTTTTAAAAGTTTTATTTAATATTATACAATTATTATTTTATTATTATAATGCATTAATAAAAAAATTTAAAAATAAAATAATTTTCATTTAATTTATTTTTTGCCCTCGCCCTATATAAAACAATTTACACCGCCACTGCTTGATGTTATGAAATTTATAATGTTGTTATCCCGCATTCTTCTTTCTCTTTTCCAAAAAATATCAAAACAATAATAAAAACATTACAAAATTGAGACTTCAAAACAATACTGTCGGTATTCTATCTATAGTATAATCTAAGACACAGGCCAACCACATACAGTGGGTCACAGCCAAAATGATGCAAGCCATTTTTAATTTACATTTATTATAAGCTTCAGTATTAATCGTTTATTTCATAAAAACAAAACAAACAAAAAATTTCAATTTATAACAAAATAGTAACAAAAATCAAAATTTCTACGTAAAAACATGTCACATCTAAAATGATGGAGTTTTAAAATTTTTTTAAAAAATTAATTCATATTTTTGGAACTAATATCACATTATATAATTAATGTATTAATATTTTGTAGGATATCTATTTTGTTTTAGAACCACTTTGAGTCGTTTTAGCATCTTTCGTGTACTCTAGAGTTATTTTACTCCACTCTTCTAACAATCCCTTTTTAATTCCGCTACATTATTAATCTCATATTTTCTGATATCGCTTTCAAGTTAAGACCATAAGTTTTCAATAACATTTATGTTTATTGTGCAGGCGTTTTCATGACATGAGGAGTATTCCAAATGAGCCAACTTTGAACAGTTCGAGATTTCTGTTTCGGATCATGGTCCTGATAGAACCGAAAATGATCCTTAATATTCATCTTTTCAGCACTTTCCTCCATATTTCTCTTTAGTATGTCTAAATTTAAATTTTTGTTCAAATTGCCTTCGATATACTCTAAATTTCCAACTCCGAAAGGCGCCATATAAGCCGATAACATGACATGACCTCCACTTTGTTTAACAGTGCTTCATAAATTTTTAGCTACTAGCTCTGTATTAGTCTTTCTCCATACGTAGTTTCTTCCGTCTGATCCAAAATGGTTAAATTTGCTTTCATCAGCAAATAAAACCGTGTTCCAGAATGTTTTATCTTTGTTTGTATGGTCTTGGGCAAAATTAATTCTAGCCTTATGATTAACTTCACTGATCTATGGCTTTTTCCGCATTGTTCTACCATGTAAATTTGGTTCTCTTAATATTCTGCGTATTGTTTCTGGATGGCATAATGGCTTAATTTGTGGTTTTCTTTCATTTTTCGTACAATCCATCGACAATCTTTTCCGGAAAATTTTTTATTGTGCATTTTTCTAAGCTTATTTTCAACATGGTGTTGATAAATGAAGCGTCCGATAATATGGTGAACAGTAGAAGAACTTGTTTTCACCATTTCTGCAATTTATTGGCTATAATCGTACAAAAAGTTGCTTAAAACTGATATGAAAATTGTTTACATTGAAAATTTTGTTTTGTGTAGGAAAAGTACCGCTATTTTCAAAACAAAGAGAGTGCATCATTTTAGCTGACATGATTTTACGTGGAAATTTGGTTTTTTGTTACTATTTTGTTATAAATAGAAATTTTTTATTTGTTTTGTTTTATGAAATTAACAATTAATTAATACTGAAGCTTATAATAAATGTAAATTAAAAATAGATATTTATAATTGTTTTTTGGATATTTACTTAAAAAAAAAATTGCTAGCATGATTTTGGCTGTGACCCACTGTATATTGGCATATCATAATTCTCTTTGATAGTTCCAACTTTCGTTACATTTTTGAGATATTTTATGGAAGAATTGGAACTCGCATAATATCCAGTTCTTTGAGTTACGGGTTTTTGTTCCACAGTTCATTTCATAGTAAAACTTGTAATAAAATGGAACTTGACTGTGGAACTTAGTTCCAACAATTATTCCATAAAAATCGAAGTAAGTTGGAAGTAGCGATACTTGGGTATATTTATAAACTTGGGTATTTATAAACTTATTTATAATAAACATTACAAATGTGGGATTTTTAATAGAAAAGTTCTATTTTTAAGAAATTTTATCGAATGAAGTTGCATCCGCCGTCGCGAAATTATCTCCCACACCAAGCGGCCAAAAAAATTCGTCCATCGCCGCCGAACAAAACCTAAAAATAATAATACTTCAATTGTGGTCCATACATTTCTCATTCGTCATTCACGTACGCACTCATATTATTTATCAATCTTAAAGACTAATAAAACAAAAGTCTAAAATTCTCAAAACAATCCGAAACAAAAAAGACGCCGCGCGGCTCTCGGTGTGAATGGTTATGCGCGTCGAGTTGTATGGAACATTTGGTATTTGACGCGCCGCGCTTGGTGTGTCTTGAGGACAAGACGCGCGAGAGGCGCGTCGAGTTGGCGCATATCCATTCACACCAAGAGCGGCGCGGCGTCTTTTTTGTTTTGTATAGTTTTGAGAATCTTAGACTTTTGTTTTATTAGTCTTTAATATATTTAAATAATATGAGTGCATACGTGAATGACGAATGAGAAATGTATGGACCACAATTGAAGTATGATTATTTTTAGGTTATGTTCGGCGGCGATGGACGAATTTTTTTGGCCGCTTGGTGTGGGACATAATTTCACGGCGGCGGATGCAACTTCATTCGATACAATTTCTTAAAATTACAATTTTTCTATTTAAAATCCCACATTTATAATGTTTTTTTTATAAATAATTGGTATCTAATTGTTTATACTATCGTTTCTATACAATACATAAATAATAAATTAATGCATATTTAAATTCGCCGCTCGCCGTCGACGCTTGGTGTGTCTAGTCCTTTGTCCTTTATGCGAGTTCCACGTATTCCATGAAATATCTCAAAAATGTCACGAAAGTTGGAACTGTCAAAATGAGTTCCATTTTGTTATACAGTAAAATCTCTCAAAGGCGGAATTTCAAGGGACCGACAAAATTTTCCGGTTCCGGGTTATATGTATCTAAATGAATACATATATATGTATCTAAATGAATACATATATGTATGGGTGCCTGCAAACACTTGGAATATTAAGTAGGCATTTATTCAAATATATATGAATATACATATTTTGTATATATATAATATGTGCATACATACTGATCGAAATTGATTTACCCATCTTTTTGTATAAACTATTGACCCGTTGGCATTTCTCAATATTTTTCGTTTTTTTTTGTTTGATTATCCTATGGAAGTTAGCTAAAATGTTCATATCAGTTTTCTTATTATGCTGAAGTTAGCTGAAATTCCGCCTTTAACGAGTTTTTTTTGTAAATTTTTTGCTCTACCTCCGTCCGCGTCTCGTAAGTTTCCGCGAAAAGAGGTGTTAATACTATGAAAATCGGTTTCAAGGGACATTTTTAAAACAGTTTTATCCGTGTCTGATGAGTTGCCGCGATAATCAGATTCCGCCTTTAAGAGTTTTTACTGTACTTGGGTATTATACTTTATAATATATGTCAATACTGTCATTATTAATGATAGTGTAGGGTTTTCGTCATTACTATTATGTACACCATTACATACTTTTCTTTAGTTCTACACTATTTAAATATGTATATAAAAATGTTTTTCGGGATTGCTGACGGCAAAAGGAAGGATTTGTCGTCGGCTACCTCAATCATGTATCCAGCTCCTGCTTGCGATGTATTTCTTTGGTTTCAAGTAGTTTGTTTCTTCTTTAATGTAGTTAAATTGTAATTGGAGTTGTTGTACAATGATATCACAATGTATCGTTTGCAAATTGTTACATGCTGTACGTTCATTTTTGCTTTGGTGACTTCATCCCAGTAACAGAGCTCTCACAATAGAAAAACTTTTACTTTTGCCTTACAAGTTGTTTGAAAATAAAACTTGCAAAAAAAAAAAAGTTTCGTTTTTACCTTAAGGAAAAAGTTAGCAAACTCTAAACTTTTGCCTTAAGAAAGACTAATGAAGTTAGCTAAATTTCAAAATCAGGGTTTTGTTATCATTTCCAACCAAAACATGGTTAAAATGCAAATAAGTTCTAATTTACCGGTTTAATATATCTTAACATTATAATTAATAATATAAAATACAATTTTAAAAATATTATTAGTATGAAGATAAATAAAACGAAGTTGGTTTCAATTAAATTTTTTTTTCTCATTGTGAGAGATACTCTTAAGGTAAAAGTTTAAGGCAAAAGGTAAAGGCAAATTTTTTTTTCTATTGTGAGAGCTCTGTAACTCTCTTCAAGTTATATCGAATTCTACATTGTCAAAATATATGCCTCCTGTATCTTCTAACTCAAATTCTAAGTGTACGCTTGGTTGGGTGGGTTTTAACAAATACAGTATTAGTTAACCCTTTCCTGACCCGCATACACAATTGTGTATGTAAACGACAACCGGATATGTCAAATATAGAATTAGGTGGTAATTGAAGATCAGCATACACAATTGTGCATAACATTTAATTTGGTTTTCGTCCGAAAAATAACAGTAACTATAATAATGATAAAATAATTAATATGTTATCAAGAACAAATAAATTATATCTTATATAATTAATTTGTGTACAAATTATTATGCTTTTTTCAAAAAGAATTCCGATTTAATTAAGATCCGTTAAAATACGGAAGACATTACAATCTGTCATTATTTACATACACATTTGTGTATGGTGAACTTAAATTGAAGCAAAAAAAAATATTTCAACTCGAAAGGGTTAAAATAGATAAGACTGTGAACAATGTTACTGTGGCCTTAGGAACTCGGCATGATCTGCTTCTTAAAGTTGGCGTGTTGTCTTCGTCAGTATGAGCTCTCACTTTCATCTTCTAAGACAGGCAGAGTGCACGATTTTGTAGTAGGACGTTTAATTTCTTCTTTGAGAGTAGAAATCGTGGCCGCTCTTACAAAATTATCTTTACCCGGGTGAATTTCCTTGATTTGACTCCTTGTCCACATCAAAGGAGGTAATTTATCGTCCGTTATCAGAACAAAGTCACCCACTGTTACATTTGGGTGTACAAATGATGTTTCAGTGATTTAACCACATCTTCCCTTAATCCTGAGAAATATGGAGCGCTTGGAGGTATAAATTGCTCTGTAATGTTGTGTTGAAAAATTATCCTGGATAATCTTCGTCTAGTGCTGTTGGTTTTGGATAAGACGTTTGTTTGCCTTAATGAAGTTCACACCGTTATCACTGTATATGTGGGCAATATTTCCCCGGAGCGATGTAAACCTTTTCAATGCGGCCAAGAAGGTATTTGCTGCTAAATCAGACACCACTTCGTGATGAACTGTCTTTGTTGAGACATAAAAAAACAGTAATGTTACCTTTGTAGTCTTTTGTCTTAAATGTCTTTTGAGATCCGTTTGTTTAAAGGACAGGCATAATCGACACCGATTTGTGTAAATGGCCGCGTTGGGGTGTCACGATCTCTGATTAAATCGCACATGAGTTGTTCTGTAGGTTGCTCTTACTTTGGAATTGGAAACAGACAATTCATTATTGGTTGTGATTCTATTCCTTGAGCTCCACTTATTAACCAGAAGGTTTTCCGGATAAATGCTAATTGTTAATGCATTGGTACCATGAAGCGTGGACGTATGCGTTCAATTAACAATTATTTATCAGATGTTACCTATTTCAAAATTTCCTAAATATGATACCAGAATAAGGCATAATTGCTAATAAAACTATTCTTTACTTTAGTTAACTAAAGGGTGGTTAAATTTTAAGAGCCGACGTTGAATGTGAACCACACCTAAACGTCAAGATTTTTTCTGCATTTAATTTGACATTTCTCAATTTCAGACTAACTCAATTTGAACCATGGAAAGATACACAATCGAGCAACGCGTTAAAGTTATTCAGGCATATTATGAAAATGGGCGTTCAAATCAAAATGCATATCGTGCACTTCGTGATTTTAATCGTCCAAATGTGCGTACAATCGGAAAAATCGTGCAAAAGTTTGAGCAAACAGGGTCTGTATGAGATTTTAAAGCACCAGTGCATGCTCGGACAGCTCGTACTGCAGAAAATATTGCTGGTGTTCGCGATAGTGTGGCTGAAGAGCCGTCCACCTCAACTCGTCGTCGTGCCCAACAATTGCACCTCTCACGCTCGTCGTTGATGAACATTACGCATAAAGACTTGCATTTACACGCTTATAAGGTGCAATTGACTCAAGAACTAAAGCCTCTTGACCATTCCGAACGTCGTCAATGGTCAGAATGGTGACAAAAAATGGCGGAGAAGTGGATGATCAATTTTCGAAGAAAATCATCTTCAGTGATGAGGCACATTTTCACCTCAGTAGATTCGTCAATAAGCAGAATTGCCGCATTTGGGCGAATCATAATCCAAGAGTGATTGTCGAAAAACCAATGCACTCACAAAGAGTGACTGTTTGGTGCGGTTTATGGGCTGGCGGCATCATCGGGCCGTATTTTTTCCAAAATGAGGCCGGTCAGGCAGTTACTGTGAATGGTGTTCGCTATCGTGAGATGATAACGAACTTTTTATGGCCCGAATTGGAAGATATGGATGTGGACGATATGTGGTTTCAACAGGACGGTGTAAGTTGCCACACAGCTAACGAAACAATGGCTCTTTTGCGCGACATATTCAATGGCCGTGTTATCTCACGTGGTGGCGATGTCAATTGGCCGCCAAGATCATGTGATTTGACACCGTTGGACTCCTTTCTTTGGGGTTATTTGAAAGAAAAGGTGTACGTCGATAAGCCAGCAACAATTCAAGAGCTAAAGGATGAGATAATTCGGCACATTAACGGCATAGAATCTCAATTATACGTAAGCGTCATCGAAAATTTGGACCATCGGGTGGTGTGCCGCCAAAGGCGCGGCGGCCATTTGGCCGATATTTTGTTCCATACATATTTGAACCATACCATATTATCATAATAAAAACAATTGTCACAATAAAAACAGCTTTTAAATAGCAGCTATTAAAAGCTGTTTTTATTGTGAAAATAAGGAAATAAGCAAATTACGTTTCAATAGCAGCGAAACACCATCATCGTATTCTCAATAAAAACAATTGACAATAATTTCCTAAATAATTTGTGTTTTATTCAAATTCAACATCGGCCCTTAACATTTAACCACCCTTTACTTTAATGGATACACTATCCCATTTCTCTAAAAAAATGTTGGTTTTGGTTGTTTTTTGTAAGCCAAATTCCAAAAATTTTCTTTTATAATTTAAAAATAAATTTTTTCTTATCCCTTTCGAGTTCAAAAAAAAATTTTTTTTGGTTCAAGTTAACTTCACCATACACAAATGTGTATGTAAATTATGACAGGTTGTAATGTTTTCCGTATTTTAACGGATGTTAGTTAAATCGGATTTTTTTTTGAAAAAAGCATAATGATTTGTTAACAAATTAATTATATAACATATAATTTATTTGTTCTTGATAACATATTATTTTATCATTATTATAGTTACTGTTATTTTTCGGACGAAAACAAAAAATTTAAGTGGTTTACACAAATGTGTACACTATCCCATTTCTCTAAAAAAAATGTTGGTTTTGGTTGTTTTTTGTAAGCCAAATTCCAAAAATTTTCTTTTATAATTTAAAAATAAATTTTTTCTTATCCCTTTCGAGTTCAAAAAAAAATTTTTTTTTGGTTCAAGTTAACTTCACCATACACAAATGTGTATGTAAATTATGACAGGTTGTAATGTTTTCCGTATTTTAACGGATGTTAGTTAAATCGGATTTTTTTTTGAAAAATGCATAATGATTTGTTAACAAATTAATTATATAACATATAATTTATTTGTTCTTGATAACATATTATTTTATCATTATTATAGTTACTGTTATTTTTCGGACGAAAACAAAAAATTTAAGTGGTTTACACAAATGTGTACACTATCCCATTTCTCTAAAAAAATGTTGGTTTTGGTTGTTTTTTGTAAGCCAAATTCCAAAAATTTTCTTTTATAATTTAAAAATAAATTTTTTCTTATCCCTTTCGAGTTCAAAAAAAAAATTTTTTTTTGGTTCAAGTTAACTTCACCATACACAAATGTGTATGTAAATTATGACAGGTTGTAATGTTTTCCGTATTTTAACGGATGTTAGTTAAATCGGATTTTTTTTTGAAAAAAGCATATGATTTGTTAACAAATTAATTATATAACATATAATTTATTTGTTCTTGATAACATATTATTTTATCATTATTATAGTTACTGTTATTTTTCGGACGAAAACGAAAAATTTAAGTGGGTTACACAAATGTGTACACTATCCCATTTCTCTAAAAAAATGTTGGTTTTGGTTGTTTTTTGTAAGCCAAATTCCAAAAATTTTCTTTTATAATTTAAAAATAAATTTTTTCTTATCCCTTTCGAGTTCAAAAAAAATTTTTTTTTGGTTCAAGTTAACTTCACCATACACAAATGTGTATGTAAATTATGACAGGTTGTAATGTTTTCCGTATTTTAACGGATGTTAGTTAAATCGGATTTTTTTTTGAAAAAAGCATAATGATTTGTTAACAAATTAATTATATAACATATAATTTATTTGTTCTTGATAACATATTATTTTATCATTATTATAGTTACTGTTATTTTTCGGACGAAAACAAAAAATTTAAGTGGTTTACACTGATGTGTACACTGGTCTTCAATTACCACCTAATTCTATGTTTGATATCCCTTTTGTGATTTACTAACACAATTGTGCGGGTAGGAGAAAAGTAGTATGTCAAAAATTTAGTTTTGTATGTTTTTTGAACCTGCTTCACATTTGTGAATTCCTTTTTAACTTATTTTCGTCCGAAAAAAAACACTATATCTATACACGCAATTGTGTTGGTTAATCAAGCGAAATTTTTTATCAACAACGCCATTACATACTATGGTTTTTTACTCACACATTGTGGGTTGGACTAAAATTGAGCCATTTTTTTATTTTCTAGAAGGGATATCTTCGTTTGTCGTAATCGAAATTTACATACACAATTGTGTATGTGGTCAGGAATGGGTTATATCCCTTTTTCAACCAAGAAAACAAAAAAATTGGCTCAGTTTTTAGTACAACCCACACAAATGTGTGAGTAAAAAACCATAGTATGTAATGGCGTTGTTGATAAAAAATTTCGCTTGATTTGAAGTAAAACCAACACAATTGTGTGTATAGATATAGTGTTTGTTTTCGGGAAAAAGGAATTCACAAATGTGTAAGTTGGTTGAAAAAATATACAAAACTAAATTTTTGACATGGTACTTTTGCCCTACCCGCACAATTGAGTTAGTAAATCACTAAAGGGATATAATTTAACGCAGTTTTAAGTTTTACAATTGAATAGTTTTTTTGTAAAATATATATTTGGATTGCTATCATTTTTACAAAATTATTTATTTAGATTGGTCAAGTTGTAGTTTTCGCTGTATACTATTGCTACGTTTCTTATGCATTGTAGATTCATTTATATTTGTATGTATCATCCTGTATTTTTTAGCTTACATTAACCGCAACTGTTAACGCATTCGCGCAAATGACGGCTATAGCCGTCATATAACTTTTTCGTTTTTTAACTCATTAGCGCAAATAACGGCTATAGCAGTCATACAATTTTTTCGTTTTTTAAGGAATACCGACATATTTTTCAATTCTCAACAACACATTCCTTTCCGCAACGAAATATCATTGCAATTACAAAAGTTTACAAAATACACATTTGAAAATGTGCGGCAACGCAACGTGTTAAAACGATTGAGTTCGCTCGCCGAAGTCACAAATTTTTTGAATCCCTAGTTTTCCAAGGTTATTTAATATCTTTTAACCAAAATATACTTCAAAATGGCTGCACGATCGGGACAGACCGGTATTAAATCACTAAAATATTAATTTGTGTTCGATCGATATGAATTTAAATTTAAGCAAATGAAAAAACTAAAACAACAACATTCACAGTTAGGTTTAAATCAAAAGTTAGGTATATCGTTGTTTGTGTTTTTAACGCCTCCCACTTGAATACATGTTAATGTTACGATAAAATGGTAAAAGTAAGAGCAGCAATAAAACCATTGTAATGTTTTCTTTTAAATAATTTTTATAATTCTTGCCTATTTCAATTTATAATTTCGTATATTTCATTTTTTTGTGTAATTTATTTTTATATAGAGATAATGTAATTAAATTATTATTTTATCGATAGCTAATTATTTTATTCACTTCAGTATTATCATTTTAAAGCTTAAAAAATTATATAATTATAGTTTTAAAATAATAAAATAAAAATATCTAGTAACGTATTACATATATACAAAATTCATTTAATACAAACTAAAATACTAACAAATATGTATCTAATAAAAATAAAAACATAAAATAATATCTGTAAGTATATAATGTATATAATATACATATATTTGATCGCTATATTTCACCTGAAGTGTTATTTAATTTTCTGTGGATAGATTACCTATTTTAATATTCTCGTACTTCGTACGTAGTTCGTATATTTATTTATTGAGATTAACATTTCATTTTTTATTTAAAAACTGGTAAATTTATTATGCTTTTATCTTTTAATTCAATTTGATATTACCTATATAAATTTAATTATATATTGTTAATTTTTTAAATTATAATTTATATTCATTTTTTAAATAAAAATAAAAATCTAAATTCGTAATTATATAAGATATTTTTACGGTTTTTGTTTAGTAAAAATTAAAATAATAAAATTAAATATTTATTTACTAATTAATATATTATAATAAAAATTAGTTTTTATTTTTATTCTATATAATAATAATAAAAAAGGCAACTGTGTGCAAGAACATTTTTAGTTTATAAACGATTTTATTACATTGTTTGTAATGGAAAGTTGTGTGAAATTAAAAATTTTGAAATATTTATAGCAAAACTATTATGTAGCAAATAGTGTTGTGGTATTTTAAAGTTTGAAAATTTCTGTTATTTTAATGGAGATTCCCATATTTAGAAGTGGATAGTTAATGTCGTTCACTAAGTAATATGGTTAATATTGAAGTGAAAATCCGTTTCTTTTTTGCAAAAAATACTTGTAGTTAATATTTAATATTGTTCTTTGTGTGTGGTTTGTAATATTTATAAACAAAATTAAAATAAAAACTTCATTCGACATTTAATTTCAGTATTATGTTATGTTAAATGATAAAAATATTAATAATTAAATAATAAAATTTGTTTTAATTCATCTTGAATGTGGAAATTTGCCTAATTGTTTATCATTTCGGCTCTACTCCCTTTTATTCAAAGTAACATCAGAATGATGTCGGTGAATAGAGAAATGTATGTTATACTCCAGAATTTGATATATTGGGTGATGTCGAACCAACTATTGGAGGTGTTGGCGTTGCTGAACTACGTATTGCATCAGCTTCACACAAGTATTTTCCTGTAAAATAAAATAAAATTTTATTTTAACACTTTCAATAACACTTGAAGTAAGAAGAAAGTTTGTTAAATATTGATATGTATTAATATTGAAAAAAAATAACCTGAAACGAATCGGCGTTTAACTAAAGACAAACGATAACCAGGCCCTGCCAATTCAAATTCAATTCCAGATAAGGTGGTGCCTTCACAATTAAATTGACTACTTAAAATTGATGGTGTTGAGGGACCATTACCAACTTCGAGTCTCGCTCTTAATGTATCAATACCATGGTTGTCAGAATGCTGGGATATATCTGTAAAATTCCACAGTAATCGGTTCGACTCACCTAGCCTAAAAATAATTTAAAAAGAATATTGAAAATTTGTCAAAACTAATAAATCAGTTAGGATCTACAAACCAGGCGGAATGTGGTTTTGACTGACAATTTTTAACGCCGCCATCAACTGGAACCGATATTGACACATTCAATAATGGGGATGGCGATGCCATCGCATGGCTATTATATTTATAATCAATTTTTATATCTGTATGCGTTTGATTACATTTCCAATATGACACTAATTGTAACGGGCATGATGAAGCACCAGGTTTTGTTCTTATTTTATATTTCAATATGTCAACGTTAAAATAAGATCCATTCGGGTTTTGTTCTGATTGCCGCCTCAATAATGTAATCAAGGCGGGCATATTAAATTCCAACATTACACTAAAACTGGTTGATTGTAACTTATCACTGTAAATGAAATTGAAAAATGATGAATTTTTATCATTTAATCATTTACGTTTATACGTTTGGATTGCTCACATTGTTACTAATTGTTTATTCGGAAGATAAGTATCCAAATTTTGGATATTCTTTATGCGGAAGCATAATTTAGATGGGTTTGGATTATTTGCTAAAATTCCAACAATTCCTGCTGGAAACGATAGCATCATATCACCTGACATTTTTACTTGGCAACGAGATTCATCACTTCCTCTGAAATATGCGTGTACCATTTCGTGGAAAGCTACCGCAACGGGTATAGAATCGGTCATTCCTATTGTTAAAGGTGATGGACCACGCGACGAACCAATTCCCACTACTGTTCTAAATTCTAAACTTCCAACACTTTCCGCTCGAGTAATTGAAACGGGGCTTATTCGACCACGTACTGTAATATACAAAAGCAAAAAAATGATATCGTTACAAATTGAGATACTTACTTAAAAAATAGTTGCCCAATGAATAGACGGTTCATCGCCTAGCAATTTTCTAATTTACTTACCAGCTGTCTCTGATCGACGAGAAGGTGGCCGAGGTATTGCAATACTACTACCGGAAGTGGGCGTAGGTATTTGGCGACTGCTTAGTTTTGTTAAATTTGCCGAAGCTGGTGCTGAGGCACTTATATCACCAAATTCAGAGAATATATCACCCAATTCACCGTATTTGCTAAAACAAGAATGTAATCGTTAATTGTGAAACCTGTAGATATTAATTATTCACATACTTCGATGTATTTGATACTGATAACGTTGGACTTTGTAATGGTGCGTACGGATGGGCCGTTGTCGGAGTCGACGTATTTGATGCGATCGGGCTTTGGTGCTGCTGAAACAAATTAAGTCCTAGTAAATCATTACTAGGTTGATCGCCAATTTGTTGTGAAACAGATTGTGATTTTTTTATATGGGTATCTTGTTCAGAATTAGAACCACGTCGTCCCTAATTGGTTTTCATGTGATTTGGATATTTGTTATTTTATTAACAATGAAATGATGAAAATAAAAATACAAAAAATAAAAAATAAAATAAAAAACATATTTAAATAAAAATAATAAAAAATACAAATGAATTTTTATGAAATACGCAATTAAAGATCATTCGGAGATAAATTTAAATTAACTTTACAACGAATCAGTAATTTGAACACATAAAAACGAAGCAAATACTTTAAGCATTAAATAGCAAAAGCATTAGCTAAAAGAAAAAGTTTATAACATATTACCTAGAGTTTACTTTTACATGACAGCTAGTTTATTTACATTTGAGAAGACGTTTCATTTATTATTTTATTTTTAATTTAATCGAAAGTTAGATAATAAATACGTAATTTCTTTTCACATCGTTTGTTTCGATCTCATTTGGAATAAACTACATAATCATAAGTTCAATCTTTTACCAATTCCTCCGTCGTTAAAACAGTGAGAAATTATTAAGTATAATTATAGCATTGCCTAAAATATCTCTCTACAATTGGTGAATTTTTATAAGGAGCAATACGACAAAGTATAGCACAACCAAGATCTCCGAGAATTTCAAATGATGTATTGCTTAGAGTTCATAGTTTTAAACAATTCTGTTCTTCTTAGTTGGTCGTACATGCTGAACGATTTCCTGTTTTTCGTTCCGTGGTCTTTTGATTTATTGAAAGGTGTATGTGTGCAGTACTATCGACAATATTGAAAAATTTAAATGTAGCATTTTAATCTTCCTTAGCAGCTACTTAGTGTAAGCCTTGATCTTCAGCATGTATCTATTTCCTAAATAGTTTATTCCTGGATAGCTTTAGTACACAGCTAGTACTTGTTGAACTCACCCAATCTAATTAAAAAATCTCAGGCACCACTTCTCGTTTCTGACTCCAAGAAAATTTTTTGCACGTGTTTTTGCATTAGTTTCTGAAAATCTGTACAACATTTTCATTTGCGACCATTCACATTTCTTGTAATAAATGTCTCCCTTTTGCATTCGTGAAAATTCTAGCAGTTTATACTTTGAGGTCCAATTTCAAGCTTATTCAGACAATTTGCAATGACAATGCTACAAGTTTTAATTAAATACTAAGTTTTATTCACACACATTTAAATAAATGTCGAAGGAAATTTTAATACATAGCAAATGCTAGAAACATGATTAGTATATATATATATATATATATATATATATATATATATATATATATATATATATATATATATATATATATATATATATATATATATATATATATATATATATATATATATATATATAGCAAAAGCAAATGCTTAAATTTTTATTCACATAATCTGTTCTAGAACAGGCTTGAAGTGCTAGTAGAAGCATTTCCTAAACTTCATTAACTCAATCCATTGAATTTGAAATAAGTAGTACTTAGTTATATTAATTTTGCAAGGTGCTGTGAAATGTTCCCCCATTAAGAATATTCAAAAGACAGAAAAATTCCTTATCATTCTAATCTAGACTTTGATATACTTGACATACCCCGAATATTTTTAAATGCGAGGGCTCTTTGATAATTACTAACTATGAAGTCAAAACAATTTTGCTCCTCGATTAATTTTTGCCAATCATTTTCAAACTTCTTTAAAGCTCGCAATAATCCACAATAATTTAGATCATCTTATGGTTTAAGCACTGCGCGGGTTGCGGCTAAAAACTGCGGATTTTACAAACTTCCAACCAATAAAATCACAGAAAATAGAAAAAAATTAAAAAATCATAAATTCCCCTTTCAAATTTTTCCTCTAGAGTTGAAATTTTACTCAACTTGGCCAAAAAAACTAAGGCCCGCGAAAATAGTAATTTTTATTCGCAACTCGTGCAGCGAGCTTTAAGCGAACCTCAGATGATCAATATTATTGCCAATGTGTGATATAGTCAATATTACTTCTGAAATACTTTATAGACAAATCGGAGCCTTACCACCGACTCCGCCGGCGTTCGTTGCTGGTTCGCTTTTACATTTTTTGTATCACAAAATATCAAAGCGAAAATTGGAGAAGCGAAAATGCAAAGCGAAAGCCAACGAACGCTGGCGGAGTCGGTGGTAAGGCTCCAGGTACGAGCTGTCAAAAATCCAAATTCAAAAATTTACCTAATTAAACTCCCATATTGAATATAATTATTAAATTATTGTGTTGATAATAAATATTAAAATTTTAAATTCGGCGTGTTCAGTCCGACCAAAATGATAAAAATTATCATGATATTTTTTGTGACCCTAACTTCACTCCGTATAATTTTATGTCAAACCCGAGTGAACACCAAATCGAAAAAATAATTATAAATTTATTCTGCACGTCAAAACATTGTTGACGCTGTCATAACAAAAATTTACTATTTACTAATGCCTAAGTGTCTTTCACAATAGTTTAATACTTCACATCGTTTCTTAGTGAATAAAACAAACCATATAAGGCAATACATGTAATATTCACTCATTTTAACATTCATTCAATTATAATTCACGTAGCAGAGATTTGCAGATATTTGATTGCGCTAGAAACTTTCACAAATCGTTTTTAGGCTACATTTAGTATGTGTAAAGGAAATCACATTCTCGGCCAATTCCTGAATACACGAATAATTTTAACCACACAACGTCACCTAATCCGTGGTTCCACACTTTAATTCTTTCAGCGTGATTCTTTCTTCGTCTCTTTCCCCTTCACCCACAAACTAATTTTTTGGCGGGGAAATTGTTGATTCTTTTTTCGTCAATATTTTTTTTTGATTCACTGATTTCTTCGCACTATTAGCTACGTAGATAAATATTTCTTCGCACTATTACGTAGATAGATAAACATCTTGTTTATTTGTCGTTTTTGGGTTAATTTTAGTTTAATGTTTGCTTCGAGTGCAAAAAATATATTTTTTCATCCAATGAAGCAATTTTCGCAGCAAATAATAAATATTTTTTATCATACGAATAAATCAAAAAACATAATTTTAGGCACATACATAAAAAAAGAAAGGCTATAGTAAAAAAAAGGGTGTACTAAAAAAATCGTTCGGATTGTTTTGTTCGCTTATAATAAAAAATAGAAATAAAAATGATTAATTTAAAATATAATTTATATTTAATTTAATATATAATTTAAAATAAAATATATTAATTAATTATTGCAGTTTTAAATTAATTATTTTTATTTTTAATATGTTTAAGCAAACAAAACGATCCGAACGAATTTTTTGGTACCCCCTACAAATGGACGTCGATTGATTTTTTGAAATCAGAGAATCACGCTGAAAGAATTAAAGTGTGGCGAGACCCAATCAACCATTCAGAGGAAATGAAATGGACATTGAACAAGAACACAGAAAAGAAACTACACACACAAATCATACACAAACAATATTGGTTGTTAATTTTATTCGAGCCACTGATTTGATGCATTCGTTGTTTTTAATGTATTATTGTTTAATAAGAAAATATAATATTAAAGTTGAACAAAATGTAGTTCCTGTCCATGTAAAATCATAACGCAAAAATATTAGAAATAAAATGTACACAAATTTTGACAGCCAGAATCAAAAATATTCTTGGTTTTTTTTGTGATAAATGAGTGCGTTTTATGGCAAAAGTTGATAAAAAATATCATGATATTTTTTATCATTTTTGCCCGACTGAACACTAGGATTAATAGATAATAATTGCCGAATTAATATTAAATAAAGCAAGCTTCGATTTTCCAAATTGTATGCAATTTGTTTCAGCGGTGATCTGAAAAAGAATTTACACTGAATAAAACCAACAACAATTTAAAGAAATGGATCAAAATCTACTTAAATATAAGTCCTGCTCTAATTCTTATTCACAGATATCTGTATAACAATAACGGATATCGGTCGAAATGGCATTTTTTAAAACGGCATTTTTAAAAACAGCATTTCTGAAAAATGCATATTTCAGAACGCCATAAGGTACAAAACGGCGTTAGTTACAAAATAGCATTTTTCAAAATAGCATATTTCAAAACGGCATAAGATACAAAACGACATAGATACAAAACGGCATTTTTCAAAATGGCATTTAACAAAATGGCATTTTTTAAAGTAGCATTTTTCAAAATTGCATATTTCAAAACGACATACGTACAAAACGGCATTTCTTAAAACGACATTTTTCAAAAAGACATTAACGGCATTTTTCAAAATTTCATATTTCGAAACGACATAGGTACAAAACGGAATTTTACAAAAAGGCACTTCACAAAATGGCATTTTAAAACGGGATTCTTCAAAATTGCATGTTGCAAAACGACATAGATACAAAACAGCCTTTTTCAAAACGGCATTTTTTCAAAATTGAATATATCAAACCGGCATAGACGGCATTTTATTTAGAATAAATAAAATTTATTCTAAATAAAAAATCGGCATTTTTCAAAAGTGCATAATGCATAAAATACGAGGCGCCTACTAAAATGTAATGAATGTCTCAAATACTAATTATCAAAATTATTCTGTAGCTCTAAATTAGATCATAAAATGTCGAGTTTTTCCGTCTTCATCGTAGATGAAAAACCGATCATTTTAAGATATAATTTTTATTATACCGACCATTCCGTCTCAACCTAACAAAGTTAAACCTTAATCGCTGAAGCTAAAATCTCATCGGTTAATTTTTTTGTTGGCGTACTATTTTTGTTGTATTTTTTTTTAAACAAAAAACAACCAAATAATATTCGAGTCCAAAAAATATAATTCACGACGATAAACATAAAACTATTGATTTTAAAAAAAAAAATGTACTATTGAGGCTGTGTTTGGTACACGGGTAGAAGTAATCCGCTACGATCATGCAATTGTAATAACTAACTAGAACTTCGAAGCTTTATATAGGTATAGGGTCAAAGTAGATTTTTCGGTAAATTTATTTATTTTTCAAAACCTCTATGGCAAACTGATCGAAAAATCTGTACTAAATCCGATTTTTACCATAGTAACGATTTACTCGACTATCGGCGCGCAGCCTAAATCTTCAAATAATTTGTAATTCCAATGAAGGTAAATACCTTTCTTACAACCTAAAGTTTTTATACGAATCATGTAGAAGAAATTTGTCATAATCAATTTTTCATCAATTTTAGTCCAAATCAGTTGTAAATTCAACCCTACCATAGGAACATGTGAAATTTGATCTTAATCGACTAAAGGTCGAGGCACATAGTTTTCGTTCCGTTCTGATTCGTTTCGTTTTCAATAAGTTTTTATAAATTCGCACGCACATTTTCGTTTCGTTTTTAGTTGTTTTTGTGTTGTTTGATAAATCGATTTTTTTTATATCTCACAATTTGTTTCAATTCAATCAATTATTTATAATATCATATCAATTGATTTAATAATGAGTGAAGATATACACATTGACAAAAAAATGATACGATAAACGCCAAAATAAATAATTTGAGGTTATGGTTTAAGTTTTTATTGAAATTTGATCAACTGTTTCGGTTCGGTTCCGCCTTAAACTTAACATTGTGAGCATGTTTTCGGTTTTCATACATTTTAACATATTCAAATTAAAGGTCGGAACGGAACGGAAACTATGTGCCTCGACCTTAAGGTTGTAAGATTCTTTTTTTTTTTAGAGAAATAATTAATTGTCCAATGGATTTAAATATCCTTTGAAGGTCAATTTATTCCCCCTCTCCCCACATTCACACAATTGCAGTATACCACCTGCACATGGCAAGCTCCATGTCAACCTGTACACTGACATGAACGGTGGGTCGGCGCTAAAGACTGCACTCCAACAGAGGGTCTTAGCTGTGTTTATTAATATCACCGAATTGTAATCGATGGCAAAAATTCACTTTGCATCCAGCCCCTGGTGGGATTCGATCCCAGTACCTCCCGGTCCAAGTGCTGAAGTTTAACCATTGCAGCACTTGTTCGATAAAGCGGTTTTAATTCGGCGTAACCTAGAATAATCCAAGAATGGTTAAAAAATTAATAAAAATTTCATTTCATTTTCTGTGTCCGAATAGTCAGATAAAATCCAATTTTAAGGCTGCGTACCAATCCAAGGGTAAAAGTCAATTTTAAGTAAATTTTTCAGTAAATTCAATTATTTTTGAAAAACTCTATGGTAAACTGATCGAAAAACCTGTAGTAAAATTGATTTTTACCGTAGTAAACGATTTACCCTTGGATTGGTAAGCAGCCTATTTTGGAAAATGCCTTTTTGAAAAATACCGTTTTGTACCTATGCCGTTTTAAAATATGCAGTTTGGAAAAAGCTATTTGAAAAATCCCGTTCTGAAATATGTCGTTTTGAAAAATGCCGTTTTAATCCTTATACCATTTTGAAATATGCAGTTTTGAAATTTTGTACCTTATGCCGTTTTGTACCTTATGCAATTTTCAAATATGCCCTTTTGAAAAATGCAATTTTAAATTACGCTGTTCTGAATGGATCCCAACAATAACTACCATAATACACATTTGTGCATGCCACTTAAATCGTGTTCGTTCGAAAAATAACACTATAACTATAATAATAATAAAAAAATTAATTCGTTATCAAAAACAAATCATTAATATGTTATATAATTTATGTTATCCAATTATAATGCTTTTTTCAAAGATACTTCCGATTTAACTAAGATTAGATATATTTAAGATCCGTTAAAATCCAGAAGACATTACAACTTGTTATTTTTTACACACACATTTGTGTGGCTTGGTTTTAATTCGAAGCAAACAAAATTTTTGTCTGGCAAGAAAAGGGATTTAAATCCTACCAGAGTGTTTTGGTTACACTTCAATGCAACATAAATTTGAATTTTTTTTTCATTTGCTTTTTTGTTTCTGCACCAACACATTTATCTAACCAAAATTTACTAGTCACAAATATATTTTTAATTTTTGTTTTCATACAGAATCTACTTAAATATAAGTCCTGTTTACTCTTTCATTGACAGATACCTATTTAAAGAAAACTAACAAAAAGTGTGTTGGTTACACTAACAATGCAACGTAAATTTGAATTTTTTTTTTGCTCATTTTTTTGTTTCTGCACCAACACATTTATACTTAGTTATTTAAAAAAAATTACTATGGAAAAAAAATTTCCAATACATCTTTACTTTATTTTATATGTGTGGAGTTAGCAGGACTTATATTTAAGTAGATTCTGTTTCATATCATAGAGTATCTAATGTTATAAAGAGTACCGAAACAGAGGAAACATTTTCATCAAAAAATGCGTTGGTTATGCAATTTAAATGGGTCAGACAATACACTTACAGAAGAATTTTTTATTTTATTTTGTATAGAATTTGGTCATACTCGTGACTATTGATAGAAAACGATAAAAATTACGGTAAATAAAGATGTGTAACTGTGTTTTTTAACGCATTTAAATTGAATAACCCATGCGTTTTTCGATGAAAATTTTTCCTTTGTTTTATTACTCGTTATAGGATTAGATACTCCTTGGCCATATGTATGGTGTTAGCAGGTCTTATATTTAGTAGATTTTGAAATATCTGTAGTATAGTTTCTTTTGTATTTGTTGCTTTACGATCTTTATATTGTTGTTGTTTTTGACGGTATTCATGTTTTTTCATTTTACCAAAATTACACAACTAATATGCACTCTGAGTGCCATCTCTTGTAACCATAATGACATAAAAAGTTCTCGTACAAATTTGTTTCGGCGGATACAATTTTAATTAGCAAAATTAACGATATCTAATTTTGATCCAAATTTGTTTCTTTGAACGTTGAGCAAATTGCTATTAATAAAATAACGCCTCAAAAAACAGATGCTATCATGGGAACTAGCCTATAGAACTGTGATTAGGGTTTGAAATGCAGTATCGCTATTTATAGTTCTCGTGTCGACATCCACTACACATGAAATTTTACAAATTCATCGCCATTTATTGTCGATAATTTAGTTTACGCCTAGGGATAATTACGCGATATTTTAGTTCAAATGAGTTTTAACTGATATTTTTTACACATTTAATGTGGTAGTACGATTATCGATTGATATCGAAACGACAATCATAATGGGGCTCAATATTTTCAAAAGGACTCCTATAAATGAATTGTTCTGAAAAATTGACTGCTGTTTACTAATTTTAGAACAATTTTGCCAAATCGAAACCAAGCATACACAATTTTATCCAGTAAAATAATAATAAATGTTTCCTTACAGAGCTTAGTCCAAGCGGCGAAAGTGATAAATTTTCAACAGTTGCTCTTAGCTCATCAACACTCGCTGATATGGGAGCAGTACCATTATTCAAAGGTTTTATTTTAACATGTATTTTTTTCTCCCGTTCGTCTTCCGAATCACTATCCGAACTTGAATAGAAACTACCCTTTTCATTGTTAGCTGCATTTTCCCAAGTAGTATCTTTTGGTTTAATACTATAGCCATCTTCATCGACCTCGCCAGACGCGGTTGGCGCTATCGATGGTGATGATAATGATACGCCTGGCGGTTGACTGGAATCTGATTTTGCTACCTCCTCGACTTCTTCTCTATTTTGAAAATTAAAACAGCAATTACTCAATATTAAAACCAAAATTGCAAATTACTTACTGATCATTGATTTTTTCATCTTTTATAGCTGGGATTTCAGTGGATTCTTTATTTTTCTTCGATTTCTTAGTTTTACCTTTATCACGGCGACTTCTTAAGAATCCTGAAACTATTTTTTCAAAATGAGTCGAAATACAAATATAATTATTTATGGCTTTCGAAATAATCAAACATTAATTTAATCAAATCTACATTATTTTCTTTTTTTCTTTTAATAAATAAGAAATTTTTCAGTTATTTTTTATTTTACTTTCAAGAAAATTGTCCAGTAGTTTAAAAATATTATAAATGGAAAAGCGAAATATGCATAATAATAAATTAGTAAAACATTAGAATGAAAATTATTATTAATTTGTTGATTCGTCCGTTAGTAGAAAGACATTTTGTGAAATACAATTATTATTAAATAAATATAAAATGAACAATGTAGAAAATCATGCATCTAAATTGAAATGTAAAACAAACAATTCAGTCAAAAACACGTGCAAAATTAGTAAAACAAAAAATAACTGAAACTATCTACTGAACTTGTTTGTTAAGCTACATAGTAACTTTAGAAAATTAGAATATCGTAATATTATCTCTAATATCATATATAGTAAAATTATATCAAAAATACAGGCACGATTAAATAGCATCAACTTTTGTTTGATCCAAATTTAGTTTGTTTTATTATTTAAAAAAGAAAATGTTTTAAATATCGCGTAAAAATATCATCAGGGATGAGAGACAGCAGGATACGAATTTTATTTTTCAAATTATATCAAACTTTTGCCGCGCAGCTAATGTTATTTTTAAGCGATATGTACTACTGATAATCAAATTAAATTTACTAATAAAGAAAAACTATTAAATTAAATTAATTTTATTTTTTTTATTTCAATTCGCAAGCTTGTGTCTTTTTAAGAAAAACAGTTAAATAATGAAATAAACGTACATTTAAATAAGCTAAAGGTTTAAAGGTTTAATTAAAAGGTGGGATTTTTAAGTTTATTTTTAAATTATTGTACAGTGAGTACATGTATACTTGCCATCCATGATACTAACATAATTTTTCTAATCGAATTTTGAAAAAATAAATTAAATGCAAACACCACCACCAAATTAAAAAAGTGAACTTTAATACTAAAAATGTGTTGTTTACCATTTTTCAACATAATACACTTATAATTATGACAACTATTTTAATTAACTCTTAGAATCAGATGCTGTTATAATTATTTACTATTGGGGTAATTTGTTAAAAGAATTCAAAATGAAGGTAATTTAAAAACAGGAATTTTCGACCTATTCCGTCGTTCCACATTTTGATTCTTTTCTCGTTTCCTTCCCCTTCACCTAACTGTTGTTAGTTTGTAGGTGAAGGGGAAACGACGAAAGAATCACGACGACAGAATCAAAGTGTGGAATGGCGGATTCTCTCACAACTAAAATAAATCAAAATAATAGAACCGGCCCCTAATATGAGAAATAATTTTTGGTAATTATCATTACAAATAACAAAATATAACACGGTATTTACAAATTTCTCAAAGTATTCAAGCTAAACGAGAATTGTGATAAATGTGATGTGGGATATCTATTTAATTGGATATATGCAACATTTACAACATCCGTAGAATAACAAGGAATATTAATACCAATGAAAGCCGCCGCCACTTGGAATTTTTAAATAGGCTAGTCGAGCCAATGGAAAAGGAAAGTTTGTTTTCATAAAGTAATGAGATACAACGCCTAACCATTCCAAATAACAGCCAGGAAATTTTTAATTGGCCATTTTCCGATTGTGTTAACTTATTTTATAAAATAAATCAATAAGAATCAAGCGCAGTCATGAAAAACGATCGGAAATTTTTAACGGATTAAAAAATATTTCCCACCTTACTCGATTAAAACTGTTAAAATTGTCCATCGTGGATGAGGGGTTATAATTATAATGGATAAGTAAATGAAAGTTAGGTAATGATTTATCTATTAGTTTTCGAATTCAATCTCTACCGATAGTAGATTTCCGTATATAAATGCTCGATAATTAATAGTAATCCGGGGAAATATTTAGCCGTGAAATTTTTAGGTACTTGTGTTTTCTTATAAAATATTCAAGCCAATTTTGATTATTCTTCAAAATATTTTTTATTTGTTCATAGCAATATTTTGGAACAAATGATTTGTTCGTTCGGATTTCATGATTCTGCCCCAGTGGCCGTATTGTGGCTTTCTCTGGGATAATTCAAACAAAAATGGTATGAGAGTATGTTTCCCTATTCCCAGGGAAAGCCAGAATAGGGCCGCAGGTGATTTTATTATATAGTCATTTTCGTATCTAGGGCTTAAAAGATAGTTTGCGCGAGAATGAAAGTCGTTCCGCTCATTTAGCAATTATTCGAGCGCAAAAAACATTTTAGGCAAGACATGCGAACAAGGACTTTTTCTCTATTTAATTATTCGATGGAAGGAGTCGGTTGCTCGTTCTTCAGGAACAACCTCACCAATAAGGAAGCTGGTTGTCTTTAAGTTTCTGTTATTGTTTTATAAAATAAGAATGGGGAAGGTGAGATGCAATTAATTACTAATTAATTAATTACTTACTAATATTAGTGTAACCGACTAACTACGGTGCGCTTTACATTATTGAAATTTCAGGTAGGACGTGAGAGCTAACTGCGCTAGAATTGATAAAGAAATAAACAAAAAATGTTCATCATCAAGGGATCATCCATCAAAGGAAGCCGATGGTCATCATTATCATCGAAAACAGCAAAAATTACAAAACACATTTATGTTTTTGAATAAAATTCTTAAAATAAGACACAAAATGATTGTTTAAGATAAATCTAATGAGATAAATAAAAAAATATTAAAAGCAAATACTTTTCGTAGACATTTTTGCTTGGTTTTGTATTGAAATTGCTAAGGAACTCGACTAGCTATTCGCTCGTGAAAATCATTTATTTAGCTTCCTTTTAATTTATATTCTCGCAAATGAAATGATTTGAGATCACAATTCAGGTGTAGCGTGAATAACGTCCTTATAGGTAATAAACTACGATAAAATTTCCAGATACTTAATAATATCTAAAAGTAAGAGAAAATTATCCGAATTTATAACCGTATATATAAATGACGTCATCAATAACAATGACGCTATTATGTGCTATTATGTCGAAAAATGCAAAAACGCTAAAAAACTATTTGTAAGTAGATCTATTACGTTTTAAATAAAATAAGCAAACTTTGAAGAAATATTTAATTTTTATGAATATAAACAACAAACCCAATTAAGTAATAAAATAAATAAAAATTAATTTAAAAAAAACGAAATAAAGTCTTGTGTTTTTTGTTTGATTGTTTTGAAATTTGAATTCGTACCCTGAGAATTTGATATGAAGATATTAAAAAAGGAAGATGTACGACGAGACGAGGCTTTCGTTTGCTGTTGTTCTTGAGGACTATTATTGATGATATTAGGTGCCGTATTTTTATTATCGAGATTACTATATTTATTGATAGAATCCCAATTGCTTGATTTATTTGATTTCATACTTGCAACAGTTGAAGAATTAATAGATGAATGACTTTGTGTTGGTGATGTTTCCAATTTATTATTATTTATTATAATATTATTATCGTTTTGTGGTGCTGTTTGTACCGTGACATTACTACTATCCATTTCACCACTACTACCAATTAAATCACGATTAGATGACTGAATTGCTGTTGACATACCAGCATTTGCAGCTCCCGATGCTGTTGCTGTTGACGTAGAACTACCTCCAACAGTAAACCAATTTTTAAAATTTATCTCTTTTTTTACATTTCCGGTCATCTGCGGTTGAATGGGACTTAATGTAACACCTACTGGTTTATTATCATTAGAATTAATTTCTAATTTTTGTGTTTGTGATGTATTTGAATTAGTTGCCAAATTAACTAAGTCAAGTTCAATAGTTTCTGGAAATATTAAAGTTTTTTGCATGCAGGGCAAAAATAATAAATTCACAACAAAATCATATGTTTAGGAAATATAAATATAAAATTGCAAATAAAAACTTAACATCAATCATTCTAATTATATGGAGATAAAAATACATATATCTTTAACCCATCGGCAAAAACAAAGGAAGCTATTTTTATTTCCATATATATCGCTATAATTATTTTTTACGGATTAATTTTATATTTTTTAAAATTATGTCAAACGGAGCAAATAAAACAAATTTATACAAATTATATTATAAATGATATAAACCTGGTTTTTCTAGTCCTGTGCATTTATTTAGCACGAATTGTTCCAATAATTTATCCACAGTTAATTCTAAAAATTGCCGTTTAAATTCAGAATGCACTTGTCCTACTAAATCATGATTATTTTGTAATACTTCAATGTATGTCGTCAAAAATTCACGCATTTGTTTTAGATGGGCCTCTTCTATTTCTTGAAACCGCTAAAAAGAAAAAGTAGGAGTTATTATAATAATTTCTCGATAAATGTTTAAATACAAACTCGAATAGAAACTCCCGGAAAATATAACAGAAAAATATTTAAACTTAATCAATCGATGATGTGGTATTCCAGACAAATTAAGAATAAAAACCTTACAAAATTTAAATATTTTGTCTCATTAATTATCTGTGTTCACATTAGTTCGAACGATACTGTACATACGCGTATGAAAAGAAACAACCAAATTACTTCACCAAAAGAATGTGCATCGCACGCTAAACATGTAACTAAGGCGTTCCACCCAAGATCCACAACCGTCAGAGGCGAGAATTTAAAACTGAAAACAAATGTATTTCCAGTTCTTTTAATATTGTAATTCTACTTCCAAAATCTATTAAAACGAACTGACGTGACGAAGTAACTCCTATCAGCGATATTGTTCTGCTACTGGCCCGGTTGCACAGAAAAATGACTAGCAGCCGATTAGTTGTGCGACAGTTAAATGTTTTATATGATATCTGTTTTCGCAATCAGAAAAAACTCATAAGTAAATATTTAGCTTGCTTATAAATATTTAAATGGCCAATTTTGATTGGATAACTTTTAACTAACTAATCGTTAAACATTTCCATGGAATAAAATATATTTAATCAAGTTTGTATTGAGTTTTTTCTGAATGCGAAAACAGATTTCATATAAAACATTTAACTGGCGCACAACTAACCCGCCGTTAGTCATTTTTCTGTGCAACCGGGCATTGAAAAGTACCGTAAATTAAAATGTTTATCGTGAAGGAACAAACACTTCAGGAAAGATGTTTCAGATTTGTCTTCAAAATTTGTTCTGAATTTGTCGGGAAAGTGTAGTGTGACCCTAGCATTAGCAATCTCAGAAGTTTTGAATATCTCAACAGATATTAATGAACTCTCGGTATTTTTACAGATTATTACAGATTATTTTATGTGACATTGCCGTTCAAAAAGCTGTAAATCTGGTTTTTATAACAAAAAAAACTTGTCCACCAAAAACTTGTTGGTTTAAATGTTGTGAAATTTTTATTTAATGTTTCTTAATTATTAATAATTGTTATTGTTTGTGAATAACAAAATTACCGATAGATGGAAATTTCGTTTTTTTACCTACCTTACAAGTCAACGACATTCTCTTTTCGAACTCTAATTTAACAGGATTATGTTTTTCAGCCAAAGTTTTATAATCCTCCTGTTGTTTTTTTACTTTTACTTCTGCCTTTTCAATATCCTTGGGAGAATTATTATCCTTTTTAACCTTTTCTAATTCTTGCATTCGATGTGTATATAAATCTTTTGCTTTTTGCAATGCCAGCGTTGAAGATTGCATTGCTTGAACAGCTTCCAGTGTTGGCGCTTCTTCGTCCTTAACAGTTTTATGCTTTTTATGCAATTCATCTGAATATTTGGCTATTTCCTTAACTAATTCAGATATTTTTTGAACCATCTGTAAATGTAATGTAGAAAGGCGTTCGGCAGATGATTTTAATATCACCCATATTGGCGCAAATGTACCATGAACACATCCGGAACTTGCTTTATTGGCTAATTTAACAAGTAGCTTTGAATAGTTCTCCTCGATATTTGACCGTTCACGGAAATATTCGGACAATTCTTTGCTAGCTGAAAGGCCATATTTCATATTGTGGTAGAGCACATCAAATCCATTATTTTTTTCACCCTGTGTGCGTGATTAAAAGAAACAAAATTATTTTAATTAATGCACATTATATATTTATTGTCTTTGAATATCAATAAACATGTATGTATTTTATTTGTATTTGGGAAAATGTAAACGTTAACCAAAAACGAATATTTTAAAATAGTATTTTAATTTACTATTTTTTAAATTAAATTTGGTTCCTTTAAGGTATAAATAGATTATTTTCAAATAATGTTCTTAATGATTCAGTATTATTATAAAACGATAAAATATTTATCAACGCAAATTTTATGTTTAACGAAAACACAAACCGCTTTATCAACCTAACCTAATGTCTTTAATTTAATTTTCCATTTTTGTTGTTGATTAGCCTAATATAACAACCGCTTTCCAATTGACTAATCACTAGTACCCGCTACTAGAAAATTTTTGTTTAATAAATTATCTAGCGGGCGATTTGCTAGCGAGCCCTAGCAGTTGATCAATTCGAAAACGGCAATTATATTAGCCTGACCAACAAAGTAAATGATTTGCTGATGATCTCAAATAGTGTTATGCTGAAAGACGCAATTCTTAGTAATCAAAATCTAAAGCATAAAACAAGTTTTATTAATATCGATTGAACCTTAAACACTCTAAAGGCGGTGATTCATGTAGAAATTTCGTCTGACAGACATAAATAATAATCGCTCTAATTGATTAATATTTTTTTTGTCTTAAGGCAGGTTCACGTATGTGATCAAAAAATGATTCGCGAATCAAGCCAACAATGAGCGTGATTATTGCTAATAATTTGTTGTTGTTTTTTTAATATGTTGGATGCTTGCGATCAAAATTTACTCAAAGTTAAAATTATTTCATTTTGGGCGGGGAAATTTGTATGTTTCCAATGATTTGATTGGCTTTTGATTCGCGAATCATTTTTTGATCCCATACGTGAACATGCCTTTTTACGATAAAATCGAAATTCACACTTAAGATACACTTAAGATACATGTATAAAATTTATATTTTTTGACATTTTATAAAGCAAGCAACCTAAAAAGTGATTTTATTTTTGTTCTTTTTCAATTTATTTTTGATATTTTAGAATATGTATTCTTTTTCTCACTGCCGTCTAATATTATACAAAATTGAGCAATTTTCACGACGATAAAAAATATGGTCGTACGATAAAAAAATATGGGCGACCTTCAACCAATCAGAGCGATTATTATTTATGTCTGTCAGGCAAAGTATATACATGAATCCTCGCCTTAAAGGGGTTTGTTTATATTTAAACATAGAAACCAATCTAAAGGCTGAATCAGTCAGTCCCGTAAGCGCTTCAGTTGTTCTCAATTTTGACCATGCGCAATTACAATTAGTAACGAAAAAGACTGCAGAGACCCAATTTTGGACGAAAAACGGGAATAAAATTTATGAGTTTTACCTTTATTTCACAAACGTACTAGCCGTAAATATTGAACTTTTCCGCTGTTTAGTGTTTGTATTAAGGACTAGACACACCAAGCGTCGACGGCGAGCGGCGAATTTAAATATGCATTACCTAATTTGTTTATGTATTATATAGAAACAGTAGTATAAACAATTATATACCAATTATTTATAAAAAACATTACAATTTTTGGATTTTTAATAGAAAAATTGTAATATTAAGAAATTGTGAATTTTTTAAAATTACAATTTTTCTATTAAAAATCCAAAAATTGTAATGTTTTTTATAAATAATTAGTATATAATTGTTTATACTATCGTTTCTATATAATACAAAAACAAGTTAATGCATATTTAAATTCGCCGCTCGCCGTCGACGCTTGGTGTGTCTAGTCCTTAAAACAATTATGATTTAATATTTCTAGTAGGTAAGTAAAACAACTGTAATTCTCATAAGTTTTATTCTCTTTTTTGACAAAAATTCGGCCCCAGGCATAGAGAAAAGTAATATACATAAATAGAAATAGAGCTGCATACTAAATTTTGACGCAGCTTTTTTTCTTATGACCCCAAAATTCAAACTCGTTTTACGACGGAAATAGTATACTTAGAATATCCAACCCTTCAAATTTACGTTTTTTGCTTCCTTAATTTTAAGCAAAGTTTTTAATTTTATGTTTTTCGTTTAGAGTGTAACTGTAATATTATATTTGGTCAACTTAACCGTATCATAACCCCAAATTTTACTTTGCAAAAATGAGTAAATATTTTATATGAAGCTTTACTTCTGTTTACATTGTTTTTTTTTGTGCTGCAGGACTTATTCATCGAATGTGGAGGAAAGATCTCAACCGTTTGTTAGTAAACAATTATAACGAAATTCGCCCAAATGGAATTCATCTTAAGCTCTTATGGATTGACTTGTTCAGCCATAAGGCTAAATAAAATTCTTGTCTAGTCTAGTTGTTTAACCGACAGTTCAATTTTTGTCATAGGAATATAAAATATTAATGGAACCAACTGGGTATTAATGGAAACAACCATCATATGTAAGTAAATATTTTATGTTTTAAGCGTCGTACCAAATCGTATTAAAGCTTTTCAACAACTGATTGCCATATATTTAGATTATGAGATAACCGTGCCTTTAAACGGGTTACATTTAACTAATATGCCTTGGAAAATCTTCGATTTGATTTCTAATTTCGAAATCACTGATAAAACAAAATTAATTTTTCTAAAATCAACTTGAAAACGATGAATTTTATGTTTCAAATGCTATTATATTTCAGGATATACTTATGATGTTTTTCTATTAGAAAAATGACGAATAACCATATAAAATAAAATTTTAAAATTCATGTATGGCCCAAATATGTACAAGGATTGACCGTCTATTCCACATAATTTTAATAGTTCTCTTTAATAATCTTAAAAATAATAAATTAGTAACAAAATTAATGGAAAAACATGATCAATGATCATTACACAACGCTTGGCAATGTCGTACCAAAAGCAAATGTAAGATTCCACATATAATCGCAGAAAATTAACGCCCCTTATCAAAATAATGATGGAAATAATTAAGACATTTTATCTTTCATACTCTTTAATGTAATTTAAAAACAAAACAAAAATTGACTTACCCAAAAATAATCATTAAAGTCCACCGTCATTTTCATACAGTTCGTTTAATAATTTCGTGTAACTTTCAAGATATTTATCTCATTCCTTCGAAAAGGTCTAATTAATATTATCTATTTAGAAATAGAGAAAAAAAATTGTTATTTAATTGCTTAACATAAATACAACACATAGAAAACCAAAATAAATTTATGGTGGATTTTTATGAATAGAAATTTCGTTGGTTATGAATTAGTAAAATTTTCGCGGTATATTTTACATTTTGTTAATTAACACATTAAATATGTTTCTTTAAATTAATTCACGTAAAAACTCTAAATAAAGATTAACTTCAGCAGAGCATTTTTTTTTTTAATTTTGGAAGAAGGCTAGCTATGAGCCCTTTTAGACCCATTGAGGGTCAGAGCCGAACAAAGACAGGGACTAATAATACATAATGGATGTTCTTTAAATTAATACATAGATTTCCAACTTTTGATCACGTTGAGTAAAACGTCAAATTTTAAGATCGTTCAAGACATTCACAATGAAAATGATTTTAACAACATATTCATTGAGTTGAGATATATAACTAAGAATAAAAAAATGTCAGCTACATTTTGAAAAATCTAACATACGCATGCCTCTCTCTTCTTATCATATAATAAAATAATCTCTAAAATATTTACATGTCTTATTATTTTCATTGATTTTACATTCCATAAACGTTTAAGTAAAAATTCTTAAACAATAAAAGAAAATGTAATACATAAGTAATAATACATATAAGAAACAAAAATATATGTTTGTTAGTTAATCAACTAAATACAACAACGGAATTAAAAATACATACTTCTGTATATCGAAACGTTAGTATTTATGAGAAAACAATTAAAATCTTAACAGTTTAATTCGGAAGTGTATCCTTGTAACAGCTGATAAAAAATATAATAATAATAGTTAATTAAAATTGCCAGATAAATATAAATGTATGTTTCGAAAGTTAGTCCCAAGAGTGAAATACTATTTTATAATAGCAATCAATCAATCCGGCACACGTAAAATTTTGTTAGGAAAGTTTATGTAAATTAGCATTATTGCGCAGATAGTTCTTAAATTAAAAACAACACGAACAAAAACGAATATACTAACCGAGGAAATAAGCGATGATGATAAGCTTTTTTTGAGATTCTTTCAAATTTTTATCAAATTGGTGCAGCATAGACAATTGAATTATAACTTTTTTTTAACTATCACGCGACGAAGTTATTAAGCTTGGAAACGGTTAAGAGAGTTGTTAACATGAAAAATTCAATTGAACGAGTTATCATAACTGCACGAACTATTTGATGAGACCTCCTAAGAAAAGTCTTTGAGCAGTAATTAAGAAATAGATTGGGGATAGGGAAACAATTTGGATCTTCCTTGTGGTACTTCATAACTTAAACACCTGGAAATGGAAATTCGGAAACCCAGAATTATTACTACTCGTAATACACTAGACATATCTATCCAGATGCGACTACCCAAAATATCGGATCTTTACTCTAGCCTAGAATACACCTCAAATTATACCAAATGTTTGGTCGTAACTTTATAAAATAAAGTTTTTTTTTGATACATGATAAACATTGTTTGAAAAGCACATAATACATTCACATTTGAGATTTTTTAGCGTTTAAGCTCTCTTTTATTTTGACGCGTGATTTAACTTTATTTCTATTTTATACCTAAAGTTAGTAGATAATATTAGAGCAAGTAATATTAACATTCTAGAGAAAGTCATTTAAACAAAATTGGTATCGTTGTATTTAGTGTAACTTGGACTAACAGAAATTATACTATATAAATATAAAATTATAATGTTCTTAAGAACTACTAATTACAATAACAGAAAGCATGGATATAAAAGATTGCCTAAACAAGAGAAACAATTAGTGGTAAATTAACAAACTTAATCTCCCCTCCCCCATACTTTCTGTGAATATAAAAAATACCTAGTAGAGGGATCCAAGCCTCAATCATGATTGTATTACACTTTTCAACAAAAGACGCTGCGCTCTTCTTCGAATTCCCTTCGATTCCTTCTTCGATCTTTGACACTGCACTAACAATTTTTATTATCGTATTAATTACTATTATAATATTTTCTCCGACAAAGGCAAGTTGAAATGGTAAATATGTGTTATTTTATAAATATATAATATGTGTTATTTTAAATATATTATATGTGTTATTTTACCAACCCTGCTTTGTTAAAGTAAGTTAGATGTGTGTTATTCACATAGTTAGATATGTTTTATTGCACAACAAGAAAATAAATATATCCATAAAAATTTTTGCAGAAGACTTTTTGAGTTAAAACTAACTAAATAAAATATATTCGATCCGAGTTTTTTTATGGTAACAATTCTCTTTTTCAAGTGTAACCGGTCAGGAATAAAAACTTAACTTAATAAAAAAAATAAGAATACGATAAATGGCATGTCACGAATTGGCTGACTGGCGTAAAGTAAGGACGGAAATAAGCAAACCGCGAAAGAGCAGGGAGAGCTGAACAGGCCCCAGAAGTGATTGCAGGGATAAAAACAAAAAACAAAAAAAAAAAGATGTAAACAATTCCGGATTTCCATCCGACGTATGTATAACGGCTTCAGAGTCAGTATTATTACCCAGCAAATCTTAATTTTTACTTAAGAAACCCTACGAAACTGTCGTTAAATTTAGCTGTCACTTAAAAAACTTAAACAATTGTATTGAAAATCTGATTTTTTATTAAATATAAAGGCGGAAATTATTTAATTGTATAATTAATTACTAAACTAATATAAAAAGTTATTTGAATAATTTCTATTACTATATATATGATAAAATTTTTGGATTTATGAAACCTACTAAAAATAAGAGTGAAATTCATTAGAATTGTGCACGTTGTTTAAAAAATTTAAAATTAAATATTAATCGTGGTTTTTCTTTATTAAATGTTTGTTATAAAAAATAACCAAAATACATAAAAATCTAATCATTTTTTATTCATAAAAGTTGTAAATTAACATCGCGCTGAATTTGTTATCCTTATTACTTAAGAATTATAAGTTGTGCATGGCTGGAATGCCAAAAAAAAGAAAGACAATTAGTTTTTATTCTTGATGGTGCTTTCACGGAACGAGATAAAAAAAAACTGGCTTTTTTTACCAACTTTTACTCAAAAAATTTGTCTACGGTTGTCATGTAAGTCAATATCGCACACCAACAACCCTAAAAAATCCCATAAGACAAAAAACAGTTTTGAGATAATTGCATTTTAAATTGCTAACGCTACAGTGGCGCTGAGATTATTTGCACGTGGCGATGCTGGATTGGGAAATTCTGACCATAACCTGATTACCATAAAATATCTGGCATCTTTTGCATTTGAACGAGGCTGTCTTTGATGGTTTACGGTCATTTTTCAACATTACCCTTGGGAAAGGCATTATTTCTACAACAATCAAATCAAATATTTGACACCGTTTCCAATTTTACTGAGGTCATGTTATATGGAATGAATAATTGTATCCCATCATTATTTTCTATTCCCAATTCAAATTTTAAAACGATTTCAAAAGAAGCCACCAATGCTGCCAGACAAAATAAAACTGCTAAAAGAAATATAAGCGAACGAAATTTTGTTTGAAGAATATAAAGCCCAAGCGAAAAAAGCCTATAATATAAAGTTGCTTAGACTTCCGAGTTGAAAATCTCCGATCACAAATTTTACCGGATGGTCGCATCGCGATTGTCAATATTTCCAAAACATCCATTTCGGCATTAAAATGTGCACGCGGTGCTTCGTCGGTGGGTCCATATTTGCAGACCAACTTGAAGATGAAATTATTTCAGAAGCCTGAAACCAATGAATATTGAAGGAGTTTGCCAGTAACTTGGCTCCAATATTAACTAAAATTTGTCTCCTTTCCTATAACCAAGTAAATGCCCAAGCGCCTGGAAGAATGCGACGGAACAACCAGTTGTGAAACGTGGTTGTAATAAAATTCAGGAAAAAATGCACAGAACTTTACATTATAGTTTCCAAAATATTTAACAGAGCAGCCACAATAGATGGCCTGCGCTTTCCATGAGTACTGCAAAAGAACTGTTTAAAATTTAGTGCTTGTATATTTTAGGTAATTTAAACCGAAAAATAAGTAAATTGAGGCCGTATTAAAAATTATACATTTTACTCGATGAATGCTTTTCTGCATTCATCGAGTAAAACATATATAATATCACAACCACGTTTCCCAGTTTTCTCTGTTGAGTTATACTTGAGTTATACTTTGGTTTTACTTAAAAACAAGCTATAATCTTAATGAATATTTACTACAAATGTGTAATCTTAGTAAACTACTATTATAATATGGCTTAATTCACAACAATTTTCCCTTTAAATTGCCTCAATCAAACAGATGTACACTTTTATCGAGTTCTAGTACAGTACCCAAGGAAAACACACTATTGTAATTTTGATCAGTAGCGATGATTATAAATCATTATTAGTATGTTCATTAAAAAGTTAACATAATTATTTTTTAATTTTTTTATTCTGTCCGGCGAAAACATCTTTTCCCTCTCCAGTGGCCCTATTCTGGTAATTCCCGCGGAATGGAAATTTTAAATTTTGTAGCAGTTTTATTCCCTTTTCCCCAAAAGTGTATTCTGGCTTTTGGGGAAAAATTTTTTTGGGAAAAAATTATTCCCTATTATAGCAGTTTTGACGTTTATTTTTCCATACCTATTTTAGGAAAGAATTAACTGGGAATAGAATTGAACGGAAATTTATTGTATTTTATACTTGAAGCAATATTTTGACTGTAAATTTATACTGAAAACTGGTAATATTAATTGGAAATATCAATATGGAATTTTTACTTAGATAAATCAAATTAGTTTTTACTAATGTGGAATTTTATTTACCAAAATCCGGCAAAAAAAAATTGATGTACATCAAAAATTTTGTTCAAAATCAATTTTTTTTTGATGTACATCAATTTTAAAAAATGTACATTTTTTCGTAAATTTTTTTTTGATGGAGAAATACCAATGCAAAATGAAACGTCAATTTTTGTAGAAACGTCAATTGGTGTGTTAAATTACTAATAAATTAAAGCATGTGTTTTAAATTTAATTGAAATATATTTTAATTGTTCATTAATAAATATATGACGATTATTCGTTCGAAAATAAATACATATAATTTCGTATAGTGGAGTGCACAATTGATGTCGTTTTGACGTGCCATTTCTAAACTTCAAAATCCTATTTTATATCTCCAATACATACATAAAACCACATCAATTTTGATTTTTTGTTCTATTTGAACCATAAATTTCACATTGATTTGAAAAAGTAAATAAAATTCCACATAAAATTCGATTCGACAACAAAAACCAATTAAACGTAGTAAACTATCTTTAGACTTTTGTTTTCTAGTTTTATATTGCGATCGCGTGTCGACCGAAAATAATTAAATTATTTTCCCGTAAATTTATTCCACAATCGCCAGAATTAACTTTTGGAAAACAGGGAATTGGGAAAAATGTCTGGGGAATAGCTGCTACAAAAAGAAATTATTCCCTATTCCCGGGGAATTACCAGAATAGGGCCACAGTAATGAAAAATCCCTTAACGTCAACAGCCGTCTCTAGTGACGAAAGAAAATTTGCACATACTAAAACATCTATTTGACTAGTCTTACTTGTTTTTTTTAAATTAGTCGTGTTTCGTTTATTAGCCAAATCTGTTGGCTCATTCATATATTTTAATTGTTAGTTTCTCGGGTTTATGTTTTTTTTTAGTTGGATCGTAGAAGATAACTTCACTCGCCCCTCGTAAAACAATATACTGTTTTTGGTTTTGACAACATATTGGCTAGTTGTGACATATGTATGGGAAATTGCATTGAAACCTGAACGCGACGTGTAGGAAATTTGCATTGTTATTCAGCATGCGCAGCCGAAGTATTTCAATTACAAAGTCCACATATAAAACGAATATCGACATATTCTGAACTAAATACATTCTCTGCAATTTAAGTTGTGGATAGCACGTTTTAGAAAATTATTATTTTTTTTAATTTTGACAACTCGAATTCGGTGAGTAATTGAGTTCTCTCGAGTTCCGAGCCCAATACAAGACGAGTCCGAGTGGAGTCCATAAACCCAACATATTATGAAACTAAAGATGAAGACGAAATTGGATGTTACTACATTTTCGTAAATGTAATAAAATATACACAAAAAAATAATAAAATCCGTTTTAAATCTGTGTGCTATGTAGGTGGCGGATATCGTAAAACAAAACCTGGGGACCTATTATGAAATTTTTCATAAAGAACTTATAAAGGTTTCATGGTCGTTTCTGAATAGATCATGTCGCGCTGTTATGCCGCGTACATGACATCGGAAACAAATATTTCCATACTCGCTAACGAACTCAAAACCAATCAAACTATTTGAAATGCTTTATACCACGCCTACTAGTTCCGAACTCGAGTTGAAATTGTTTTATCTTTGTTGTTCTTTTAATACATTTTGTGTGTTTCCATAGTATTTTTCTTCGAACTAACTTACGATGCCATGAACGCATTATAAGAATTACGGTTCCGCACACAAATATTAAAATAGCTGATTTAATATGACTGATCAATAGAGGATTTTTCTTAATTAAATTTTTCTGATAAACTTAGACGTTAGAAGTAAAAATTGTACCGTATTAATTATTTAGGTTTTGCCTAAATTTAAATCCGATTTATTATAATTTTTATTAATTATATTTTAGAATAAAATCAATTTTTACAATGGTTTGTGTTCTGTAATTTTAAGATTATTGAATTTTTGTTTTAAATTTCAACTGAAACTAAACTAAATCCTTCGGTCGAAGAATATAAGAGTAAGTATAATATTTTAAACACAACAAGTATTCACAAAAGAGTTTGGTTGTTGTTTTCTGATCTCTAGCTCTTTGGGATTTTCTTATGTTTATCTAGAGATTTAGTCTTACGATACAAAAATAATCTTCCTTAAGGATGTAGCATGGTGCCACTACCAACCATCTCGCATAAAAATATTGAGTTTTTACGTTAATAAACAAATAGCAGAGGCGGATGGAATATAGAACTATATTTGAATTAGTATGAGAAACTCCTAAACGTTAAAGGCGTGAACAATAATAAAAAAGTAATTCTATAATAATACCGTCGCTCCCCTATCCAATGGATTATATATTTAATATTGACTCATGCACAATATTGATAAATTCATCTTCTAGACTAGACGCAAGTTAAAATTATAAAATAATGTGTTTCTCGATTTTGTTTTCCTCAATGTTAAGAGTCAAATTATTCAGTAACTAAATTAATCAAATTTAATAAAACCAAGTAAAATTGAAATGTCTCATGTTTTATCGCATAAAAAATCGATGTAGAAAAGCATTCAATTGGCTCTAGAAAAAATTATAATCAATTATTATCATACAAATTGCCACGCCATATAGACTATATGGGACGTTTACCAAGGGTCGAGGGGCTAACAAGTTTCGGTTATATATATATAACTTTGCGTAACATAGTTTGCGTGATAAATGCCAGTAAAAAAATGTTTTATATTGCGAAAAGGACTGTCACAAAAAAATGGTTAAAAAACTTAAATTTTCCTATGTTATCTTCGTCGACGCAATACAGGTTTGGGCTCATCTTCTTCTAGGGATGCCCCATATATTGTATTAAAATTAATTTCAACTTTAATCGTCTATAATAGTTAAGGGAGTGTTTATTGCATATCATGTATTGTTTAAACTTATATAATATAATGGTCTAGCAAAGCTATAAGAAATAAGAAACACAAAATATAAAAATATCTCATTGGGAACAAATTTTCGCCAGAAAATCTAGAAACCCCAGTATAACACTTCCGTGAAAACCCATAAGAACAAAAAAAAATGATATTCTGCCGTCGGATTTTCATTTAGCGCAATTTAGCTAATTCAATTTAATATACACATCAAAGGTGTAAATGGAGCACATGGTTTTTTGGTTGCCATTGCCTTAAATTTAGTTTCATTTTTGTTTTGTTTCTAGAAGATACATCCACTGCACATACAGTATCAAAAAAATTTCAGGGATAATGGTAAAAACGGTTATTGTATTATTGAAAAAATTGTTTTTAGCCTATTTGAGTTGATTTGTTGTCTCAGACTTTAGGCTGCGGTTACATTGGATGCGACTCAGTACGAAAATTTATTCTCAAAAATTCGTAAGAAATGCAGTTGTACAAATCCGTAAGTTAAAGTGTTTACATTGTTTGCGAAATTGTAACACAAAACAAACGTAATGCAGTCATTTAGTAAAAAATTAAATTTTCACAATCCATTTTGTATTGGATACGTACATAAAACTGATAAAAAAAACAAAACTATTTTGTTCACATTTAAATACCATAAGAATTGGTGAGATGTACGAAATAAGCGTAAGTAGTATAACCGTACATATAAACCTACATACATTTGTTTACTTCTGATGAAATAGTACAAATTCGTACGAATAAAATTTCTTACGAATTCGCATCCAATGTAACCGCAGCCATTTTCAGCTCCTAAAATAGTGATTTTAACTCGTTCGCGCAAAGGACTGCTATAGCAGTCATACAACATTTTCGTTTTTTAAAGAATAACTCGACATATTTTTCAATTCTCAACAACATTCCTTTCCGCGACGAAATATTGCAATTACAAAATTAAAAAAACTGTGTGTTCCTGTCGAGCAATATATAAATAGATAAAGAGTAGCACACACATTTAAAAAGTGTGCGTCAATGTGTTAAAATTGTGAAATGTAAAATTTAGTGTAGAAGTATGGAATACAGCAATATACATCGTAATCTAACTCATAATGAAATGGACGAAGCAGTAGGAATGCTTCGAAGTGAAAGAAGCCAAGCAGATAATGCCCGTCATTTTAATGTATCCTGTAGCGTTATATGCAGGTTATGGCAAAGGTAATGTATGACTGGGAGTCCGCTCGCGCAGCATCCAGGTCAATTAAGATTAACAACTTCAGCACAGGCCTGTTATATTCAACTGCAAGTCTACCGAGTCAACTGTACCTGCTCGACAATTACAGTCACGCTTGTGGACAACTGAAAACATTTATGTTAGTGACCAAACCATCAGGAATAGACTATACACAAAAACAAGCTCTACGCTCGCCGCACTAAAGATGTCCATCGATACGGCATGGAAATACATAGCTTAGAAATGATTGATGTGTCAAAATCATTGCAATTGGACTGAAGGGCAACAATCCAAAGTTTTGTTCACTGATGAGTCAAGATACTAGGAGAACAAGAATATGGCGACAACTTGATCTCGTTTTTTCAGAAGCTAACTTATCGGCAGCCAGTTACATTAATGAGATACTTGAACCTGTCGTGCTTCCATTATCAACACAAATCGGATCAGAATTCATCTTACTGGATGTCAATGTCAGGCCACCCACAGCAAGAATCACAACAGGCTGATTCGAAGCGCAAAATCTAGATCCAATTGAACATGCATGGGCCACATTTATCATCAATAACATCGCGAGTGCAACTATGCAATCTCTTTCCTTCAAGATCACTGGAGACAAATTGCATAAGACTGCTTCGATACGAAGATTAACCCCATGCACTGAAGATGCAAATCATTCATAAATGCAAGAGCAGGCAACACCACTTATTAGGAAACAAAAATAACTGTACTAATTAAATGAATTTTAAAAAAATGTGAATTGGACAAAATTTGTAAATTTGTGTTTTTCTTCCATTATAATATGTAATGCCATCCGTTTTGACCGTTATCCCTGTTTTTTTTTATATTAGCCGTGTTCCATTGGGGTTAACAAAGTACTTGTGAGTAGATGTTCAATTGAACCCAAATTTTTTTTGGTTCAATTTACGTTCACCATACACAAATGTGTATGTAAATATGACAGGTTGTAATGTCTTCCGTATTTTAACGGAACTTAGTTAAATCGGAATTCTTTTTGAAAAAAGCATAATAATTTGTAAACAAATTAATTCATTAATAATTTGGATTCCAAATAGAGCACACCTAGAGAAGGGATTTAGAATTTGATTAAATTCTTTTCTAGGTCTCTTCTTCTAGGTGAGCAAGTGAACATTTAAAATATGAAAAGAGTCATAACTTAAAAATGTAAAAATATAAGAAGGGAAAAATTTAAAAGTGTATAAGAAATAATAAAATATATTTAATATAAATATACATAAATAAAAAAAAAAAAATGACAAAAATATATAAAGATATAAGAAAGACGAACACGTACATCGTGTAAAATTTAATAAAAGAAATAAATAATAAATCTAAATTGGCATAAATAAAATAAAAAATCAATTCGAATATTAACAAGAATAATAATAATGGTTTAATCTCAATCAATTGATTAAGGATTGATAAAATAAAAGACGATTAGAAATGAAGATAATTAAAAAATATAAAAAATAAATACAATAAAAGTGAAATAATGAATAAAAAAAAAAAAAAAAAAAGAAACGTGAGAAGAATATGTATATATAAAACAAAAGAAAGTGGCAAAAAATAGACACAAAAAGATTGAACACGTGTAAAAGTAAAATCTAATTATAAGAAAGAGCAAAAACATGTAATTAAAATTAGAAATAATAGGAGATAAATAATTAAAAATAGTGCAAAAAACAAGAAACACGATAAAAATTGGAAATATACATATACAAAACTAAGAAAATGACAAAATAAAAGTAAATTATAAAATTGGAAACATATGGAAAAATTTGCCATGAATGTGACAAAAAATAATATAAACAAAATAAACATTAATTCGTAGGAATAATTAAATTAAAGAAAATTGGGAGTGAGTTTAAGATTAAGTAGTGTAATATTTAAATAAATAATAATAATAATAAAAAATAAATAAAATAAATTAGAAAAGCAAAACAAAATAATATTCAAAACAAAAGAAAATAACAAAATACAAGAAAAGAAAATAAACGAGAACTTAATATAAAACAAAAGAAAGTGACAAAAAATAAACACAAAAAGACTGAAAACGTGTGTAATAGTAAAATCTAAATATAAGAAAGGATAAAAATCAAAAATATGTAATTAATATAAAAAGTAATAGAAAATAAATATTTAAAAATAATGTAAAAAACAAGAAACATGATAAAAATTGTAAATATACATATACAACACTCAAGAAAATGACAAAATAAAAGTAAATTATAATATTGGAAACATGTGGAAAAATTTGCCATGAATGTAACAAAAAATAATATAAACAAAATAAACATTTATTCATAGGAAAAATTAAATTAAAGAAAATTGGTGTTGGGTTTAAGATTAAGTAGTTATTTAAATAAATATGTAATAATAATAAACAAATTAGAAAAACAAAACAAAATATTCAAAACAAAAGAAAATGACAAAATACAAGAAAATTATAATACGAAACAATAATAAAAATATAAGTTGAAAAAGTAAAGACTGAAAAATTAAAAGACATATAATCAAAAAAGAGAAAAATAATTAAAATAAGAGAAATTTTACTTTGCGTTTTTTAGGAATAAAAAATGTTATAGTGAACTTAATAAATTAACATAATTTTCCAAAACTTCAGCTCTTTTTTGGATAAAAGAATCTGAAAGTTACAGGAATAAAAATAGAAAAAACACATACAAAATAGAAATAAATAAAAACAAAATTAAAGAGACACTTAATTAAAAATAGAAAAAAGTAATAAAAAAGAAACGTCTAATTATATATGTAATTTAAAATAAAATAATTAAAACATAAAACTAAAAATAAAATTAGATTTAATTAAAAAAAAAAAAAAATTATTTGGAAAAAATAGTAGTGACATCTAAATTAAAGAAGGAAATTAATTAAAGAGGCATCTAGTTAAAAATATAAAAAATAATATAAAAAGAAGTCATTCAATATTAAATGAAAGAAAATGAAAAATTTAGAAATTTGGTGATGTGAGTGGAACCGCTCAAGCCAAGTAAAATAAATTAAAATAAAAAAAAAAAAAAAAAAAAAAAAAACAAATTAATTATAACGGGTGATTTTTTAAGAGCTTGAGAACTTTTTTTTAAAAAAAAACGCATAAAATTTGCAAAATCTCATCGGTTCTTTATTTGAAACGTTAGATTGGTCCATGACATTTACTTTTTGAAGATAATTTCATTTAAATGTTGACCGCGGCTGCGTCTTAGGTGGTCCATTCGGAAAGTCCAATTTTGGGCAACTTTTTCGAGCATTTCGGCCGGAATAGCCCGAATCTCTTCGGAAATGTTGTCTTCCAAAACTGGAATAGTTGCTGGCTTATTTCTGTAGACTTTAGACTTGACGTAGCCCCACAAAAAATAGTCTAAAGGCGTCAAATCGCATGATCTTGGTGGCCAACTTACCGGGCCATTTCTTGAGATGAATTGTTCTCCGAAGTTTTCCCTCAAAATGGCCATAGAATCGCGAGCTGTGTGGCATGTAGCGCCATCTTGTTGAAACCACATGTCAACTAAGTTCAGTTCTTCCATTTTTGGCAACAAAAAGTTTGTTAGCATCGAACGATAGCGATCGCCATTCACCGTAACGTTGCGTCCAACAGCATCTTTGAAAAAATACGGTCCAATGATTCCACCAGCGTACAAACCACACCAAACAGTGCATTTTTCGGGATGCATGGGCAGTTCTTGAACGGCTTCTGGTTGCTCTTCACTCCAAATGCGGCAATTTTGCTTATTTACGTAGCCATTCAACCAGAAATGAGCCTCATCGCTGAACAAAATTTGTCGATAAAAAAGCGGATTTTCTGCCAACTTTTCTAGGGCCCATTCACTGAAAATTCGACGTTGTGGCAGATCGTTCGGCTTCAGTTCTTGCAGGAGCTGTATTTTATACGGTTTTACACCAAGATCTTTGCGTAAAATCTTCCATGTCGTCGAATAACACAAACCCAATTGCTGCGAACGGCGACGAATCGACATTTCACGGTCTTCAGCAACACTCTCAGAAACAGACGCAATATTCTCTTCTGTACGCACTGTACGCATTCGTGTGGTTGGTTTAATGTCCAATAAAGTAAACTGAGTGCGAAACTTGGTCACAATCGCATTAATTGTTTGCTCACTTGGTCGATTATGTAGACCATAAATCGGACGTAAATCGCGAAACACTTTTCGAACCGAACACTGATTTTTGTAATATAATTCAATTATTTGCAAGCGTTGCTCGTTAGTAAGTCTATTCATTATGAAATGTCAAAGCATACTGAGCATCTTTCTCTTTGACACCTTGTCTGAAATCCCGCGTGATCTGTCAAATACTAATGCATGAAAATCCTAACCACAAAAAAATCACCCTTTATAACACATAATTTATTTTCTGAATATTGCAGCAGCGTACTGTCCTCCACGGCATACACCAACGAAGTTACAATTTAATAACGTCTTCAATAAGCTCGGTCCAAGATTTATTATTGGTGGGGACTACAATATAAAACATACAGCTTGGGGTTCCAGGCTTATTTCTCCTGGGAAAGGAAACACCTTGTTCAATGCCATTCATGAAAACAAATGCGAATATCTGTCCCCAGGGGGGCCAACGTATTGGCCAACGGATACAGGAAAAATACCAGATCTACTGGATTTCTTCATCATAAAAGGTATTCCTCTAAGTTACACTAGAGTCGAAGGAATTAACGACCTAACATCTGACCACATTCCTGTACTGTTGTCAGTAAGCGCTATAGTAATAAAGAAACAGAAAAAGCAAAACCTTACTAATAGATTCACGGATTGGGACATCTTCAGAGAAAAATTGGAAGAGCTAGTTGAATTAAAAGTTAGCATTAAAAGCAACGAAGAATTGGAACAACAAACAAACAATTTCATTGAATACACTCGAATGGCTGCCAGATTAGCTACTCCTGAATTAAAGGACAAAGCGGAGATTGAAGTCAAATACCCGGCTGAAATCAGGGAACAAATCAAGGCAAGAAGAAGGGCGAGGAGAATATGGCATCTCACCAGAAATCCCGCTGATAAGACAACTTTTAATCGAATAAGTAACAAAGTCAATAGGCTAATCAAAAATTTCAAACAGAATTGCCTCGATAACTACTTAAGCGGGCTAGGTCCAGAAATGGATAAGGACTACTCGTTATGGAAAGCAACCAGAAGATTTAAACGACCTGTAGTTCGAGTACCACCTTTAAGGAATGCTCAAGGCAGTTGGGTTCGACAAGACAAAGAAAAAGCGGAACTCTTTGCTCAACATCTAGCAGCAGTATTCCAACCCCATGACATTCAATCCAACATTGATGTAACACCTGTTTATCAACCAAATCAGGACTTTAAAAGGGTTACGCCAATGGAAATTGCTGAAGAAATCGACAAAAATCTTAATCATAAAAAAGCACCAGGAATTGATGAAATATCACCGGGTCTATTCAAGGAACTTCCACGTAAAGCAATCATCTTGATCACATACTTATTTAATGCCTGTATGAGATTGAAGTATGTACCCAAATGCTTCAAAATGGCCCAAATAATTATGCTAAAGAAACCAGGTAAACCAGATGAAGAAGTATCATCATACAGACCAATCTCACTGCTTCCGGCCTTATCAAAGCTGTTCGAGAAACTGCTACTAAAACGTCTAAAGCCAATGGTAAACGTTCCTGATTTTCAATTTGGATTCAGGAATAACCACTCCACAATAGATCAAGTCCATCGAATAACTGCGGTAATAGAGCAAGCGTTAGAAGAAAAGAAATATTGTCCCGCCGTATTTTTAGATGTATCCCAGGCCTTTGATAGGGTTTGGCATGAGGGATTGACATTCAAGATGAGCAAAATGCTACCACAAAACTATTGCAAGCTGCTTGAATCATACCTCTCTGATCGCCAATTCAGAGTCATTCATGAAGAAACAAGTTCGGACTTTTATCCAGCGATTGCGGGAGTTCCGCAGGGAAGCGTATTGGGTCCCCTCCTCTATCTTCTTTATACTGCGGACATACCTACGACGAATAAAACATTCATCGGCACGTTCGCTGACGACACTGTAATTATGTCAGTAGACGAATCTCAACCAAGAGCAGTGGAAAATCTTCAACGAGCAATGGACAACGTTACTAAATGGACAATTGACTGGAAAATCGCACTGAATGAGCTCAAATCAACCTATGTGACATTTACGCTTCGACATAAAAATAACACTCTTCATATATACCTCAATGGGGTGCAAGTGCCGCAGGCTGAATCGGCAAAATACCTTGGTCTGCATTTAGATTCAAGGCTCAACTGGAAACATCACGTGAGACAAAAAGCTGAACAGATACGATTGAAACAACGTCAAATGTACTGGTTAATTGGACATCATTCCAAAATGAACCTGTATTGCAAAAGACTGGTATACCAGACTATCTTCAAACCAATATGGATGTATGGTGCGCAGCTATGGGGTTGTACACATAAATCCAATAGAGACATTATACAACGAAGCCAAAATAAATTTCTTCGAATGGTCACCAACGCCTACCGATTTGTGACTAACAAGGAAATCCACAATGATTTAGAAATACAATTGATAGACGACGTTATCCGGGAATGTGCCATAAAACATGAAAAGAGACTTCTTACCCACACCAATCTTGAGGCCGTACAACTACTGGACAGTACAGACGAAGTAAGGCGGCTCAAACGAATCAAACCACATGAGCTAACCGTATGAAAATTATAAACCAAGGGAACTGGACACTGGTCCAGCAGACCCACACAAGTTTATGCTTATCTCATAAGTACTAATGTCAACCTTACTAATGAATTAATAATGTTTAAGATTGTAGTAGCCATATCAATAAAGTTGTTATAAAAAAAAAAAAAAAAATAATTTATTTGTTCTTGGTAACATATTAATTATTTTATCATTATCATAGTTACTGTTATTTTTATGACGAAAACAAAATTAAGTGGTTTACACAAATGTGTACACTGGTCTTCAATTACCACCTAATTCTATGTTTGACATCTTCGTTTGTTGTAATCGAAATTTACATACACAATTGTGTATGCTGGTCAGGAAAGGGTTAACATGATTTTATAACATATCTTCTTAGCGAGTTCTTGTGAGTTCTTTACCAACGCCAATGGAACGCGGCTATTGTATGTTCGATTGATGTATACATATATATCTTCTAGAAACAAAAAACAAATTTTAAGAGTTTTTGGAATTAGGGGCTTTTGTAATTAGGGAATTTTTAGAAAAAAAGTCTTGTGAACATAATGCAGTTTCGTATCTAATAATTAAATAAAATAAGTACCTAATTATTATTTCGAAATTCGAAGACTAGGAACGATGGCTACAAGAACAAACTCTCGAACTAGCGTTCTGGATTGAAATGAAGGTGTTTTTTTTTTTCACTTGGTATACCTCCTTGAGGGAATTGAAGGCCTCGCCTCTATTGTGGGTATTACTATAAATTGCAGCATCTAGTTAACCGAGCTCTCTCATCTCAAATCTTTCCATTTCCTAACACTTCAAAGATGTTTCGTTCTGACATAATTTTAATTCTCGTTTGTTTTAAATTCTAATCTTTATTATTTTATTAACACGACAATTTTAAAACACTATGTAACCTCGAGTAAGTTTGCAGGTAGATAGCTTCGATGATATTTATTTATGTTTGAACTAGTATGTAATTGGAAGTGAAACTAATTAGTCTAATCAATTACACTTATCCCGCGTATAACATATTTTGCTCAATTCTATCCCACCCCACTGATACTGATTAACCATGTAGCCAACCAACAAATAAAATAAAAACCTGTTGTCCATAAAGATAAGAGATTAGATAATGTAGAACGCCCATTAAAATGTATAGCTATTAGCTATTTCAACAGATTTTCATTTTACTTCGTGTTCTCATACAAAATAAGCGAAATGCAAAAATAAGAATATTTTCTCTGACTAATCGTTTAATATATTTAATGTTAATTAAATAAAGTATTACTTGACTTCTTATAGCGACGGACGTCACAGAATATAAAATTCAGACTATTTTCTTTTTTCATCCCTTATTCATGCTAAATTCACAACATAGGGTGAAAGGTACAGCTTTCGTGTGTTTTTATATTTACCCTTATTAGTAATTTTTATTAATTTATATTAAAATAGCGGATGACAAATTAAATATTTAATTAATTATAAATTTACTGCACTTAAAACAAAATGTCTGGTTTGGAAATGTTGCTTGTTTCACAGGAAGCAATCACACTACACAAGCAAACAAAAACAAATGAACATTTATTCATTGAACATGTAGCTTCAAACAAAAAATATTAGGTTTTAATATCAAACACATAAAAACGTATAAAGAAAAAATAATTTCATCGAAGAGAATATTAAATTCAATTGTATATTGTCTTTATTCATTACACAACAAAATTTAGTTGACATCATTTTTTTAAAATCAACCATAATTTATTACCATACTAATAATTCATATACATATTTACATTTTAAACGAATAATGACAGTTTTATAATTTCTATTCACATATTCGATTGTGATAACCGCGTAAGAGTTAAAACAATATTTAACAACTATATTTTTTAATTAGTTAAACTTTTTTATCACAATCACGCAAATACAATTTTAGCACTTTACACTCCCATGTCCCATCATTATATTTACGAATAAAAAAAAGTTGTCGACCAAACCGGAGAATTATTTTGTTTTATTTTTTACTTTCATTTATACCGGTTTTATACCATTCAATTTGACAGTTTTTATTCAGGGAAGTGACCAAGTCACTGTTATTGTCATTTATTTTACCGGATATCTGCCCGCGACCATACAGATGTTACATGCCATACAGGACTTATATGCCGTAAACATAAAAAAATATAATACGCGTTTTCGGAAATATCCCATATGGCACTAATTTTAATTTTTTTAATGTTGGTAACAAAAGTTACTCAAGTTGCACATGCGACCAACATTTTTCTTCTGCAAAATGAAAAAGATATACATTGAGTTTTTGCAAATGAGAGACAAGGGAAGAAAAATATCCCAACAAAATTATGCAGAAGATTTTTAAGCCACTACCCTCTAAAGAAAAAAGCGAGCCGCTTAAAACGGCATAAAAACTGAACGTTTACGTGACGTGGTTTTTACTGACAATATTGCAAAACGTCATCGTATGCATACATAAAGATTATAAAGTAGTCCTCCATTTGTAATTATACCTTTTGTTTTTGTCATTCTTTTCAATCGTATTTTTGTCAATCATCAATTTTTGCCGTTAAATCATATTGCTTAATGAATATTATTAAAGGTAAGAACTAACAAATAAATAATCTAATTTCAACTTCTAGTTCGTTATTATATGGCCTTTCAGAAACCGCAATGAAGAAATACCCATCGGCAAGGGTTGGCGATATTATCACCATAATTAAAAAATGGTTTCAATATTCAAAGGACCGGCAACGAAAAATTAAAAAATCATCTACATATTAATTATGGAATAATCGATTTAGTTTAGTAAATAAGTGCAATAATTAAGTTTCGAATTTTATATTTAGTAAATAAGCATTAATGAATTTTTGAATTTTCTAATTAGTAAATAAGTACAGTACTTAAATTATTTTTTAAAATATTTAATTTTTTGTTATTTAAATAATAAATTTGTTATATTTTACACATAAAAATAATTTTATTTTATTCTAAATTTACCCAAATGGAATCGAAAATAATACGTTTTGGCGTTATAAAAAAAGTTCTGTTTTGCGATACAAAGACATTCCTCTTTTGCACAACGCAAACATATCGCCTTAATTTTTTCGATATAAAATCATTTCGTTTTTGCGGTACGCAAATAGGCCGCTTTGGCGTACCGAAAACGTGATACATCAGTGGTACGATTTTTATTTTAAAATTCATAGTTCAAAATTTACGGAAACGGTTCGCTTTCTTAACGCCAAAACGTTACGTTTGCGAAGTCTTATATATGAAGTTGACTCATTTTTTGTTTCGCTTATGTTACGCTTTATGCCCGGTTTACATAAGACCAACATTTTTCTTCTGCAAAATGAATAAGATATAACATGGACTTTTTGCACATGAGCGACAAGAAAAGCAATATATCCCAACAAAATTTTGCAGAAGAATTTTTGAGCAAAAATGACCATAAAAATGAAAATGTTGCCATAAAATATATTCTATCCGAGTATTTTTATGGCAACATTTTTAAAATCAACAAGAAAAAAAATTATGTCGCATTTATAAATGTTGAGGATTCATAATAAAAACAGACGCCATAGATAAAAATATAAATTTCGCATTTGAATTCATTGAAAGTAAATTAATAATGATCCTATAAAAAAAATTACGCCATTACTATACACGTTTATTTCTTTCTGGCACATTGATTATTTTTATATAGCGGATTCTTTCTTATTTACCTGCAAAAATTTGCAGAAGAAAACAATTTTCTCATGTAAACCGGGCATTACTTACACTGCATCCCCAATGAAATTCCTTTAACTTTTTCCTTACAGAAAAGTATGAAAAAAATTTTGAGAAAAAAAAAATTTTTTTTGTTAGGTTGGTGATTTCCTTATGAAAAATGTTATCAAACTTTTATGGTACTATTCCACAGGAAAAAAATATCATCAGCAAAAATCTCAGCAAAATTAAAACGAGACAAAAATATAAATCGACTATTGAGAGAAGGCGCATCCGATAATAGCATGCTGAGTATTTGCTGAGCAAATTGTTGTTGTGTTGCCATAATTTTTCATAAAAAATATCAACTCGAGTATTTTTTATGGCAGCAAAACTGAAAAAATTCCCCCACTCTCAGCAAACTTTTATTTTTTTGATATTTTTATAGTGTCAAGTGGTGAGAAGTTACCCGAAACAACCGGTAAACATAAACGGGTTGAAAAATATTGGGAAACGTATTTCATTAAAACAATTAAAAATAGCCTTACTGGATTTTGAGTGATGCTAATGAGTTAGACGATTTTTAAATTAAATTTCTACCGGTTGTATATTTCCGTTATAAATGTCTCAATTCAAAATTATACCAACTGTCCACATTGTTCGTCATCGTCTTTGTATTGGGACGTGGTTGTTTTTAACTAGGCCAAACTTATTCCTTGGCCTACAAACAAGTATCCTATTCTAGTTATCACATTGCACTGATTAATTGGTTAGGTTTTTGAAGTTAATTTTTTTACCGATTGTATACGTTTCTGTTGCTGGCCATATGGTGTATAATCGTCTTTGTATTTTAAATGGATAGACTGAAATGATTCCTACGAATTCAAACAAACCTTCCACTTAGGTGCATATCACGTTACGCTGTATATAAAATATTAAAAACACAGGATTTACAGTTTTGTATGTGAGAAATATTTTATTAAAAAATTATTCTTATATGTATAATAAACAAAAAATTACGCAAGTTAAGATTTAGAACATCGTCCAGATGATCATTTTGGAAATCGGTATTGCTGTCGAACACATCATCGTTATTCTCCAATCTATTTGGAATGTGTTCATCTAATTCCTCTCTTATCGAGTTTTTTTCTTTAACAATCACATTTGCTCGATACGAATATTCCAATTTTTGTCGACACATCAGACGGTTGCAATGAATCAGTTACGATTTGGGTGCGTTTAGCACCCGCACTTGTTCGCAACTCTCGCACTTGTTCAATTTGGACATTTGCATCGTATGCAAATGTCATACGCGGTAGTTCCATCTCTTGTGGCTCATCTATAGTAGCTTGATTATGAAAATCATCACCCATAAATCCATTATCACTATCGCTGTCATCTAAGTTTATGTTACTATCACCTACCGTTGATTGCAGCATTCTGAAATTAAAAAGATTGTAATAGAGCGATTTCTTAGATGTTTCCAGCCAAATACGTACTTATTCATGTCGCACGGCTTATCACTAATAATGTATTCCCTAAATATATTCCCCTGAACGAATTTTAACGGGCCGTCCAGCTTTTTGTATTTCATTTAAAATTTCTTTTACAACGGGTGCGTCATCATTGAGTATATAAATCCATTTGGTGTATTATCCAAGTACGGATAATCGTAATCAAATAAAATTTCCGAGTTATTAGATTCCAGCGTATTTAGAAAAGCTCGATTCGAACTATTCATATCGCTTAAATAGGATTTTATATCGGCAAATACGGGATCTAAGAAAGGTACCGTATCTAGTTTACCATTTATCGTTGCTTTACATTTTGTTACGGTTGAACTTTGTTGACGTCGCTTTTTTGCTTTAGCCTTGGCCTTTGCTTTTGGATCCTGTACATCATTACTACCCTCAGCAATTGGATCATCTTTCTCGATTCCCCCTTCATTGTCACTTATTTCATCGTCTTTTTTATCGCCGACATTCATACGATAAACTACCATACATTCGAATCAATTACTTGTGCACGATATCGACCCGGTAACCATAAATTTTAGTCGATACTTCCAATAAGGCACCAAATACTTGGAAATTTTTGTCATTTTTACGATGGCCAGTAACCAAATTTACCAATGTATCGATTAAATTTGTTTGAAATGCAAAAACACAGATTAATTAGAAAGATTAGCCAAGCGGTTTTCAATCACCACTTACATTGTCCTGTGTCCATGAACTGTTGCAAACAAACTTTCAACTCTTCATTATCTTCCAGTACCGAAACATTTACACTACTAGTATTGGGCCACCGATCTACTTCAGCTTCGTCATTCTACAATAGAGACAAAATAAATTAGCACATTTAATGAAACTCACGATCAAATCTAGCTCTTACTGTGAGCAACGGTGTTTTGAATATGAATGACGTTCGACAGGACGTTTTCGTTGGAGTAACCATTATTACAAGTATCACAATGCACACAGCACTCAAATTTTAAAGTTTTAATTATAACTATAATACACAAAATTATAACTATAATACACTATTATAACTATAATATATATTTAATTATAACTATAATATTAAATTATAACTTTTAATACACAGGACTCAAATTTTAAACTAATAATTCGCTGCTGTCAGTATGACTATTTTAGGTTAATTTACGAACTTGTCAAAAATTTCTCCTCCATATTTTATAGTAGAACATTTTTTAGAAATTTTCGTAAATTAATCAAAATAATGAAACAACATATTTTTTGTTCATCTCAAAAATGATATTAATTTTTTTATCAATTTTTGTGATATAAATTAATTGTTAATTTTTAAAAATAAAATTTTTTAGTTATTTATTTATAAAATGTGAGGTTAGTTTTTGTTTTTTCAAAATTTCCCCAATTTTTTATACCATAAAATAAAAATGCTGTGTTTCAGTCGCTCTAATGTAAATTTTAGTTCTTGTCTTTCTCTGATGTTCAGCAAAAATTTTCTGTTTTCTCCATGGAATAGTACCATAAGGAAATAGAGGTGCCATGGAATAGTAACTTTTTCCTTATGAGAAATACAATGAAGTAAACCGCATTTGCAAAATTGGTTGTTGTTGTTTTTTTTCTGTTTGTCACAAATTAAAAAATATTCAATGCATATTTGTCTTTTAACAATTAGTGTTGTATTTTGTGTCCTGTGAAAAAGTAATAAATAATATATAATATAATAATATAAAATAACAGGTAAACAAAAAATAATTTTGTAAAATGAAGTTAGCTTTACTTTGACTTTTCCCTATTCATTGGGTATGCTCTTCATAAGGAAAAAGTTAAAGGAAAAAGTTAAAGGAAAAATTATTTTGCATTGGGGATGCGCGGTTAGAGGGTATAAGCAAAAACCACTATAAAATGTTGCCATAAAAATAAATGTTGCCATAAAACATATTCGATCCGGAGTACGTTCACGATATTTACATTGTTACAATAAGGTAACAACTTTCATTGTAGAAATGACGTAATAGTTAACTATGAGATTGTCCCAAGTGTCAAAACATTTGTTACGACTGTGTTGTCTTAACAAGACATTTTTGTAAATTTGTGTGTTTCTATTCTCCACGGTTTCTTGCGTCCGGGTTTTTTGCTGTCTAAACGTGGTTTCTTGGTGGATGGATTCTTGTGTGTTTTCTTCTGTTATGTTGGCAACGGAACGAAAATGGGAGAGAAAGAGAGAACAATGCGCATCGAGTGTGTGCAAAGTAAAACGTTTTGGAAGAAATGTTTTTCTTATATGTCTATCTCTTTTATATCAACGAAAATTTGATATAAAGGAGAGACAGAGAAGAGAGATTAATTTCTTCTAGAACGTTTTACGAGTTGTGCGGGGCTCGAATTTTTTTTGGTTTGACTTTCAAGTTGTGATTTTTAGACAGAAAATTCGGGTTTTGTTCTTAAAATTAATTCGAGTTTGGTTTTTTTGGGTTAGAAAAAGTTTGTAAATTTAATGAAATTATAATTTAAATGATTCTAAATAGTAAAAAAAATTTAAACAAGTGTGAATTAAATAAGATAATTAGTAATACGATATAAATATTAACAAGTTGTAAAAGGAGGTTAATAAAAACTCGCCATTACGGAATATTTTTAGTTTGGTATTCTTGCGAAAAACAAAAAAACAACAAAACCCAAGTAGAAAGAAGGACGAAGATTTTTTTTTATTGTGCGTTCGGTAATTCATTTTGGTATAGTTTTACTTGAATATGAAGTGTTGGTCATATTTTTTTCTGCTTAAATTTGGGTGCTATAAAACTAGTTTAAATAAATTATATGGTGTAATGAAATTATGAATTGGTACACAAGAAGTATACGTTACATAACTTAAATTTATTAATCAAAACTTTGGATTAAAACCGATATCTTGATCGCAAAAATTAGTAAATTCCTGTTAATAAAAGGTGGAAGACGAGTGTAGTGCGAGCCAATTTGTGTGGTGACGATGGTGTAATTAACGGGTGGCCCAACGGGGTATTAAATTTGAACAACAATAGCACCTGTGTCGGGCGGACACAGTGGCAGCGTTGATAGCCTTGGGAGGACATCGCAGAGTATATCCAAGAATACTGTTATCCAAGACACCGCAATGGGTGGCCCAACGGGGCATTAAATTTGAACAACAATAGCACCTGTGTCGGGCGGACACAGTGGCAGCGTTGATAGCCTTGGGAGGACATCGCAGAGTATATCCAAGAATACTGTTATCCAAGACACCGCAACGGGTGGCCCAACGGGGCATTAAATTTGAACAACAATAGCACCTGTGTCGGGCGGACACAGTGGCAGCGTTGATAGTCTTGGGAGGACATCGCAGAGTATATCCAAGAATACTGTTATCCAAGACACCGCAACGGGTGGCCCAACGGGGCATTAAATTTGAACAACAATAGCACCTGTGTCGGGCGGACATAGTGGCAGCGTTGATAGCCTTGGGAGGACATCGCAGAGTATATGGGTGGCGCAACAAAGTGGTCATTCACAAATTTTTATTTTACGGCGGGAAGACAGCGTTTGTCAGCGAGTGAACGCCCAACATACGGGTGACTGGCTGAGGTCATTTCTTTTACGGTTTTGGTGATACAACGCCCTACCGCACAAGGTCGCAACGGTAACGGCACCAAAGCCGCAACGGTCCGGGTAACAGGAGTTACCTGTGGCATGACGGCACCAAGGCCGCAACATTATTAATTTACTTTAATTAAGGTACGATTTTTTTTTTATTTATATTTCTGCTCATTTTTCTATTTTTTTATATTTTTATACTTTTATTTTAAAATCTAAATTTTGTAATCGAGCGCCGCACAGCGGGTGCACGCGCTCGGTGCGCATTGCTGTTCTCTCTCTCGCTCTCTCTCTCTCGTTCCCTCCTTTTTCTTTTTTTCGGGAAGTTGTTTCCTATGGTGTTTTTTTTTTGTTTACTGTAAATAAAATGAAATATTAAATTTTTTTCGGTCGGTATGATGGGAGCGGAGACTCCCTCTGTGTCGGTGCAGTGTTGATTGCGGTCTCTTGGTGCCCGCATCCAGTTTCGTAACCAAGGCTCGACCTTGTTTGAGTTCGAATGGATGCGCGCACCAAGGCACCTCTCTCCCATTTATAATTTTGAGTTGTTCGTTCCTCAGGTTCCGGCCGACGAATTTCGGCGGAACTCCAGTTTATATTATTATTTGCGTTTCATTTTTTTTAAATTATCTGTATAATCACGGTGTAAGCCAGGAGCCACGCATGCCTCAAACCCCACGACCCTTCGCACTTCTCCCTGAGAACGTAGCCGGCAAAACATCACCGTGGAGGCCTCTGCATGCGCTTAGTGAAATCTGCAGGTTGGCAGTAGCCAGCCTGTAACAGTGGCGCCCAAACATTTCGCGAATTTTGATAATTTTTTTATTTCTATTATTTGTAGCTTCAGTCCCTTTGGCGTGCGCGTCCAGTGTCGAAACCGGTGTTTCGCATTGTTTGAATTCGCATGGACGCGCAAACCAAAGCCAGTCTCCCGGTTGACATTCCCTATCTACGATCGCAACCAGCACGGGCTGTTTGATTGCGCGTAGATGGAGGGTGTCATCCCCTATTCTTCAGACATCCGACTTCCGAGCTCTTTCCCATTTCCACTATGTTGTGTCCGATTGTGGTGGATCTCGGATCGTCATTTGTCTGGGGTTTAGCTTGTAGCTTCATTTTCCTTTCCCCGAAGTTTCTCGACCGAAATTTGAGGAACAACAATTTTTATTATTATTATTATTTTTCTTTATTTCTTTTATTATTTTAGCCGACATGGAGTGGGATTTCCACTCTCATCATACCACCGTATCGTTGTATTTGATATAAATTTATATTCGATATGTTTATTTGATTTTTTGATATTATTGATATTTTTTGATTTTTGTTAGTTTATGGGCTGTATTGAAACCCTCGGGTATTTAATACTTCATTTTATTATATCTTTTTATTTGGTTGTATTTTGCTATTTTTATTCTGCCTGCATACCGCTGGGTGTGTTGGTAGTTTTGCTTCATATTATTCTTATTTCTTCCTTTCTTTTCTTATTATTTGATTTTTTCTTTGCGATTTTGCATTGTTTACTGTTTAGTTGGATTATTTACTATCAGCGTACTATTGGGTGTGTTGGTAGTTTGATTTTCGTATGATTATTCTTGTTTTTGATTATTTTTTTTGTTTGTGTATTAAAATGATTTTAACGAGCCCCCCCAAAATAGGTTCTCATCGAACAGCGCCACTTTCGGGGGTATCTCGTCTACATCCGTCGTTAAACAAATTGTGGGAATACGGGCCCCACAACCCATTTGTAAGGTAACCATTCCTTTTATTATTATTCATCAAATATATTTCGTGCTTATATTTTTATTATCTAGTTATAGTGGGTGTGGAATATCTTTAGTTGTAATTTCCTTTAACTTAAAACCTTCCGTTTGAGTTAGAGTTATTTTGAATTAAACTTTTTGTATTTTTTATAAATTAATAAAGATTACGTTTTGTCGAATTATTCGAACCTACTCATTATCCCTACCTAAATTCTAAAATGGATATAACATTTTTTGAGCAAGACGAATTGGAGCAAAGCTATATCGATGGGCCATTATTGTCTGAGAGTGGCCTCAATTACACAGGATCTCCAGCGGGCATCTCCATCGACATGTTCCTGTTTCAGCTAGATACCATCGCTTCATCTCGGGGATTATCCGAACAAATATTATTGTTGGAGTTACACACCATTTTGAAATACATAGCGTTACAATGGTACTGGACATTTCGTAAACACAACCCGCACGCTACCTGGACCGAACTACGAAACGGTTTGATCGAGCGATTTCAAGACCACCGCACCAACTACGAAATTCGAAGAATGGTCGAAGCCCGGAAACAACAACCTACGGAAAGTTTTTTGGACTTTTATGATCACGTGTGGACTCTTACCCTGCAATGTCGCAAACCGTATTCTGACGAAGAGCTCATCCAAATCCTTATGAACAATATGAAGCCGACGTTACAGTTTCATCTCACCGATCGTCGGTTTAGCACCATAAATGAGCTGATCAAAAGTTGCTCTGCTTGGGAGGAGTCTTTCAGGCGGATTAAAGCTACGGCGGACCCTGCAATCCATCCACGATGTGTGATCAATGAGTCATCAGGCAGTCCGTATGATGATGTTGGAGCATATGACTCTCATGAGAATTATCCCTTGACTGATGTTCTACCTGATAACTCAGTATCCGCAATTCACACGGGGAGCAGGTTTCCATCGGCAGCGGTGAGACGTCCTGGCGGACAAATCCCAGCAGACAGTTCGGGTTTAGTTTATAGACAACAAACCAGTTCTGCGCAATATCGACGATGTGCCGATGAACGAACTCCTCAATCAAAGATGTCGGAAAACCTGAGCAGTAGTTCTCGGAGAGATGCCCCGAAAACCACCACAACTGCTACCCAGACTGATGTTACAACGGACAAATCCACTCAAACCGATTTTGGAGGATGCAGCGAGCAATACGGACGCGGAAATCCGCTCCTATTCGAATCCGATGAAGAAGTAAGCTCATCTGCCAGTAATGATTCCTTTTCCGATCCTTCTTCCCCATCCAATCCTTCTCCCTTCCTGTCGCTCTTAAATTTTTCTATAATGCCCCATCATTGGCAAAGTTAGATCGTTTAAAGCGTTCCAAAAAATATTGGAACCGTCGCATCGCAATGAGAAATGATGTGATTTCCTCCGTTCTATTCTCCGAGGGTAGTGACACTCGGCCTTACGCCCAGGTCTTAATAAATAAGATTCCTTTTAAGGGTCTTCTCGACAGCGGGGCGAGTGTCAGTGTTCTCGGGAGTGGATCGGAGAAACTTATGTCAAATCCATTTGTTGAATTTGTTACGACTGTGTTGTCTTAACAAGACATTTTTGTAAATTTGTTTCTATTCTCCACGTTTTCTTGCGTCCGGGTTTTTGTTGTCTAAACGTGGTTTCTTGCGTCCGGGTTTTCGCTGTGTGAATGTGACTTCTTGGTGGATGGATTCCTGTGTGTTTTCTTCTGTTATGTTGGCAACGGAACGAGAATGGGAGAGGGAGAGAGAACAATGCGCATCGAGTGTGTGCAAAGTAAAACGTTTTGAAAAAAATGTTTTTTCTTGTATGTCTCTCTTTTGTACCAACGAAAATTTGGTATAAAGGAGAGACAGAGAAGAGAGATGCATTTTCTTCTAAAACGTTTTACGAGCTGTGCTGATTTTGGAAAGAATAAAGTCGAGTTTTTTTTCTTTTGTTGTAAAATTTAATAAATATTAATTGGAAAATTTTCGGCCATTTTGTTCATGGTGGAGAAATAAAAATAAAATGTTTTTTTCTTGAGAGAACAGAGATTTTTTTTTGTAAAGTGAATATAAGAATAACACATGTGTTCATGTGGGAAATAGAATTTATTATAAAATAAAAAAAAAAAAAATTATACCAAAAGTTTTGAGTTTTCATTGTGTGGGGTTAATGCAAAATACGTGAAAGCGAAGCTTGAGTGAACAGACAACAAAAGTAGAGTTTAAATAAAATTGTATATGTGCGACATACCAAGTGTAAAATATTTTTTTTTATTGTATATACATATATACAAGTCGGGAAATCGGAAAAGTAGAAGTGTAATTTTCCAAGTTGTTCGCTTAAGATTGGAAAGTTTACGGCATCTTCGCCGAACGATAACGGGTGCCACATATTTATAAAGCGAGCACCGCAATTTACAACTAACGTCGCATTTTACAACGGGTGCCAAATTTTTACCACCAGCACCGCATTCCTCAACAGGCGCCGTTTTATAACGAGCGACGCATTTTATAACGGGCACTGAAATTAATTAAGGAGAGCCGCAATTATAACCGGTGGCCAACAACGTGGATCATCGGGCATTAAAACACAACAGTCAGCTTAGCACCTGTGTCGGTCAAGCACAGCGGCAGCGTGGTTGTGAAGGCGAAGTACGCCCAACATTTTTTTTTGGATTACCTAACCAAGCCAACAGTTATTATTTGGTATCGGGGAGAGGCCCCGCAACGCCCATTTTATTTTGGCGGCCAGTCGAGGCCGAAGTAGTTAACGGCACCAAAGCTGCAACGGTCCGGGGGACAGGAGTCCCTTGTGGCATGACGGCACCAAGGCCGCAACCCAATTTTTATCGGGGAGAGGCCCCGCAACAATAACGGCGCAAGGCCGCAACATTTTGTTTAATAATAATTAAGGTACATTTTTTTTATTTTTATTTTTAATTTTTTTTATTTTTATTTTTTTATCTACATTTTTTATATTACCTATATATAATTTTCAAAATTTTTTGTGATCGAGCGCCGCACAGCGGGTGCACGCTCGATCCGTATTGCATCTCTCTGTCTCTCGTTCTTTCTCCTTCTTCTTTCGTTTCGCGTGGGAAGTGGTGATTTTTTTATTTTTGTCTAAATTAGGAAAATAAATTTAAAATGAATTATTAATTTTTTTCGGTATGGTATGATGGGAGCGGAGACTCCCTCTGTGTCGGTTTAGTGTTTGCAGTCCCTTGGTGCCCGCATCCAATTCCGTAACCAGGGCTTGGCCCCGTTTGAATTCGGATGGATGCGCGCACCAAGGCACCGTTCTCGGTTTATAATTATCAGCTGTTCGTTCCTCAGGTTCCGGCCGACGAATTTCGGCGGAACATTCGGTTTATTATTATTTGCGTTTCATTTTTTTTTTAAATTATCTGTAATCATCACGGTGTAAGCCAGGAGCCATGCATGCCTCAAACCCCACGACCCTTCGCACTTCTCCCTGAGAACGTAGCCGGCAAAACATCACCGTGGAGGCCTCTGCATGCGCTTAGTGAATATCTGCAGGTTGGCAGTAGCCAGCCTGTAACAGTGGCGCCCAAACATTTCGCGAATTTTTAATAATTTTTATTTTTTTTAGGATTTTTTTTAGCTTCACTCCCTTTGGCGTGCGCGTCCAGTGTCGAAACCGGTGTTTCACACTGTTTGAATTCGCATGGACGCGCACACCAAAGCCAGTCTCCCGGTTGACATTCCCTATCTACGATCGCAACCAGCACGGGCTGTTTGATTGCGCGTAGATGGGGGGTGTCATCCCCTATTCTTTGGACATCCGACTTCCGAGCTCTTTCCCATTTCCACTATGTTGTGTCTGATTGTGGTGGAGCTCGGATGTCATTTGTCTGGAGTTTAGTTTAGCTTCATTTCTTCTCTTCCCCGAAATTTCTTGACCGAAATTTGAGGAACAGAACACTTTATTATTATATTATTATTATTTTTTTTATTTTTTTTATTATTTAGCTGACACGGAGTGGGGTTTCCACTCTCATCATACCACCGTATTATCGTACTTGATTTAAATATTTTTTTTTGAATATATTATTTTTGATATTTTTGATTTTTAAATTTGGGGTTGTATTGGAACCCGCGGTACTATTAGTACTTCATTTTATATTTTTTCGCATTTTGATTATTTCTTGGTTTTCGTATCGTTTCAAATTTCAACGAGCCCCTCCAAATTAGGTTCTCATCGAAAAGCGCCACTTTGGGGGGTATCTCGTCTTCCGTCGTTAATCCAATCGTGGGAATACGGGACCCACAAACTCTTACAAGGTAACCATTCCTTTCTGTTATTATTATTATTCTAGCCTTATTTTCTTCGCAATCTTGTCTTGTTACTGAGTTGTATTATTTACTATCGGCGTACTTCTGGGTGTGTTGGTAGTTTCATTAGCTACGTTATTATTATTATTAAATTTTGTTTATTATTATTATTTTGTATGAATTCAAATCCGTGGGATACGCCAGAAAGGCCTCAAAGACGTACAGTGTGGGATAACTCGGACGTAGAACCACGTATCCAACGTAACCATCCGTGGGATCGAGTGGAAGTTAACCAAATTCACATTCGAATTGAGTATTATCTAACGCACGGGGTAACTTTCTGGTTGTTTATCACGATTTGATATTCATTGGTTGAATTTTTGTTGTAATTATTTTAACGAGCCCCCCCAAATTAGGTTCTCATCGAAAAGCGCCACTTTCGGGGGTATCTCGTCCTATCCGTCGTTAAACTAATCGTGGGAATACTGGACCCACAAACTCTTACAAGGTATCCATTCCTTTTCGTGTTATTTATAAAAATATTTCGTGTTTTTTTTATTATCTAGTTATAGTGGGTGTGGAATATCTTTAGTTGTAATTTCCTCTAATTTAAAACCTTCCGTTTGAGTTAGAGTTATTTTGAATTAAAATTTTTGTATTTTTATAAATCAATAAAGACTACGTTTTTTTCGAACTAACCAAACTTATTCCCTAACCTTACCTAAATTCTAAAATGGATGTAAACCTACTGCAACGAGACGAAGTGGAGGTGGAATGTCTCCTTCGTGACATACGCTTCGACACACCAGATGCAATTCATCAACTCGAGGAAGCGGTCCGAAGTGAGCAGGCCGAGACTAAACCAGTGCCCGGAAAAATGCATACAAACGCATCGAAAAGACCAGATATTGAGATCTCAACGTGTCTCAAGAAATTGGAGTAGATTCGGGGAGCGATCACAGTGTTGGATCCGGCGACAAAAGATCTCATGCTATTGGTGCAACGGTACCACTCTCGTTTATTACATTTGGCAGGTCGGCTTAGTCGCGCATTTAAATCACCGACATACGAGCAGTCCGCGCGTAAGGCACATCAGGCATGTTCGGCATTATTGACCAGTCTGCAGATGTACCTGGATGACCAGGAAAAGTTGAACGTTTCCATAGAAAGCGCAAAGGGCGTACATCTTGCGTTGGAAATACCTCCCCATGAGGAAACAAATGAAGAGATTCAAGTTCAAAATCTCGGTAGCGAGGATGATTCCGACCACCCACAGCCGCAGGAGCGAAGATGCACTTTGGAGGATCTCCTTGATCAGATTCAAACGAACCACACGGCGGTACAACAATCAAATGCACAGACCACCTTGTTGGAATCCATGCTGCACAAATTCGAATTGGCATCACAGCAGCTGGTCAAGTTGGATCAAAGACAAACCAACCTCCAGACTCAAATCGTTGGAAATAACCTGTTCTCACAAGACATCCCGATTTCAACCGTACACGATCGAGCGCCTCCGACGTCCACCGGTTCGCCAGTATCGCCAAAATTTGTCGATCGACGTTTGTTGTCCGGTAGTGGACTAAGTTTCACGGGATCTCCATCGGGAATCAACATCGATATGTTCCTGTTCCAAGTTGACACCATCGCCTCATCCCGGGGATTATCCGAACACATTTTATTGTTAGAGCTCCACACCATTCTAAAAGACATCGCGTTGCAGTGGTACTGGACATTTCGTAAACACAACCCGCACGCTACCTAACGTCGCACTAACTACGAAATCCGCAGAATGGTCGAAGCACGAAAGCAACAACCCACGGAAAGCTTCCTGGACTTCTACAACCATGTATGGACCCTCACACTACAATGTCACACACCGTATTCCGACGAAGAGTTCATACAAATTCTCATGAACAATATGAAGCCTACGCTACAATACCACCTTACAGATCGTCAGTTCAGCAGCATCAACGAACTAATCAAAAGCTGTTCTGCTTGGGAGGAGTCTTTCCGGCGGCTCAAAGCTCCGGCGGATCCTGCAATCCATCCACGACGCGTGATCAATGAGTTATCAGGCAGTCCGTATGATGATGTTGGAGCATATGACTCTTATGAGAATTATCCCTTAACTGATGTTCTGCCCGATAACTCAGTATCCGCAATTCAAACGGGGAGCAGGTATCCGTCGGCAGCGGCGAGGCGTCCGGGCGGACAAGTCCCAGCAGACAGTTCGGGATTGGTTTACAAACAACATGCCAATTATGGTAAAAATATCGTCTGCTTCAATTGTTCAGATATGGGTCACACGTTCATGGATTGTCAACTGGCTCCAGTCGGATTATTTTGCTATCGATGTGGGCTTCGAGGAACGATATCTGCGCGTTGTCGACGTTGTGCCGAAGAACGAAACGCTCAATCAAGATTGTCGGAAAACCAGAACAGTGGTTCTTGGAGGACTGGGCCACGAGAATCACCACAACCACAACCGCAACCCAGACTGATGTTACCACGGACAAATCCACTCAAACCGATTCTGGAGGATGCAGCGAGCAATACGGACGCGGAAATCCGCTGCTATTCGAATCCAACGAAGAAGTAAGCTCGTCTGCCAGTAATGATTCCTTTCCCGATCCTTCTTCCCCATCCAATCCTTCCTCCCTTCCTGTCGCTCTTAAATTTTTCTATAATGCCCCATCATTGGCAAAGTTAGATCGTTTAAAGCGTTCCAAGAAATATTGGAACCGTCGCGTCGCAATGAGAAATGATGTGATTTCCTCCGTTCTATTCTCCGAGGGTAGTGACACTCGGCCTTACGCCCAGGTCTTAATAAATAAGATTCCTTTTAAGGGTCTTCTCGACAGCGGGGCGAGTGTCAGTGTTCTCGGGAGTGGATCGGAGAAACTTCTGTCAAATCCTTTTGTTGAATTCCATAACTTTCCTTCCACTATAACTACCGCGAGTGGCCAAGTTCAACGAGTCTTTGGTTATATAAGAGCTAACGTCGAATTTAACGGAGTTACTAAATTCATGAATTTTCATGTTGTTCCTTCTCTAGAACAACCGCTTTATTTGGGTATCGATTTTTGGAATCGTTTTGGAATTTCCCCAAAAATCTCCGCGTTAAATAATTCGGACGACTTAGGTGAAACTACCAACACACCCAAATTTCATATTTTAACATCTGATGATCGTCGTGAATTGGATCTTATCCGCGAATCTTTCCCGAGCAGCGATATATTAGGTTTGGGCCGCACATCCCTCATCACTCATATGATCGATGTCGGTTCCGCAAAACCAGTCAAACAACGTTTTTATTCCGTGTCCCCAGCTATCCAGAAACTCATGTATGCCGAGTTGGATAGGATGTTGTCTTTGGGGGTTATCGAGGAGTCACAAAGTTCCTGGTGTTCACCAGTCACGTTGGTGCGTAAGGCCAATGGGAAAGTTCGTCTGTGCTTGGATGCTAGAGAACTGAACAAGGCAACCGTCAAGGATGCGTATCCGCTGCCCATAATCAACGGATTGTTGGGTCGTTTGGGACACACCCGATTCATTTCGGCGATTGATTTGAAGGATGCCTTTTGGCAGATCCCACTCGACCCAGCATCCCGCGATAAAACAGCGTTTACGGTTCCTGGACGGCCCTTGTATCAGTTCAAGGTGATGCCGGTTGGCTTATGCAACGCACCACAGACGCTTTGTCGCTTGATGCACCGCGTGATCCCGTACCAACTGCACGATAAGGTCTTTGTGTACCTCGATGACCTTCTGGTCACATCCTCCACTCTGGCCGAACATTTCGATTTACTAAAACAGGTTGCTGGATATCTGAAGGACGCTGGTTTAACAATTAATTTGACCAAAAGTAAGTTTGTGTTGAAAGAAGTAGACTATTTAAGTTATATTGTGGGTGATGGCTGCCTCCGTACAAACCCAGATAAATGTAAAGCTATTCTGGAGTACCCTATTCCGAAAACGACGAAACAGATTAGACGTTTCCTGGGAATGTGCGGATGGTACCGTCGCTTCATTCCAAATTTCGCCTCCTTAGCTTCTTCTCTCACCGATCTTACTGGTAAAAACACTAAAGTATGTTGGTCTGCAGCTGCTGATTCTTCTTTTAACGCTCTCAAAACCGCCTTGTCAACTGCCCCAGTTTTAACGCATCCTGATTATACAAAACCCTTTTTTATTCAGTGTGATGCCAGTGCCGTTGGGGTCGGTAGTGTCTTATTTCAGGTGGACGCCGAGGGGGTGGAGCGGCCCATTGAGTTTTACTCCCATAAGCTCAATGCGGCGCAGCGAAACTACTCGGTGACCGAGCTGGAATGCTACGCTGCCGTCCTCAGCGTGCGAAAACTCCGTCCCTACGTGGAAGGTTATTCATTCGTCATTTATACCGACCATTCCAGTTTGCGCTGGTTAATGAGTCAAAAAGACCTCTCCGGACGTTTGGCGAGATGGAGTCTTAAACTCCAAGCGCTGGATTTTCAGATTGGATACAGAAAAGGTTCAGTTAACGTTGTACCTGATGCGTTGTATCGAGCTTTTCCGGATGAATCCGCTCCTTGTGAGGATGATTCCGAAAGTAAGAGCACGCCTGATCCTGGTGTTCAATTTGGAGATCCAGTCTTGTCGAGTAAAAACATCGACCCTTCCGTGAATGCGTTAATACCTTCTTCAGTCCCCATTCTGCACGTTGATCAAAATTCGGTTGCGTTCCAAGATCCAGATTACGTCGATCAGATCGCGATAATTCGTTCCTTAAAAGATTGTTCGCACAACTATAAGATCCAGGATGATAAATTGTTGATATCCCCTTCGTTCGGTTTTAAGTATACGGATACCGACCTGTCGAATTGGAAACTTGTTGTTCCTAATTCCTTAACTTCAACGCTTATCGAACAGGCTCACGTACCTCCCACTTCAGCACATTTAGGCGGCAGCAAAACTCTCGAACGCCTTCAGCGTCAATTTGTTACAGGCTGGCTACTGCCAACCTGCAGATTTCACTAAGCGCATGCAGAGGCCTCCACGGTGATTTTTGCCGGCTACGTTCTCAGGGAGAAGTGCGAAGGGTCGTGGGGTTTGAGGCATGCATGGCTCCTGGCTTACACCGTGATCATACAGAAAGTTAAATAAAATAAAACGCAAATAATAAATAATAATAACCCGAATGTTCCGCCGAAATTCGTCGGCCGGAACCTGAGGAACGAACAACTTAACAATTATAAAAGGGAGAGAGGTGCCTTGGTGCGCGCATCCATTCGAACTCAAACAAGGTCGAGCCCTGGTTACGAAATTGGATGCGGGCACCAAGAGACCGCAATCAACACTGCACCGACACAGAGGGAGTCTCCGCTCCCATCATACTCAACCGAAAAATTTAGTAATTCATTTTATTCGCCGAAAAAAAAAAAACAAACAACGAAAGGAAACAACTTCCCCCTCCACCCGCACCAAGATAAGCGATAACGAGAGAGAGAGAGAGAGCAATACGTACCGAGCGCGCACCCGCTGTGCGGCGCTCGATTACAAAATTTTTAAATTTAATATAATATATATAAAAAAATATAAAAAAAATAAAAAAATAAAAAAAAAAATAAAAATAAAAATAAAAAATGGTACCTTAAATTACAAAAAAAATACTGGTGCGGCCTTGCGCGACCGTTATTGTTGCGGGGCCTCTCCCCGATAAAAAATTGGGTTGCGGCCTTGGTGCCGTTGCGTTGCGGCAGACCACCGATAAAAAATACAATAGCCGGTTGGCTACCGTAATGTTGCGGGGCCTCTCCCCGATACCAAAATAAACAGAGTGGCCTCAACTGGCCACCCGAAACTCGTTGCGGGGCCTCTCCCCGATATCAAATAAAATATCCCGGCTGGCCTCAACTGGCCTCCGTAAACGTTGGATTAACGAGATGGCCTCAACTGACCACCCGTAAATAATTTTTACCGTTGTATTTGTTGTGGCACTTAGTTGGCGTACTTCCGCCTTAAACCGAAAATATGAATAGCCGGTTGGCTACCCGTTACGTTGGGCGTGGTACCGCCGAAAATCTTTGGCCTCGACTGGCCGCCAAAAATACAATACTGGGCGTTGGCTCGCACAAACCCGAAAAATATGTTGGCCGTCTTTCAAAGTATAGCACAACAAAAATCCAACTGTATGCTCTCTCGTCTTGTATTTTTGTATAATATTCGTACTAAATTCTTATGTATAGGGCACTGTTTTAATATATATTCTCTTGTACGACGATATATACAACATGCACATCACCAGAAATCCATAATATTATGTCGTAAAATATTCATTCTCGGTGCGTCTTATCCAACACTACATTCACATTCCTTTTGATCAATCACCTCAACACTGCGGTTAATTAAATTCCGTTTGTTGGTTTTGTACAATTTTTATTTTATATCTTTTATTATAGTCACAAACAAAGGAAAACGCTTCTTATCAGCGTTGCAACTATCACCACTATCCAATTTTATATAATAAAAAATTATTTATTTGATATACAAAAAAAACTCGGACCAAACATCAAATCCAAAAACCAACACTCGATTTTTTCTTACTTTCAAAATCAAAAATCGATTTTTTTGTCAAAATCACAAATTTTAATCTTCTTTCAACAAAATCACAACTCGACTTATTTATTTAAAATCACAAACTCGAATTTATCCGCAAAAATCACCAAACGAATTTTACAAAAATCACAACTTGAATGGCCACCAAAAAAAAACATTCGAGCGTCGCACAGCTCGTAAAACGTTCTAGAAGAAATTAATCTCTCTTCTCTGTCTCTCCCTTATATCAAATTTTCGTTGATATAAGGGAGATAGACATATAAGAAAAACATTTCTTCCAAAACGTTTTACTTTGCACACACTCGATGCGCATTGTTCTCTCTCTCTCGTCTTCTCTTCACCTCCGCGCCACCACACAATGGGGAACAAAACAAAACGTCGCGGGTGCGTTCACAGACAAATACAGAGGTGAATAAAAACATAAGAGAAGATGGACGAAACGAAGACAACAACTGGGGTGAATAAAATAACAAAAAAAAATCATCGTTGCGACCATACAGTCGTAACAAACGTGGGAACGTCCCACACCCTGAGATGTCTCATAAGCCGGGCCTAAAATACAACAATACGAAAGAAAACAGTTCAATTGAATTGTACATCCATTGTACCGCGACAAACTAATTTTTCGATCGAGGAAAACATGCGTCACGTGCGGATATCTTTTACATGATACGTGCCCAATGATTTGCCATTCAAATCTTCGACCGCGTACGCCACTTGTCCGACTTTACTGGTAATAACCGCGGGTTTAAATTTACCAGCCAATTTAGCGGAAAATTTATTCGGTGCATCGCTCAAAACAAACGAACGAATGAAGACGGGTTGTCCGACTCGAAAAGTGCGCTTAGCACTACGTAAATTATAGTGCTGAGCCCCCTTTTCGTGTGCCACACGTAAATAATGTGTTATACGATCCTTTAAAAAGTTTACTCGATCTGGCTTAGCCCACACCTGGACTTCGCTGGGATCATGTTCATCGAGTAATCTTCTTAACGCATAGTCCGAACCGTGCATCGACATATGTTGACCGAACACGACATAATGAGGGGAATAATGTAAGGTATCATGAATGGCATTACGTAAAGCAGCCGCAATTTCTTGTAAGTTTTTGTCCCACAAATTATGATCGTGATCGCTCAAATAAGATCGAATGCTGGCAATTAGGGTTCGATTAACACGCTCGGATGCGTTGCTTTGGGGCGAATACACCGGCGTACGAATATGCTTTACACCATATTTGGACAACAAATCTTTAAATAAGTTCGAGATAAATTGCTTCCCATTGTCAGAGATGATTATTTCGGGGACCGAGAACAACAGAAATACATCGTTTTCCAAAAATCGACATAGCAAAGATGCGGAAGCTTCACGCAAAGGTTTTACAACTACAAATTTTGAGTAATGATCCAAGATGATAACGATGCAAGTATTACCGAGTTTCGAACGTGGATACGGACCCAAAAAATCTACATACAATTTTTGAAACGGGCGAGTTGACGTGACCTGAGCTCCCATGGCTGGTTGTGTAGAGAAATTAACAGCTTTGTTCATTTTACATTTAGTGCAGCTAGCAACGTACTGTTTAACTTGTTTTGCCATATGAGGCCAGTAAAATTGACGCTGAAGGCGCTCGAGAGTTTTGCTGCCGCCTAAATGTGCTGAAGTGGGAGGTACGTGAGCCTGTTCGATAAGCGTTGAAGTTAAGGAATTAGGAATAACAAGTTTCCAATTCGAAAGGTCGGTATCCGTATATTTAAAACCGAACGAAGGGGATATTAATAGTTTATCATCCTGGATCTTATAGTTGTGCGGACAATCTTTTAAGGAACGAATTTTCGCGATCTGATCGACGTAATCTGGATCTTGGAACGCAACCGAATTTTGATCAACGTGCAGAATGGGGACTGAAGAAGGTATTAACGCATTCACGGAACGGTCGATGTTTTTACTCGACAAGACTGGATCTCCAAATTGAACACCAGGATCAGGCGTGCTCTTACTTTCGGAATCATCCTCACAAGGAGCGGATTCATCCGGAAAAGCTCGAGACAACGCATCAGGTACAACGTTAACTGAACCTTTTCGGTATCCAATCTGAAAATCCAGCGCTTGGAGTTTAAGACTCCATCTCGCCAAACGTCCGGAGAGGTCTTTTTGACTCATTAACCAGCGCAAACTGGAATGGTCAGTATAAATGACGAATGGATAGCCTTCTACGTAGGGACGGAATTTTCGCACGCTGAGGACGGCAGCGCAGCATTCCAGCTCGGTCACCGAGTAGTTTCGCTGCGCCGCATTGAGCTTATGGGAATAAAACTCAATGGGCCGCTCCACCCCCTCGGCGTCCACCTGAAATAAGACACTACCGACCCCAACGGCACTGGCATCGCACTGAATAAAAAAGGGTTTTGTATAATCAGGATGCGTTAAAACTGGGGCAGTTGACAAGGCGGTTTTGAGAGCATTAAAAGAAGAATCAGCAGCTGCAGACCAACATACTTTTGTGTTTTTACCAGTAAGATCGGTGAGAGAAGAAGCTAAGGAGGCGAAATTTGGAATGAAGCGACGGTACCATCCGCACATTCCCAGAAAACGTCTAATCTGTTTCGTCGTTTTCGGAATAGGGTACTCCAGAATAGCTTTACATTTATCTGGGTTTGTACGGAGGCAGCCGTCACCCACAATATAACCTAAATAGTCTACTTCTTTCAACACAAACTTACTTTTGGTCAAATTGATTGTTAAACCAGCGTCCTTCAGATATCCAGCAACCTGTTGTAGCAAATCGAAATGTTCGGCCAGAGTGGAGGATGTGATCAGAAGGTCATCGAGGTACACAAAGACCTTATCGTGCAGTTGGTACGGGATCACGCGGTGCATCAAGCGACAAAGCGTCTGTGGTGCGTTGCATAAGCCAAACGGCATCACCTTGAACTGATACAAGGGCCGCCCAGGAACCGTAAACGCTGTTTTATCGCGGGATGCTGGTTCGAGTGGGATCTGCCAAAAGGCATCCTTCAAATCAATCGCTGAAATGAATCGGGTGTGTCCCAAACGACCCAACAATCTGTTGATTATGGGCAGCGGATACGCATCCTTGACGGTTGCCTTGTTCAGTTCTCTAGCATCCAAGCACAGACGAACTTTCCCATTGGCCTTACGCACCAACGTGACCGGTGAACACCAGGAACTTTGTGACTCCTCGATAACCCCCAAAGACAACATCCTATCCAACTCGGCATACATGAGTTTCTGGATAGCTGGGGACACGGAATAAAAACGTTGTTTGACTGGTTTAGCGGAACCGACATCGATCATATGAGTGATGAGGGATGTGCGGCCCAAACCTAATATATCGCTGCTCGGAAAATATTCGCGAATGAGATCCAATTTACGACGATCATCAGATGTTAAAATATGGAATTTGGGTGTGTTGGTAGTTTCACCTAATTCGTCCGAATTATTTAACGCGGAGATTTTTGGGGAAATTCCAAAACGATTCCAAAAATCGATACCCAAATAAAGCGGTTGTTCTAAAGAAGGAACAACATGAAAATTCATGAATTTAGTAACTCCGTTAAATTCGACGTTAGCTCGTATATAACCAAATACTCGTTGGACTTGGCCACTCGCGGTAGTTATAGTGGAAGGAAAGTTATGGAATTCAACAAATGGATTTGACATCAGTTTCTCCGATCCACTCCCGAGAACACTGACACTCGCCCCGCTGTCGAGAAGACCCTTAAAAGGAATCTTATTTATTAAGACCTGGGCGTAAGGCCGAGTGTCACTACCCTCGGAGAATAGAACGGAGGAAATCACATCATTTCTCATTGCGACGCGACGGTTCCAATATTTTTTTGAACGCTTTAAACGATCTAACTTTGCCAATGATGGGGCATTATAGAAAAATTTAAGAGCGACAGGAAGGGAGGAAGGATTGGATGGGGAAGAAGGATCGGGAAAGGAATCATTACTGGCAGACGAGCTTACCTCTTCGTCGGATTCGAATAGGAGCGGATTTCCGAGTCCGTATTGCTCGCTGCATCCTCCAGAATCGGTTTGAGTGGATTTGTCCGTTGTAACATCAGTCTGGGTTGCGATTGTGGATTTATTCTCTGTAGGCTTCGTCTGAGTGGCAGTTGTGGTGACGACATTTTTACCGTAGTTCGACTGTGATTTCGAAACTGATCTCGAGTTGTCTGCTGGAATCTGTCCTCCAGGACGTCTTGCCGCTGCCAATGGAAACCTGCTCCCCGTGTGAATTGCGGATACTGAGTTATCAGATAGTACATCAGTAAAGGGGTAATTCTCATACGAGTCATACGCTCCAGCATCATCATACGGACTGCCTGATGACTCATTGATCACGCGTCGTGGATGGATTGCAGGGTCCGCTGTAGCTTTGATCAGCCTGAAAGACTCCTCCCAAGCAGAACAGCTTTTAATCAACTCGTTAATGCTGCTAAACTGACGATCGGTAAGATGGTACTGGAGTTCTGGCTTCATGTTCGCTTGTAAAATTTCGATGAGCTCTACGTCCGAATACGGTGTACGACATTGTAGCGTTAAACTCCACACTTGATCGTAGAAATCCGTGAAACTTTCGTCGGGTTGTTGTTTGCGCGACTCGACCATTCGTCTGATTTCGTAATTGGTTCGGCGGTCCTTAAATCGTTCGCTCATGCCGTCTCGCAACTCTGACCATGACGCATTCGGATTATGTTGGCGGAATGTCCAATACCACTGCAATGCCATATCTTTCAAGATGGTGTGTAACTCAAATAATAATGTTTGATTGGATAAACCACGGGACGAAGCGATGGTGTCTACCTGAAACAGGAACATGTCGATGGAGATGTCCGATGGGGATCCTGTGTAATTTAGGCCACTGTCAGATAATGATGGTTCGTCGATAAAGCCTCGCTCCAAATCGTCTTGCTCGAATGATGTTAGGTACATTTTTAATGATGGAAGGATAGAGGGATAAACTTGCTCGATTTAAATTGGCAAAGAAAATGACGTAGTCTTTATTAAATTTATTAGAAATACAAAAAAAATTTAATTCAAAATACAGGAATTTATAATTATTTATACCACACCCACAATAACTATATATATATAAAAAAAAAATATAAACACGAAATATAATAGATGAATAATAATAAAAGGAATGGTTACCTTATAAATGGGTTGTGGGGCCCGTATTCCCACAATTTGTTTAACGACGGATGTAAACGAGATACCCCCGAAAGTGGCGCTTTTCGATGAGAACCTAATTTGGGGGGGCTAGTTAAAATCATTTTAATACACGAACAAAAAAATAATAAAAAATAAGAATAATTATACGAAAATCAAACTACCAACACACCCAATAGTACGCTGATAGTAAATAATCAAATAATAAGAAAGAAAGGAAGAAATTTCCTAGTACGCTGATAGTCAATAAGAAAAGAAAGGAAGGAATAAGAATAATAAGAATAATATGAAGCAAAACTACCAACACACCCAGCGGTATGCAGGCAGAATAAAAATAGCAAAATACAACCAAATAAAAAGATATAATAAAATGAAGTATTAAATACCCGAGGGTTTCAATACAGCCCATAAACTAACAAAAATCAAAAAATATCAAAAATATCAAAAAATCAAATAAACATATCGAATATAAATTTTAAACCAAAACGAAAATACGGATGGTATGATGAGAGTGGAAACCCCACTCCGTGTCAGCTAAATAATAAAAAAAAATAAAGAAAAATAATAATAATAATAAAAATTGTTGTTCCTCAAATTTCGGTCGAGAAACTTCGGGGCAAGGGAAAATGAAGCTTACAGCTAAACCCCAGACAAATGACATCCGAGCTCCACCACAATCGGACACAACATAGTGGAAATGGGAAAGAGCTCGGAAGTCGGATGTCTGAAGAATAGGGGATGACACCCCCCATCTACGCGCAATCAAACAGCCCGTGCTGGTTGCGATCGTAGATAGGGAATGTCAACCGGGAGACTGGCTTTGGTGTGCGCGTCCATGCGAATTCAAACAGTGTGAAACACCGGTTTCGACACTGGACGCGCACGCCAAAGGGAGTGCAGCTACAAATCATAAAAAAAAAATAAAAATTATCAAAATTAAAAATTCGCTACCGTTGGGCGCCACTGTTACAGGCTGGCTACTGCCAACCTGCAGATTTCACTAAGCGCATGCAGAGGCCTCCACGGTGATTTTTGCCGGCTACGTTCTCAGGGAGAAGTGCGAAGGGTCGTGGGGTTTGAGGCATGCATGGCTCCTGGCTTACACCGTGATCATACAGAAAGTTAAATAAAATAAAACGCAAATAATAAATAATAATAACCCGAATGTTCCGCCGAAATTCGTCGGCCGGAACCTGAGGAACGAACAACTTAACAATTATAAAAGGGAGAGAGTTGCCTTGGTGCGCGCATCCATTCGAACTCAAACAAGGTCGAGCCCTGGTTACGAAATTGGATGCGGGCACCAAGGGACCGCAATCAACACTGCACCGACACAGAGGGAGTCTCCGCTCCCATCATACTCAACCGAAAAATTTAGTAATTCATTTTATTCGCCGAAAAAAAAAAACAAACAACGAAAGGAAACAACTTCCCCCTCCACCCGCACCAAGATAAGCGATAACGAGAGAGAGAGAGAGAGCAATACGTACCGAGCGCGCACCCGCTGTGCGGCGCTCGATTACAAAATTTTTAAATTTAATATAATATATATAAAAAAATATAAAAAAAATAAAAAAATCAAAAAAAATAAAAATAAAAATAAAAAATGGTACCTTAAATTACAAAAAAAATACTGGTGCGGCCTTGCGCGACCGTTATTGTTGCGGGGCCTCTCCCCGATAAAAAATTGGGTTGCGGCCTTGGTGCCGTTGCGTTGCGGCAGACCACCGATAAAAAATACAATAGCCGGTTGGCTACCGTAATGTTGCGGGGCCTCTCCCCGATACCAAAATAAACAGAGTGGCCTCAACTGGCCACCCGAAACTCGTTGCGGGGCCTCTCCCCGATATCAAATAAAATATCCCGGCTGGCCTCAACTGGCCTCCGTAAACGTTGGATTAACGAGATGGCCTCAACTGACCACCCGTAAATAATTTTTACCGTTGTATTTGTTGTGGCACTTAGTTGGCGTACTTCCGCCTTAAACCGAAAATATGAATAGCCGGTTGGCTACCCGTTACGTTGGGCGTGGTACCGCCGAAAATCTTTGGCCTCGACTGGCCGCCAAAAATACAATACTGGGCGTTGGCTCGCACAAACCCGAAAAATATTTTGGCCGTCTTTCAAAGTATAGCACAACAAAAATCCAACTGTATGCTCTCTCGTCTTGTATTTTTGTATAATATTCGTACTAAATTCTTATGTATAGGGCACTGTTTTAATATATATTCTCTTGTACGACGATATATACAACATGCACATCACCAGAAATCCATAATATTATGTCGTAAAATATTCATTCTCGGTGCGTCTTATCCAACACTACATTCACATTCCTTTTGATCAATCACCTCAACACTGCGGTTAATTAAATTCCGTTTGTTGGTTTTGTACAATTTTTATTTTATATCTTTTATTATAGTCACAAACAAAGGAAAACGCTTCTTATCAGCGTTGCAACTATCACCACTATCCAATTTTATATAATAAAAAATTATTTATTTGATATACAAAAAAAACTCGGACCAAACATCAAATCCAAAAACCAACACTCGATTTTTTCTTACTTTCAAAATCAAAAATCGATTTTTTTGTCAAAATCACAAATTTTAATCTTCTTTCAACAAAATCACAACTCGACTTATTTATTTAAAATCACAAACTCGAATTTATCCGCAAAAATCACCAAACGAATTTTACAAAAATCACAACTTGAATGGCCACCAAAAAAAAACATTCGAGCGTCGCACAGCTCGTAAAACGTTCTAGAAGAAATTAATCTCTCTTCTCTGTCTCTCCCTTATATCAAATTTTCGTTGATATAAGGGAGATAGACATATAAGAAAAACATTTCTTCCAAAACGTTTTACTTTGCACACACTCGATGCGCATTGTTCTCTCTCTCTCGTCTTCTCTTCACCTCCGCGCCACCACACAATGGGGAACAAAACAAAACGTCGCGGGTGCGTTCACAGACAAATGCAGAGGTGAATAAAAACATAAGAGAAGATGGACGAAACGAAGACAACAACTGGGGTGAATAAAATAACAAAAAAAAATCGTCGTTGCGACCATACAGTCGTAACAAATTTTACTGGCCTCAGATGGCAAAACAAGTTAAACAGTACGTTGCTAGTTGCACTAAATGTAAAATGAACAAAGCTGTTAATTACTCCACACAACCAGCCATGGGAGCTCAGGTCACGTCAACTCGCCCGTTCCAAAAATTGTATGTTGACTTTTTGGGTCCTTATCCACGTTCAAAACTCGGCAATACCTGTATCGTTATCGTTCTGGATCATTATTCGAAATTCATAGTTGTAAAACCCTTACGCGAAGCGTCTGCCTCATTATTGTGTCGATTTCTGGAAAATGAGGTATTCCTTTTATTCTCCGTACCCGAAATTGTTACCTCCGATAATGGGAAGCAGTTCACCTCGAATCTATTTAAAGACCTGCTAGCTAAATACGGTGTAACCCATTTACGTACGCCGGTGTACTCGCCCCAAAGTAACGCTTCCGAGCGTGTTAATAGAACGTTAATTGCCAGTATTCGTTCATATTTGAGCGATCACGACCATAATTTGTGGGACAAAAATTTGCAAGAAATTGCGGCTGCTTTACGTAATGCCATACACGATTCGATACATTATTCCCCTCATTATGTCGTGTTCGGTCAACATATGTCGATGCACGGTTCGGATTACTCACTGCGACGATTACTCGATGAACATGATCCCGGTGAAGTCCAGGCATGGGCTAAGCCAGATCGAGTAAATCTGTTAAAAGATCGTATTATACATTATCTGCGTGTGGCATACGAGAAGGGAGCTCAGCATTACAACTTGCGTAGTACTAAGCGCTCTTTTCGAGTTGGACAATCCGTCTTTATACGATCTTTTGCGTTGAGTGATGCGACGAACAAATTCTCCGCGAAATTAGCCGGAAAATTCAAACCTGCGGTAATTTCTGGTAAAGTAGGTCAGGTGGCGTATACCGTTGAAGATTTGAATGGCAAATCCCTAGGCACTTATCATGTCAAAGATATCCGTGTTTAATCGTTTCTCTCTCTATCTTTATTTTCGTGTTGTTTGTTTTAGGCCCGGCTTATGAGACATCTCAGGGTGTGGGACGTTCCCACGTTTGTTACGACTGTGTTGTCTTAACAAGACATTTTTGTAAATTTGTTTCTATTCTCCACGTTTTCTTGCGTCCGGGTTTTTGTTGTCTAAACGTGGTTTCTTGCGTCCGGATTTTCGCTGTGTGAATGTGACTTCTTGGTGGATGGATTCCTGTGTGTTTTCTTCTGTTATGTTGGCAACGGAACGAGAATGGGAGAGGGAGAGAGAACAATGCGCATCGAGTGTGTGCAAAGTAAAACGTTTTGAAAAAAATGTTTTTTCTTGTATGTCTCTCTTTTGTACCAACGAAAATTTGGTATAAAGGAGAGACAGAGAAGAGAGATGCATTTTCTTCTAAAACGTTTTACGAGCTGTGCGACGCTCGAATATTTTTTTTGTTTTGTCATTCGAGTGGTGATTTTGGAAAGAATAAAGTCGAGTTTTTTTTCTTTTGTTGTAAAATTTAATAAATATTAATTGGAAAATTTTCGGCCATTTTGTTCATGGTGGAGAAATAAAAATAAAATGTTTTTTTCTTGAGAGAACAGAGATTTTTTTTTGTAAAGTGAATATAAGAATAACACATGTGTTCATGTGGGAAATAGAATTTATTATAAAATAAAAAAAAAAAAAATTATACCAAAAGTTTTGAGTTTTCATTGTGTGGGGTTAATGCAAAATACGTGAAAGCGAAGCTTGAGTGAACAGACAACAAAAGTAGAGTTTAAATAAAATTGTATATGTGCGACATACCAAGTGTAAAATATTTTTTTTTATTGTATATACATATATACAAGTCGGGAAATCGGAAAAGTAGAAGTGTAATTTTCCAAGTTGTTCGCTTAAGATTGGAAAGTTTACGGCATCTTCGCCGAACGATAACGGGTGCCACATGTTTATAAAGCGAGCACCGCAATTTACAACTAACGTCGCATTTTACAACGGGTGCCAAATTTTTACCACCAGCACCGCATTCCTCAACAGGCGCCGTTTTATAACGAGCGACGCATTTTATAACGGGCACTGAAATTAATTAAGGAGAGCCGCAATTATAACCGGTGGCCAACAACGTGGATCATCGGGCATTAAAACACAACAGTCAGCTTAGCACCTGTGTCGGTCAAGCACAGCGGCAGCGTGGTTGTGAAGGCGAAGTACGCCCAACATTTTTTTTTGGATTACCTAACCAAGCCAACAGTTATTATTTTGTATCGGGGAGAGGCCCCGCAACGCCCATTTTATTTTGGCGGCCAGTCGAGGCCGAAGTAGTTAACGGCACCAAAGCCGCAACGGTCCGGGGGACAGGAGTCCCTTGTGGCATGACGGCACCAAGGCCGCAACCCAATTTTTATCGGGGAGAGGCCCCGCAACAATAACGGCGCAAGGCCGCAACATTTTGTTTAATAATAATTAAGGTACATTTTTTTTATTTTTATTTTTATTTTTTTATCTACATTTTTTATATTACCTATATATAATTTTCAAAATTGTTTGTGATCGAGCGCCGCACAGCGGGTGCACGCTCGATCCGTATTGCATCTCTCTGTCTCTCGTTCTTTCTCCTTCTTCTTTCGTTTCGCGTGGGAAGTGGTGATTTTTTTATTTTTGTCTAAATTAGGAAAATAAATTTAAAATGAATTATTAATTTTTTTCGGTATGGTATGATGGGAGCGGAGACTCCCTCTGTGTCGGTTTAGTGTTTGCGTCCCTTGGTGCCCGCATCCAATTCCGTAACCAGGGCTTGGCCCCGTTTGAATTCGGATGGATGCGCGCACCAAGGCACCGTTCTCGGTTTATAATTTTGAGTTGTTCGTTCCTCAGGTTCCGGCCGACGAATTTCGGTGGAACATTCGGTTTATTATTATTTGCGTTTCATTTTTTTTTTAAATTATCTGTAATCATCACGGTGTAAGCCAGGATCCATGCATGCCTCAAACCCCACGACCCTTCGCACTTCTCCCTGAGAACGTAGCCGGCAAAACATCACCGTGGAGGCCTCTGCATGCGCTTAGTGAATATCTGCAGGTTGGCAGTAGCCAGCCTGTAACAAATTCCATAACTTTCCTTCCACTATAACTACCGCGAGTGGCCAAGTCCAACGAGTCTTTGGTTATATACGAGCTAACGTCGAATTTAACGGAGTTACTAAATTCATGAATTTTCATGTTGTTCCTTCATTAGAACAACCGCTTTATTTGGGTATCGATTTTTGGAATCGTTTTGGAATTTCCCCAAAAATCTCCGCGTTAAATAATTCGGACGAATTAGGTGAAGCTACCAACACACCCAAATTTCATATTTTAACATCTGATGATCGTCGTAAATTGGATCTTATCCGCGAGTATTTCCCGAGCAGCGATATTTTAGGTTTGGGCCGCACATCCCTCATCACTCATATGATCGATGTCGGTTGTAACACACTGCCTTGTGGCTAACCGGATTTAAAATAAAATGACCTTAATTGGGTGTTAGCCTCATACGGTGGTTACGTATAGAAAATGTTTATCCTATCAACACTGTACGACGGTATATTAGCGCGGCTAGGCTCGGGGTCGTTGGGTGGGTCTTGTTACAGCTGTATAGGATCGTGAATAACCGTCAAATGCGAAACGAGAACTGAAGAAGAAGGAAAGAAAAAAAATGAACGAATGAACCAAATAATCACTGAACACTCACCAATTACATGGTTTTTAGAGTCTGGTTAAAATTGCGCTCTATCCCACACTTGAAATAATTAGCCAATCATGCTAATTCATATACAATAATTAGAGAAGAAAAATAGAAATACTAATTATAATAAATGAAAGAATTAAATTTTTAACCATATAACTATTTCCATTTAATTTATTTTGAAATTTAAACAACAAAAAAAATAAAGATAAAAAAAAACAAAATTATGATTTTGAATAACACAAATTTAAAATAAGTATCATTTTAAGCAATTTATACAAAAAAATTATTTAAACAAGAAATTAAGGTAATCTGTTATTCGTTATATTTAGTTTTATCAAATTATAACCAATATGGAGTAAAATACAAAAAAAAATTATATAATAACAACAAGAACTTACCCAACAGTTATCAAGGTCCCTGGTGAAGCGCTTTACCCAAGTTCGTTGATACACCTGTGAATATAAGTTATGATACGGTTCTCGCGCCCGAATAATACGCACTTTGGCACAATAAGTTTCGAATAAACTAAATAGTCGGAATAAGATTATATAGATAAGATGCAAGAAATCAAAAAAAAATATAACTGATTTTTTTATAAAATAAAAATAACAAAAAGCAATAATTGAATATAATAAGATCTTCATAATAAACTATCTTAGCAAAAAAAAAACTGTATCGCTAAAGTTACTTTACCCCCGTTGCCGTTAGGTATTTATTGCGGACCAACGTACGGAAAAGTTTTTTTTTCTTGCGATCGAATCAAAACTAAATATTACTAATTACTAACTAATATTATAAACTTGAACGTAATAAAAAATTTATTCTATTTTGGATATTTTTTTTTTTTTCGATAAGAATTATGAAAGTTACACTGGTACAAGTAACTACCCAAAAAAAAATAATTCTTCGCACGTTTGTGCTTGAAGAATTGATACAGCACGGTTTTTTGCACTATAATTATTGCGGTATATAATCCTTACAAGGCCATTTGAAAGCGCGGTCGTCCGCTTATCCAAGTATGCATAATAATCCGCTCCGCGGAACTTTGTTTTTTTTTTCCTCCTCTTACACAATAAAATGGAGTATCTAGCTGTTACATTACTTCCGTTTCAAATTTATTTATTGACTTTCTTTTGAATTACAATGTTATACTATGCATCCTGTACCTTCGTGAATTTAGCTCTACATTTAACTAGGCTAATGTATTATTATTAAATTATATAATTATCAATACCTGAATACATCTTTATATAATTTTGTTTGTATATTAAATATTGTAGTACATAGGGTAATAAATTCATAAAATTCCAAATTTGCTACAAAGATACATAACATAAAATTTGTTTGGGATAGAGGAAAAAGATCGGTTAAAGGGAGTCTTGGCAAAGCATTCAAAGTGGATACACAAAAAGTAAAAAGTTGATGCTAAAATACTCGTCTTAGTAAAATATGTGTTACTTAAATTAATATTATAAATAAATAAAATAAAAATAAGATTATTATAATTAAAAAGAAATAATAAATTTTGATAAAACTAAACATAAAACTTAATAAATAAAGATAAATTAAAAACCAAAGTGAAAATAGAACGTGCCTAAAGAAAATACATATATATAATACATGTTCTTAAACGTTGTGCAAGAGGGTTAACAATCAAAATTAACCGTGTGTTTTGATAATGGACCTTGTTAACTGTTCATAAGTGCGCAACTAATAAGAAAAAAAATTACAATTATAACAGAAAAATATAAAAAAAAAACACATAATAAGAAAACAATATAATTCACATGAGTGTCTATATTTGTGATATGCGAATAAATCACAGATGAAAAGTGATTCTTCTCCATCTTTCGAATCGCCACGTTCGATCTTACAAGTTTATAAAACAAACAAGATTGCTGTAATCGGATCCGCAACGTCCTTCTCATACATGGGGATATATTCTACAAATTCATCGGCCGCAGAAAATCTTGAGTATTTTGTTTGTATTATTAGTTTTAATCATTATAATTAGATTTCATTTATAAATTTCACGATATTTACTATATATTATTGTCTTTAAAAACATTAAGAATTTTCATTTATTATTAATATTTATTTGGCCAAAATTTAGTTTAAGTTTATTAACTGTTCAGCTAAGTTCATTAATATTTTTGAGCATTGGCGTACTATCTTACTTTTAGTACGATAATTTATTTTTTTTAAAATACACTCGTGTGTATGAATTTCATAATTAAATTTATAAAACATATTTTCTTTTCCCACATATGATTATGAATAAATTAGTTTATGAAATATTTGTCACTAAACCAATTTGTTGATTTTTTTTATTTAAAAGTATGTTAGCATAAATTCCCTTTTGGATTTCCACTGGTAGTGTTTTCTCTGGTACTCTACAATAACCCAATGATATTTAAAGATCAGCAGCAAAATCAAGCTCTTCCTTCAGTCCACAAATAACCCCCCCCAGCCACTGAAGACTAGCCGGCTGAAAAATGCTGCGTGGAGTAACTGAAGGTGAGTCTGAAGCAAGTTCATTTTCATGTTTCGATTTCATTATGGAAATATAAAAAGGAATTTGTGACAGTGGCGCCCAAACATTATAAGCACGAAAGTTTAGGGGTTAATTACATACTGAAATATTAAATATTTGTTCAGCATGATTTCTAATTTAATTTCTTTGTCAGATGATTTTGATTGAGAAGTATTTATTCATTTATTCTGTCCAAGGACATTTATTTCGATTTGATTAAATGATTTGATTAAATACTTATTCAAATAAAATCATTAATTAATTATCTAGAGTTTTTAGAAAAATTCCGTTAACTCTAGTTTTGGTTCTAATTATTGTTAATTACAAAACTGCATTGTTTCCATTTGTATTATGTTTGAGGGCTAATTCCTCGTTATTAGATTACAATGCATAACTTTTGCAATTTTCATTATTGATTTTGGTAATTTATTTTGTTAACAATGGTGTTCCGCAAACACATGCGTTTTGAAATGTGCTTTCAAAGAGTACTGTTGTGAACAACCAGGCTACTTTTTTTTATAGTCATCATTTGTTTTCGGTAACACTTCTAATCCGGTATAATACCGTTTAATTTATTTTTGATAGATGTTGTGAAGGAAAACAATTTCGATGATTGTTTGATTTATTATTTTTTAATTTGCATCATGTTGAGCAAATCTTTATTTATTTCAATAAAATATATATGTATAGGGGATCCAATAGAGAACATTACCAGTGGAAATTTTTATATGCTAATACATACTATTCATCAACCGATTTTCAATTCATTTTTTTTTTTTTTATTAATCATTTTTTTTAGATAATAATTAAATAATTATTTTTATCATCATTTACCATATTTTCGTCTTTGCACGAATTTTTTTTTATTTTTATTTTTTTTCGTATACATTCCGGTTAAAACATCGGATACCTTAATTTTATTGTTTTTGAATTTACAATTTACCGAAAATTAAATCGTTAAATTTTCAATTTTTTGGGGTGGAATATTTATTATTATTATTATTTTTATATAAACCGTCATTGGTCCTTTTTTTCCTAATAACACAAATTGATGGCCAAAATGGATCCGAATTTTTTGCATATCGACGAAGTCGAAATTGAGTGTTCGGTTCGTGGTATTAACGGTCCGGTTCTTGAACAATTGAAATCCTTGAGTGAGGTTCTAGCTGAAGAGATTAAAAGTAAAGCCTTACCGCCAACTGTTCCTCATATGGCTGCCCGAAAATCACCTCGTAATTTCCAGCCTGATCAAATTGTGTTTGTTAGGAATTTTGTCCAGAGCAACGCCGGTTTAAATTTTGCCGCCAAATTAGCTCCAAAATTTGTTAAAGCTAAAATACTTCGTCGTGTTGGTAATGTAGCGTATGAAATTGTAGATTTAAAGGGAAAAAGTATAGGGATTTATCACGCGAAAGATATTCGGTAGTCGTATACTTCGCAAATATTGTAAATATGATGAATTTATTATTTTTATTTTACATATATTGAGCCCGGCTTAAGACATCTCACGGGTGCTGGGTCTTCCCCACGAATTGTTACATTACTTCCGTTTCAAATTTATTTATTGACTTTCTTTTGAATTACAATGTTATACTATGCATCCTGTACCTTCGTGAATTTAGCTCTACATTTAACTAGGCTAATGTATTATTATTAAATTATATAATTATCAATACCTGAATACATCTTTATATAATTTTGTTTGTATATTAAATATTGTAGTACATAGGGTAATAAATTCATAAAATTCCAAATTTGCTACAAAGATACATAACATAAAATTTGTTTGGGATAGAGGAAAAAGATCGGTTAAAGGGAGTCTTGGCAAAGCATTCAAAGTGGATACACAAAAAGTAAAAAGTTGATGCTAAAATACTCGTCTTAGTAAAATATGTGTTACTTAAATTAATATTATAAATAAATAAAATAAAAATAAGATTATTATAATTAAAAAGAAATAATAAATTTTGATAAAACTAAACATAAAACTTAATAAATAAAGATAAATTAAAAACCAAAGTGAAAATAGAACGTGCCTAAAGAAAATACATATATATAATACATGTTTATAAACGTTGTGCAAGAGGGTTAACAATCAAAATTAACCGTGTGTTTTGATAATGGACCTTGTTAACTGTTCATAAGTGCGCAACTAATAAGAAAAAAAATTACAATTATAACAGAAAAATATAAAAAAAAAACACATAATAAGAAAACAATATAATTCACATGAGTGTCTATATTTGTGATATGCGAATAAATCACAGATGAAAAGTGATTCTTCTCCATCTTTCGAATCGCCACGTTCGATCTTACAAGTTTATAAAACAAACAAGATTGCTGTAATCGGATCCGCAACGTCCTTCTCATACATGGGGATATATTCTACAAATTCATCGGCCGCAGAAAATCTTGAGTATTTTGTTTGTATTATTAGTTTTAATCATTATAATTAGATTTCATTTATAAATTTCACGATATTTACTATATATTATTGTCTTTAAAAACATTAAGAATTTTCATTTATTATTAATATTTATTTGGCCAAAATTTAGTTTAAGTTTATTAACTGTTCAGCTAAGTTCATTAATATTTTTGAGCATTGGCGTACTATCTTACTTTTAGTACGATAATTTATTTTTTTTAAAATACACTCGTGTGTATGAATTTCATAATTAAATTTATAAAACATATTTTCTTTTCCCACATATGATTATGAATAAATTAGTTTATGAAATATTTGTCACTAAACCAATTTGTTGATTTTTTTTATTTAAAAGTATGTTAGCATAAATTCCCTTTTGGATTTCCACTGGTAGTGTTTTCTCTGGTACTCTACAATAACCCAATGATATTTAAAGATCAGCAGCAAAATCAAGCTCTTCCTTCAGTCCACAAATAACCCCCCCCAGCCACTGAAGACTAGCCGGCTGAAAAATGCTGCGTGGAGTAACTGAAGGTGAGTCTGAAGCAAGTTCATTTTCATGTTTCGATTTCATTATGGAAATATAAAAAGGAATTTGTGACACTGGTACAAGAGTCTTGGCAAAGCATTCAAAAAAATATAACTGATTTTTTTATAAAATAAAAATAACAAAAAGCAATAATTGAATATAATAAGATCTTCATAATAAACTATCTTAGCAAAAAAAAAACTGTATCGCTAAAGTTACTTTACCCCCGTTGCCGTTAGGTATTTATTGCGGACCAACGTACGGAAAAGTTTTTTTTTCTTGCGATCGAATCAAAACTAAATATTACTAATTACTAACTAATATTATAAACTTGAACGTAATAAAAAATTTATTCTATTTTGGATATTTTTTTTTTTTTCGATAAGAATTATGAAAGTTACACTGGTACAAGTAACTACCCAAAAAAAAATAATTCTTCGCACGTTTGTGCTTGAAGAATTGATACAGCACGGTTTTTTGCACTATAATTATTGCGGTATATAATCCTTACAAGGCCATTTGAAAGCGCGGTCGTCCGCTTATCCAAGTATGCATAATAATCCGCTCCGCGGAACTTTGTTTTTTTTTTCCTCCTCTTACACAATAAAATGGAGTATCTAGCGATTGTGAAAACAAACAAAAACACAATGTCGTTCTGGCGACCACTATTTATAATTCACACTTTTAGTTGGGTTTTCCACTTAATAATTTCGTTCGTATAATAGCAAAATCACTTATAAAAAGATTTAACCTTTATCAAAAATTCACTTGGAATTATTAAAATTTATTGAATATCACTTGATATTACAATATGCAAACAAAACACTTTTTAAATAAGAGATATTTTTACTTTCAACTTTATAATTCGAATGAAATGCTATCCCAATTTTTATTATTTCATAGATTCGTATACCAGACCATAGTATGTGTAATGAAAAAATTGAGTACATAGGTTTAGATAATAACAATACATACTATTTTAGTGAGTTGTACATATCCAGGATCGAATGGCGAATTATCATTACGAAAAAAAAATTAAAATGTTAAACTCATCTCTGGTAGTATGACTAAGATGTACAACCACAAAAAGATTAATTATTATACACAAAATCCAGTCATAAACTCAAACATTAAAACAATTATGCAGTGGGGTATATATAACAAGAGAAATAAAATGTATGTACCTATGTGTACAATCACAAAACCACCGATAATTTGTAAATGCTTAAATCAATGCAATATCGTTATTTCCTATGTTTTGTGTCAGAAATCGACATTGTCACGTCACACACAATGCAGCATGACAAAAAAAAATTTCATGTATCGATATGCACGTCATATCGTTACAGTCGTGGGGCAGTCCCACACCTTGAGATGCGTCTCATAAGCCGGGCAATTACATCGATTAACATGGTTCATGTTTATGGCGAAAGTTTATGTCTTAATATCCTTCATATGATACGTGCCTAATACTTTACCACTTATATCTTCAACTTCGACAGCAACTTTACCAATCAATTTCCTTACTCTACCAATGATGAATTTAGGAGCAAGCTTTCCCGTGAAGGATTTTGTTGCATCGCTTTGAACAAAATTGCGTACATAAATAATTTGACCAATCTGAAATTCACGAATTCTCGACCGCAAATTATAACGTCTTTCGTTATTCTGATGTACTTGATGCATGTGATGCAAAACTTTCTCTTGAGCTAAAGACAAACGATCGGCTTGTTGAATAACGATCGAGCAGTCTTCTAAACATTTTAAATCTCGCAACAGTTGATATTCTGAACCATTCATAATCTTGTGTTGTCCGAATACTAAATAATGCGCGGAAAATCCAGTCGATGAATGCACAGAATTTCGAAGGGCAGAAGCAATCTCATGAATATGGGCATCCCAATTGCGATGACTATCAGAAATATACGAACGAACTGCTGATAATAATGTACGGTTAACCCTTTCGCTCGCATTACTCTGTGGGGAGTATTTGGGAGTCTTAATATGTTTTACATTGAAACGTTGAAGAAGATTGTGAAAGATTTTTGATAAAAATTGAGGTCCATTATCGGTTAAAATAGACTCAGGTATCCCGAATACGTGAAATATGTTATTCTCAAGTGCTGGACACAACAAAGTTGCATTCGCACTACGCATGGGAAATAAAAGAACAAAACGAGAATAAGAATCAAGCACAATAAATAAATATGTATTACCGAGTTTAGTCCTTGGATATGGTCCTAAAAAGTCTAAGTAAAGATGTTGCCATGGCCTATACGTTACAAGTTGATTCCCCATATTGGGCTGTAAAATTTGATTAGGTGCTTTACATGTTTTACAAATTTCACATTTCGAAATGTAATCTTTAATGGTAACTAACATTTTGGGCCAATAAAAATATCTTTTTAATTTTTCTAATGTTTTCCCGATTCCTAAGTGTGCGGACGTCGGGGGATCGTGAGCTTGATGAATTAGCGCGAGCACTAATGGAGATGGAACATATAGTTTCCACTTGGGTAAATCACTAATTGCGCTATTAATTCCGAATTGATCAGTAAAATAAATTTTATTGTTCATAACGCGAAGATTACTGTTAACATTAGTTTTCGATTTTAGTGTAGTAATTAGTTCTACATATGCGGGATGAAGAAAGTGAGGTGAATTGTGATCAATTTGAAAATTGTCATCATTTAAAGTAGATTGAATCGATTCAACGTGGGTTTCAAATGCACGTGATAACGTATCCGGAACGATATTTTGGGATCCCTTTATGTGTTGAATGTCAAAACTAAAGGGCTGTAATTTTAAACTCAATCGAGCTAGTCTGCCTTGAAGATCTTTAAGAGACATCAACCATTGTAAAGAGGCGTGATCTGTTATGATTGTAAAGGTATAACCATCAATATAACAGCGAAACTTACGAACACTTTGTACCGCAGCAAAACATTCCAATTCCGTAACGGAATAATTTTTTTGTGCATCATTTAATTTCTGCGAGAAAAAAGCAATGGGCTTTTGAGCTCCATGCTGATCGATTTGAAACAAAACTCCTCCGATTCCACTGGAACAGGCGTCACACTGGATATAGAAGCGTTCGTCAAAATTCGGATGTGATAGTACCGGAGCTGTAGATAAGGCTTCTTTAAGATTTTCAAATGCGTTTTGCGTATCTTCAGACCATTTCCACTTCTGTGTCTTTTTCAATAAATTGGTTAGCGGAGCAGAAATGATAGAGAAATTTTTAATAAACCGCCTGTACCAGCCGCACATCCCGATGAATCGTCGGATTTGCTTTCGAGTACGCGATGGTAGGGGGGGGGGTAAATGGGGTCGGTAGTGTCTTATTTCAGGTGGACGCCGAGGGGGTGGAGCGGCCCATTGAGTTTTATTCTCATAAGCTCAATGCGGCGCAGCGAAACTACTCGGTGACCGAGCTGGAATGCTACGCTGCCGTCCTCAGCGTGCGAAAGTTCCGTCCCTACGTGGAAGGTTATCCATTCGTCATTTATACCGACCATTCCAGTTTGCGCTGGTTAATGAGTCAAAAAAACCTCTCCGGACGTTTGGCGAGATGGAGTCTTAAACTCCAAGCGCTGGATTTTCAGATTGGATACCGAAAAGGTTCAGTTAACGTTGTACCTGATGCGTTGTCTCGAGCTTTTCCGGATGAATCCGCTCCTTGTGAGGATGATTCCGAAAGTAAGAGCACGCCTGATCCTGGTGTTCAATTTGGAGATCCAGTCTTGTCGAGTAAAAACATCGACCCTTCCGTGAATGCGTTAATACCTTCTTCAGTCCCCATTCTGCACGTTGATCAAAATTCGGTTGCGTTCCAAGATCCAGATTACGTCGATCAGATCGCGAAAATTCGTACATTAAAAGATTGTTCGCACAACTACAAAATCCAGGATGATAAATTGTTGATATCCCCTTCGTTCGGTTTTAAATATACGGATACCGACCTTTCGAATTGGAAACTTGTTATTCCTAATTCCTTAACTTCAACGCTTATTGAACAGGCTCACGTACCTCCCACTTCAGCACATTTAGGCGGCAGCAAAACTCTCGAACGCCTTCAGCGTCAATTTTACTGGCCTCAAATGGCAAAACAAGTTAAACAGTACGTTGCTAGCTGCACTAAATGTAAAATGAACAAAGCTGTTAATTTCTCTACACAACCAGCCATGGGAGCACAGGTTACGTCAACTCGCCCGTTTCAAAAACTGTATGTAGATTTTTTGGGTCCGTATCCACGTTCGAAACTCGGAAATACCTGTATCATTATCGTTCTGGATCATTACTCAAAATTTGTAGTTGTAAAACCATTGCGTGAAGCTTCCGCATCTTTGCTATGTCGATTTTTGGAAAACGATATATTTTTGTTGTTCTCAGCTTCCGAAATAATCACCTCTGACAACGGGAAGCAATTTACCTCCAATTTATTTAAGGATCTGCTATCTAAATACGGTGTAACCCATTTACGTACGCCGGTATATTCGCCGCAAAGCAACGCCTCCGAGCGTGTTAATAGAACGTTACTTGCCAGCATTCGATCATATTTGAGTGATCACGATCATAATTTGTGGGACAAGAATTTGCAAGAAATTGCAGCCGCGTTACGAAATGCTGTACATGATTCGTTACATTACTCCCCTCATTATGTCGTGTTCGGTCAACATATGTCGATGCACGGTTCAGATTACTCACTGCGACGATTACTCGATGAACATGATCCCAGCGAAGTCCAGGCATGGGCTAAGCCAGATCGAGTAAATCTATTAAAAGATCGTATCATACATTATCTGTGTGTGGCATACGAAAAGGGAGCTCAGCATTACAACTTGCGTAGTACTAAGCGCTCTTTCCGAGTTGGACAATCCGTCTTTATACGATCTTTTGCGTTGAGCGATGCGACGAACAAATTCTCCGCGAAATTAGCCGGAAAGTTCAAACCCGCGGTAATTTCTGGTAAAGTAGGTCAGGTGGCGTATACCGTCGAAGATTTGAATGGCAAATCCCTAGGTACTTATCATGTCAAAGACATCCGTGTTTAATCGTTTCTCTCTCTATCTTTATTTTCGTGTTGTTTGTTTTAGGCCCGGCTTATGAGACATCTCAGGGTGTGGGACGTTCCCACGTTTGTTACGACTGTGTTGTCTTAACAAGACATTTTTGTAAATTTGTGTGTTTCTATTCTCCACGGTTTCTTGCGTCCGGGTTTTTTGCTGTCTAAACGTGGTTTCTTGGTGGATGGATTCTTGTGCGTTTTCTTCTGTTATGTTGGCAACGGAACGAAAATGGGAGAGAAAGCGATAACAATGCGCATCGAGTGTGTGCAAAGTAAAACGTTTTGGAAGAAATGTTTTTCTTATATGTCTATCTCTTTTATATCAACGAAAATTTGATATAAAGGAGAGACAGAGAAGAGAGATTAATTTCTTCTAGAACGTTTTACGAGTTGTGCGGGGCTCGAATTTTTTTGGTTTGACTTTCAAGTTGTGATTTTTAGACAGAAAATTCGGGTTTTGTTCTTAAAATTAATTCGAGTTTGGTTTTTTTGGGTTAGAAAAAGTTTGTAAATTTAATGAAATTATAATTTAAATGATTCTAAATAGTAAAAAAAATTTAAACAAGTGTGAATTAAATAAGATAATTAGTAATACGATATAAATATTAACAAGTTGTAAAAGGAGGTTAATAAAAATTCGCCATTACGGAATATTTTTAGTTTGGTATTCTTGCGAAAAACAAAAAAACAACAAAACCCAAGTAGAAAGAAGGACGAAGATTTTTTTTTATTGTGCGTTCGGTAATTCATTTTGGTATAGTTTTACTTGAATATGAAGTGTTGGTCATATTTTTTTCTGCTTAAATTTGGGTGCTATAAAACTAGTTTAAATAAATTATATGGTGTAATGAAATTATGAATTGGTACACAAGAAGTATACGTTACATAACTTAAATTTATTAATCAAAACTTTGGATTAAAACCGATATCTTGATCGCAAAAATTAGTAAATTCCTGTTAATAAAAGGTGGAAGACGAGTGTAGTGCGAGCCAATTTGTGTGGTGACGGTGGTGTAATTAGCGGGTGGCCCAACGGGGTATTAAATTTGAACAACAATAGCACCTGTGTCGGGCGGACACAGTGGCAGCGTTGATAGCCTTGGGAGGACATCGCAGAGTATATCCAAGAATACTGTTATCCAAGACACCGCAACGAGTGGCCCAACGGGGCATTAAATTTAAACAACAATAGCACCTGTGTCGGGCGGACACAGTGGCAGCGTTGATAGCCTTGGGAGGACATCGCAGAGTATATCCAAGAATACTGTTATCCAAGACACCGCAACGGGTGGCCCAACGGGGCATTAAATTTGAACAACAATAGCACCTGTGTCGGGCGGACACAGTGGCAGCGTTGATAGCCTTGGGAGGACATCGCAGAGTATATCCAAGAATACTGTTATCCAAGACACCGCAACGGGTGGCCCAACGGGGCATTAAATTTGAACAACAATAGCACCTGTGTCGGGCGGACACAGTGGCAGCGTTGATAGCCTTGGGAGGACATCGCAGAGTATATGGGTGGCGCAACAAAGTGGTCATTCACAAATTTTTCTTTTACGGCGGGAAGACAGCGTTTGTCAGCGAGTGAACGCCCAACATACGGGTGACTGGCTGAGGTCATTTCTTTTACGGTTTTGGTGATACAACGCCCTACCGCACAAGGTCGCAACGGTAACGGCACCAAAGCCGCAACGGTCCGGATAACAGGAGTTACCTGTGGCATGACGGCACCAAGGCCGCAACATTATTAATTTACTTTAATTAAGGTACGATTTTTTTTTTATTTATATTTCTGCTCATTTTTCTATTTTTTTATATTTTTATACTTTTATTTTAAAATCTAAATTTTGTAATCGAGCGCCGCACAGCGGGTGCACGCGCTCGGTGCGCATTGCTGTTCTCACTCTCGCTCTCTCTCTCGTTCCCTCCTTTTTCTTTTTTTCGGGAAGTTGTTTCCTATGGTGTTTTTTTTTGTTTACTGTAAATAAAATGAAATATTAAATTTTTTTCGGTCGGTATGATGGGAGCGGAGACTCCCTCTGTGTCGGTGCAGTGTTGATTGCGGTCTCTTGGTGCCCGCATCCAGTTTCGTAACCAAGGCTCGACCTTGTTTGAGTTCGAATGAATGCGCGCACCAAGGCACCTCTCTCCCATTTATAATTTTGAGTTGTTCGTTCCTCAGGTTCCGGCCGACGAATTTCGGCGGAACTCCAGTTTATATTATTATTTGCGTTTCATTTTTTTTAAATTATCTGTATAATCACGGTGTAAGCCAGGAGCCATGCATGCCTCAAACCCCACGACCCTTCGCACTTCTCCCTGAGAACGTAGCCGGCAAAACATCACCGTGGAGGCCTCTGCATGCGCTTAGTGAAATCTGCAGGTTGGCAGTAGCCAGCCTGTAACACATTGTTAAAAACATAACCACAGAATTAAGAAGATAAAGAAATTTATTGTTAAAACTGGGATTGCACTAAACATTTTTAGATTTGCGTAGACAAACTAAATTATGAATTTTAAAGGACTGCAATGTTTTATTGTGATACGAAGGAGTTTGTTGTGAATTTTCAATATAAATTTCTAACAGAGAAGCAATTGTGTGGCAGATTATTTTGAATTGTAATATTTTTTAAAAATTAATAATTTTTAATTAAATTAATCTCGAGGGAATCGGAATTGGAGACTAACTTTAAAATATTGTTTTTCAGACATTATCCGCCAGTCGTTTAGCTCATTTACCACCTGCCTTATAATCTGACAAACCATATGCACAGGAATTATGTTCTTGCATTAGCCGTACTCCCGCCCGATGCAGACCACAGGACTGAGGCATGTCGTTCGTTTGCCCAAGATGTTCTAAACAAGACTTTAAACGTAAATGTAGAGTATAAAATTGCTGCTTTAACCTACGCTACGCTATCCGATCCTGCCACTAATGTCCATGTTGGCAAAGCACTTATTACAGATGGTATAATCCGTGTTGAGAGACGACGTGACCGGAAACTCGCCAAACCGGTAAGACCGAGCGGCCTTTATAAAATATAAGACTAGAATAAAATTTTTATTTATAGATTGAAGAATATCAATCATTTGAGGCAGCTGTTAAAAAAACTCGTGTCGCAATTTAAACATCACAGATGCGGCATTCGTTCACGATACTATTAGACCTCTTAAGATTCCTAACGATCTATTGTGAAAGATTATGGATTTGTAAAGTTCGATTTGCCTAGAGGACAATTTTTTTCCATAAAGTATGAATCGTAGCTAAAAAATATACGAATAGTACGAACTAAACATAGTATTGTGGAGCATCAAAATAATCACTGTATCCATAAAACACAAATTTATTTAAAATAAATATATCAAAAATTGAATTTTGTTCTTTAAATTATTTTTCACACCTACACAATCATCATGTTGCTTCTGATACCTACACCATCAAAAATGACATTTGTAGAGGCAGTCTCGAGTTGGGTTGAGAATGACGTTTGTAACAATGTAGAGTTCGTGAACGAAAAAGGCACGTGTTCATTGTTACAATGAGGTTTCATGGACGATTTTGAGCTGTCATTGTTAACAATATTGTAACAATGTAAATATCGTGAACGTACTCCAGGCGAAATGTAATCTTAATTTTTGTATAGCCAGAGTAATTTTTGCAGGTAAATAAAAAGGATCCGCTATATAAAAATATTCAATATGCTAGAAAGAAATAAACATATATGTATAGTAATGGCAAATATTATAAAGTATATATATATATATATATATATATATATATATATATATATATATATATATATATATATATATATATGTATATATATATATATATATATATATATATATATATATGTATATATATATATATATATATATATATATATATATATATATATATGTATATATATATATATATATATATATATATATATATATATATATATATATATATATATATATATATATATATATATATATATATATATATGTATATATATGTATATATATATATATATATATTGTTACGACTGTATGGTCGCAACGACGATTTTTTTTTGTTATTTTATTCACCCCAGTTGTTGTCTTCGTTTCGTCCATCTTCTCTTATGTTTTTATTCACCTCTGTATTTGTCTGTGAACGCACCCGCGACGTTTTGTTTTGTTCCCCATTGTGTGGTGGCGCGGAGGTGAAGAGAAGACGAGAGAGAGAGAACGGTGCGCATCGAGTGTGTGCAAAGTAAAACGTTTTAAAAAAAAAATGTTTTTTCTTGTATGTCTCTCTTTTGTACAATACCAACGAAAATTTGGTACAAAGGAGAGACAGAGAAGAGAGATGCATTTTCTTCTAAAACGTTTTACGAGCTGTGCGACGCTCGAATATTCTTTTTTTTGTTCATTCGAGTTTTGGGTTTCGATTAGTGATGGGCGAATTCGATACTTTGGAGTATCGGTATTAACCGACTCAATTAAACCATTAACCGGATACTTTTAACCCGATACTTTTTAACCGATAATGTCATATACTCAGTAGTGTATCAGATATTATGTAGTTTTGTGTTTGTACTAATGAATCTTTGCTACTATAACTAATTCGCTCTCGCAACAGAAACTGCGTAAAGATTTAGAAAAGTAAAAATAGAAAAAACATTTGATGATACATACATACAAAAAAAAGCCATTTATACAACACAACACAATTATGTCGTTCTCGTTGTCATTGTCTCGTCATCTCGTTGCCAAAAAAAAAAAATTGAACAGAAAATTTTCATAGCATTCGTATGAAAGTGATTTTTCGTGTTTACGTTTTTTGGGCCTGCATACATATAAAGCGTATATAATGAAAGACGGCCGTATACACATACATAGGCACTGTAGCTATACTACATAAACGAAATGGAGAATGAAAAGCAAAACCAAAACACATTTTGATTGAGTATTTGTTCTTGCTCTTGTACGTATTAACCGATTTCACATTTTAACCGGATAGTTTTGAAAGTACTCAATTGATTGTCCGGACAATTTGAGTATCGGGTTAAAATGATCCGGTTAGAGTAAGTCCGAACATCACTAGCTTTCGATACGAAAAGTTTCTTTTGTATGGTAGAGTTAGCCTCTAATTTGGAATCATGTAAAACATGGTGGAGTTTTTTTATTTGAAAAGAAAAGTGGCATTTTTTTTTTTGGGAGTGTTGTTCTCCAGTATTGTAATTTTTTTTATATATAATTGTTTAATGGAAATTAATAAAAGTATAAAAAAAAAGGTTAATTAAGATAGTTGCATTTAGTTTTTTACTTTTCAATTTTGTTGAGATTGATGTAAATTTATAATACAAAAACAGTGAAAATTATAGTTGAATACGAAAAGACAGTGTTTTGTGAATGTGGCTTCTTAGACGTTAGGGATTGTCCATTACAAAGGAAACACAAGTGCAAATGAGATTTACATTTCTCGGTAATCGTGATATTATCAGATTATCAACGGGATGCGAGTGTCAAGTACACCGTGAAACCATATTAAAGTCAATAACCTACCTATGTATCGTGGATATGACAGGTTGGTGGGGATTAAACCTTAGTTAATCTAAGGAAACAGTATATTATACCAAATTCACCGATTATAAAACTTGTGTGAAGTGATTAACGGTGAAAACACCGCAACGGTAACCACGGTGCCTAATCTTCGTATGGGTGGACGGCGTCAATTTTACGGGCGCCAGTCAACCGTTAACAACGGAAAAGCCGCATTTTGTTAAGTGCGCCATATTTGTTACTGTGCATCATTTTCTACGGTAACGGGGAAAGGCCCCGCAACGCACGACCGCACAAGGTCGCAACAAACAGGTGGCCAGCCGGCCAGTTGTTTTGTGGTTATCGGTGAAAGGCCCCGCAACGCCGGGTAGCCAACCACTGGTTGCCCGATTTTTTTTGGTATCGGGGAAAGGCCCCGCAACGCCGGGTAGCCAACCACTGGTTGCCCGATTTTTTTTTGGTATCGGGGAAAGGCCCCGCAACGCCGGGTAGCCAACCACTGGTTGCCCGATTTTTTTTTGGTATCGGGGAGAGGCCCCGCAACGCCCATTTTATTTTTGGCCGGGCGAGGCCATTCGCGAATATTTTGTGGTAACGGCACCAAGGCCGCAACGGTCCGGGGCGGCGACCCTGTGGCATGACGGCCGCGCAAGGCCGCAACCCATTTTTTATCGGGGAGAGGCCCCGCCACGATAACGGCACCAAGGCCGCAACCATTTGTTTGTAATTAAGGTACAATTTTTTTGTTTAATTTTTTTATTTTTTTTTAATTTTTTTATAACTTTTCTCTTAAATTTTTTTCTAAATTTTATATTTGTAATCGAGCGCCGCATTTGTAATCGCTCTCTCTCTCGTTCCCTCCTTTTTTTTTTCCTTTTTGCGGGAAGTTGTTTCCTATTTTGTTTTTTTTGTTTTTTTTATTAAATAAAATGAAATACTAAATTATTTTTCGGTCGGTGTGATGGGAGCGGAGACTCCCTCTATGTCGGTTTAGTGTTTGCGGTCCCTTGGTGCCCGCATCCAATTCCGTAACCAGGGCTTGGCCCCGTTTGAATTCGGATGGATGCGCGCACCAAGGCACTTCTTTCGTTATCATTATTCTTATTTATTTATTATTTTGATTACCTGCTGTTCGTTCCTCAGGTTCCGGCCGACGAATTTCGGCGGAACCCGGGTATTATTATTATTATTATTTACGTTTCCCCAACTTTCTGTTAATCACGGTGTAGGCCAGGAGCCCTGCATGCCTCAAACCCCACGACCCTCGCACTTCTCGCTGAGAACGTAGCCGGCAAAACATCACCGTGGAGGCCTCTGCAGGAGCTTAGTGAAATCTGCAGGTTGGCAGTAGCCAGCCGGTAACAATATATATATATATATACATATATATATATATATATATATATATATATATATATATATATATATATATATATATATATATATATATATATATATATCTAGCTTCACATCCCATGAAGGGATTTTGCCGCCCGCACTATGGTCCTCCAGCCGTCTCGGTCCATCGCTCTCGACCTCCAGTTTCGACATCCTAGTGCCTGTAGATCTTGTTCGACGTCGTCACGCCAGCGCAGTCGGGGTCTTCCTCTACGACGCACACCGGCTGGTTGTTGATGGAACACTTTATTGGTCATCCGTTGTTGTGGGGACCTTGCAACGTGGCCGAGCCATCTTACTCGATTGGATTTGATGAATCCGATAATATCGCAACCTCCAAGAATTTGCTTTATCTCGTGGTTCATGCGAATCCGATATTCATTGTTCGCGACTTTAATTGGACCAAAGATGGAGCGAATGACCTTCCTTTCGAAGGTAGATAATAATCTACAATCATTAGTGGTCATGGTCCAGCTCTCGCTTCCGAAAGCCAGCACAGGTCTTATGAGTGCTTTATAAAGTGCGAGCTTGCACGACTGCGATAGATGTCTAGATCGCAATAATTTTGATTGGGCGTAGAAAACTCGATGTGCGGCAGCGATTCGGGCTTTTATATCTGCTTGCGTGTCATTTGATGATGTTATAACTGACCCGAGGTATTTGAAGTTTTCAACGCGATCAAAGTTATGGTCGCCAATTCCGAGATTTGCCATGGAGATGTTCCTGGGTGTTGATACAAATTTGGTTTTGTTACTGTTCACCTTCAAACCAAGTCTTCTTGCGCAGCGATTGAGCGGCACGAAACTGTCTTTGATATCGCTAGGTCTTCGGCCAAGAAGCACGATATCATCTGCATATCCAAGAATTTGGCCTGATTTATTAAATATACAGCACGAAGTTTCGATGTTGCTTTTCCTCACTACGTACTCAAGCGCCAAATTGAACAGCACAGGCGCGAGTGCATCTTCCTGTCGAACACCAGATGTTATTTCAAAGGAGTCTGACACAGTTCCTTCGATTACAATTCTACATACAGACCCAGACCACAAACGTAATATATACAGACGAATTATTGCGAAAGAAAGTTTGGTCGAATACTGTGGCTCCACTTTTCATATTACATTATTTTTTGTAATCTAATCGAGGAACCCCATAACCCTGCCATCTATATATACATAGCAAAAACAGCCTAAAAAAAACGTTCGTATTTTTTTTCGCACCTAAACTACATACACATAGTAATAAAACTTTATGAATGAAGGAAACAATAACAAAACAACACGATGATCATAGTGTCGGCTTATTAAAAACGAGCATTCATGGTTTAGTTGTTTTGTGTGTATGTAGTATGGATATATAAAAAATAAAATATTTATAAAAAATAAAATAAGCATGTATATCACAACACACGGGTAGTGAAGCACGTGGACCCGGATAACAATTTGAAAATTTGGTATTGCAAAATAACCAATGTGGGTCTGAAGGACCGTACGGTTTTCTATCAGACAATTTATTCCTCAAATACAACCAAAAAACGGTGTTATGGAAGACGTTAGGCGGTCCTACTAATCGGAACACGAAGGGATAAAATATATTATTACAGTCCACTTGTTGATAAAGAGTAAGTAAATATACAGAACATTTTATCGTAAACGTAATTACAATTGACCAACCGAAGTTGTGGAATAACAAGGATTTTGACAGGCCTCATTTTGTTTAAAACTATATTGAGAAACCGTACTTGGGAATGTACATGGTATTTATAAATAACCGACATGACGCTGGAATATCCCCACCGCTTAACCAAACAGTTTCTGTCAAGAAGTCATATCAATGAAAAGCATTTTGGGTATGCCTTAGATATCAATAAATGACCGACGTAACACGGAATAATTCAGATAATTAGGAGTATCATTTGTCGTATGAAGCTATGTAATAATTTCATATTTTGGAGTGCTTTATTGATGAATAACCGACGAAAGCCAGTCAGTAGAAGTTACAGAATTAAGGTTACTATATAAATAAAGAGTGTTGTGGAATACCTTAGGTATTGATTAAGTACAGACGTAAGTCTACTAAAAGTATTATTGGAGGACCTGAGCACGTACTTTTGAATAAAATTCCACCTGGAAATTCTCTTATAATATACGGAAAAAAAATTTACTAAGGGAGTCTCCGCATGGGGAATTTATCTGTGGAATTTAAGAATATGCAGCCTGATCGGTTTAAGTACTTTCCGATATTTTAAATACGACTTTAAATAAACACTGTATCACTGTACCACCAATCTACTTTGACTACGAATGATCAATGCGGTTTCAAGTCACCTACAATTTAATTTTTCGTAAATTGGTAATCGGTAACTAGTGTTCGATATACGGGTCTATTCGTTTTTTGTATTATACTTTATTTTGTTTTTCAAAATCGGACAGCCCTCGTGTAGACTAATAACGTTCGTTATTCTTATAGTCCCATGCCACACGAGCATTTTTTCTATTTTGGCATTTTTTTTCTACCAATGTTTTGTTCTGCTCTCTCTTAAATAAAATTTTAACTAAAATGAGTCAAAAATGTCCTTGAAATATTTTTTATTTCATTTATGTTTGAGTTGTGTGGTAGAACAGAAAATTTGTTTAAGTCGCAATTAAAACTTGTATCACAGGTAAACGGGGAAAGAAACGAAGAAAAATGCCGCATTTTTTTTTACGTGTGGCATGGGCATAAGGTATAACATTTTACAGTCCACGAACCATACACTTGCAATCGGTTACCATCGATATAAAACTATATACATACATATTTTTATCAAGTGTATTTGGTTCGTTTATTATTTTTCATTTCTTTTCAAATTCTTCTTTACTAGTCTCCGAGGAACATTTAATCGGCCTTTTACAGTCCCAAAACCATAAATTTACGCGGTTTCGAATTATTAATACTTTAGAACTAGTTCTCGTATTTGTTTCCAAGTATTTCATTTTCAAGTTAAATTCGGTATAAATCGAGATACCGTTTTTTATTATTTTTTTTATTTTCGCAAAATCAGAGAGAGTTCGTGTTGATATTCTTTCTTCGGCGAAAATCGAGATGTTGTTTTTGATTATTACTTAATTTTTTGATTTGTTAAACATCGGATAGACGTCGTGTAGATATTTTGAACCGACGTTTTACGGTCTCGAAACCATAGAGTCTGTTGCGGTTGCAAATTGAATATAATATATATATATATATATATATATATATATATATATATATATATATATAATAATAATATATATATATATATATATATATATATATATATATATATATATATATATATATATGGGGGGGGGGCGAAGTCCGAGATTCATACCTCCTCGCCGGTGCTCCCTGGGTAACGCTAAATGAATCAGGCGGTGTAGTGGAGACGAGCAGACTAAATCCTGTTTATAGTCATGGACACTACATGTCAGGGCGGTTTATTGGCGCCCTAAAACCAATACCAAACCAGCGTCTGTTCTCCATGTTAGGAGCGGCTGAAGCGGGCGTCTGTCTTGTATCAAGCGGCTCGCTATATAAATGTGTTCAAGGTAGGACTGGATGCCTTAAGATTTTCACCAGTACGTGACCCACACACGTAACAAGCGGGTTGAGCGGCAGGCCAACAACCTTCCCTCATAAAAACCATTTAAGTTATGAACCCTGAACAAAGGCCTCGGATTACCATATCGGATTCATTACAAACTCGACCTCGGAAATTGTACACGGACAACGCTTTAAAAATGGGAACATGGAACGTGCTTAGCCTCTTAAGACCTGGAGATCTCCAGAACCTTTCGAACCAAGCAGAGAGTTACACATTAGACGTACTTGCACTACAAGAGCTTAGATGGTCTGGGAGTGGGATCCATGACACCACCAATGGTTACACTCTTCACTACAGCGGCCATCAGAACGGAGGAGAATTTGGAGTTGGCTTCCTCATCCATCGGCGCGTGAAGTACCACATCATCGATTTCCGCCCGATCAACATGCGGATATGCACGGTCAGACTTCGCACTAATAAGTTTAACATCACGATCGTTAATGTACATGCACCCACCGAAGATAAATCTGATGACATCAAAGATCTCTTCTTTGTGGAGCTGGAGGAAGTCATCAATATCATACCGCACCACGACATTAAAATCATCGTGGGCGACTTTAATGCAAAAATCGGTAGGAGTGCAGAAAATACATCGCACATTGGTCCCAACAGTCTGCATCTAACTAGTAACAACAACGGCCAACGCGTCACCGACCTGGCATTAATGTACAACTTTGTTGTATCAAGTACGTTTTTCCCACATAAGAGAATCCACAAAGTAACGTGGAGATCGAATGATGGAAGAACGGAAAACCAAATTGATCACGTCATGGTGTCTAAGAGACACTCGACCAGTATATCTGACGTTAGATCCTACAGGGGTGCAGATATGGACAGCGATCATATGCTTGTCGTATTTAAATATAAGTGCAAACTGTCATCTACGTTCAACAGACAAGCACAAAAAACCGTTCGATGGAATGTGGATGCTCTAAAAGACCAAACGTCACTGCAGAGTTACCAATCAGCTGTCACTAACTATCTAGAGCGGCCTAGCAACAACGAAGAAGCTCCTTCTACCATCCAGGAGCAGTGGCACACAATACAGTCAGCCATTACCACCGCGGCGCAAAACACTATCGGAAGAAGACCTCCGAGACCCCGCAATGATTGGTTCGATGATCAATGTCGCCTGATCGTCGCAAATAAACAAAAGCTTCGTAAAAAATGGTTGGCTCGCAACACTAGAAGCACACATGCAGAATATCTCCGCGCCAGGAAAGCCACGACTAAATACCTTCGTCAAAAGAAACGCGATCATATGAGATTATGCATCGAAAACATCAGCTTCCAAGCGGAAGTAGGAAATTCAAGGGACTGTTTTGCCAATGCCAGGAATCTCACTAAAGACTTCCACCCAAGAAGTACAGCCATCAAGACGGGAATGGAGAATTGAGAACAAACGTGGCTGATGTTCTCTCAGTATGGCAAACCTACTTTCAAAATCTACTAAATCGGAATGACGACGTGACCCCCATTAGAGCAATAGCTCCTCCAGGTGATGAGGTCTTCGTCGAATATCCCACAGTGGAGGAAGTAGACGCAGCTGTTAGTCGATTGAAAAACGGCAAGGCACCCGGTCTCGATGGAATCCCCGCAGAATTAATAAAACTCGGAGGCGCTACTCTTGCAACAAGTCTATACGATCTCATCGTATGTATTTGGGACCAAGAAGAGTTGCCGGAGAATTGGAAGACCGCGCTCATATGTCCGTTGCATAAAAAAGGCGACCGTCTTAAATGTGAAAACTATCGTGGTATAGCTCTTTTGAACACTGCTTACAAAGTGTTGGCTAATGTTGTACTTGCCAGACTCATCCCTCTCGCCGAAAACATCATTGGCGACTATCAGTGTGGTTTTCGTCCCAACCGATCGACCACTGACCAGTGTTTCACCATGAGGATGATCTTGGAAAAATGTTGGGAGTACAACATAACCATACATCAATTATATATAGACTTCCGTCAGGCATATGACAGTATAAACCGCGATAACCTTTGGGCCGCGCTCATATGCCTAGGAATTCCAGAGAAACTCGTTTCTCTGTGCAAATTAACAACGTCTGGGCACAATCTCAATATATCCAGACGAATTATTGGCGAATGAAGACATGGTTTTATCAAATTGACTGATAATTGCGCCAATTGTTGGTGAGAAAAATTTAAACTACATCGAGGAACCCCATTAGCTATTTTGATATTCATTTGACATCTACTTACTAGTAGATGGCACTACCATCAACATAGTCGAAAACATCACAATTTTTACGTATGCAGATACACAAAAAACCGAAAAACAATTTTATAAGTGAAAACTGTAAATTATTATTTTTTATTTGTTTTTATTTTCGTTATTCCATTCATTGGTTGTTTTAAATTATATTCATATTGTTTATTTTCATACCTACCACGGATCAATAAGAAACTTTATTGATAAAAAAATTACTATTAGTATTAGCTATATACGAAAAATAAAAACCATGAATCGAACAAAACAATATCGGCAGTTAGTTCGACACACATACACACAAAAAATGACACATGGTATGGTGTGCACGTTGTTTTACTTGAAATTAGTTTTAATTGTTATGTTAAATAATTTTTTGTTTAATATCGAATTTGTCGTGCAACCATTATTAAAATCAATTAACTATACGATGAGTTAACTCTTTGACTGTCCTGCGCATCATATGTGATGATGATACACTTTGCCTTATTTTTTATTACAAAATTTTGTTTGAGACTGAGAACATTACTAACAGATAAAAATAATTAATGTACCTATATTTACTAACTGTAAAAACAGTTATAAATTTTGTACAGAAATAATAACAACATATGCTTTGGTATATTTTGTATTTAGTCTTAATACATACATTTCAACTACATATTTTGATTTGATGCTAATTGATAACGAGAAAAATTATGAACGATATGCACAGAACGTCCGACAGTAAGTTTTAATATTAATGGTGGGCAGGCAAAGGGTTAAACAGGTAGGGCATTGAAAAATAATTGCGATGAGGTTATTCAAGAGAGTGAGGTTATTTGACATTAAATTTGAATTTTTAATCCCTAGAAGAAAATGTACATCAAACATATGTATGGGGACGTTTCCGTATACAATAAATCATCCACATACAATAAATTTCACTTGGTATACCACTAGATAAAGAGGAAGAAACCAGCAATTTTACTAGTTAAGTTATAATTAATTTATTTAATCAAATTCAATAACAATAAAACAAATAAAATAAAAATTTCAATAATAAAGTTTTATTAAAATTAAAATAAATTTTAATAAAATTTAAAAATAAAATAACAACCCATGTGCGGTACATTTCATTATATAATTATTTGTTTTGCAATAGTATTCGCCAATCAGGATTTTGTACGGTTTTTAATTTTTTTGTATGTGTTTTTCAGCTAACCAGGAACAGTGTTTTCTGATTAAAACTAAAATCAAGAAGTTTAAGGCTGCCTTGTTATGCTCATGGCATGGATTTTGTTCGACAAACAAATCTTTGTAACACCTGCTGGTGTTAACAATACAAAGTTGGACAATATTCTTTTTCAAATCTTTCATATTTGCACGTTCTGAAAACATCCGGGAAAATAAATAAATTTGTTCTTTGCACATTTTGAAATAATAATCAGTTGGAGCTTTAAGATTCTTCTTTTTTTCATCGTCATAATTTTTATTGCTAATCAAATATTCTGTCGGAGCCTCTAAAATTTCATCAGTTTTGATAAACATGTTTCCGCATCGGGAACATTTAATTTTACTCAAAATTTTGAACGCTACGTAACCCACAATATAACGCATTGATGCTTCTTGCAAAGGTACATCCAAATTAAAAAAAATTTCAGATATATCTGATATGTCATCAGCAGGTGGCAGCACCTCATAATGCACGATTCCTTCTCGCGTTTTGCTAATAGAAATCCGGTTCATTAAATTTTTAACTGTTAATTCATGAGGTACCCAAACGTCAAGCTTTTTTGTATCCAGCCATTTTCAAATGGTTTAAACCTGTTTTGTGATCAATATTGAGTTCTTTACCAATGGCATGGCTGCTTATATGCTGGTCTTCTTCAATTTTCTGCATGATTTCATCGAATTTTCCACTGGTTGGTCGACTAGAGCGAGGGGAATCTTTCACATCCATATTTCCAGAATGAAAGCGAGATTTCTTTGCTGCTCATTTTGATAAAGCACCTTCTCCATGCACAATTTGTTCGCAAACCTGAGCCGCGTTTTTAATTTTGTCGTAATAAAATTGTAAAAGTAAACGAATTTTTTCATTATTTATTTATATGTTTAAAATGTAACTTTTTATTCATTTCACCGATTTTAATGTTTTGTATGTCAAAGTGCAAGTTAAAATGTCACCTTTCAAACGCATACAAGGTAGCCTGATTTACATCAATATAAATGTATTAAAATGTTGACTAGCACAATTTTCCTTAAAACGAATTTAAAGTTTTCGTTATATTATTTATCCATAGATCATCGTTTTTTATTTTTAATACAATTTTCATTAAGAATTTTTCCACGAAGGTACGTGTGAAGCGCTCAAATGCGCTTCTATTATGTTTGTGTGTAAAAATAAAAACATTTATTGCTCATGATGCAGAAATGCTTTAGAGTATGCGACCAAAGCAAAAACAAGTGGACGGCGTGCCCTTTTATATATAAGTTAATTATTCTGAAATGGACCCAGTTTCAGACATCTAAATAGTCAATAGTAACTGAGTTGTTAGTTCAATGAAATAGAATGTAAAACAGCAAGCTTTTGCTAGCGACATAATTGTTTTCAACATTTATTATAACTATATAAATTAATAAATCATCATCCTCAGCTATTTATCTACTATTTCGAATAACAACATAATCGAATGATTAATATTTTATTAAATAATAACTAAATTAAAATCTATATAACACAATGATCGTAAAGATTGGTATTAACTAATTCAACCCGGACAAAAACTAATATTTTAAATGCAAAGAAAAATTAAAGTATCCATTGAATGTAAGTTGTAAAATTTTTTCGTTTGTTGCCAAGTGAAAGTGAATAACACAATATAATGGCATTAGAAAATCTGGAACATTGGCCCCTTAGCAGGCGTTTCTATTCTAATTACTCCTCATCGGCGATATAATAAATTGCGAAAGTAGGCGTTAATTTAGGTGTATATCTTTTCATTGGTTGTAGAATACTGCAAAAAAAGATTTATTATTCAGAAAATTGAACCTACATTAATATGTGTAAAAAATTCTTAATGGGTGGTTAATGAATTCAAAAGTTGTTAGAATGAACAACTTATACCATTTGCCTTGACTAAACAAATATTGAAGCTTCTGCTATTGTTCAGCACGCGACTGATGCAATTAAGTTTAGGTGGTTACTTTTTGATTACATTTTATTAGATTAGAATTGTCATAATTTTATTATGGTGTACTCCGGATGATTTTAAAATTTCTGTACATGTACATTAACAAATAAACTACACAGAATAAATATTTTATTTTAGTGATATCTGTCTTTACATTTCAGGGACTTCTAGTTTGAATTTAGTTTAGTCAACGTAGTTGATTGCACACAGCATTAATATAAAACAAAAATTTAGCTTTCACGTGAATGTGTAAAATCCTTCGGACTTAGAATATCTACAATGTTTAGTTGGCATGGCAGAGAGAAACAATTTAACAATGTATCCCAACAAAGTCAAACAATCGTTGTTTTGGTCAGTAAATGGAAGGAAATAAATTCATCCTCCTGGCATGCTAGTATTCCTCATCCAGTAGCAATATGCCTCTTTCAGCTGCCCTGGGATCTGGCTTGGTTTCAATGAACTAATCATTTGCTCATTAATCCGAAATTTAATTGATTGTGTACCTTAGAAATAAAGCGGCTAAATCCCTACTATGTTGTCAAATAACTTTTGCTTACTACCATTTGCAAATAACTCTTGGCAATTTTGCAAACATCTTCGCATAAAAAGGCAAATACCAATCAAACAATTAGCCGAAAACCAGTTTAAAACAAGAAACAAAGATTATCCATACGTATTTTTCTATGATGAAAAGTAACTGATTGTTTTATTCCACTAATTATTTTAGATAAAAACTTAAGTATAGGAGAACTGGTATAACTAAAAATTAGTATATGTTACTAATTTTTACTTATATTCTTCGATGAATAGGCCATAATTTTGTTTTATTTCAAAATAGGCTAACAGTTTTTTTTATTGTTTCACTGCAGAGTTCATCGAACAATACGCAGATATTTAATATTTTAAAGAAATACTTTTTTATTTAATTATTATAAACAAATCATGAGAACTTAACCACTTAAGTGACGGCTTTTTGTGAGAAAGTGTGTCCATAAATTGTTAGGTTTTTTTTACATTTCTTTAGAAAATAATTGCCAAGTAATCTGAATACAAAATTTTTATTTTTCAATTATTGTTTCAATACAAGCTTTGCGCGAGCAAGACTCGAGCAAATCAAAACACAATCGAACTACGCGTCTGAGTCACGCTCGGGCAAACCACTCAAGTGGTTAAAGATGCAGTTTAGCAAATATTCTGGTGCCCCACTCCATATTGGGTTTAAATACACTATATGTGAATATATGGATGATATGTAGATCATACTGAGGATTGGTTTGGGTAAATTGTTTCGCGTTATTTTTATCGCAAATATATATATTATAATGCATTTATTTAATTTATCTTTATGTAAATTCCATTTAAAGCTGGAGTCAATTACAAGCCTCAAATATGAATATGTTGTTGCTCTTTATGATTAATAAGAAAAGTATTAATTTTAGTATTCAATTTCAGGAAATCTCTAGATACATCCAAAATATTTATTTTTTTTCTTAGGTACTGATTTAATGAAGCAATTATTGAAGACCAATATCATCATTAATCTCGATTAAACCTATACTAAACCTTTATCCTTCCTTGCAGTAGATCAGAATTGAATCGTGTCGTGCCGTAGGATCGCTATGTGTTTGACATACATTTTTTGATTATCAATTATATGTAAATAATAATATAATTACCGAGACCGACTAAAGCATCTCTGCATTATGATGTATTGCTCATTTTTACACGTTTTTACAAACATAATAGAAGCGCATTTATCTTCACACATATTTAACTCTATTGATTATCAACAATCAATAAATATAGGTACCTACGTGGAAAAGAAAAATTCTCAATGAAAATTGTATTAAAAACAAAAAACGATGATCTATGATAAATAATATAACGTATACTTTATAATCGTTATTGTGCGAGTTAACATTTTAATACATTATATTCCTGTAAATTATGGTTCGCATAAATATGAAATGGGAAACGAAGGACGAAAAGTGAAAACTATATAAAATATTGCTTCCCGAATTAAAAAAGGCTGACTTAAAAATTGTATTTTTCCGGACTTAAAACCAGCGTTTTTATTTCATTTTAAAATTGACTTAAAATCTGTAATGAAAATTAAATAAAAAAAACCGTACTTTATTAATGCATATCATAAGCCATTTTGAAAATGATTTAAGAAGTGTATTTATAAAAAGCATAAAATGTATATTTATAAATGGCATAAAAGTCCACTTATAACGCATGCATTTCTATATCTATCAAAAACAAATGTAAATTTTATGTTTATAATGTAAAATAAAATATGGCTATTTTAAGTCATTTTGAAAATGAATTATAAAATGTATTTTTAAAATGACTTAAAATATGCCTTCCTTGTGTCATTTTTAAATTAAATTTGTTTTTGTAAAACATTTTTGTTAAGTCAGAAAATTTGTTATAAATATGACTTAAAAAAGGTCCCATTTTTTCATATAAAAACATATTTTTTAAGTCTACCTTTTTAATTTCGGCCTTTTTCAGTTCAGGAAGCCATAAAATATGTCTGAGTAATTCATAAAAAATTTAAACTACATATCCACATACAACACAACTATACTCGAATATATATAGAAACAAAAAACTACATGCAGCAACATTATAGAAAAACGAATTATGTATCTATTTTACGAAATTTATTTAAAATCTATTTTTCTCTGTACATGTATAGCGCACATGGCCAATCTCCCCCGACAAACAATTTGCAACCGCAACAGACTCTATGGTTTCGAGACCGTAAAACGTCGGTTCAAAATATATACACGACGTCTATCCGATGTTTAACAAATCAAAAAATTAAATAATAATCAAAAACAACATCTCGATTTTCGCCGAAGAAAGAATATCAACACGAACTCTCTCTGATTTTGCGAAAATAAAAAAAATAATAAAAAACGGTATCTCGATTTATACCGAATTTAACTTGAAAATGAAATACTTGGAAACAAATACGAGAACTAGTTCTAAAGTATTAATAATTCGAAACCGCGTAAATTTATGGTTTTGGGACTGTAAAAGGCCGATTAAATGTTCCTCGGAGACTAGTAAAGAAGAATTTGAAAAGAAATGAAAAATAATAAACGAACCAAATACACTTGATAAAAATATGTATGTATATAGTTTTATATCGATGGTAACCGATTGCAAGTGTATGGTTCGTGGACTGTAAAATGTTATACCTTATGCCCATGCCACACGTAAAAAAAATGCGGCATTTTTCTTCGTTTCTTTCCCCGTTTACCTATGATACAAGTTTTAATTGCGACTTAAACAAATTTTCTGTTCTACCACACAACTCAAACATAAATGAAATAAAAAATATTTCAAGGACATTTTTGACTCATTTTAGTTAAAATTTTATTTAAGAGAGAGCAGAACAAAACATTGGTAGAAAAAAAATGCCAAAATAGAAAAAATGCTCGTGTGGCATGGGACTATAAGAATAACGAACGTTATTAGTCTACACGAGGGCTGTCCGATTTTGAAAAACAAAATAAAGTATAATACAAAAAACGAATAGACCCGTATATCGAACACTAGTTACCGATTACCAATTTACGAAAAATTAAATTGTAGGTGACTTGAAACCGCATTGATCATTCGTAGTCAAAGTAGATTGGTGGTACAGTGATAAAGTGTTTATTTAAAGTCGTATTTAAAATATCGGAAAGTACTTAAACCGATCAGGCTGCATATTCTTAAATTCCACAGATAAATTCCCCATGCGGAGACTCCCTTAGTAAATTTTTTTTCCGTATATTATAAGAGAATTTCCAGGTGGAATTTTATTCAAAAGTACGTGCTCAGGTCCTCCAATAATACTTTTAGTAGACTTACGTCTGTACTTACTCAATACCTAAGGTATTCCACAACACTCTTTATTTATATAGTAACCTTAATTCTGTAACTTCTACTGACTGGCTTTCGTCGGTTATTCATCAATAAAGCACTCCAAAATATGAAATTATTACATAGCTTCATACGACAAATGATACTCCTAATTATCTGAATTATTCCGTGTTACGTCGGTCATTTATTGATACCTAAGGCATACCCAAAATGCTTTTCATTGATATGACTTCTTGACAGAAACTGTTTGGTTAAGCGGTGGGGATATTCCAGCGTCATGTCGGTTATTTATAAATACCATGTACATTCCCAAGTACGGTTTCTCAATATAGTTTTAAACAAAATGAGGCCTGTCAAAATCCTTGTTATTCCACAACTTCGGTTGGTCAATTGTAATTACGTTTACGATAAAATGTTCGGTATATTTACTTACTCTTTATCAACAAGTAGACTGTAATAATATATTTTATCCCTTCGTGTTCCGATTAGTAGGACCGCCTAACGTCTTCCATAACACCGTTTTTTGGTTGTATTTGAGGAATAAATTGTCTGATAGAAAACCGTACGGTCCTTCAGACCCACATTGGTTATTTTGCAATACCAAATTTTCAAATTGTTATCCGGGATATATATATATATATATATATATATATATATATATATATATATATATATATATATATATATATATATATATATATATACCCAAGTAGCAATTTGGAGTTCAAGAACGGTTCATAAACCGTAATTTCAAATTAACGTTTCACTAACCGTCGATCGACAGGCATTTTGACAGGTAATTGTTAACCTTAGTTGCATTGCTATGGTTGAACAACCGTATACAACCAACTAGGGTGTAACGTACTAGTTTCAAAAAGGTTATTGTTTAACCGTTAACCGCAGAAGCATAGTAGGGTTGGAAATAATCCGTGGTTTTTCCTAAACCCATATTCAATATTGAAGTTATTCACTTTTCGAGTTAGGGATGTACATGAAATCAACTAATAAGTTGGGATCTACTGGTTATGCAACCGTTGCTATAACAATTAAATTGAACGTTATTTATCGGTTGCAATCCAACTTTTGCAGAGCTACAGGGTGTTCCAGTTATGAATACCATAAATTCATCAGCTGAATCCGGATTCAAAAATAAGTCGAAAATATCTTAACAAGATTTTCCTATCTTCCAGTACCGTAGTTGAAATAATCATTTCCTCGCTTAATCTGTGTAATGTTAGTTTACTAGTTTTTATGTTTTGCTTCAAATAAATTTAATTCTCTTTTTAATCTAATTTTACTGGATGTTACAACCTTGTCATGTTTTGATTTGTTTCTAAAAATATAAAACATTCTTAATATAAAAATGAACCCTATTGAGAGAACGCTACAATTTAACTTACTTAGGTCGCTGTCTAAATTTGGTTGAACTTAGGTTTAATAAAGGTTGAAATCAAACCTAAAAGTACATTGTTAACTCATAATTAACACGAATGGATCTTTGGTTGAAACAGGGATCAAGAAAGGTTAATTTCAAATCAACAGGAATTTACGCTTGTATCCAAAATCCAAGAACATTTGAAATGATGTATTCCAGGCATATCGTGCCTAAGTAAAATAGTCACATAATCATTTAACACAGTATGTGCCACTTTTATAGCTCATGGCTTTTTTTATTTATTGCCTGTGACTTAAATCACTTTAATTATTTTTACACAATTAACTTCGTATAACACTGAATCACATTAACCTAATTATTTGCCAAAAAATAAAACAGCAAATCCAAATGTAGATACACTAATTGTGTATCTATATTTGTATTTATTTTTATGCAAATAAGAACGCCACCTCTTTTAAATGTATCCCGAGTAACAAATTATTCCGCGTTTTAATAAATTAAATTTAATACATCACTTAATTAACAGCACAGTGAGAAACTTACAAGTACTTTGATTAAAAACGAGGCCAAATGTTAGCGTTAGTGGTTAAAACAAGAGTTGAAATGGTGATAGTATATAACCTGTTAGTCAAACCAAAGAATATCTATAATAAGAAGTGAATACACGTACCAAAAAGTTCTGACATCCACTTTTTTTTATAACTCCACGAATTTACGAAAAACCACATACCGGACGATTTTTTAATCAAAAATACCCCGAGAAACGAACCTATCATGATTTTTTATATATAATAAATACGCTACCTATTTTAAATGTAGGAACTATTTTTGTTCGAGATCACGTGATCTCGATTTTTTTTTGGTTAATTTGTTTCGGTATATATTGTATGTAAAACGAAAACTGTGACACAAAAAAACTAAAAACAAAAACAACAAATTATGAAATTGGTTCTCGTGTACTAATGTAAAAATTACACAAATATAAGTTTTCTGTTTTTTCGAAAATTTTGTTTTGTTTTTGCTCGAATATAAATTTATATAAAACAAAAACATATATGTATGTTTAAATAAATATACTACATATGAATTTCGGAATATGTATTGCTAGTTGGAACTATTATATAAAATGCGGTAGAGGTAAAATAGTAAAGGAATATTTTAATTTTGAAGTTTTTAGTTTCGAAATGATATGATATATATAGAAAATGAAGAAAATCAGCTTACACCGGAAAGATGTCTTTGGGAAAATGTACTATGTATTTGGATTTGTCTCCAAAAAATTGGTCAAGGCATACAAATTTTTGTTAACGTTTTCCCCTTATTCCATATTATCTGAAGCATGGTAGGACTTGGTTTGTTTCAACTAGCTTTTGCAAACATTTTAAGACGTCGAAAATAAAAGCTAGTTTTTGATTTTAACTAAATTTGCAAAAACATTAATATTTCGATTGCGGTTGTGGTATATACATATATAGAATTATGAGTATACAAAATATCCGTGCAATTCCATTTTTAATCTGCTAATCCCAAATTAAAATCATCCTAACGTTTTAAAATGACAATATATAAATATTTCGTTGTTCGTTGTTGTCAATTGATTGTTAAGTTGTAACTTTAAATCATGGACACAAATTTATTTAGCCACCCACTTTATTTATTAGGTGTATAACAATTTCTACAGATTTTTTCTTCGCGCTTAAAATTATATTTAAAAAAGAAATATTTTCACGGTATTTTGTGTTTTTTACAGGATCGTGAGTTACATTACCTCTCAGAATAGCAGAGTTTACAATGGCAGCTGATAAACAGCACATTCGGCACTGCATTCTATACGAATTCCAATAAGGAAAAAAACTTCTAAAGCACGGGAATCAATTTGTAGTGTTCTTGGTGCCGACCTTGTGTCTTATGAAATTTGTAATTATTGGTACACACATTTTAGAAGTGGTGATTTCGATCTTAGCGGCAGCCTCGAAAGTTTGAAGATGTGCGAGGTAACCTGGAATCTACAACAGCAACAGACATAACTCAGAAAAACCTAATACCTAAATAAAATAATGCGTAATAATTGGATTCACATTAGTTTTCAATTCCTATAAAAATGATAAACATTTGATAGTTTAAATTCTCCTAAACATCTGAAAATTTAAATGAATTGTAAGAAATATGTACTATGGACTTGAAGGATATAAAAATTAACTAAATAGAGTAACACATTTTCTGGACAGTTATTTTTCAGTAAGTATCTTCTCCTGTACTAAATACATATTAATTTATTGCATTAATATGCCCAGTACCAAGTGAATTTTCTAAAACTGGTTATGTAAATGTATTTAATTAATGTGTAATAATCCATCATCATTAGTCATACATACTTTAATTGTATATAGTATAATGAGTTGTCACAGATTTTAGTGAGGCCTCATTAAACCTTATATGAAACATGTCTTTGTTTTCGGTAAGACTTCAGTGGGCGGAACTTGCTCGACGTGTTTAAAGAGTTCGTAGTATAAATATTTTTGTATATAAAATCAATAAGGACTTCTGCCTGATGACCTAAATCTTATCAAATTTAATCGAGTGAGATGGCTCGGCCACGTTGCAAGGTCCCCACAACAACGAATGATTCACAAAGTGTTCCATCAACAACCAGCCGGAGTACTTCGTAGAGGAAGACCCCGACTGCGCTGGCGTGACGACGTCGAACAAGACCTACTCGTATTAGGATGTCGAAATTGGAGGACGAGAGCGATGGACCGAGACGGATGGAGGACCATAGTGCGGGCGGCAAAATCCCTTCATGGAATGTAAATGCTAGAGAGAGAGAGAGAGAGAGAGATGGATGGGGTAATGGAGTAGGTATTGACAAAAATGACAAGATTCACATAATTGACTTTTAAATTGTCAGAAATGACTTTTATATTAACAGAACAGAAAAAAATGTCCCCGCCAACCAAATATCTCAACGACAAATAGAAAACTCAAAGGAAACTAGATTTACTTGGTAAACTATTAGTGTCCGGTCCGGAATCTCTATTTTTGATGTATTCGGCGTTGGGAGCACAAAAATGCCTCGTGGAACTATTCTGGTAATTCCCTGGGAATAGGAAATTGGGGAAAGATTTTATATGTAATTTCTACGTAAAATATTTTTTTTGGCATACTGAGGTAAAAAACTAGTGTACATTTTTTTGAAAACAAAGTTAAATTGGGAATTATTTTCCCTGCCAATTTAAGTATGGAAAAATTATTCCCAATTTATACAATAAATATTTACATCAAACTTTTCTCCTCAGTAGGCTGGACAAAAATATTTGAACTAAAATAACATATTCGCGGTTTGTAACAAAATAGCTGACAACTGGTGAACAAAATGTAAATCGAAGTTTGCTATGAAGCAAGGGGGATTAAAACTGTCATAACAATGAAATTGACAATTCTCGTCCCCCTTGTAGACGTAGAAATCAACCCATCTACATTCGATGAAAATCGCCAATAAATTCTTTCCCTAATTCCCTATTGACGGGGAATTGTCAGAATAGTGCCGCAGTAAAAATATCTCATTCCAAAACTATAGTGGCATTTCATTTGACCAAGCAAGTGAAATGGGTATTCAATTCAATTTTGGGTCAAAACATGCAACCAATGAATTCTCGTGATTTGTTTTTGAAAGTTGGTAGTGTTTGACATTTGCGATATTTTTTATTTGTTTTTCTTTTATTATTTTGTTGAAAACCAAATATTTAGTTTTATTAGTATGTATTATTAAAAATGTTTAACGTAAAAAATCAATACAAAACGCTTGTCAAATGTAGTATGTATCAATTTTGTAAAAAATGTTAAAAAATCAAACTAAAATATACAAGATGGCAATATTTAGAACAAAAAAAATTAATTTGGAAAACTCTAGTGACAAGCACAGTAACTAAAAAAATAGAATTGGAATTTCAATGCCATCAACTGTAGGAATTCAACGAATTCCAAATTAGCATTGAATACATAGCATTGTTGTTGTAAATTGGCATGTAACTGACACAGTATTGGTTTCGTAACCGGTTTCGAATCTTAGTTTCGCCAAATGAGATAGGTGGCACATTAGTAATTTCGTTAATCTTAAGTAGTGTTGCTTTCGCTAATCCGCTTAGCTTAGCTAAGAAATGTGAAAGCAACAACTTTTGGATTTAATTTTTTAATGCGTTTTAATTTTTCTGTGTTGGTTCATTTTCTTAATATTTATTTTATTTTATTTTTATTTTATGAAATAGAACAAATTAAATTCGGTATTTTGCTATCAAATAACAAATGCTAAATTATTTTTCAATATAAATTTTTCTAGAAAAATAGAAAAAATAACGCCTTGCGGTAAACAACATAACCATAAAATGATTTTATTTCCCCAATCCTAAAAATTTTTTTCTTAACATTCTAAAACAATCGGCTTGAATACAATGCAATTGTTGTTGTATTCTTTTGAAAGCAACACAGCTTTAGTTTCATTTGTCAATTAAGGCCCTGTCCCAAACACCGACATTTTTGCTTAAGCCAACTTACAGCGTATACCAAATAGAATTTCTTTAACTTTTTCCTTACAGAAAAGTATGAAAAAAAACTTGAGAAAAAAAAATTCTTAAGTTTTTTTTCACACTTTTCTGTAAGGAAAAAGTTAAAGGAATTCTATTGGGGATGCGCTGTTAATTTGAACTTGGTTTCGGAATAATAATAATAATATAATAATAATATAATATTTATTAAACCATAACTTAAGACTAAGCTTTTCTGTTACAGAGATATTTACAAGCTATACAAACAAAAACAAACAAACTTAAATTACACAAAACCATAGTAAAAGTATTTACATATTATATACAATATTTACATAATATATATGTACATACATAATAATTACTCGTAACCATGTTTCTGTCTAATTACATCAAAAATTGAAATTTTAAATTTTTCATAAGAATTTATTTGTTTTAAATCCATAGATAAACCATTCCAAGTAACAATTGCGTTCAATAAACCAGAATTATTATATATATTAGTTCTGTTAATTGGCAGATTGATATTTCTCGTGCGCAGAGATTTTGAAAAATTCAGTTTTTCATACAAATACGTTGGCAAACCCGAATGAATTAATCGGAAAATAAAAAGAGCAGTTCTGAAATAATAATACTCAAACAAGTCACATCCTAGAATAGAATATTTATACTCCGAGACGTGATCAAATTTCCTCAGATTGAAAACATAACGAATGCAATTATTAAAAGTAACTTCAAGCAAACGTTTAGAAGAACCATCACATACACCAAAAACAGTAAGTACACATCACAGTAGTACACAAAAACAGTAAGTACACACAACAGTAACACATCACAGTAAGTGAAAATTGGCACAACTAAGGATTTAATTAATAGTATGCGTAAATCAATTGGGCAAAACTTCTTTATCAATCTAAGCTTATACAAACTATAATTAACACGTTGACATACAGAATTTACATGATCATCCCAGGTTAGTTTCGAATTTAATATTAATCCTAAGTTGTTAACCAAAGGAACAAATAAAATAACATCATTATCCAAAAGAAGTGTAGGAGTCAAATTAAGCGAAACAGTTCTAGAAAGAAATAACGCCTTACTTTTAACAGGATTAAGAGAAAGTGAATTATTTTTAGTCCAAAAAGAAATCTGTTTTAGATCATTGTTAAGACATGAGATGGTCTCATCTATCTTGAGAACATCCCCACCAATGTAAAGCTGTAAATCATCAGCATAAAAGTGGAATCTACAATGCTTTATACGCCATGATAGATCATTGATATATATGGAGAAAAGCAATGGACCTAAAATAGAACCCTGAGGTACACCAGAAACCATATCACAAATGCTTGAACAATCGGCACCGCATTTTACAAACTGTTACGATTACTCAGATACGAATGTATTAATTTTACGGCAGATTTAGAAAATTTATAATACAAGTAAAGTTTCTGCAACAAATGAGCATGATTCACACTATCGAAAGCCTTTGAAAAGTCTAACAAAACCAAAATTGCAAACGAATTTTTCTTATCAAGCATAGCAGAAGATCATCAACTATATGCACTAAAGCTGTAGTTGTGCTATGGCCAGTTTTATATCCTGATTGGTACTTACATAAAAAATCAAAGTGTTTCAGATGCTCTTGAATTTGCAATTGCATGACTTTCTCTATAACCTTTGATAGAGCTGGTAAAATACTAATTGGGCGAATGTCTCCAATATTAGACACTATATCTTTTTTAGGCAGAGGAATTATAGAGCCTACTTTCCATACATCCGGAAAAAATGATTTTGTCAAACATTGGTTGATGATGAATGTAATATGCGGAAGAAATAAATCTATAAAAAATTTTATTATCTTAAAATCAATTAAATCATAGGCTTTCAGATCTGATTTCACAGCACGAATAGCATTCAACACCATAAATTCATCTACACAGTCAAACAAAAAACAGTTACTGTCAACAAATTCACAAAAATCCAAATCAGGTAAAGGTAGAACACCTACCGAATCCCCAAATTTGCTTAACCCAATTAAAATGTCTTCAGCAGAAAATACAATATTTGCGTTGCCTGTGGAAGATAAAACACCAAGTTTTTCCAAATTTTTCCAGGTTATCCTGGAGTTACACGCATTACCAAAATAGAAATTATTTTTAGCTAGATTAATCATTTTGTTAGTTTTGTTCCTTAGAAATTTAAAATAATTAAAATCCAATTCTAAACCATATTTTTTAAACTTCTTATATGCCAAATCTCTGCGTTCCATTAAATTTAAGATATTTGCGTTTAGCCAAGGTGCTGTTGAACATTTATTAATACTCATCTTTCTGGGTACACACATATTATCCAAAAGTAAGAAATTCAAATTAAATTCTTGAAGAATATCATTCACATCAGTATAATTAAAAACATTCGACCAGTCTAACGAAAAGAAACATTTAGTATAATGCTCAACCACTGAAACCTATAATGCTCATAGTCAATACCATTATAATCAGGGACAACAGTATAAGATATTTTATCCCTAGTATGACACAACTTATAGTATGCAAAAATCAAATCATGATCCGAAATAGCAGGAACTGCACATTGTCCATAAGATAAAATATTTTGAGCATCAGGCTCAAACACAACAATTAAATCTAAAAGATTATCATTTCTGGTTGAGCCAAATGGTAAACTATATAAATTATGTATTTGAAAACAAGTATTTAATTTATTACTAATTAACATGTTATAGTTAAAATCACCCAAGCACACTACTTTTTTATACTCCGACAAATACTGGGTAAAAATGATATTCAAATTATCAGAATCAACACTTACCACAGGCGACGGATTATAAATAATCAGCAAAAGGATTTTACCAAAATTATTTATAAGTTTTCTGAACTGCAAGTAACTCAACCTTACCAAAACAACCGGAAGCCAACTTCTTATTAAAGAGGCACGAAAATATAAAGCAACACCACCCCAACGATCATTAATTCGATCACCTCTCAATAACTTATAATTATTTATATGGAGCGACTTGTTTGTAATTTTATTGTGAAGCCAAGATTCAGATAAAGCGAGAAAATCAAATTGATGCACATGTAACAAAATCGTAATATCATTAAAATGTTTAAATGGCTGCGTACATTTAAATGGCCAAATTTTAAAGCATAACAGCGCATCCCCAATGCAAAAAACTTTTTCCTTTAACTTTTTCCTTATGAAGAGCATACCCAATGAATAGGGAAAAGTCAAAGTAAAGCTAACTTCATTTTACAAAATTATTTTTTGTTTACCTGTTATTTTATATTATTATATTACATATATATTATTTATTACTTTTTCACAGGACAATGAGATTCCACACTAGGTTTGTGGTTTCTTGGTTACTTTTTCAAGGCCAACTAATCTAGGGATGACCTTAGATACCAGGCTCAGATGGAGAGAGCACGTTAAAAAAGAGATGAACTTAATATCAATTATCGAAAAATGTATTGGCCGCTCGGAAAAAATTCGGAATTGTCAATGGACCAAATGTCATGGACAACGTATTTATCAACATGTAAAGGCGGCCGCATGAAAATATTCTGCCGTGACATGACAATAGCTGCCAAGATAGTAAGCTTAACAAAATTGAAAATATTTTATCTCGTCCATGACAATTAATACCAACTTTTTTTTTTTGGTATTAATTGTCATGGACGAGATAAAATATTTTCAATTTTTTTAAGCTTACTATGTTGGCAGCTATTGTCATGTCACGGCAGAATGTTTTCATGCGGCCGCCTTAAATGAAGAGCTTCGTGGTATGTTGGACACTTCACATGCAGTAAGACGATTGCAGAGAACAAAACCAATTGATTTAATGGATTAAGGACACCAGTGGTGACATGTAACTTCGCTTTGTTTCGATAAAAATCATCACATCGAAAAAAACGATAAATGGTATGTTATAACTTTTTCGGTAGATATTAAATATTTACAGTTGGCAGCACTTTTTCGGAATGTTTTCGGAATTGAAATGACGTTTAGAATCCATTTGTTTACTTGTAAAACAAATAAAACAAATTTAAGTGCTTTGTTTTTATATAATTTAAATTCAACTCGCGATGTTGTTGAAGACGAGAATGAGGTAAATTTAGAATATGTTGTTAACGTTTGTTGTGCCTTATCCAATATATGTCTCTTACATAAAATTGATATGGCAGCCGAAACAGTATCTACAAATTCAAAAGATCAACAGGAAGCAGAGTTTGAATATAATTCGAAAGAAAATGATACCGCTGCACTTATTAGAAATGAACTTAAGAATTGTTTTTAATAAACGCAAAATTGTATTTAAATATATTTAATTATATTTATAAGTACAAAAAAAAATATTTCATATTTTTAATTCAATAAAAAATTAAAATTACATCACAATTTCAGTTTTAGCTATGTCAAAATTTGTGTATAAAATATCGAGAAAAATGATGGTCGAAAATGATGTAACATACCAATTTAACGATACCATCGAAATTTTCGATAGTATCGAAAATTCCGAAGTTACAACATGTCACCACAGGGCAAAGACTACTTCAGTAAATAACCTATAAACGGAGCTGGCCAATCGGCCTCTGCTCATTCATTAGTGACTAAATTAAGAAAGAAAAATTACTAAATGAATTGTATTCAGTTGTAATAATTTCAATAAATAAAAAAAAAAAAAAAAAAAAAAAAAAACTAAAATGCGATATCCAAATGTTTTTTTTTTCAAGTTTTTTTTCATACTTTTCTGTAAGGAAAAGTTAAAGGAATTCTATTGGGGATGCGCTATAAATTACATATTGTACAAAGGGAACAACAACAACAAGTTGCGACTTGTTATTGCCCCTTATAGTTACGGTTATGTTAAATATAGAATAAAGCCTCAGTAATAATTATTTGATTATATTGAGAAGTTGATGCTTCGAACTTTAGAGATTGTTAAATATAGGAATACGAAAAACACCAAATTTCGCTTTTCGAACTGAGGTAAACGCTGTAGCTTGTGAAACAGAAATGTTATGAGGAATTCAAAAGTTGAGTAATTTATTTATAATTTAATTGTTTATTCTAAGCTATAATTTAATATTTTAACTAAAATATGAAATTAAATAAATCAAGCCGTAGTGACATTGTTCTGCAAGACAATATTGATCGGAAGGTTGTGCAATAAATCAATTTTTCCAAAATTCAAGATGTTAAAAATTATAAGCGGATGAGGTCGTTGGAATGGAACATTGCCGAGTTAAAATTGAATCACAAGCTGATCAATAAACATCGAACCATCGTGGCAATCGATTAATAAAATGCAACAGTTTGTTTAAACTATTTTAGCCCACTTGATGTCAAGGCAAAGAACTTCTGCTACAACATGCCATATGAGTAATTTTTCGAAGAGCACCTCACGGTATTTTAACAAATTGACATTGATCATTGCAAGAATATGAATTAATCAGTTTTCTCCAGCTCTCCATCTACTAGACTGGTACTATCACGTTTTAAATCTAGAATAGGCTCTAAAATTAGGAATACGCCAGATTCTCGTCGTTTTGCTTTATGCTCGTGTTTGGTACGTTTGGCTGCAATTGGTTTGGTAAATTTTGGACTCTCAGTATTTATAAACTCTATTTCTGTTTCCGTCGATTCATTAAGGGTTTGAAAGGATTGCGTTTGGACATTTTCTTTATATTCTCGTGGGCGGAATGGACCGTACCTTGTCTCAATTGTTCGTGGTAATGGTTTTGGTATTCTGGTGGTACTCTCAATTAAGTTTTCCCGAGTTTCTTTTAGCCTTTTGTGTTCTTGTTGAATTTGGCCATTCAACATGGCAATACTTTTAGTAATAGTATTTATTTCATTTTTTGAACCGATTAGATCGTTTACACAAGTTTCTAAGCGATTTTGGAGAGCTTCAGTCGTTCGTTTTGAAAACTGAATATCAACAATATTTCTCGTAATTGCGACCAACATTTCCAGCTGTTCACAGAATAGATTCATTAAATTGATTTCGACAGCTTCAATATTTTCCGTTTCATTTTCGATTATGGGTGGTTGACGAAATGCTGCAAAAATTCTTGTCATGAAACCTTCTTGGGCCCGATTTTGTTCCATTTATTCTATTAAACAAGAAATTTGACGTACTTGGCCTAAAATTACAAACTAACTACCGTTTTTATTTTATTTTGTTTCTGAGACTACTCGAACAGTGTAGATTTTGGAATATTGCAATTTATTTATCGGTTGTGATAACTCACCACGGAACCTATTTACTGAGGAGTTTAACATTTTTGTTTAAGGAAGTACCATATCATTCGGCTCTAAATATGTAAGTCGAGTGCTGCGTTCAAATCGTTGGAAACTATTTGAGGATACCGGTATTATTAGAGTACATGTAGATAACTACGGCAAGTGTTAAACGTTTACCGCAAAATACGGTACGTTTAAGTACCAATAATTAGACCAATAATCTCAAAGTTATTAACTGTTTTTTATTAAGTTATAGAAACTTTTATGTAACATCAATCAGACTATAATTAAAGTAAAACTCGGTCAAAATTTCAAAATCGCACATTCATTGGGAAAATTTATGTGTGCAACACCAACAATTTAAATTAAATTAACGGTAATTTTGGTTTTCGTAATTGTAGTTCGGTACAGCTTCATCCTTACCCCAACAGAGTTTAACATGGAGACGGGATTGTGTAATCGTTAGTTTTAGAGATGCATCTATTATGTTGAATAGATGAGTGCCGCTTATTATTACAGATCCAGATGGAGGCGGTGGGATCGGGCCTAATAGCTGTGCTATATGTCTAGGAATTTTTAAGGAAGTGCAACTCTGACTTGAGTAGTTGTGCTTTCATCAAGCATTTAAATTTGAAAGAATATTTAAAAGTAAAACAGCCACTAGACCACCAATTGATGTGCCGGAAATTACAAAGACGCAGATAACAACATCATCAGCAACTACTCTGAAATTGCATCCTCTCAATTCCTTAACAAGTCATTATTAAGGTGCTTATGTCAAACATCCCCAAGTTTAAGAATAAATATTACATTTACTTCAGTGCATTTATTAGGAATCTGACAGGTTTATAAGCTAGGGTGATTGGGTCATTTTTCAAGCGTTTTAGTTTATAGTTTAAAAAAAAAAACTCATTAAAATTGCAAAACTGTATGAAATTTTTATTTGAATCGATAAATCAACGTTTTCCATGCACTCTTTAAAGATTAGTCCATGTAAATGTTGGCCACGGCTCCATCTTCAAGCTTTTACATTTAAATTCAACACAAAAGAATATTATAATAAGAACAAACTCCAATCACTTTTCACAACTACAAATTATAAATAAAAACATACAAATTTACAAATATATTTCGATTAAAAATTCAATTAAAAAAATGTTCGTACTGTTTGCCGCTGTAATTTCGCTTTGTTTATGATTTATTTTTAAATGCTCACGACAATTATTACAGAAATGTCAAAATTATAACAAGAGGTTACTGTAATATTTTAGTTGCATCCAGAACTTTGTCATAATTATTACAGTGTTTCACAAAAATTATCACAGATTCTCACGGGTCCTTAAAACATAAATGAATGTAAAATCGAAATAAGTTGGAAGTAGCGATACTTGGGGTTTGGTGTTGTTTACAAATTTTAGCGTAAAATCTCAATTTCAATGAACTCGTCAAAATTATGGAAGATATAAAGGCCCGTTGCACATTTCAGCTAAACTAAGCTACGCGATGTCAGCTAAGTTCATCGCTCTTGGTTGTAAATAAAGAGTTTTAATGGAACGATGTATTGAGCGATGAAACTAACTTACTTAGCTCGGGTTGTCTTTGGATTGCAAAAGTCAGCTATATCGCTCACATTGCTATTATTGTGTACTTATTCGCCTATGTGACTATGTGATTCTAATAATATTTCGGCAGACATACAGCATTTTACTTGTATTGAAATATATGTGTGAGCGATGTAATTAGCTCAAATGTGCAGTGGAATGAGCTATAAAAGCTAAACTATGCTAAAAGGAACTACGTTTTTTGCGTAGATTAGCTGAAATGTGCAACGGGCCAAAATGCCCATTCGATCGACGTAGTTCGTTAAAACAATTTATACAAAATTCAATTATTTTTTCATTAGTACATATTATTATATAGTTTGTATAGAGTGTTGCAATTTGAAGTTGAATTTAAAAAATTTCAATGATATGCTGTTTTAAATAAATGTTAATTTTGTGTTATATTAGTGTTAAAGAGTGTTTATAATTTTATAACATTACCGATCAAAGTGGCAAATTAAATAGTGGGATAAAATTTATCACCCACAAATTGGCAACCCCGTCGTGATCTAATTCTGTGCTAATCAACTAATCGGTTATATATTTTTTTCACATTACTCACGAATTTGTTTGATTGTCTGGCATGTGTGTTGCGGATGCACCATTGTGAAGAATAGTATGTAGCGGCTAGATAAAATAAATAAAGAAAATGACAATATTATATAAGCTTTTCTTGTATTATTTTTCTTACTCAAAATCCAGTTGTTTACCCCTGTGCTTTTTCCGTCATATTTAGAGAAATGTCATTGTCATTCATGTAGATGTCAAAGTTATATTGAGCAAATTTGAGTGTGTTTGATGGCAGAGGAAAAAGAAAAGTGAAGGGATACCAACATTAGGATAGTTAAGTTTTATATTTTTTTTTAATAATCTAGAAACCTGTAAATAACAAAATTTTCTCTATAAAAGAAAATTTTATTTGTTTTGAAAAATGAGTTCTATTCAATATTTTAAAAGAATCGCAAGACGTTGGAAAAATAGTATCTAGCACAAAATAGATATACATGGTGTTTTAAAAAATAAAAATAGTATAAATAAAAAAACTAATATGTAATTACTCGTTTTTTATATAAATTAAAATAAATTATAATAAATATAAAAATAACCGTTTTGGTAAAAATTATTGCAATATGTATATTTTCTCCGGTGTATTAAAAATATATTAAAAGTGTCAAGTTCCTGTGAATAAAAATAAATACTTGGGGTATGTGACAGATGAGTGGATAATTATAACTCCGATACTTTACCCCATAAAGTGGTGACCCCGACGTGATCAAACAGGCATCATCAGATCATCGGAAACATATATGTAATATGTACAGATTACACAAATAAAATAAAATATCATCAAAATAAAATTCATCAAAATAACAACGGTTATGTAAAATAAATATCTGCGGGCATCCTGAGAGGAATTATCAACAAGATAATATTACGAACCAGTGGATACACCAACCAGATCATCAAAAGGAATACAGCAACATACAGCATATTCAACCCAGTCGATCCATTTGTGATAGCAGTCCATAGAAGCCTATTCTGGAGTATATATATAGGGTTTAGTATATACAAAAAAAACTGTAAGTATTCCAACAATTTTTTTTTTTTTTGCCAAGTAAATAAATAATTATTAAATAAAAATTTAATTTGAATTTTATTAATTATTATTATTTTAAAAAAAAACACACAATTATTTTTTGCTCAAATATAATTTTTTCATTTTTCACACGGGGCAAAATATTTCTTTTCGTTTTTCTTTTATCATTTTTTTCACTTGGGTAAATAATTTGATTTTTTGTTGTTCCTCTGTAATTTTTATCGTCAAGTATATAGTAAAATGTTTACTATGGCGTGTATTGCGTTTGTTTTCGCTTGTTGTTTTCTATTTATTTGCTATCTAGCACGAAAATGTCGTGTTGTAGAGGCAGCCCCAGTTTTAGAACAAGAAACTGAGGGAATTATTAGTGATGATATTGCTCATACCGAAAATAATATGGAGCAAAATATCGTCATGACAAACACACAACTGCAAGCACTAGTAGAAACGCGTATTAGAGAGTTATTAGCAGGTGGTACATCAAGTTCATATATACCATTTGTCCGAAATGGTGATGAACGAGATGTCACTGCAAGTAATCCTCTTAATCAGGTGGCACAAGTGGTTTTTAAAGCACCACAGCCATTATACAAACAAAATCCTGAAACCTGGTTCGCGATATTAGAACAACAATTCGCGGTATCAGGTATCAAAACAGAAAAGACTATGTATGCACACGCAGTCGGTGCGTTAGATGCACACTTACATAATCAATTTGCGCATTTAATAACTAGAGATAAAGGGAACAAACCATATTCGGTTTTCAAACAGGAGGTGATTCGTGTTTTAGGTGAATCAGAGAAGTCGAAACTAAACAAAATACTTCACGGTTTATCCCTAGGTGACAAAAAACCCTCACAATTACTCGAGGAATTTCAGGCGAATGCTTCTGGTTTTTCGGCCATTTCCATCAAACAATTATGGATGCAACGATTACCCTCACAAATTCAATTAATTTTAACACCATTTGAACATGATTTAGATATTAAAACATTAGCAGAACGAGCTGACGATTTAGTGGAAACACTCACGGGATCATTTAATCAAATAGCAGGTGTCACTCACAAATCCGGTATGGAAGATGCAATCCGAGAAAGATCGAAAGAAGTGGATATTCAACAAATAATGCAGTCTTTCAAGAAGGATATCTTAGCAGAAGTGGCAGAGATCGTACAACGACAAAACCCATCAGACCACAATAGTCGAAATTTTAATCGTCAGAGTTCAAACCGTCGTCGTTCTAAATCTAGAGATCAATCAAAAAAAAGAGATCTATGCTATTACCATTTTAAGTTCGGTGATAAAGCCCAAAAATGTGTATCAGGGTGTAAAATGCATAACACATTTTTGGAGAAATCAAATTTTTAAATTTTCATCAACATCCAACGGCGTGTCTTGATGAAATTCACTCATCTAGCCGTTTATTAATTTTGGAAAAACATTTAAACATTAAATTTTTGGTAGATACTGGAGCTGACGTGTCAGTATTACCAAAAAAATTTCGTAATAAAAACCAGTTAATTCCGTCATCTAAATTATATGCAGCGAATGGGACCACCATATCAGCATACGGACAAAAACAATTAGCATTAAACATAGGTCTTAGAAGAGAATTTAAGTGGGACTTTATAATTGCTGATGTCAATATACCAATTCTGGGAGCAGATTTTTTAAATGCAACAGGACTATTAGTAGATATCAAACAGGGAAAAATCATAGATCCACTAACTACGGTAGCATCAGTAGGACAAATCACACGAATGAATATTCCTACGTTATCTTCCGTAGACAAAACTAATACATTAGATCCAGATATTCAGAAAATATTTTACAAATTTAAAGACATTACACATGATACAGGTCATATTAACACTATCAAACATAAAGTGACGCATTTTATTGAGACAAAAGGTCCACCGATTGCATGTAGAGCTAGACATTTGGCTCCAGATCGGCTTAAAATCGCAAAAGACCATTTCGATGAGATGGTTAGTCAGGGAATTTGCAGGCCAAGCAATAGTCCTTGGGCCAGCCCACTGCACATGGTACCCAAGAAAAATGGAGAATGGCGTCCGTGTGGTGATTACAGGGCATTAAATAACGTTACTATTCCCGATGCATACCCTATACCTCATTTACAGGATTTTTCATTTCAATTAGAAGGGTGCACAATTTTTTCAACGATAGACCTAGTTAAAGCGTATCATCAAATTCCAGTCGAGCCCAACGACATTCCTAAAACAGCAATTATTACTCCATTCGGACTATTCGAATTTGTACGTATGACATTCGGTTTCCGAAATGCAGCCCAAACTTTCCAACGATTAATGCATCAAGTCCTACATGGTTTATCATTTTGTTTCGTATATCTGGATGATATTTTAATCGCATCCAAATCTAAAGATGAACATTTACATCATATCGAACAAGTTTTCGAACGTTTAAGAAATTTTGGACTAATTATAAATCAAGATAAATGTATTTTAGCGCAGTCAGAAGTGTTATTTCTGGGTCATCTTGTTACTAACAAAGGAATTTTACCAAATCCAGAACGGGTAAAAATCATCAATGAATATCCGTTACCTACAAATGTTCAGCAGCTGAAACGATTCCTAGGAATGTTAAATTTTTACCGTAGGTTCGTACCAAAGGCAGCTCACGAACAAATTCTGTTAAACAATTTTCTAAAAGGTTATAAAAAAAACAGCAAGACATTAATCAAATGGACAGACGAATCAATGCAAGCTTTCGAGATGTGCAAAGCAAAGTTGAGCAATGTATCCATTTTGACACACCCAATTATTTCAGCACCACTAGCAATTATGGTAGACGCCTCCGATTTTGCAGCAGGTGCAGTGTTACAGCAATTCGTGGACGACATTTGGCAACCACTTTGTTTTTATTCAGTCCGTTTCACCGATACACAAATTAAATATAGCACATACGATCGCGAATTACTTGCAATATATTTAGGAATTAAACATTTTAGAATTTTTATTGAAGGTCGAAATTTCATCATATTAACAGATCATAAACCATTAATGTTTGCCTTCCGGCAAAAGTTGGATAAAGCTTCTCCAAGGCAGAGAAGACAATTAGATTTTATTGCACAATTTTCGACAGATATCAGACACATTTCGGGTGCTAATAACATTGTAGCAGATGCATTGTCGCGCATTGAATCCATTGAGATTTTAGAAAGTATTGATTACCAGCAAATTGCAGAAACTCAGAATTCAGATGAAGAATTAACAAAATTAATCAATACTCCAGATTCAAAATTAGTGTTTGAACAGATTCCAGTAACATTCGGCTTAAATATAACAATTTATTGCGACACGTCAACAGGCAGAAATAGACCATTCATTCCAGGTAAATGGAGAAAAAATGTTTTTAATAATTTCCACAATTTATCACATCCTGGCATTAAGGCATCCGTGAAATTATTAGCAAATCACGTTATTTGGCCTTCCATTAAAAAAGATGTCAGGAAAATGGCACAAAATTGTATAGAATGCCAAAAATCAAAAATCAATAAACATACCAAGGCGGAAATCGGTACATATCCCAACACAGAGGAAAGATTTTCAGAAGTTCATCTTGATATCGTAGGACCACTACCAATATCAAATGGACAACAATATTTGGTAACATTAATTGACAGGTACACACGATGGGCAGAAGCAATACCAACAGAGGATATTACAGCATCTACAGTAGCGTTTGCAGTATACACAAGTTGGATAGCCCGATTTGGTGTCCCGAAATTCATTGTGACAGACCAGGGAAGACAATTCGAGTCACAATTATTCAGTGAATTATCTCATTTATTAGGCTTTCAGAGGAAAAGGACCACTAGTTATCATCCACAGTCAAATGGCATGATCGAGAGATGGCATCGATCACTTAAAACAGCTATAATGTGTCATGACAGATCTGACTGGACAGAAATTCTACCTACAGTACTACTAGGTTTGAGATCAACAATTAAAGAAGATTTAGGATTTTCACCGGCAGAATTAGTATACGGAACAAATGTTCGCATTCCAGGAGAATTTTTGGAAACGGGAAAAGGTAATATTCCACAAACAGATTTCGTTTTAAAATTAAGGGATCATTTCGCAGAATTAAAGCCAGAACCTGCATCGAGACATGGTATTGGTAAGATTTTTGTAAGTGCTGAACTAAAAAATTGTAAATATGTTTTTGTAAGGACAGACGCACTACGAAAAGCACTTCAACCTCCATATACAGGACCATATTTGGTGGTAGATAGAAACGACAAACAATTCGAAATTATGATAAATAACAAGGCAACAAAAGTTTCTATCGACCGTATTAAACCATGCTACAGTGAAAATATAGAAGATAATTTACAGAATTTACCTACTTCAACGAAAAATGAACAAGCTAAAAACACTACAGTACTAAACACAAACAACGAAAACAATTCAACAACAAGTAAACTTTCAAAAAATTCAAAAACTGTCCGTTTTAATTTACCACAGACAGACAAAAATATTTAATCACAAAACACAAAAACAACACAAAACATACAACCACAAATCACCAGAACTGGAAGAATTACAAAAACACCGCTCAAATATTTACAACATTTAGTTTCCATATGAGCATAAAAATTAAATATTATCGTGAAATTTTTGTAGCAATTTCACTGGAAAGGGAGTATGTGTAGCGGCTAGATAAAATAAATAAAGAAAATGACAATATTATATAAGCTTTTCTTGTATTATTTTTCTTACTCAAAATCCAGTTGTTTACCCCTGTGCTTTTTCCGTCATATTTAGAGAAATGTCATTGTCATTCATGTAGATGTCAAAGTTATATTGAGCAAATTTGAGTGTGTTTGATGGCAGAGGAAAAAGAAAAGTGAAGGGATACCAACATTAGGATAGTTAAGTTTTATATTTTTTTTTAATAATCTAGAAACCTGTAAATAACAAAATTTTCTCTATAAAAGAAAATTTTATTTGTTTTGAAAAATGAGTTCTATTCAATATTTTAAAAGAATCGCAAGACGTTGGAAAAATAGTATCTAGCACAAAATAGATATACATGGTGTTTTAAAAAATAAAAATAGTATAAATAAAAAAACTAATATGTAATTACTCGTTTTTTATATAAATTAAAATAAATTATAATAAATATAAAAATAACCGTTTTGGTAAAAATTATTGCAATATGTATATTTTCTCCGGTGTATTAAAAATATATTAAAAGTGTCAAGTTCCTGTGAATAAAAATAAATACTTGGGGTATGTGACAGATGAGTGGATAATTATAACTCCGATACTTTACCCCATAAGTACATCATTATTAATTTTCGTGTGCGTAACATTATTTATCAAATCACGACCTGAAACCAATCCCGAACGCCATTTAAAAATGCTACTAACATACAACTGTGTGGAAGGTACAATCCAAACATTACAACAATCATTTCAACAGCAGTGACAGTATAACGAGCGATACATCAAGACACCAGGTGGCAGCAAAAATATTTTTGATTTCACGACAAATTGTAAACCCCGTGTGGAGATGCCAAACTTCCATCGTGGCGCGTCCCCAGGTGGCGGATAGAGGAATGCTCTTTAACCGGCTTGCCGGAGGGTAGGTGGGAAATAAAATACCTTCCGCGGACCAAAACTGGCTAGGGGAAGGAACCCCGAACAATAAACCAACCATGGCAGATCAACAGATGAATAATGCTACGGTGCAGGGATTAGAATGCCCAGTACCGGCGACTGCGGAAAGTGAGCGAGCGGGCTTCCAGTCGTCGATATCCAGCGACCGCAATGCTTTAGTAGTGGCAAGCCTAGCTATACTAGAGCAGATAGAAGTATAAGCCCCCTATCTTCATTAGAAATCATGAATTCTCCAACATTAACGAAAAGGCACAGTATGCCTCAAGACGGCAATGAAATGACATCAAAATTAGCTTCGCTTGAGGGCCAGAATAATGAACTAAGGACAAAATTCCAGCAATATGAGTTACAATGTAATAAATACCAAGACATTTTGGTAAACTTACAAAACAGAATCGAAACACTAGAGAGGCAAAATAAACCTTCTGCCTCTACTAATGGTAGAAGTCAGAGCCTACAAAGTCTAACCAATGACTACTTTACGGTTGAAGAGGAACTTGAGAAAGAAACCCAACCTAGACAAAATAAAGTAAATGTAAATAAAAAGAGGAGACTCTCCAAAACGCCATCACCAAGGGTATCTCTACCGCAAGATAATGAAATACCAAAATAACCACAAAATGCACCCCAAAAGGAACCCTTACCACCACCAATCAATGTCAGCAACGTTAGAGATTTTAATATACTCAGAGCTTAAGTATTGGCAGTGACAGAGAAACCTGATCAGTTTAAAGAAATATTCAATAACGATATCAAAATAACAACGCAGTCTGAAAATGACTACCGTAAAACTAAAAAACTACTTAGCGATATAAAAGAAACTGAATGCAATAACAAGGATAGTACACTATATAAGATGGAATACCATACTTATCAGTTCAAAAGTGAAAGATGGTATAGAGTCGTAATACGAAGTTTACCGTCATCTAGCAATCGCGAAGAGATCAAAACGGCAATCGAGCTCGGACCATGGTCATAAAGTAACCAACATTATTAACGTTCATAAAAAGTCGATAATTAATAAGGAGAAAACTATTAGACACTTCCCATTGTTTTATGTAAACCCGTTGCCGGGGGAAAACAATAAGGACATATAGTATACGAAATTAAGAACCTGCTATATTGCAAGGTGTCTATTGAACCACCTAATAAGGTAATTGGTATACCTCAGTGTACCAATTGCCAACAGTTAGGACAACGAAGAACTTCTGCAATAGGCAAGCCAAATGTGTCAAATGTGCAGAGAATCATCAAACAAAACAATGTCAAAAGCCACGAAATGTTGTTATACTAACTTGTGCACTTTGCGGAGAAAAAGGTCATCCGGCTCGCTATTAAGGATGCCTGGTGTATCAGAAAAAACTGAATTCTCAACTACCGAGAAAAATAATAGTAGCAGAGCGCCTACAGCAAAAGCTAAACCAACAATATGATACTATTAGAGAGGGGGTTTCCTACGCCCAGGTGATCAAAACTTCAAATAACAATCTAAATCAAGAAAGCAGGCAGAATCCTGTACCCAACGAGCCAACCATTAGTAATATAATGAAAATGCTCACCGAATTTCAGACAGAAATGAGACAAAATTTCAACCAGCTTACTAACAGGGTGGTTAAACTTGAAGATAATTCCAAGCCACCAAACAAACCGCTAAAACATAAAAAGTAAATGACTGTAACGTTCCTACGTATAATTGCCTGGAATGCTAACGGGCTTAATGCAAGAGCTGAAGAACTAGAAGTTGTAGCGGCTCAAAATCCTTTTCACTTCGTGGCACTTCTCGTAGCAAAACTATTTATACACCGCGCCGCTTAATTACGAGGTTTTGCTGAATATAGCTATTTCGCCACTTACATTCGCGAATCTCGATATTTATCGAGTATCGATAAATATCGAGATTTCAAATTCACTACACGAAAATAGGAACAAGAAACGAAAAAGGGTAGTTGCGTTCTAGAAGTTACAGAGATACAGTCTCATACTCATATGTAATAAAACTAGTGAAAGTTCCGCAAACAAATCGTTGACATATCATTTTGTGAACAAATATAAAATAACATTTTATAACAAAATAATAAATAATAAATTAAATAGTTTATAAACAAAATAATATAGTGAGTGTTATTAATTATAAAATAAAAACCCGGTAACACCGCTATAAAGTATTTCTAAGAACCAATAACATAGATGTAGCTTTAATATCAGAGACGCACTTTACGGAGAAAAACTTTATCAAAATTACAAGATATAGAGCCTATTGGACATTGCATCCTAGTGGTCGTGCTCGAAGAGGGACAGCAATCTTAATCAAATAAAATATCCTACATTTCCAACAAGGAGAAATTAAGGAGCCATTTATGCAAGCTATCGTAATAACGATTAACCATGGTGGTGTTGAACTAAGTTTAGGGGCGATCTACTGCCCACCAAGACAAAATATCATAAGAAATCAATATGTCAACATTTTTAATAAACTTGCACCAAGGTTTATTATAGCAGGTGACTACAACGTCAAACATACTGAAGGCATTGAAGACCTTACTTCCGATCACACACCGGTCTTAATGACTCTGAGTACATTAGTCATAAGAAAGAAAACTTAACCTTACTAATAAATTTACTGATTGGGAATTATTTAGAGAGAAACTGGACACTCTAATTGAGTTAAAAGTTAATCTTAAAACTAAACAAGAACATGAAGTACAAACTAAATATTTTATTAACTCCATGCGTGATGCAGCTAAAGAGGCTACACCCGTATTAGGTGAGAAAGTCGTACAAGAGATCAACTACCCCCTGGCGATTCGAGAACTGATAAAAGAAAGGCGTAGGAAAAGACGCATATGGCATAGAACCAGAAACATGACAAAAGAGAATTTAATCTCGTAAGTAATAAAGTTAAGCGATTAATTAAAGAACATAAAGAAGCTTGTACTGAAAATTATTTGAAAGAACTGAAGCTGACAAAAATTATTTTCTTTGGAAAGCTACTAAAAGATTCAAGAGGCCAATAATCCAAGTGCCACCTATAAGGAACGTTAATGGAGAATGGGTGCGACGTAACGAAGAAAAAGCAGAACTATTTGCACAACATCTGGCATCAGTATTTCAACCACGCGATATACAATCTAGGATTGATCCTAAACCAGTCTATAGATCTCCATCAAATATCAGAAGTGTCACCCCACTAGAAATTGCACAAGAAATAGACATGAATTTGAATGACAAGAATGCTTAAGGAGTTATCAAAGAGAGCAGTCACTATGTTAACATATATACAGCGATAAATATTCGTATAAGAACAACAATTGATTTTTTATTAAATAATAAAATAAACAGATACGTATGATTTTTTTAAATAAAATTGTTTACTTCGTAAACAGTAAAGAATTACGCTAAATTTAATTGGTATTTCAACAAAGCAAAAAATGACATACTTCTAATATTAATTCAGTTTAAAAAAAATACTCCAAATTGCTTAAATATTCGTATAAGAACACTTCAAATTTTTCAAAAAAACAGCTACTTAGTAATAAAGAAAATTTTAAATTAATATTTCGTAAGGCGCCCTTGTTGTTTAATGACTTCAAATATGCGCTCTGACATTGAATTTGATGTTTTTTTGAAGTTTCTGCCTCATTTTCGCCCGAACAGCCCTTAATGCACTGCTTTAAGTAGATGACCGTTTTAAATTGCCGACCATTCGCTTAAACCTTCGCCGCAAGTATGTCTCATAAATTCTCTAACGATTACAACCGGGACTACATGCAGGCCAATCAAGAACATTTATTTGTTTTTGACAAAACCACTCCATTGATTGTTTTGATGCATGTGGGTGAAAGCATTGTTTTGTTAAAAATCAAGTCTTTGTCGTTGTAGTCTTCAAGAAAAGTTATCAAATCGTTTTCTAACAAATCATTGTACATGTCTGAATTCATTCAGGGAGTAATAAAGCAAATTGGTAGCTTCCCGCCATAGTGAAAAGCTCCCCACACCATAACTGTATACCTCCACCGAAATTTCTTTTAGACTGTAATATATTTCCATCACGGATATCGTGCCAGTAGCAAGAGTACTGGCCTGGGCCGTTTTGGTTGAATTTTTTCTCATCTGAGAAAATCACTTTTTGCCATTTATCTTTCCAATGCATGTGTCACTTGTCCAACAGTAGTCGCGTTTCAATATGTTTATAGGAAGAATTAGTCTTACTTTGCAATTTCGACCATTTAATAATTTTTTTGTTCGTTTGCTAAGAGCAATATGTTGTTTTGTAACAGGTAAGCCCAATTTTGCTTTAATTTGGTTGGCGGGTAACTTGTTACGAGTTGTTTTCTTTCTTATTTTGTCCATTTGAAATTTGGGTAACTTACTATTTCCTTTATTGTTTTCTTTTTTAGACCGCAACTTGGAGATTTTTTTAGGAAGTCGTGGACCACAGTTGAAGATCGACCAATTCTAGTACAGGATTCACGCATGGTCAATCCTTGTTCTTTAAAAAATTCTGTTCTTCTTCATTTAAGAAATTTCCCTTTGGCATCACTATAATAAAATTGTATTACAATAAATAATAATTTAAATAAAATTCCATTTTATAAGCATCGTAATATATGTACATACTTACTGAATAAGATCGAATATCAAAAATTTAAAACAAATATATATTTATTAAGTGCGTAAAAACACGTTTTTCTCAGTTGTTCTTATACGAATGTTTAACTAACCGTGCGATTCTGGCGTAGAGTCACAGAGGTCTTAACTACAATATTTCACATTACTAAGAGATTTCTCTTACTTAAGACTATTTTGCGATTCTGCACATACTGATCAGTTAAGAGGTTCTCTTAAAAACCTCTTAGCCTAATATCTACCAATTAGGTGGTCTTAAACATCATAAATGCCAGAATTTTTTTATGTTGCACTAAAACTAATAAAAAATGACGATTGTGTAAATAAATAATTTATTAAATTATATTTTACAATTCACAAAAAGGATTTAGATGTAATATTTTTAAAAGAAAAATTATTCCGACATTGTCATTTCGAGCAGAAGTAAATATTTTGTTGTTGTTTATTTTCGGCAATTTATTACAAATTTTCTGCAATACATTCTCTAATTTATTTCAAAAATATGTATTGTAAAACATTAGTTTTCACAAAAATATGTCGTATTTTATCGTTTATTTAACAATAAAATACAATTTCAAAGGCTCGCATTAATAAAAATCACAATTTGACAGGTCTCCAAAAAAATTTGGAGAGATTTTAATATACATTTTAAGAGTATTACTAACAGAATACCAATTAAGAGATTCTCTTAAAAAAAACCTATTAACGAAATACCTCTTTACTGTTAGCCTCTTAATAGTCTTAACATCAGAATCGCACGGTAAATTACTCTAAATTTAATTAAATGATTTTTCTTTCTTCCAATACAGTACCGTTAGTTGATCCCTGTTTACGAACATAATATTCGAATACAGGGTGACAATACAGTATTCTTTTAGTTTTAATAGTGGACATAATTTTTGTCATAATCATAAACTTTTGAACGAGTTTACTTGTTCTTATACGAATATTTATCACTGTATATAATGCTTGCTTTCGACTTACATATGTGCCTGAGTGTTTCAAGGTTGCACAAATAATCATGATAAAAAAACCAGACAAACCAGCCGAGCAAATGGAATCGCACAGGCCGATCTCTTTGTTATCTACTATTTCAAAGTTGTTTGAGAAGTTGTTATTGAAACGACTAAAACCAATGATCATTATACCTGACTCCCACTTTAGATTCAGGAATGAACATTGGACAACTGATTAAGTTATCGCGTGACTGCAAAGATAGAAGCACTTGAAGAGAAAAACTATTGCCCTGCCGTATTTCTAGATGTATCACAGGCTTTCGATAGAGTTTGGCATGAGGGTCTTATCTATAAGATAAGTAAATTAGTGCCAGAAAATTACTGCCAATTGCTCGAGTCGTATCTCTCCAAACAAATATTTAAAGTATCACATGAAGAAACATTCTCCAACTTTGCCCAGCCATAGCAGGGGTGACCGAGGGTAGCGTGTTAGGACCCATCCAATGTCTACCTTACATTTCTGGTATACCGGCAACGGAAACAACCTTCATCGGAACTTTTGCTGATGATACCGCAGTATTGGCATCAAGCGAATCGCAGAACCAAGCAGTAGAATACTTACAACACGCACTCAATAAAATCAGCCAAAGCACCAAGGATTGGAAAATAAAGCTTAACGAGCTGAAGTCAGTACATGTAACATACACGTTGCGGCACAAAAATAGCAACATCCATACATTTCTCAATGGGGTACAAATTCCCCAAGCTGAATCTGCTAAATATCTCGGATTGCACCTCGATTCAAGAATGAACTGAAAATATCACGTTAGACAAAAAGCAGAGCAAATGAAAATAAAACAACGTGAGATGTACTGGCTAATAGGAAGACATTCCAAGCTTAGCCTGTACTGTAAACGTCTGATCTACGAATCGATAATTAAACCAATTTGGACGTATCCAGCTCTGGGTCTGTACTAAACAATCAAATCGTTTAATTATTCAACGTTGTCAAAACAAATTTCTACGTACAATAATGAATGATTACACTGTGCTAGTTGAAAAATGTGACAAGCTGGGCACCCAGGGAGTAAGCCTAATTCGAGTACGCTGAGTTCAACGGTGCTACTCCCATTTTAAAGTTAGTCTCCATTTTTGAGATATCGCATTCGACATGTTTTGGCTCTGAGTCAAAATATACCCCCATTTTCACGTTGATAGCTCTTGAACCATTAAGATTTTCATTATGCTTTCTTCAGCAAAGTTGATGCGCAGGTCAAGACCAACAACTTTGCTGGACATATCAAGACCGATAAACCACATCTAATTTTTTTTTGTTTTCCATTTCGACGAAAAACACTGTTTTTATCATTTTGTTTAATTTAAATCGAGTAGAATTGTTCGAATAATCATCGCATCGACAAATATAGATACAATAGAAACTATTTAAAAGAAAGTTAAATTGATTCAATTGATTTTATGGTGATTTTTCCTAAAAAAAAATCCTTAAAAATTAACATTTTTCTTCTCTTTGACAAAACAATGGCGTGCCGTTGCGATAGTGGATACAAATCCTGGATTTTTCCATTCCATCGTTTTAACCAATTACATCACGTAAATTATCACTTTGGACGGCAGTCCAAACGAGTGACGAAAGCACCTACTGTGTTAGAAGTCGAACTCGTATATATACAGCTAGTTTTCGTACTTTTTCAAATATCTAGTTTTTCAGGTATAACTGCCCCAAAAAGTGCCAAATTATTTTTTAACTAGCAAATTATGATTGTAGACATCAATACCAATTCAACGACACCTCAAACGTCCAAAACGGATAATTTTGACCAAAGTTGTGACATTTGGAAATTTTTCTATGACGTCACCATATATAATCTTGCTTTGGTAAATATGTTTGTTTGTTTGTCCGTACTTCTTTCATTTGATCTCATATTTTCAGGGTTTGTAGTACTTGAAAAACTAAGCAACTTTTGTTCTACAACTTTTTGATTTGGCCGCCCTGTTGGCCGCGGCCAGCCTCCGAAAGGCCATCTTTAGCCATTTAGCCACGCCCACAGCGCTGAACTTATTTGACATACCCCGGACATATGCATATCGTTAGAAAGGTATTGATAGCTATCAAATAGCATATAAAAAAATTAAAAAAAATTAAGGTTGAGGGTCATTTTGACCAAAAAACTGAAAAATGCCAAATCAGCCGGCCACATTCGGCCAAATTGGTAAAAAATTAGCCCAAAACTTTTGGTTCATATTTTCAGGATTATTGGCCACAAACCTCACCTACAATATGACATCAACCGTTTGTCCCAGAAAACTCGAATATTTTAGATATTGACCTCCATAACTTAAAAACCACCATAATTGTTTGCAAAATTTCATTTTTTGGCTCAAATGCACCCTAATATCGGTCCGTTGCGGTTCATAATGATAGTGAATCAACGTATTACAATGAAACAAATATAAATACATCATATTATTATCATTGCTAAGAGAATTTTTACCAGTGACCCTTTTTTCATAACAAAAAAAAAAAATGAAAAAACTGACAAATTGATGTGATTGAAAAAATCACTAAAAACATTGAACATTTGAATCGATATTTTTTTAATCTTTATGATGATTTCTTTATACAGTAGATGTTATCTTCCCTCCAATCGCATGAAGATGGAATATCAGCGAGAGGGTAGCTACCATTAATTTTATTTTCCAACTAACACACTAAAATATGTATATTTTGTTGTATTGTTCAAGAAATCAAAAATGAATTGCTATGAAGTGTGTGTGAACTGTATTGACTGACAACAATAAAACGAATCGCAATTCAATTCATTTTCAATTTGGCGTGCCAAAATCATTGATATCAATTACAAAACCTCTTAACGAGGTAAATGTTCGAGTGACGAAAGCCGAATTCAATTCACTAAATTTCTGATATCAAATTTGTGCCGAAAAAAACAATTGCATTCGATTTGTCAACGATTTTTCGGAATGTTAGTGCACAACAGACACGCCACTTTGCATACAAAAAAGTTGAAAAAAATTGAAAAATAATCTGTGATAGAAAAATCCGAGATTTTTATCGGTCGTATGTTTCTGTGATTGAAGTCGTATTCATACGACGGATAAAAATCTCGGATTTTTCCATCCCAAATTTTTTTTTCAATTTTTTTCAACTTTTTTGTATGAAAAGAGGCGTGTCTGTTGTATAATTTACCTGATGTAATTGGTTAAAACGATGGGATAGAAAAATCCCGGATTTTTATCCGTCGTATGAATACAACTTGAATGGCGCAGTGACATTTAATGGTTGATATATTGAAGGCGATGCCACATACACATTTCTACGGACGACATCTAAAAACATATTTCGCATTTACGAATTAATTAGAGCATATTTTTGACTCAAACCAATGAGATAATATGTAAAATATCTCAAGTTAGTAGCTAAAATAATAAATTTGGAATTATTTAATAATTTTAATTGAAAAATTATCAATTTTCTATTTACCCGTTCCTAGAAACGATCTTTTCTCTGAATGGTATAATTTTACACGTGAACGAACACACAAAAATCTAAAACGATTTCCGAACTCATCAAAACATGTTAAACGATTTTTTTCTCTGTGGTCTGTGAACTTCAACAAATGTCAAAAAACTCCAAAACAAAATATATATTAATATAAATATATACACTTATATAAATATATACACTTTGGATAGAAATGGCGGTATAAACTCATGCCACACGTAAAAAAAAATGCCGCATTTTTCTTCGTTTCTTTCCCCGTTTACCTATGATACAAGTTTTAATTGCGACTTAAACAAATTTTCTGTTCTACCACACAACTCAAACATAAATGAAATAAAAAATATTTCAAGGACATTTTTGACTCATTTTAGTTAAAATTTTATTTAAGAGAGAGCAGAACAAAACATTGGTAGAAAAAAAATGCCAAAATACTAAAAATGCTCGTGTGGCTTAGGTAATTCAGCTCAAAACAAAATATAAAGAATTGTTGTTGTAAAAATCGTCTGTATTTTTTTTGGTATGTGGTTAGGCAAAATAAATTTACGCACGAATCGTCTGTTATTAGATGTGTATGTGGCAACGCTTTGATGATGTAATTAGTTAAAACGATGGAATCAAAAAATCCAGGATTTTTATCCACTATCGCAACGGCACGCCATTGTTTTGTCAAAGAGAAGAAAAATGTTAATTTTTTAGGATTTTTTTTTTGAGGAAAAGTCACCATAAAATCAATTGAATCAATTTAACTTTCTTTTAAATAGTTTTTATTGTATCTATATTTGTCGATGCGATGTTTATTCGATCGATTCTACTCGATTTAAATTCAACAAAATGATAAAAAATGATATAAACAGTGTTTTTCGTCGAAATGAAAAGCAAAAAAAAATTAGATGTGGTTTATCGGTCTTGATATGTCCGGCAAAGTTGTTGCTCTTGACCTGCGCAACAACGTTGCTGAAGAAAGCATAACGAAAATCTTAATGGTTCAAGAGCTATCAACGTGAAAATGAGGGTTTCCCCACACTCGCACCATTTATTAGTTTTAAATAAGTGCAAGTGATAAGATTGTACTATTTAAAAAAAAAAAAAAAAATGGTAAACGTAAGTAGATCGAGGTAATAAGTGATTTGTTTTTTCTGTTGTTTTATTGAGTTTATTCATTTTTTTTAATTCAAACAAATAAAAATTTAATTTAAAAATAAATACCAGAAATTCTATTTTTACGCGAACCTTTTTACGCGAATTTTATTTGATTTAACGCGATTAAAAAAATATTTTTAGTAAAATCAAACATCCTTATACATGATTTAAACCTCGTTCACTGCCATCTGTCAGTCATTTTAATAATAGAATTACCAACAGAAAGTGGTGAGCTTGTAAAATCTGCGTGTCAAATCTACGACGCAACTGCAGGGGGTTTCCCTAATCATATTAGTTTTGATAAAAGTATAGTGCGGGTTTTCAGTATGATTTTAATATGTAAATTGACAGTGTAGTAATAAGAAAACAACGAATAAAATATTTTTATAGTTTACTAATTTTCTATAGTTTACAGTTAATTTCTAGTTTACTTTTGAAACAATTTCTAATTTTAATTATGTACAAACAATAACCTTCACTTTTCCAAAAAAAAAAATTAATTTAAGTGATTCCAAAAAATAGACATAAATTCAAAGTTTTAGTTCAGAGTATCAATCCAAATTTGGTATCATTTACGTATGAGATTCATAATGTAAAAATTAAGGGTGAAATCGCATCTGCAGATGACGAGGTAGCTAAAGCATTTCCTTCAAAATTGGCCAAAATAATTAAAGATGGTGGCTACATTTCGGATCAGGTATGGAATGCTGAAAAGGCATCGCAGACAGGCTTTCGGATGCTGAAACCCTTACTTGTAAGTAGAGCTCTAAAACGACGGTCAATGAAAAACGTAGATTTTAGCACATTACCAGTCTACTGGACGACTAATAGAAAAGCCTGGGTGGCAACTGAAACTTTTAGGGGATGGTCCATTAAAAATTTTGTCCCAGAAGTTCGGCGTTATTTGAGCGATAAAGGTATCCAGTGACGCTGACGAAGAAGTTCCTAACCTCACAGAAGACCTAATTAAAGAAGGACTTCAAATAGATGTTAAATTGAGCGATCATTTTGGCCATGATCCTATTGGGGAAAGAGCTGAGAAATTTCAACGTGACCTAAAATTCTTAATGGGTAATTATCGAGAATTACATAACGTCTTATCACAACTGGGAAACAACCATTGATAATGGATTTTTTTACAAAAACTGTTGAAACACCACCACTATACGCAGCAAAGAAAATGTAGTGGAAAATATTTCTAGTGCCGAAAGTAACTTTCAAGTGCCACATAAACAAGTGCGCATTCCATCAGTTCCATCAGGCATCAGATAGCACTTAAAAATATATTTTATGATATATTTTGCAATCTTTTTTTTTTTTTATTTTATTTTGGTTTTTATCAATTGTAATGGTGTATTGTGATTGTTCCGTATATTGGTCTATTTCAGCACTCTCGAATTAATTACACAACCGTAGGAAATTCTTCCATTTGCGTCAATCTGTATGACCATGATAATCGACACCTACTTATACACAATCAACTTCCCAACCACCCCATACATTTATCTTTCCTTTAACGCTGGATCGCGGATAAATTTTAATTTTTCGACTTATAATAGATGGCTAATGTATAAGAATCACAACAATCAGTTTCGAACAGACGAGATTAATGATTTGAAAAAATCAGTCTTCTCATCAGGTCGCGACGACTGATGTTTATTACATTGAAATATTTTCTATATATATAGAGCAATACCATGTAGTTGTACTACTAGCGAATTACTGCGTAGCGTACGAAATTTTGATTCTTTCACATTTCCATCCATATTCTATTTTAACAATTAACTTTTCGAATTCACGAATTTTTTATATTTTACTTTGGTTTTTATCAATTGTAATGGTGTATTGTGATTGTTCCGTAAATTGGTCTATTTCAGCACTCTCGAATTAATTACACAACCGTAGGAAATTCTTCCATTTGCGTCAATCTGTATGACAACGACCATGATATAATCGACACCTACTTATACACAATCAACTTCCCAACCACCCCATACATTTTTCTTTCCTTTAACGCTGGATCGCGGATAAATTTGAATTTTTCGACTTATAGATGGCTAATGTGTAAGAATCACAACAATCAGTTTCGAACAGACGAGATTAATGATTTGAAAAAATCAGTCTTCTCATCAGGTCGCGACGACTGATGTTGTTTATTACATTGAAATATTTTCTATATATATAGAGCAATACCATGTAGTTGTACTACTAGCGAATTACTGCGTAGCGTACGAAATTTTGATTCTTTCACATTTCCATCCATATTCTATTTTAACAATTAACTTTTCGAATTCACGAATTTTTTATATTTTACTTTGGTTTTTATCAATTGTAATGGTGTATTGTGATTGTTCCGTATATTGGTCTATTTCAGCACTCTCGAATTAATTACACAACCGTAGGAAATTCTTCCATTTGCGTCAATCTGTATGACAACGACCATGATAATCGACACCTACTTATACACAATCAACTTCCCAACCACCCCATCAAAACCGAACACAATCATATTCTATAGAATATAATTGTATAGAATATAATTGTGTTCGATTTTGACAGAAGTGAAAAATTACATGCGTGTCGCTACAGTACGGCTTATAGAATATGATTGTGTTCGGTTTTGGTATAGTGCGTAAAAATACGACGATTTGTTTTTCTTTTACAGTGACTCACAGCTTATTTGATCCAGTCGCATTTTATGAACACAATTGTAAATATTTCGCGATATCTTATTTTGATGGTTTTTCTTTTTTTCTTGTTTTTTGTTACACGGAACTAATCCACAAATACTAATTTAGCAAAATATAGGAACTTCGAATGCAGGGTGTAATCGCATTAGTGTGTAATCGCATTACTGTGTTACCTCACAACATCTTTGTAGCATCAAAGTCGCTTGTGTATACTCCATGCCACACGTAAAAAAAATGCTGCATTTTTCTTCGTTTCTTTCCCCGTTTACCTATGATACAAGTTTTAATTGCGACTTAAACAAATTTTCTGTTCTACCACACAACTCAAACATAAATGAAATAAAAAATATTTCAAGGACATTTTTGACTCATTTTAGTTAAAATTTTATTTAAGAGAGAGCAGAACAAAACATTGGTAGAAAAAAAATGCCAAAATACAAAAAATGCTCGTGTGGCATGACTGTACTAGGAATATGATGGTAGTTCACACAACAATTTCGATAAATTGGAAGCATCGACTACCTATTGGCGATTTTCAACGAATGTAGATAGCGTTAGTTTCTACGTCTGCAAGGGGGACGAGAATTGTCAAATCGATTGTTGTGATAGTTTTGATCACCCTTGCTTCATAGAAAACTGCGATTCACGTTTTGTCTACCAGATGTCAGCTACTTTGTTGCAAATCGCGAATAGCACCATTAGTACATTTAGAGACGGATGCTTAGAAACTTTCCTTTCACACTGTATGCAATTTGTTTATTGTATCGTGAAACCAAAATTTGTTATTTTTGTTGTCTCGTAATGGAAATATTTTTCTTGGTTTTTATTTTTGTTTTGTTTTACTACGTTTTGTTTCATATGCATTATATCGATACCAACAACAATATAATGCCATAAAAACGATATACTAACAAGAGTAATTTGACGAAATTTGATGGTATAAGTATGTTTGTGTTAGTGGATCATTTAAGCTGTGAGGTGGTTTTGAGTTGAAATAATGAACTTTTTAATGTAATTTTGATATGCATTAGAATTTTTATTTTATTTTTTGTGTTTTATAATAAAAATAAATATAGCTTTCATATTACATTTAGTTTTTTTCAAAAATAATAAGACATCGCGAGATATTTCATCAAATAAGCTGTGAGTCACTGTATTTCTATTTATGAATTTAAAAAATCATTTTGTATACTAACACAGTCATAACAAAATAAAAGAGGAGCGACATATATAATATTGTATTATATTTTCCTTCTCTAATCGGGCCAGATTTGAGTTGGATATAATTTCATAGATTGAATGTTCATATGTAACATTTGGTAGTGGAAGATGTATACCCAGTATGCAATTATTCCACTGTGTGGAAAAAACTGCTCAAATGTCGTACAAAATTCCGTACTACAAAATATCAAAGACAAAAAAATATTGATTTTGGAGAAAAATAATTGTTTTTCTCTTTCTATTTCGCGGTAATATTATTTTCGTTTTATAAGTTTCGATTGCATCTTTTATTTTCAGTTTCTTCTGACAAGTCGACGTGCACGGTTGCACTACATAATTAGATTTTTTTCTTTAAAGTGTTGTGTTTCATTATAATGTTTTCTATTTGTTAAAGTAAATAGTTTTAAATTTAAGTATACAATAATAATTATTAAGTTATTTAGTGATCGCGATGTACAAATTTGGACTAAAAAGGTAATAAAAATCTGTCTCACAATGGCGTCGTCGCGAAATACATTTACGTTGTAAATTTTCAATGCATTTTTTTCTTTTCAAGATCGGTTGTGCTTGTTGGGATATTCAATTGGATGCGCGTATGGTGAACAAGACGTATGGTGAACGTGCTTAAAATTTAATTTATAAAATTTGTGTTATAAAATTTAATTGTGTATTTTTGTGCTAATAAAAAATTAATATTTATTTTATTATAAATGGAAAATTTTGTTTTATTTCAAATAAGAATTAGTATTTATTCCAATTGGAAAATATATACAAACACGTGCTTTTTGTTTCTGTGGTTTTTTTCTCTTTTTAGTTGGGATTCACACCGACACCGGAATTTTTGTGACACTTTTCTTTGGCGGGGAGTACGAATTTCCGCGTAATATACATGGTTCTTTCCATAGAAGCAGTGTGGTTTTAGAAGGCGAATGCAAATGGAATTCCGTCGGCATTGCATATTGGGTATCTGTCTCTTTATCTGTGGTTATGGATCGAAGACAACAATCAGAATAGCCCTACGCAGTTTGCAATTTTTCCACTGTGTGGAAAAAACTGCTCAAATGTCGTATAAAATTCCGTACTACAAAATATCAAAGACACAAAAATATTGATTTTGGAGAAAAATAATTGTTTTTCTCTTTCTATTTCGCGGTAATATTATTTTCGTTTTATAAGTTTCGAGTTTCGATTGTATCTTTTATTTTCAGTTTCCCAGTATGCAATTATTCCACTGTCTGGAAAAAACTGCTCAAATGTCGTACAAAATTCCGTACCAATACAAAATTTCAAAGACAAAAAAATATTGATTTTGGAGAAAAATAATTGTTTTTCTCTTTCTATTTCGCGGTAATATTATTTTCGTTTTATAAGTTTCGATTGTATCTTTTATTTTCAGTTTCTTCTGACAAGTCGACGTGCACGGTTGCACTACATAATTAAATTTTTTTCTTTAAAGTGTTGTGTTTCATTATAATGTTTTCTATTTGTTAAAGTAAATAGTTTTAAATTTAAGTATAAAATAATAATTATAAAGTTATTTAGTGATCGCGATGTACAAATTTGGACTAAAAAGGTAATAGAAATCTGTCTCACAATGGCGTCGTCGCGAAATACATTTACGTTGTAAATTTTCAATGCATTTTTTTTTCTTTTCAAGATCGGTTGTGCTTGTTGGGATGTTCAATTGGATGCGCGTATGGTGAACAAACCAGACGTATGGTGAACGTGCTTAAAATTTAATTTATAAAATTTGTGATATAAAATTTAATTGTGTATTTTTGTGCTAATAAAAAAATAATATTTATTTTATTATAAATGGAAAATTTTGTTTTATTTCAAATAAGAATTTTTATTTATTCCAATTGGAAAATATATATAAATGCAGTCAATCATGCTCGTTGCCGTTGTTCTGCAAAAACTTTGTACATAACTTCAAACATCGTGTTGGAACAGCGGGAAATCTAAAAAACTTTATTCCAGCATTATTAAATCCTCTCGATTGGCACTTAAACACAGAACATTTATTTAGAAATAAATTTATTTAGAATAATCAATTATTTCATTTTAACACAAATTATTTGTAAAATGCACAAGAAAAAAATAGTTTATTATCAAATTAATAAATAGTATCACTTAAAATTTTTACAGTCGTTGCCAAACACGCTCGTTTGACGTTTAAACCGGTTTAAAAATTTGACGGATAAGGAAAATGGTCTATTGAAACCCACCACTACACAAATAATGTTTGTTCCCCAATATGCAATGCCGACGGAATTCCATTTACATTCGCGTTCTAAAACCACACTGCTTCTATGTTAAGAACCATGTGTATCACGCGGAAATTCGTACTCCCCGCCAAAGAAAAGTGTCACAAAAATTCCGGTGTCGGTGTGAATCCCAACTAAAAAGAGAAAAAAATCACAGAAACAAAAAGGACGGTGATTTGTATATATTTTCCAATTGGAATAAATAATAATTCTTATTTGAAATAAAACAAAATTTTCCATTTATAATAAAATAAATATTAATTTTTTATTAGCTCAAAAATACACAATTAAATTTTATAACACAAATTTTATAAATTAAATTTTAAGCACGTTCACCATACGTCTGGTTTGTTCACCATACGCGCATCCAATTGAACATCCCAACAAGCACAACCGATCTTGAAAAGAAAAAAAAATGCATTGAAAATTTACAACGTAAATGTATTTCGCGACGACGCCATTTGCTGTGTTTTTTTATTAGCGCCCGATAGCTGTATCCGGAGCAGCCAATTTTCTATGTCAAAACTTATATTTAGCGCGCTATTATTGCATATAATTAATTTATTTAACTCTAAACTAAGATTTTTCATTCAACTTTTTAGGTAAAAAACGATAAAAAAAATATCTTGCTCTCTTATTTATCGTGAGCCGCTATCGGGAGCGCTATCCATTTCAATGGGAAATTTGAAAAGGCTTTAATTTTTGTAAACCCCTGAAACCATTAGAAACTAAATCTTACAATAAAAATTTAAAACACAGCAAAATGAATTCTTGTTTATAACGTCATGTCAAAATAAATGTCAATTAATATATTTCAGGTGATAAATGTTTGTTTTATTGATGAATTTAGTTTTAATTTTTATAGTACAGCGACACCAGTGAATAATAGCTGCAGTTCCAATAGAAAATTTCCATTTGGCTCCGGATAGTGCTCCAAAATTAAAACACAGCAATTGTCAGACAGATTTCTATTACCTTTTTAGTCCAAATTTGTACATCGCGATCAACAAATAACTTAATAATTATTATTTTATACTTAAATTTAAAACTATTTACTTTAACAAATAGAAAAACATTATAATGAAACACAACACTTTAAAGAAAAAAAATCTAATTATGGAGTGCAACCGTGCACGTCGACTTGCCAGAAGAAACTGAAAATAAAAGATACAATCTAAACTTATAAAACGAAAATAATATTACCGCGAAACAGAAAGAGAAAGAAATTTTTTTTTGCCGAAAATCAATATTTTTTTGTCTGATATTTTATAGTACGGAATTTAGTACGACATTCGAGCAGATCTTTCCACACAGTGGAAAAATTGCATACTGGGTCACTTTTCCCTTAATTCGTAAATCGTTTGGTGGTCACATATTTTGGTTGCCCGGGCTCGTAATGAAATGGTGTAATTGTTTTGTTTAAATAGGTTTTTTTAGCCTATTTTTAACATATACGTAGTTGTCAAAATTCACATGGTCGAGTTTGGGGGCGAATAGTTCAAGATGTTAACTAATAAAATATTTTTACGTAAAACTAAAAAGGGAAATATATTAAAGGTAATCTATTAATTGCCTTTACAGTTTTGTTAATTCGATTGATTATTTTATGTGGTTTCAGATTGTGCGAGAACATTATCTACGAGATGATATTTGGTGTGGCTCGGCAATTTGCCGGCATTGCAGTCATAATCAACATGATACAAAGTTATCTCTGCTTACTGAAACGAACAGTAGTAGATATAAATTTCCGCATTATTTATTGTTAGATACGAATGTTATTTTAAATCAAATGGATGTTCTTGAAGAGGATGCACTGCGTAATGTTATCATATTAACCACCGTACTGGATGAGGTAAAGCACCGTAGTAGTTCTGTGTATAAAAGATTGCGGGATTTGATTAGTAATCCTAAAAGAAATTTCTTTATATTTGTGAACGAGCATCACCAAGATACGTATGTTGAACGAAATCCCAACGAAACGCCAAATGATCGTAATGACAGAGCAATACGTGTGGCTACAAAATGGTATGACCACCACTTAGACGAGAGCCAGAGAAAGATTTCAGAAAAAAACAAAATTCGTGTCGTTCTGTTGACAGATGATTATGAAAATCGTGAGAAAGCTAATGAAAGTGATCTTCTGGTTTGTTCAATGGCTGACTATGTTGGTTCATTAGATGGAATGGGTAATTTAGTAGATAAGTTATCTCACAAAACATACGAGACTGCCGAAAATCAGAAAGCGTTGTTTCCACCACATTTAACACCGGTTCAAATTCATGAAGGCATCAAGTCAAAAAAACTGTACCAAGGTTCGTTCCTTTTGTCACGGGATAATTATCTTGAAGGATATGTTAATGTTGAGGGATTTGAAAAATCGGTAAATATATTTAAAATTAATAATTATTTGTTTATTCTATGTTATAATTTAATATTTTAGCTATTAATACAAGGTCGAAATTCACTAAATCGAGCTGTGGATGGAGATACAGTGGCCGTAAAATTATTATCCGAAGCCGACTGGGCGTCACCCAGTGAAATCGTCCTGCAAGATGATAATGTTGATCCGGAAGTGGTACCGGATGAAGAAACTAATTTTTCAAAATCTCCAAAACCAGATGTTGAAAAAATTCCAACCGGTGAAATAGTTGGAATAATTCGTCGCAAATGGAGACAATATTGTGGCATTTTACAACCAAATCCGGTTAAAGGATCGACTCGTCATATATTTATACCTGCTGAACGTAAAATTCCTCGAGTTCGAATTGAATCGCGACAAGCTGAACAATTATATAAGCAACGAATCATTGTGGCCATTGATCAATGGCCTCGTCATTCGCGATATCCATTAGGGCATTTTGTTCGAGCTATTGGTATACTTGGTGACAAAGACACTGAAAATGAAGTTCTTCTACTAGAGCATGATGTACCACACAGCAAATTTTCTGAGGAGGTGCTGAGTTTCCTACCAAAATTACCATGGATTATAACAGAAAAGGTGCGTATTAATCAGTTTTCTCCAGTTCCCCGTCCACAAGGCTGGTGCTATCAGATTTTAAATCTTGAATAGGCTCTAAGATTAGGAAAACACTCGATTCCCTTCGTTTATGTTTCGGCTCGTGTTTGTTACGTTTGATCAATTTGGGATTGTGGCTCTCAGTATTTACAAACTCTAATTCTGTTTCGGTCGATTCATTAAGGGTTTGAAATGACTGGGTTTGAACATTTTCCTTGTATTCTCGTGGGCGAAATGGGCCATACCTTGTCTCAATTGTTCGTGGCAATGGTTTTGGTATTCTGGTGGTACTCTCAATTAGGTTTTCTCGAGTCTCTTTTAGCCTTTTGTGTTCTTGTTTCAACTGCTCCAGTTGCTCTTTATATTCGTTATTTTTTTGAACAGCCATAATTTGGGCATTCAATGTTGCAATATTTTTCGTGATGGAGTTTATTTCATTTTTTGATACAATTAGATCGTTTACACAAGTTTCAAGACGATCTTGAAGATTTGCGGTGGATCTTTTCGAAAATTGAATGTCAACGATTTTTTTTGTAATTGTAATCAACATGTCCAGTTGTTCGCAGAATAGATTCATTAAATTGATTTCAACTGCTTCAATATTTTCCTTTTCATTGTCGATTATGTGAGATTCCTGAGCCCGGTTTTGTTCCATTTATTCTATTTAACAAGAGATTTGAGGTACTCGGCCTAAATTTTGCAAACTAACTGAAGTTTTGCTTTTATTTTATTTTTCAGGACTACTCGAAACGTGTTGATTTGCGGGATATTGCGATTTGTTCAGTAGATCCTCCTGGATGTACTGATATTGATGATGCGTTGCATTGCCGAACGCTAGCCAATGGCAACTATGAAGTAGGTGTTCATATAGCAGATGTTAGTCATTTCATTAGACCTGGGAATGCCCTTGATAAGGAGGCCGCACTTCGGGCTACTACAGTGTATTTGGTGGACAAACGAATTGATATGGTGCCAGAATTGTTAAGCTCCAATTTATGCTCACTTCGTGGTGGTGTAGAACGATTCGCTTTTTCCTGTATTTGGGAAATTGATGATGCTGCTAATATTGTTTGGACAAAATATTTCAAAAGTGTCATTTGTTCAAAACGAGCTATGACGTATGAGGAGGCGCAGTTAATAATCGACGATACCAATCAAAATGACGATATCGCACATTCATTGCGCAATCTAAATAAACTCGCAAAAGTATTAAAAAAACGAAGATTAGAAAATGGTGCTCTCGTACTTGCTTCACCAGAAATTCGTTTCCAAGTAGATAATGAAACACATGATCCCATTGAAGTCGAAGCTAAAAAAATTCGCGAAACTAATTCCATGGTCGAAGAATTCATGTTGCTTGCAAATGTTTCGGTAGCTGAAAAAATTGAAAAAGAATTTCCAGAATGTGCTATGTTACGTCGTCACCCAGAGCCTCCTCAAAATAATTTTGAACCTTTAATTAAAGCTGGGCGTAATCATGGGTTCGAAATTATCACAACGTCAGGGCGAGAATTAGCCACGTCTCTAGATAACGCAATTAAAGCAGACAATCATTACTTTAATGTAATGTTAAGAATTTTGGCTACTAGGTGCATGATGCAGGCTGTGTATTTTATTAGTGGAACATTACAAAAAGATGAATTTTTCCATTACGGTCTTGCGGCCCCTATCTACACGCATTTTACATCGCCAATTCGGCGTTATGCTGATATCATTGTACATCGCCTGTTAGCTGCGTGCATTGGAGCTGACAGTACGTATGCTGATTTATTGGATAAAAATAAAAATTCCTTGTTGTGTAACAACTTGAACTATCGAAATCGCATGGCCCAATATGCCGGTCGGGCATCAGTTGCACTAAATACGCACATATTTTTTCGTGGCAAAACTAGAGATGAGGAAGGTTATGTGTTATTCGTTCGAAAAAATGCTTTGCAGGTGTTGATTCCCAAGTACGGTCTTGAAGGTACAATCTATTTAAGTGAAAAAGACAAACCGTCTGATAAATTCACATACTGCGAAGACGATCAGACGCAAAGATGTGGCCACATTGTATTCCATTCATTTGACCCGGTTACCATTCGTTTGTGTCTCGACTCTAGTAATGTTCAGCATGAAAAGCTTATTTTTCAACTTGTAAATCCATATATTGAAGGATTCAGCGTTCCCGCAACGATCAGTACAGATGACGGAGATGTGACGTCCGTTGACCAATCGATTAGTAAACGCAAAACTTTGGAGGAAAATACTCCAAAAAATAAGAAGCAAAAGAAAAAGAATAAATAATGTTTGTTTTAATAATAAAATATTATACTTAAATAATCGTTACGATTTTTTATTTTACAATCGTGTGCAGTAGATTTTGCGCTAAAAAGGCGGCGCTAAAATATTCCACTAATTTGGTTCTCGTAGTATCCACTATTTTACTGAACGGCGCGGTAAGCTCAAAATAATGACATTTGATTGAAGCAAAAAAATGTAAACTCTCCAACTAAAATGGCTGCAAATCTTTTGCATTTTCCAATTGTTCGAATTTAATTTATTAATTTTTTATATTTACAAATAAATAAAATTCTGTTTATATTGTTTTAACCTCAAATGTAATAATCGGAAAATTGATTTAAATAAAAGTGAGACATAAATTCGGCCTTTTAGTAGGACTAAATCTAAATGAGAAAATCAAAAAAAGTTGTAGTTGATTTTTTTATGTGTATGTGAAGCCTGTGGGGTGAAAGTTTTTTTTGTTTTGTGATAAAATTATATATCGGCCATTATGAAAAATTAATTTCCTCAATAAAATTAAAAAAGGATTATTATACAAATAAATTGCATTTCATTGTTTATAATTGATTAGTAATTAAAATAGAATCTGAGTTTGATGAGTATATTGAAAATAAAATAAAATGTTTATTTCATAAAAAATTAAAGGAAAATTTCTCGATTCGGAGACACTTAAGTTTTGTTTTTACTCTTCTGTACATATTTCATTTTTTTGTTAAGAAAATTTGGTATATAAAAAATTCATATATTACATAAAGAAGAAAACAAAATATATTTTTGAAAAATGGAAGTGGATGAGTTAGAAAATCAAATGAATTGCGGCAGACCGCTTTGGCCACTTGACATAAAGCAAGAGTTGCTTGATAATGAAACAGGAAATTTATGCGATAGTGTTGAGAAACAAGTAAGTACCGCAGTTTTTTTTCAGTTTTAAATTGGTTTATTTGTAGTGTATTACGAAACATAAAATGCTTAAGTTTCAAACAAATTCGGCATTATTTTATTTGGCACATGAAAATATCACATGTGTTTAGTAATTGCAATATTTAATTTACAATCAAAATCTACAAACTCGATTTAAACAATGCAAGCAGTCGTGTTTTAATGACACCGGTGAATTTGGGGAAAGGAATATCTACCTATTTCCCGGTATTTAAATATTTTTGACGGACGGATACGTGACTTGTAAATATGATTACCTAATCCGCCATTCCACACTGAGTCTTTCCTCGTTTCCTTCCTCATCATCATCACCAAACTAACAACAGTTTCGGTGAAGGGGAAGGAAATGAGGAAAGAATCAAAGTGTGGAACGGCGGAATGAGTGATGCTGACTACTCTGCATGAATGAACAATAAAATAATATTGACATAATGACCTAGCACGTGTATATCAAATTTATTGCATTTTAATTAATCTATAATATTATGCTACTTTTATAAGAGAGCAATTCTATTTAGTTTTCTCTGTTCTCACGCACTAACGTTTTACATTATTTAATTATATCTTTTTGCCAATTTTTCCGGAGCTACTTTGGGCCGGTCTGATAACTTACCTACTGTATGGTCATTTAGGGTTTCAACGATTTAATTTCAAATGGAGTTGATTTTTATTGGGCCTTTCGCTTACACATATTTCTTCTGTTCAAAATATGTACATATACATTTTTAAATGACTGTCATAAAATATGCTGTCATGTGCGTGTTTTTTTTTTAATATTTTTGGTATCAATTATAAGCATAAAGCCATTAAAGCATCGAAACGTTATCAATTTATGAGGCAAATTAAACATTAAAGGAACGCAATTTTTGTTTCTCAATGTTAAAAGTATAGAATTATGGTAGTAATTTGTAAACATGTTATTTCTTTGAGTTATTTTAAAATTTGTTTTAAAATATGTACATTATTTTAAAATAAATAATGCAATTTTTTTTAACTTGAAAACCAAAAATAATACAACATTTTGCATTATTTATTTTAAATTAAATAATGCAAAATATTGTATTATTTTTGGTTTTCAAATTAATAGCAATTTCTTTCCAAAAAAACATTGACTTTTTTTTCAATTTTTAAAAATCTCAACATTTCGAGGAATAGGTATTTTTTGGCGTTTACAAACGCTTAAAAATAATCTTAACGTCAAAAGTATAAACATAAAACAAGGACTATTTATTTATTTGCGGATTAAGATTTGTTGTGACTAATTAAACTTAAGATTTTAACTTCAAAGTAATTTTGTGTGTTTTTTATGTTATGCTAATCACATAAATAAATCTAATGTACTAGAAATAAACACTACTGTTTTCAACGTACACAACATAGAAAATTTTTGACATATTTTATATTATTCCGTGTGTTCACTCAGAATCTACTTAAATATAAGTCCTGCTAACTCCACACATATAAAATAAACAATAACTAAGTAAAGATGTATTGGAAATATTTTTTCCATAGTAATTTTTTTTAAATAACTAAGTATAAATGTGTTGGTGCAGAAACAAAAAAAAATGAGCAAAAAAAAATTCAAATTTACGTTGCATTGTTAGTGTAACCAACACACTCTTTGTTAGTTTTCTTTAAATAGGTATCTGTCAATGAGAGAGTAAGCAGGACTTATATTTAAGTAGATTCTGGTTCACTGATGGTTTTCTGACATAAAAAATCGGTATATTTTTGACATATTTTACCCCGGCTAACAGAGCTCTCACAATAGAAAAAAAATTTGCCTTTACCTTTTGCCTTAAAGTTTTACCTTAAGAGTTTTACCTTAAAGTTTTACCTCACAACACAATGAGAAAAAAAAATTAATTGAAACCAACTTCGTTTTATTTATCTTCATACTAATAATATTTTTAAAATTGTATTTTATATTATTAATTATAATGTTGAGATATATTAAACCGATAAATTAGAACTTATTTGCATTTTAACATGTTTTGGTTGGAAAATGACAACAAAAACCCTGATTTTGAAATTTGGCTAACTTCATTAAGGTCGAGGCACATAGTTTTCGTTCCGTTCCGATTCGTTTCGTTTTCAATAAGTTTTTATAAATGCTCACGCACATAGCTTTCGTTTCGTTTTTAGTTGTTTTTATGTAGTTTGATAAATCGAGTTTTTTTATTTCTCACAATATTGTTTCAATTGAATCAATTATTTATAATATCATATCAATTGTTTTAATAATGAGTGAAGAATGATACACATTAACAAAAAAACGATAACAATAAACGCCAAAATAAATATTTTGAGGTTATTGTTTAAGTTTTTATTGAAATTTGATCAACTGTTTCGGTTCCGTTCCGCCTTGAACTTAACAATGTGAGCATGTTTTCAGTTTTCCATACATTTTGACATATTCAACTTAAAGGTCGGAACGGAACGGAAACTATGTGCCTCGACCTTTAGTCTTTTCTTAAGGCAAAAGTTTAGAGTTTGCTTACTTTTTCCTTAAGGTAAAAACGAATTTTTTTTTTTGTCAAGTTTTATTTTCAAACAAACTTGTAAGGCAAAAGTAAAAATTTTTCTATTGTGAGAGCTCTGTAACTTCGCTTCAGAGTAAAATATCCCAATATTTTTTTATTACACGAGTGAATTTATTTTTGGCTTTGTATATTCATCTGACAGTTCAGTACTTTAAACGTCAATTTCCTTTACAAGTGAATTTATTATTTTCCTCAAGTGTTGTTTAAATTTTAATAAAATATTAACGAAAATGTTTATGATTGAACCAAGTTTAGCCGGCTATTAAAAACTGATTTTTTTTTCAAAACAAAACTCAGATGTCAAAAAAAACCCGAAAAAATCCAAAACAAAGTGGAGTTAAAAATATACCGATTTATGGGTTGCGCTCGGTTTGTATCTCAAAAAAACCCGGATTGTAGCTGGGGGGTCAATGAATGTCAAGAAATTTTTTCTTCCATGGACGTGTCCGAATACTGTAATAATTTATTTTTCTGTAATAATTTTGACATTATTGAAATAATTTTCTCTTCCATAATTTGTTAGAGTTCGATTGCTGTACTGAAATATTTTTGACATTATTAAAAAATTGTAATAATCGTTATTGCATACAGAAAACAAGATAACGGAAACTTATTTTGGATCCAATATTTCAATAATTGTATTAATTTAGTTGAACAAACCATAATTTGTTACATTCATAACTTAAGCAAATAAAATTTCGTAATTCAAAAAATGGCGCATTTGCAACAACAACAATGAAATAATACAAAAATTATTTCAGTTACGTCAAAAATTATTACGCATAGCTGTCGTAATAATTTGGTTGCATTCAAAATCCTGTAACAATTATTACAATAGAAATAATTATTACAGTATTCGGACAGGTCCCATTATAATAAAAATTGCGTTTTGTTTTTTGTTATTACGTCACAAATAAGTCGGTACAATGAATTGGAACGACTTGACCGACTAATTCAAGATGGCGTTAAATAAGTCAATAAGTGTCTATAATAAGTCGCTGTTTGGGAAAGGGCCTTAGCCACAAAATTATTAATTGAAATTGCAATTTTCATCTGTTGTAAAGCTAGCGAGTTGGTGGAGAAGTAGAAGGGAAACAGCCCCAGATGGTGGGTTCGACCTATATTCAGTAAAGCTGTCAGAAATAATTATAGGGATCATATTTTGCTTGATGAAATGAGTCTAAATGACCATTAATCATTTTTATTTATAACAGAATGTCTCCAGCGTCATTTGACAAGCGGCTAAAATTAATTGGACCTATAATTTCAAGACAAAATACCAATTATCGAACATGCATTAATCCTTCCACCAGACTGGCGCTAACTTTAAGGTTCACATCATAATAATTTGGATATTTATTAATTAAATTATAATTATTAAATAAATTATAAATTATTTTTTTAGGTATTTAGCAAAAATAATTATTTAATAATACAATTTTTTGTTGATTTTTTTTTAAAATATATCTGTATACCTACCAAACATAAACAAATAGTTCAAATGTCATCATGTAGGGCTGTCTATTAAATTTCCTTTTGGAAAGTTTGTATTTTAGTACTAAAATGTAAAAATACAATCGAAAAACATCTAGGAATTAGTACTTTTTGGTTGCTATTTTCAATGTTTTCTAATATGTTTGTAAAAAAAAATTATGTTGAGACACGATTTTTTATGTATGCATACAATTCCTCGGTTGCACACTTTAATTCTTTCAGCGTGATGGGCTACCTAGTTATATAGACGAAAACGAAACGGATTGAAACGAAATTAAACGGAAAGACGAAGGAGGCATGGTTATATAGACGAATTGGTGAAACGGTTTTGACATTTTCATATTTGTTTTTAATTTTGTATTATTTGAAGTTTACTTCTCGTGTATATGAAAACTAACTTGGAAAATCCATTTTACATTTCGCGAACTAAATAGAAATATACAAAATATATAAATTTCTACAAAATATAAAATATTTTGACAATTTGACATAAGTGCTATTAAGGATAACAAAAAAAAAAACAACCGATAGTGTATAACCGCAAAGACGAAACGAAAGCAAATTGAATTGAATCAATTTCTCCGTCCGTTTTCGTTTCGGTTCTTCTATATAATTGGTTTAGTATGTTTTCATGTATTCAATTCGTTCGTTTCGTTTCGGTCCGTTTCGTTTTCGGCTATATAACTAGCCCTTGATTCTTTCTTCGTTTCTTTCCCCTTCACCCACAAACTAATTTTTTGGTGGGGAAATTGTTGATTCTTTTTTCGTCAATATTTTTTTTTTGATTCACCTAGAGTCTACACTATGCAAATTCACTAATGCATATTTTCTATCAGGGTATCAATGTATGTGTGAGTATTTTATCAATACCACTACATAATAGGCCATTTTTCTATATAAAAAAATTCCATGAGCTTGTATAGGTAAATCCAAAAAAAACGCGGGTGTCATACGAGTAAGTAAAAAATTACATGGGCCCAAAAAAATTCTTCATTTGTCCCAATAATTCTGCTTTATTATCTACAAACATAATTTATCTGAAGGATCACGATAAATATTGATATTTTGAGACACATTTCCAATAAAAATATTTCCCTATTGAGTAACTTTTCATTTAGCAACTTACTGATAAAAGTAACAACACAATTTTTCAATGACACGTGCGCGTATAAGATTTTTAATTTCTCTTGGCTCTCTTGTATTATTTGTTTTGGTTTTGTTTCACGACATACAGTACCGAAGAAAATAATAAACTTAATTTCACACATTTTATTTGTGTAATGAATTTTAGATTAAAGGGTATACAATTTTATTTATATTCGTTTGTGTTTTGTATATTATTTTTGTAACCTGCTATGTAGTGTAAAACATAGAATGATTTTACCATAGTACACATAATACACAAAATTATTATGTGTGATATTTTACCTTCTCAAGTTTCAATATCGGTATCGTAATTTTAATTCTTTACTGTAAATTTTACACAAGCCCACAAAAAAAATCCAATTGTCGATCAAATTGGATTTTTTTTTTTTAGTTATTATGTACAACCAACTAAATCACGCATTTGGGCTTATCATTAGTATTGATTGATTAAAATGTATTTTGGTTTATTACACCACATTACTTAAAAATCAAGTTTTATTTGAACAAAAATAAAAAATAAATATTTTGTTGTCATACGCAAAGACGTACACCCATCCCGTTCAACATATTTTGGTTTACTAAAAAAATAAAAAAGCATGTAAGAGCGGCAGTAAAAAATCTCGTGTATTTTTGTTTTTATTTTATTTGTTGTTACGGTGTAAAAATAAGTTGCTAGTTTAATTGTAATATTACTGAATGAAAAGTTTTCTCAAAACAATTTTTGTTTTAAATAATTCAATAACAAAATATCATTATTTATTTCTTGCAATGTATTATTCAATTTAACTTGAACGATACAAATTATTTATTACAAATAATGAAATTGTTTTTTTGTAGCCATGTAATTTTTTTTCGTTTTGTATGGAATTCTCATTTCTTTTTGGATTTACATATACAAACAAGATTTTAACAAGAAATGGCCTGTTATTGTATTGGTATTGATTTTATATAAATTTTGACACTATCAGCAAATTATCAGGAGGCTGTTTCACGATAAATTATCATGATATTATTACGAAATGTCATCCTTTTGAGGTTATGTTTTGTTTTATCATTAAAAATTTAATTTAAAGAATGAGACATCAGTTTGTGTTAAATTCGTGTGTTGATTCGTGAAAAAAATAATGGACAGACGTACACAATTATTGAAAAATTAAATATACTAAAGAAAATTAGTACGAATTACGAAAATCACGAAATTCGATATATTAACACAGAATAGAGAGTTAAATAAATATACTATAACAAAAATGTATGTCTTCACTCTGAAAATTAAATTTATAATGATAAAACATAACCTCAATGGATGACATTTCGTAATAATATCATGATAATTTATCGTGAAATAGCCTCCTGATAATTTGCTGATAGTGTCAAAATTTATATAAAATACTCACACATACTTAGATACCCTGATAGAAAATATTAGTGAATTTGCATAGTGTAGCCTCTAGGTCACTGATTTCTTCGCACTATTACGTAATAAATATTTCAAGGACATCTTGTTTATTTGTCATTTTTGGGTTAATTTTAGTTTAATGTTTGCTTCGAGTGCAAAAAATATATTTTTTCAACCAAGGAAGCAATTTTCGTAGCAAATAATAAATATTTTTTACTATACGAATAAATCAAAAAAAATAATTTTACGCACATATATAAAAAAGAAAGGCTATAGTAAAAAAAGGGTGTACCAAAAAAATCGTTCGGATTGTTTTGTTTGCTTATAATAAAAAATAGAAATAAAAATGATTAGTATAAAATATAATTTATATTTGATTTAATACATAATTTAAAATAAAATATATTAATGAAATATTACAGTTTTAAATTAATTATTTTTATTTTTACTTTTAATATGTATAAGCAAACAAAACAATCCGAACGAATTTTTTGGTACCCCCTACAGCTGCGCAAAGAAATCAAATGTGGCCGTCGATTGATTTTTTGAAATCAGAGAATCACGACGAAAGAATTAAAGTGTGGCGAGGCCCATTGAGCGGCACACGTCCACATTTGATTTCTTTGCTCATTTCTTTGTTTATGTACAGTGGCGAGCAAAAATGTTACATAATGTAAGCATTTTAAGTTTTTAATTTATATAGTTATTATTTTATTATTTAGACAATAAAAATGACTTGAGGTTACAAGTCTGTAATATTACCCATAAGACTTATTTAAGAAAATAACAATAATTTAATTAATTAAAAAGGAATATAAAAATTCATTGTTTAGGTCATATGTATCTATTTACATATGCATATTTTAGCGTACGCTTTAAATAAAGTTACTTATTTTATTTTTATGTTTACTCAACTATTGATAAAGTGAAATTGCGTTTCAACGTTTACCTGTTCTTTTTTCAAGTTTCATTCAAAATTTGAATTGTTGTATTTTAATTAGAAAATTTAAAAAATTAAAAAAATATCAGCTAAGTTTGAACAAAATATCATTTCTCTTTGCGAAAAGAATATTCTCTGATGAACATTGCCACGCAATTACACGTCTGTCATAAAACAGTACGCAATGTAAAAAACAGGAACAATTTGGGCAAATCAAATGGTTGTAAAGGACGTTCAAAACATCGAATAATAGGGATTCTCGTGTAATTGAGCGACTTTTAAAAGAGAAACCACAACAACCAACTTATAAATACACCCCACAAAGCTGCTAACGAGTTGGGGAAGAATGTAAGTGAGTCGACAGCTAGGGCGTTGCAAACAATAGGTTTGCAATCATACGTAAAGAAGAAAAAACGAGCCTTGTGCAGCAAAAATATCAAAGCGCGCCTCGAATTCGCAAAATTTCATAAAAATTGGTGTATTGACGATTGGAAACGGATGGTTTGGTCTGACGGAATGAAAATAAATCGATATCAGTCAGATGGGCAGTGCTACTACTGGAAATTGCTACATCAAAAAATAAAGAAACATCATGTTACGGAAACGATGAAGCACGTTGGCGTATTGGTTATGGCCTGGGGATGCTTCACCTGGTGGAATGTTGGTCCAATAGAGACCTTAAACATGCAGCTAAAACATTGCAAAAATGGTTAGAAGATCAGAAATTCCAAACTATGAAATGGTCTGCTTTAATTCCGGATATATATCCCATAGAGCATTTATGGGCCTTCTTCAAGCGTCGATTAAACGAATATGGTGAGGCACCTAAAACGCAGACGAATTATGGTGGCGAGTTGAAACGGAATGGAATAAGATTCCACATGGCTCTATACAAGGGCTTGCTGGGAGCATGTACCGACATATAAAATTAGTTATTGACAATAAGGAACTTTGGACTAAATATTAAAGATGTCAAATTTATAAACGATACATATGACCTAAACAATGAATTTTATATATCTTTTTAATTAATTAAATTATTATTATTTTCTTAAATAAGTCTTATGGGTAATATTACAGACTTGTAATCTCAAGTCGTTTTTATTGTCTAAATAATAAAATAATAACTATAGAAATTAAAAACTTAAAATTTTTTCATTACGTATCCATTTTTGCTCGCTACTGTATGTGCTTAAAATCATGTTTTTTGATTTATTCGTATAGTAGTAAATGTTTATTAGCTGCGAAAACTGCTTACTTGGTTGAAAAAATATATTTTTTGTACTCGCAGCAAACATTAAACTAAAATTAACCCAAAAACAACAAATAAACAAGGTGTCCTTGAAATATTTATCTTTGTAGTAGCATGAGAATCAGTTGAATCAAAAAAATAAATGTTGCTGAAAAAAGAATAAAAAATTTCCCGGCACAAAATTAGTTTGTAGGTGAAGGGAAAGGAAACGAGAAGAGAATCAAGACGAAAGAATCAAAGTGTGGAATCGCGGATTCGTGTGAATCGCTTTGTTAAAAAAAAGATAACCTTGGCGGAAACCTACCTTTAAAAAAAATTATGATTGAGGATGTAAGAATAGAAAAAAAATATTTTACTATTCAGAATGTATTTTATTTACTTTTAATAAAAAACACCGTGTTTACAAATTCGAGTGCTAAAATTATAAATTATAAATTCTAATTATAAATTCGAGTGCTATTTTCAAATCACTACTGAAAAATTAAAAATTTTGGATTGTGTCACTCTTGCAGCAAATGAGCGTTATGTAAATTTAAAAAAATGATACTCACCTCACCGAGTGACTTCATACAAATCTAGTCACATTGGCCTCTATTACGATTCTCACCTCACCTAAAATTACTATGCAAATGTGACTAGATTTGTATGGAGTTACTCTGTGAGGTGAGAATCATAATAGGTGTATTAAATTCACATAAATCGAATTCAAGTACAATTACTACCAGAGAAAACAGCCAACTATAGACATATTATTGGTTTCATAACTATGGGTTCGACTGTTCAAGTTACCCATGGTTTCGTTGTAATGTGTCACCTCTAACCATGGTTTACAACTCGGTTTATACATAGTTTCGGAATGAGTTTATTTTTTCTCATCCCGCGGCATTTTTGAGCTTCCAACGTCGAATACATCAAAAATGGAGATTCCGTACCGGACACTAATAGTTTACCAATCAAATCTTGTTTTTTTTAGTTTTCTATTTGTCATTGCGATATTTGGTTAACGGGAACAAATTGTTTTCTGTTCTGTCAATATAAAAGTTATTTCCATAGACATATACTAATATACATAGACCGGTAATAACTAAATGTCAATTTCAAAGAAAAAAGAGATATAAATAATAAAAAGAATCAGTAATGTATTGACGATTGTAAAAGTTTGAAAACGCAGATAGAGGAAAAAATTACAATAGCTATCCTTCAATGACATTTCGTAATAACAAAACCACGTGTATGTTCAAATTGGCATACCAGGGCTGGGGCTCGATTCTGTGTCGGTGATAATGATAATGAAAAAAAAAGATTTCATTTAAATTTTCATTTTATGTTTATCAGTTCAAATTATCATTTATTCAGCAAATGCAATTCTTTGTGCAAAATGGAAAAAATTAATTAATTAAAATATTTTACACAAGATGTCGGAGCAAATTGTTTATTATTTTCAGTTCAGTGTTTGCTTTTGATTTATTTTGAGAAACGTCAAAATATAAAAAATTCATATTCATATTTTTTTTGTCCCCGGTCTTATTGGCTCCATTCAGTGCATTTAATTCCGTTGCCAAATCATCCCATTGTTAGCTTCGCGGATGTGCTCCGTCATAAAATGACTCATATCTTACAGGTTTACATAAGTTTATATTTAATAATAACTACAAATAAATTTAATTGCGTTATACATACACTTATCATTGGCCAAATCTGTAAGTTCTTCCAAAAATTGGAGCAAATGTAATTTCTGATTATTCGGCCTCGTTGCCTTACTATGAATTAAATTTGTTCTATAATCTATACATTATTTTAAATCAGTTTTCAACTCAAAATTTAAAAAAATTGACATAAGATTAATTAGATTAGAAAAAAACTATTTTTAATACCGTGATAAATACTTCTCATCGACAAAATGTGTATGATAAAATATTTAGTTTTTTCACTAAATTTGACATTTATTTATCATATATCACCAACTCGGAATCCCAATTTATATTTTATCTATGATAATTTTATCATTATCACCGACACAGAATCTAGCCCCTGGGATGTTCTAACATCATCATTTTTCGATAATTTATCAGTTTATTTCTCATTTCTGTAGAATAAAATTTGTTTCTGTTTCAATTTCTATATCATTTAGTTTCTATCACCAAATCGTCGTTATAGAAGAAAAAGTAATCTACATATTTTTTTTTTATTTTTTATTTTTTTTTTATTTGTTAGTTAAGAATTAACTATTTAAAATTATACATTTTATATTATTTTAAAATTAAACATTACTTACAAAAACAGAAAAACTATTCTTCTTTGACATACTACTGTGAGCAAAAAATAGTAAGACTTTTTAATTTAAATTTCGCGCGTTAAACCAACCGTCGAATTTTTTTTTTCTATGTTGGTATGACTGTCAGTGACATCTGTGCCAAATGTCACATCAAAATAATCATTAGTGTTTAGTATACGCTTGTATTTCTGAAGTACAAAAAGTGCATTCGGCGATTTTTACAATGATTGAAATTATTCAACAAAGAAGTTCCATTAAATTTTGTGTGCGGAATCAATTTTGTGGTGCCGAAACGTTCAAAATGTTGCAAAAGGCCTTCGGTGATAATTGTATGTCGCGAGCAAGTGTTTTTGATTGGTACAAATTCTTCAAAGTGGGTCGAGAACGTGTTGACGACGAACCACGCTTAGGACGGCCATCAACATCAACTGATGATCAACACATTAATAAAATGTGTGATTTCTGGCTGTTCAGCAAACTCAAACGACCGCTCCGGGGAAACCGGTTTGAGTCAATTGAAGACATTAAACGTGAATGAAACGTGAAAGTAAGCTGAATTTTTGACATTTCATCAATTATCTTTATTTGTTGTTAAACAAACTGTCAAAAAAAATATTTTGACTTTGTTATTACAAAAAAATGGGGTCGATTCCGGGATCTAAAATTTTATGTTATTTTGTTTTTTCGATACAAATTCCAATAGGAAGCGGGGAAATAAAATAACATAACAGCAATTTTATGCCACGAGAATCGAGCCCAATAATTCAACATGAAGCTATTGTGTTAAAACTTTTCAAAATTCTACAACCTAATTTTTCATGGAACTTTTCTCTGCTTAATTTTGGAGACCAGCGAAAATTTCATTTCACGCCAGCTGCATACTAGCCTTTACAGTAAAATTTACGGCTTCAAAAATTAAACAGCAAATTTTTGTGTTGTTCTACTTTGCAATCGCAAAAAAAACAAAAAGCTCATTGAAAATATACATAATTTGAAATTTAAATTTCCTTAGTAAAATTGATTGAGTAGTCAGGATTTCGGCTAGCAAATTGCTTTCTTGCTAACCGATCGAGTATCTAATCCAATAACTTACAGTGGTGTGCAATATAATATTTAATTCTATGAAATTTTTGATACATTTTTTTTAACAAAATCATCAATATCAAAAATTGAAACATGTTTTTTTTAATTGACAGTCTCTTGTAGAAAACAAAACATTTATTACATTATCACTTTATAGAGTCTATATACTGGGTATACGTAAAGCTTGGTAAAAAATGTTATATGGAGGACTTCTAAGGGATACCATGCTTTCGTATGCTGATGAAAACATGCCCCTCCGCTGGGTGTTTCAGCAGGACAATGATCCGAAGCACACGGCGAATGTGGTAAAAGCCTGGTTTACTGCACATAAAATTAATGTAATGAAATGGCCAGCCGAGTCTCCCGATCTAAACCCAATAGAAAACCTCTGGGCTGAGTTAAAACGTGATTGATTGATTGATTGATTCTGAATGCACGACCAAGTTCTTACACAGGAGCTCCCGGGTGACGCCGGGCCCACCGTACACTCTTTTTTACATATAACAAAACCGAAGGATTGGATAGGTTAGTTAAGTGGGACAGAATCGGCCCGGTTACAGACACCTAGGTATAGCCGATAGTTAGTAACACAAAGACAGCACAATACTAATCTACTAAGGAAGGATAAAGGTTTAATAGGTTTAATGGATAACGATGGTATTGGTCTTCAACAATTGCTTCTCTAAATCAGCAACCTGAGAAAAAATTTGTATTATTTCACGTACATCTGGAAATTTCCTGAAATGTAATTGTAAATTAATGCAAAATTTAATTGATTAAATCGACCCAGTTGCAGACCCTTAAATAAAGTCGATAGTTATTAATGCAATGACAACACCATACTAATCTACACAATTAACAATTAATATTTCAAAGAAATATTATTTCACGTCTGTAGATTTCCGGTAATTTAATTCAAAATTAATATTTTCCGGCTTCCTAAATAATATAAACATTTATTAATTTAATCCTCCTGCAATTCCACGACTTACAATAGGATTTCCTGTATCCATAATTATTTAAATTATAGCAAACTTAGTCTAAAATTCATTAGTATTTAACCCTTGAATCGAAAAAAAAACAACAAATTTTATATGTAAGGCATCCCAAAGGCAATGGTTCCCGGAAAAATATCAATGTTATTCAATACTAGATTAACTACGTGATAGGATATTTCAAACAATTTTAATTTAATTCAAAAATTTCAAATATTTTATTAGTTTTGTTCACCAAAGAAGAGAATATTCCATTAATTGCAAAGTATAATTATAGTGCACAGGATATTTATATCATGCTCAATGGAACTTTACTATTCCTCAACCAATAACTGTTAAATATGGTACGCAGAATTGGATTGGCACTGTAGCATGTTCAATGGAACTAAGCAAACTCAAAACAAATGATGATCAAATTCGGGTGCAAAGCCGAATTTGACGAAATTTTCGGATTCAGCTATAATGAATGAAAAATGCCGTTTCCAACCGAAATTTTCCAGTTCAGATTGTAGAGCTGGGCTAGGATTCTAATAAATTAGGATCAACTTGTATTGGGATTTTAATGTGTCTTTTTGATTTTGATAAAGTTCTAAAATTCGATAATTCTGAATGGAACTTGGCCATACCCCGATCAATTATTGTCAAATCAGGTAAGCAGAATTAAATGTGAATGCAAAAATTAATTTTAGAGAAGTTCTGGAGTTCGGCCGTGCTAAGCAATGTCTTAACTAATCATGTTCGAATCTGATATGTTGAGCTGAACCGGGATTTCAACATAAATCCCGGGTGAAGTACTGGATTTTTCAACAAAATAAATCCGAAAATAATCGGCCAAGGAATTTTCCTATTTCTCCATTTACACGTCAAAACAGCCAGTTGACAGATGACCCAGCCGAACTAAGCCTCTCCCAAATTAATGCTAATTGCTAGAATTGCGATTTGCTAGAATTCCAATTAAGCCCAAAAATGATTTTATGCATCTTCCGCAGTATATTGTCTCAATCAAACAAAACGATCATGATTTATGTGAGGTGATGACACGAACGGAAGATAGAACCACGCGGAAGGCTTTTACACAATTAGCAGGTCGTTGATTAGGATTTATAATTCAAATCAATCGATATTCGTATATATCATTCCCATGCAAAGACGAACCTGTTTCGAGAAATATTATTGAGCCAGAAATTCTTTTAGATAAAATAGTGCCAGCAGTAAGCAATTTTAAAAAAACAGTCAACATTAAAAGGCCGAAGGATATCACATCAAAGATTTAATTGTCATTACAAATGGAAATAAAAAATTAAAAACCATTTTCCCTTTGCCATGCCGTAACACATATGAGGTCTCATCCCTTTAAATCAATCTACAAAAAAGTCATAAATATTTATATATATATATATACATATACATACATATCTACACACATACACACACATATACATACATATACATATATAAAATTCTACTATAAAATGAAATAAAAAATATTTCTGTTCTTTGTCACTCTTATGAAATTTTAAAGTTTTTCTTTTGCGTATTATCAGTAAAAAAATTGCTGTCAGCAAATCTTTCCACGGAATTAATGCATTATTTGTAAAATTGATCAACAAGAAATATGTAAAAGAACAAAAAATATTTTGTTTTACTATTCACTTATCAAGAATAAAGTAGAAAGAAATGATATGTATTCTCTATTCGATTTTTCAATACAGGCAACAATACATTTTATCCAATCAGTACTACAATGAATTTTCGCTTTCTTATTAGAATAGAAAAGTAAAACCAAAAGAGAAGTAGATCTCGTTCGCTAACACAAAAAAATAAGATCAACCTTTTTAGTTTATCATTATTCGCTCATTAGACACTATTCGTTTTCTACTGCATAACATTTCTGAAAATTCATTTTACTATTCAAGAGCGAAGAGAAATTAGCATAAAAAATTCATTTAAAAATGAACGGAAAATGAATGACAAGCAACAGAAGAGTATTTTTATTTTCATCCTTTTTGTCTTACGTGAATGTACGTATATATATCCATACACACACACAATCGTAAACCATACGACATATCACAAATGCGTATATTAAAAAATATTTACATTAATAAAATTAAAATTTATATAAATTTTTTACAAAAAAATAAAAATTAAACAAAATATAAACTAAACAAAGTATAAATAAAAATATGAAACACAAAAGCACTTAGCTTGTGATGCGTTCACCATTGCTGCGTCAGTGCGTCAAACAAATAACAAAACAACCCGTCATAACAACCTAGACACTTTCACGTTAATTCACGTTTCAATTTACTAACACCAATTTATTAACACTTTATATTATATATTTAATATTTAATTTTAATAACTTTTATATATAAAATATTATTTATTTATTTATTTAAAACAGAAAAAAAAAATTTAAGTTTCAATTTTCTATACAGAGAAAGACAAAAACGCGTCTTTCTCGTACCGTACCGTACATTAGATTCCTCTGGGCTGAGTTAAAACGTGATGTAAGTAAATTGCCGAGGCCAAAAACTATAAATTAATTTTGAGAAAACGTTCAAACCGGTTGAAGGAGTATCCCAGTTAAAAGATGTCAATCACTGGTAGATTCTAAAGGGAGGCGATGTAATGTGGTCCTAACGAATAACTATTTTTTAACAAGATTGCTTAAATTTCCCTATTAATTTGAACAGATGGCGTAAATGAATTAAAATTGAATACGATAGTTCGATCTGTGATCACAATAAAGTGATAATGTAATAAATGTTTTGTTTTCTACAAGAGACTGTCAATAAAAAAAAACATGTTTCAATTTTTGATATTGTTGATTTTGTTAAAAAAATCGTATTATTTAAAAATTTCATAGAATTACCTATTATATTGCACACCACTGTAAATGCTGCACTTTTTTGATTAATCTAGGTTGATGCGTCTTTTATACCCAATAGTCTTATAAAGGGTTTCCCAATAAGAGTTTTCATTTTGATATTTAAAAAAAGGAGTATTTTTTAACCCTAATGTGGAGACGTGGGTACCCGGGTACCTTTGCACTTTTAGACGTCTATTTTTGTATGTTTTACTTCCAATAAATCGTTAAATTTTATGAGAACTTATAGTTCAGTTGGTAGATTACGATCGTACTTAAAAATGAGAAATGTTACAACTTGGACGAACGTGGAAAAATAGGTTTCCATACAAAATGCATGTATGTACTAATCACTGAAATTAAGATATTTTACTTCATTCACATGAGGGTTAAGAGATATCAATGAATGTTTATTTCATTACAAAGAGGAAGGTATAGTATGCCATTAATATTTGAAAACGATATCAGCCAATTGGGCCACGGCTACGCTTGCAGCATCATATCCTTTTCATGTAATTTTCCATGACCAATTCGCAAATATGCGGCTGTATGTCCTTGTTAACTTCACAAATTCCATCTTTAAAGTCTTGAATCGATTGTGGAGCATTGGCATAGACCTTATTTTTCACGTGACCCCAAAAAAAGTCTAAAGGTGTTGAATCACAAGATCTCGGTGTTCAATTGTGATCACCTCTTCTAGAAATAACACGGTCAGGAAATTTTCCTTGCAAAATTGCGATGTTTCGCTGCTCTTGTGGCACGTAGCGCCGTCTTGCTGAAAATAAACGTCGTCCACATCAATATCTTCCAATTCCGGGCATAAAAAATCATTAATCATAGCTCGGTAGCGCAATCCATTCACCGTAATAGTTGCACCAGCCTCATTTTCAAATAAGTAAGGTCCAATCACACCGCCAGCTTAAAAACCGCACCAAACAGTGACACGTTGAGGATTAAGAGGCTTTTAAACAATCATTCTTGGATTTTCTGAGCTCCAAATGCGACAATTCTGCTTATTAACGTAGCCTCCGAGGTGAAAATGGACCTCATCACTCAAGATAATTTTTCGATGAAAATCCGGATCATTTTGATACAGTTGAAGGAACCAATCAGCGAAGATACGACGTTTATGATGATCGATCAGCTTGAGTTCTTGTGTTAAATGAACTTTAAAAGCTTTAAGACCTAAGTCTTAATACAAAATACGGTGTAATGCCGTTTGTGGAATGTCTAATTCCAAAGATCGACGAGGAACCGACAAACCTGGGTTTTCATCAACACTACGGGCTACAGCAGCAATATTCTCAGTTGTTCTTAAGCGACGCACACGTTTTCGACTCTTCACATCATTAACTTGTCTCATTAGCTCAAATTTTTTAACCAGTTTCACTATTGCCGGCCGAGAAGGTGCTTCACGACGACCCAAAAGTGCTTTTGTTTTGTGCGAACTGTGATTGCAAAATTTTCACCATTTTTGTAGTGAATTTTAACAATTTCAATGCTTTGTTGAAGCGTGCATCGTACCATTTTTAGTAATGGCGTAGTTTATACTTGTTAAATGCCAAAAGATGACAGCTTCAAAATTGACAGCTGCCCAAATAGCAGGCAAAATGAAACCTCTTATTGGAAAACCCTTTAGTAATTGTATTAAGATGGCGTAGTCCGTCAAAATTGTATCTGAGAATCGGGTCTAGTTGATGTATGGTCGAATCACCTTTGAGTTATCTTTGGCGATATATTCTGCAGAGGTGAGATTTTGCAAATAGTGAGTCCTTTTTCAATAGTGAGTCCACCCCGGTGACAAAGTGGTCAGCATGCTTGCTCCAGCGACCGGAGGTCCCGGGTTCGATTCCCGGTGGTGATAAAGAAAAATTTCACGGCTGGTTTAGGATCAATGAATTAATCACTCATTATCCGAAATGAAAGTATGATTATGAAACCTCATTTGAGGCGGCCAAATCCCTTGATGGGATGTATAGTGCCAGAGAGAGAGAGAGTCTTTTTGAGCGACTTTTAGCTAAAAGCGAGAAAACATGATTGCACTATGCGAGCTGTCACTCGCTCTCAATTTTATTGTCGGTCATTTATTCTGCATGAGGAGAAGTAGGGCAAGAATATTTTCAGGTCGATTTTATAGTATTTAAATTAAATTTTTTTAATGTTTTTTGTTGTGTTACTTTCGCAAAATTACAACAACAATTGCATTGTATAAAGCCGAATTGGCTTTAATGCAAGCCAAAAATGTTTTAGGTTTAGGGGAAATAAAACCATTTTATGGTTATGGTGTTTACCATAAGTTGCCCTATTCTGGTTTTCCCCGGGAATAGGGAATTGGGAATTAGTGACGTATTTCTAGCAGTTGGGGATTTTTTACTCCCCAAAGTGTATTCTGGCGTTTGGGAATTATTTTTATTGGGAAAAAATAATTCCATTTTATAGCAGTTTTGACGTTAATTTTTCCCCATTATTTTCTTAGGGAATTGTAATTCGTACTTTTTCGAATTTTTAAAGATTATTTTTTCTAATAAATTTATATTTAAAAATAAATTAAACTTTTAATAAGGTCGCAACATGCGTTTTAGTTTATAAAAACCAAAAAAAAAAAATATTCCCCCAAAAATTATTCCCAGTCTACCAGAATATACATTTGGGAACGGGAAATAAATATTTATGATTACAGCAAAATATTTTTCCAATTCCCGGTTCTTCCCGGCGGTTATTTTTACTATATTTTTTTTTTTTTTTTTTTTTTTTTTTTAAAGGAAGTATTAATTGTCCAGTGGATTTAATGTCCTTTGAAGGTCAATTAATACCCCCCTTTCATTCTTTCATTCTTGTTATCTTGCTGTAAAAAAAGACATTTTCCGTTTGTTTTGATCGAAAAATACCGAATTTAAATTGTTCTATTTCGTAAAAAAAAAAAAAAAAAAAAAATATTAAAATGAACCAAACCGAAGAATGTAAATACGTTAAAAAAATTAAAGTCAAAAGTTGTTGCTTTTAGATTCAAAAGCTAAAAGCGGGATTTGCGAAAGCAACACAGCTTTTATTTAATTTAAATTACAAACAAAATAAATTTATATTAATATAAAGCTGGGGTTCGGCCTAATAAAAAATTTGTAAAGGAATTAGTTACGACTCATCGATCTACACCAATTAAATATTTATTTGTAAATTTATATTTATTATCAAGTCTTTATACAATACAACAACAGAAATATCTAGTACATATTCTTAAAACTTCGTTTATAGGGCCTTTTTTGTTAAAAGATTTTCCGTTGAAAATGTCTATTCTGCCATCTGTCACTATCTTCCGATTGCTTACAGCAACTTCAACATGAATCATGTAGAGTCGCAAGTTTATTTGAGAAAGTTTTCGTTATCGGCCTTGTGGTTATATGTAGTCTTAGATGGAGTTTACCACCAACTTAGTGCTGCACTATTAAGCAACACGACTCTCTAGAGATATCTTCTTAAGTAAAATTATAGTCTCTACGGGCCTGGCTTTTATCTGAACTTTTCCGTTTTTTACAAATATTTTGTGAAGTACTTTTAACTTTTTTTTTTTTTTTTTATTATTATTTATTTACAAAATTACAATGCAATCTGTTTTGGGGCTCAAGGGTCACCCTGCTCTTTCGTGGTTGTGCTTTTTACGTCTCTACTTTACGCCTACTCCGCCAACTCGAGGACGTACGGCTTTAGGACCGATTTAAGACCATCTGCACATTGCAAGCAAATTTAAGCATTTACAGCACAAACAGATGCTCATTTTGCAAAAAATTGGTTTATTTTTTCAAAATTTAAGAGATAATGAAACTTATAAAATAACTTTCTTTTTTCCGCAAATTTGGATGAAATGGTTTACCAAAAACGGAAAATAGGAAGGAGCCTTTGGTTTTTGCAAATACATAGTTTGATAACCTAATTAAATTTACGAACAATTATTCGGAACAAAATGATACCAAATTCCCGATTTTGCAAACAATTGTTATCTACCTAATTCTCCTAATATAACCTACACCTGTGACTCCAAGTGATAATTTTAGTGTGTGGTGTTTGGTTGTTATCGGTTACTGGGTGATTCCTTCGCTTGGTTCCTTCTGTGAAAAAAATTGGATAACAGGGGAGCGGGTACATTTTTGATACCCTCTGAATTACAGTGTGCTGCATGCGCAAAAATATTAAATTATAATTTCCAAAATATTTCTGTGGCCGAAAGGCAAAACGGAATAACTCGAGTTATTCCAAAAGGGAATAGTTGTTAGAAAATGCCTTGGTTAGGTAAGAAGGACATCTTAAATCTGACTATTCTAATTAATACCTAATAATATAATTCATTCAGTTTCAGAAAAGTCAACCCTTATATGTAAACGGGGTGTTTTTATAAACAAAAATCATTTTTTAAAAGTTCTACTTTCAAAAATGGAAAATTGAGTTATTCCGTTTTGCCTTGTGGCCACAGATTTAACGTAGAGCAATACAATTAGCTATTTTAAAACGATCTAAGGCTGGCGACACCGAATAATTCAAAATGTTTTTTTCAAAACAAACTAGGAAAAAGATCCTGGAATCAAGAAGTAACAGTGTTTAAAGTTGTTTCGTGATCGCTGTTTTATCAACCAAAAAACATCAATTAATCGATTAAAATTAAATACCGTGCGTTTTATACATAAAATTATAAAATATAGTGCAAATAATATTTAAATATTTTATTATCTGTATTATTTATTAAAATAAATAATTTATTTAAATATTTACATCAAACTGATTCCATCAGCAGAACAGGAAAATAGAATTCAAACAAAAATGCTATGAAAATATTTTTCCGAGTTTCATATTCACACGGAAAGCCAGAATAGTGTCAACGGTGCCCACATAGTACTGTAATTTCAATATTAAATAGAACATAGTTATTAAAGCAATTTGGCCGATTCTGGTGGCTTGATATTTCACAGTTCTTATTTCATTTTCTGCTTTCTTTTGAAATTTGGGTTGTAATACAAAATGACTTAAAATACAATTTTAGATCTTGCAGTATCTTATCGAGCGGCCTTAATATCTTCTAATATAACACTCCTATGTATGAGTTAATTTTGTGTTAGACTATCTTTGTTTTTCCATTACAAATTGTAGGAGAAATAAAATATCAAATTATGAATTTTATACCGGTAAAATCTGCTTCATTATAAAGAGACGTATTTTTTCTGCGTATTTGAGCTAACCTCTGGAAAACTGATTCTCATGAAATACTGAGAATAAAATGTAAATCTGTTAATAGTTCACCTTTTGCCCTAGTGGCCTTTTCAAATTATCAAATCCCTTTATGGGATGTAGCGCTAGCAGTAAATAAATTAATTTTAATCGATAATTATGATTTGTACTGAAATGTAGGACAATGGATATATGTATGATAAAAGAGATACTCGCATTCATAGAATTTTCTATGCCTATTTTATATTTATTTATAGAAAAATATGTTATTTTCTTTAGAAGGAATAATTTAATTTTGAGTTTTCTACGGAGTCGTTAACTAAATACAAAAAAAAAATCATTAATGAACTGTAACGAAACACCCGGTTTGGCACCACTCCAATGGAGCATGAAGAGTTCCAAGTTGGGCGCCTCTGTTACGAAACGCGGAGGGTTTCATTAACAGACACGGCATCAGAAGTCTAAGCAGTTATATGTAGCTCCGGCTAGAGCTCAGGCGCGTAGGCAATGGGGTTTGTAGACATGGTGCCATGCGTGAATAAACCGCAATACAAAAAAAAAAAATGAAAATTAACGAAAAAATGAAATTAAAAGAAAAGAGAACCGAAGTTACTTGACTCACACTTGAGGAAATGAACATAAACATAATAATACGCCGAGGAAATGGAACACCGACACGACGTGAAATTTGAGCCCCCACATATCAAACCGAAAACAAATTAGGAATTCATTTTACTAACAACAAAAAAAAACAAAGAAAAAATAACCGATCAAATTCATAGAAAAAGAAATATATCCAAATTCAAGGGAAAATCGCAGTTCGATTTTTATTAAGTAATATGTGTTTATCGGCTCCCTGAATTAAAAAAGGCTGGCTTAAAAATAGTGTTTTTTCTGACTTAAAACCAGCGTTTTTATTTCATTTTAAAATTGTCTTTAAATCTGAAAATGAAAATTAAATAAAAAAAGCTGACTTTATTAATACATATCATAAGTCATTTTGAAAATGATTTAAGAAGTGTAAATGGCATAAAAAACCCACTTATTTATGTTTAATATTTTCGTTAATGAAACGCATGCATTTCTATGTGTATTAAAACAATTGTAAATTTTATGTTTATTATGTGAAATAAAATATGCCTTTTTTAAGTCATTTTGAAAATGAATTAAAAAATATATTTTTAAAATGACATAAAATATGCCGTTCTTGTGTCATTTTGAAATTAAATTTGTTTTTATAAAACACCTTTGTGTTAAATATGACTTAAAAAAGGCCTCATTTTTTTCATATAAATACATCTTTTTTAAGTTCACCTTTTTAATTTCAGCCTTTTTTAATTCAGGGAGCCGTTTTTATCGAGTAAAACACCCGTCACACAACTCGTCTTAGAATTTTGTTTTGATAAAAGAAGTACAGAACCGGTAAAAATAAAAACAATAAATTAAAACTGACAAATTTGCAAAACAAAATTCGAGACCAATTACAGTGGTGCCCAAAATCTGCTTAACTTAAAATTTTATTTTTCTCCAGTTTTTTTTTATCTTTTCAGTAATTTATGTAACTTAATTTTTTTCAGTTTTTGTTGATCTTTTCTTAATCTTTTATTCAGTTTTTTTTTATTTTTTTTATTCCGTTCCTTTGGTGTGCGTTCCTTTTCATTTCCGCAACCATCCCGGTGCGATGTTTTGAATTCACACGAATGCGAACACCAAAGCTTTTCTTCTGGTTCGCACTCACGTCTGTAATATTGTATGTTTGATAACGCTCAGATGTGTGAGTATCATACCCTTATTCTCAAGCAATTCTTTGTTTTGGTGGTAGTACTTTAAATTAATTTTCTTTAGTTAACAATTTCATCCTTAAATTTTAATTTTCATTTCTTTCTGTTGTTTTTTTATTCAGACCATCGGTTGGAGGAGTTTCCATTTCCATTCCCATTAAGTTCCAGTAATCATTATTATAATTTTTTGGCATTTACATTTATTTTATGATTATTTGATATTATCTTTATCATCCGGCATCGGGGGAGTTTGACTGTCAACATATCAAACCGATTCGTGTTTGAATTAATTTTTTTTGATTTAATAAACTTTATTTGATATTTTATTTTTATTTTTTGATTTAGTTTAGTTTGGTTGTATTGATTTATTTATATGCTTTATTATTTATTTAATTTATTAATTCTAGTAGTTTTTGAATATGTTTAATTTATTTATTTATTCAAATCAATTACATACATTATTAATTTATTTTGTTACGAGTCCGATTCGTCTTAACAAGATATTGTTTCGAATTGTTGCCTTATGTAGCAGAGTTTGTATCCCACTCTTCCATAGCAAATAGATACTTGTGCTATTTTCTTTCCATATTGTTCTCTTTCACTAGTAGTGATAATCGTCGAGTATATTAAAAGCGAGACCACTACTAGTGATAGAGAACAATATGGAAAGAAAAGAGCACAAGTATATACATATTAGCTATGGAAGAGTGGGATTGCAATACAAACTGTGGAAACAATTCAAAACAAAATTTTGTTAAGACGAATTGGAGCCGAAACAACGTATTTAAAATTGTTCGAATTAGTATTGTCAGATAAGACAAACGTATCAAGTAGGTGCGAATTCGTATTAGAATTGCACGAATTCGATTCCAAATTACCAATAATACGAATACGAAATTTTTTGGATTGTATTCATACTCAGAAATAGAGGGTTCTGTATTCTTGGTCTAGTATGAGATCAGAACGCATTAAGGTCGATTTATATTATCCATTCCGTTTAGTTCCTACACGTATCGTGTCAGACAAAAAAAACATTGTTACATATATTTTCTATAGGAGTATTTATATTATCCGTTTCTACAGAAAATATATGTAACAATGTTTTTTTGTATGGCACGATACATGTAGGAATTGAACAGAACGGAACGGACAATATAAATTGACCTTTAAAAAGAATTCAAAAATTTAATTTTATATGTCCATAGCCAAGAACGCATCCTGTGGTTGATAAGAATTAGCATAAGAGACAATTTTTTAAAAATTAATTAAATTGTTTGACTCATTCAAAATTGTTTGAATTTGTGTAAATAAATTATTCGCGTAGTAAATAAACAAATAAAATAAATAAATATAGTTAATTTTGTTTTATGAAATAATTGTAGTATTTTTAAAAACGAGTGAAGCGGATATGACTCCTATGTATGTCAATTCTTTGCCCATCGGAAGTTGCAAATCTCTTTAAACTTAAAAATTTCGGTTGCCTAATGGGGAGGAAACAGACTAACTAACACACTTTGCATGTGATAAAGAACAGTGACACAACTCAAAAAATTAACTTTTTGCTTTAATTTGCTAGGAAAATGCGCAATGTTAGATTTCTAATCTTGCAATAAAGACATTTTTGTTTTTCCTTCATTTAAAATGATAGAGCGGGAAGTGCCGTTCTTCATTTTATGATTTTTGTAAATAACGTACTGGTAATATCTCTTTTCTGTTTTTGTTTTTTAAATTTTTGAGTGTGTCACCATTCTATGTTACATGCGACATGTGCGGCCATATCTTACGTTTACAATCGACAATATAGTGTCGGTTATTTTTTATTAGGGGCAATCGCTTCGTCGCTTAGTACCTCTATGTAATTTAAAACAAATATTTTGAAAACCAAGATTTGAAGACCAGCAGGATTGTATGACCTAGGAGGTACCTAATCCTTCTAGCTAGTAGGAAACTTACAAAATAATATTTAATATAAACATTTATAATAAAAACCAAATAAAATACAAAACTCATAGTAAACAAATTCTTTTGATTTCGAGTTGCAATGAAAGTGTCACGCAACTCAAAACGGTGGCAAAAATTTTAGAGACGCATTCGAAATTACGCAATCACACGCATTTCCGCTAAATAACACTGTGCTTGAATTGCGAACTTTTTTTTCGTGACAAGCTGGGCAATGGGGGGGTAAACCTAATTCGAGCATGCTGAATTCAACGGTGCTAGTCCCATTTCAAAGTTAGTGCCCATTTTTGAGATATCGGTTTCGACATGTTTTGGCTCTGAGTTAAAATATACCCTCATTTTCACGTTGATAGCTCTTGAACCATGAAGATTTTCGTTATGCTTTCTTCAGCAAAGTTGTTGCGCAAGTCAAGACCAACAACTTTGCCGAACATATCAAGACCGAAAAACCACATCTAATTTTTTTTTGCTTTTCATTTCGACGAAAAATACTTTTTATCATTTTTTATCATTTTGTTGAATTTAAATCGAGTAGAATCGATCGAATAAACATCGCATTGACAAATATTGATACAATAGAAACTATTTAAAAGAAAGTTAAATCGATTCAGTTGATTTTATGGTGATTTTTCCTAAAAAAAATCCTAAAAAATTAACATTTTTCTTCTCTTTGACAAAACAGTGGCGTGCCGTTGCGATAGTGGATAAAAATCCTGGATTTTTCCATTCCATCGTTTTAACCAATTACATCACGTAAATTATACACGTAAATTAAGAAACATCTGCATCAATATATCAACCATCAAATGTCACTGTGCCATTCAATCACAGAAACATACGACGGATAAAAATCTCTGATTTTTCTATCCCAGATTATTTTTCAATTTTTTTCCACTTTTTTGTATGCAAAGTGGCGCGTCTGTTGTACGAGGTAAATGTTCGGTGATGAAAGCCAAATTCAATTCACAAAATTTCTGATACCAAATTTGTGCCGAAAAAAACAATTGCATTCGATTTGTCAACGATTTTTCGGAATGTAAATGCATTCAGCGCGTTGTTGTTGAACATTCCGAAAAATCGATGACAAATTGTTGTTTTTGACAGCTAGAAAGAAAAATGTAAACAAACGCGCTGAATGCACTAACATTCCGAAAAATCGTTGACAAATCGAATGCAATTGTTTTTTTCGGCACAAATTTGATAACAGAAATTTTGTGAATTGAATTCGGCTTTCGTCACTTGAACATTTACCTCGTTAAGAGGTTTTTTATTTGATATCAATGAATTTGGCAAGGCAAATTGAAAATGAATTGAATTGCGATTCGTTTTATTGTTGTCAGTCAAAACAGTTCACACACACTCGATAGCAAATCATTTTTGATTCCTTAAACAATACAATAAAATATACATATTTTAGTGTGTTAGTTGGAAACAAAAATGAATGGTAGCTACCCTCTCGCTGATAATCCATCTTCATGCGAAGGGAGGGGAGATAAGATCTATTTTTTAAAGAAATCATCATAAAGATTAAAAAAATATCGATGTTATGCAAGGAGACTGTCAAATGTTTAATGTTTTTGGTGATTTTTCGATCACATCAATTTGTTAGTTTTTTCATTTTTTTTTTGTTATGAAAAAGGGTCACTAGTAAAAATTCTCTTAGCAATGATAATAATATGACGTATTTATATTTGTTTCATTGTAATACGTTGATTCACAATCATTATGACCGATATTAAGGTGCATTTGAGCCAAAAAATGAAATTTTGCTAAAAATTAAGATGGCTTTTAAGTTATGGAGGTCAATATCTAAAGTATACGAGTTTTCTGGGACAAACGGTTGATGTCATATTGTAGGTGAGGTTTGTGGCTAATAATCCTGAAAATATGAACCAAAAGTTTTGGGCAAATTTTTTAGCAATTTGGCCAAATGTGGCCGGCCGATTTCGCATTTTTCAGTTTTTTGGCCAAAATGACCTTCAACCTTAATTTTTTGAAATTTATTTATATGCTATTTGATAGCTGTCTTACTGTCTATACCATTCTAACGATATGCATATGTCCGGGGTATGTCAAATAAGTTCAGCGCTGTGGGCGTGGCTAAAATGGCCAAAAATGGCCTTTCAGAGGCTGGCCGCGGCCAACATGGCGGCCAAATCAAAAAGTTGTTGCACAAAAGTTGCTTAATTTTTCAAGTAATACAAACCCTGAAAATATGAGATCAAATGAAAGAAGTACGGACAAACAAACAAACAAACATATATACCAAAGCAAGGTTATATCGTGACGTCACAGAAAAATTGTCAAATGTCATAACTTTGGTCAATAACATCCGTTTTGGACGTTTGAGATGTCGTTGAATTGGTATTGACGTCTACAATCATAATTTGCTAGTTAAAAAATAATAGGGGCACTTTTTGGGGCAGTTGTACCTGAAAAACTAATTTTTTGGAAGTCGAACTCGTATATACGAGTTCGACTTCCAGCACAGTAGGTGCTTTCGTCACTCGTTTGGACTGCCGTCTAAAGTGATAATTTATGTGATATAATTGGGTAAAACGATGGGATGGAAAAATCCAGGATTTTTATCCACTATCGCAACGGCACGCCATTGTTTTGTCAAAGAGAAGAAAAATGTTATTTTTTTAGGAATTTTTTTTAGGAAAAATCACCATAAAATCAACTGAATCGATTTAACTTTCTTTTAAATAGTTTCTATTGTATCTATATTTGTCGATGCAATGTTTATTTGATCGATTCTACTCGATTTAAATTCAACAAAATGATAAAAAATGATAAAAACAGTGTTTTTCGTCGAAATGAAAAGCAAAAAAAAATTAGATGTGGTTTTTCGGTCTTGATATGTTCGGCAAAATTGTTGGTCTTGGCTTGCGCAACAACTTTGCTGAAGAAAGCATAACGAAAATCTTAATGGTTCAAGAGCTATCAACGTGAAAATGAGGGTATATTTTGACTCAGAGCCAAAACATGTCGAAACCGATATCTCAAAAATGGGGACTAACTTTAAAATGGGACTAGCACCATTGAACTCAGCGTACTCAAATTAGGTTTACCCCCCGGGTGCCCAGCTTGTCACACTTTTCAACTAGCACAGTGTAATTGTGAAAAATATCGACTAATCAGAAATGTCATCAATATAATCGAAAATGATCCTGATAAAATAATGTTTAGTATTGTTGTTTGAAAATTTTCAATAAAGGAATTCAATTGTTGGTTTACGACAGCACGTATAGTCCTTAAATTTATTCGCTGCTATGTAAGGTTTTTTACTTGTTTATATCAATTGAATTTATTCAACTTGTTACATTTAACCAAAGCAGAAATCATTTATTAATCACAAAATCTCTTGAACACAGAAAATCTAGAATCTGTAAGCCAATTAGTTTTAGTTAGATTATACATAATATTATACCATGTCTGTCTTTTGAAATTAATTCGATTTCGTAATCTATCTTTGGTCAACATCGAAAATTAATATTTATGAGTCACAAAGCGAAGAAAGAAATGAAATTTTAATTCCATTGATCAGATGGAAATAAATTCGGATTCCTTATGTTTCTAAATAAAATATTAATATAATTATGGTTTATACCGGTTTTGTATTATTTTTTACTATATAAATACATATTACAATTTTTTATTTTGTTTCTACTAGGTAATCTAGGAAAATATAAGGAAGTCAAATTCCTAAGAATTTTAGATTTTATTTGGTTGATGAAACTATCTCGGCTTGCTAAAATTATTGTGTTGTTTAATTTGGATACTAGTTTGGCATTTTTTCTGACGATCGCCTAATTTTAGTGATTTCTGGAATATTATAAATACGTATAAGATATATTAATATTGTGTAAATTGTTTATTACATATAGTTCCTTATTACTTCTGAACTGATTTGTTTTAACATTAAATTGTTTCTGAGCAAGACTTCGAAAAAGGGTATTCGTAGTAAGATTGCTTTATACACACTATTGGAAATGCTATTGATTGAAATGTACGACCAGTCAATTTAGCAAGACTCCCGGGTAACGCCGGGCCCGCTGTACATCGTTATTACATTTAGCAAGATGAAAGGATAGGACAGACATGTTAAATATGACCGAATTGACCCGGTTAGAGACACCTAAGTAGTCAATGGTTAGTAAATTGTTATAGTTATAATTTTATAAATATATTTTAAGGTGGTTAGCACACGACAGCACAATCAGCATCCTATAAAAAATTTATAGTTAATTACGTACGTTGCTATTATAATGGTAAATTTCCTGAAATAAAGCTTCATTATTATGAGTTAAAATTTCATTATTTAGAACAATGTACAATATACATACATAATTAAATAAAATAAATGTAAAGTAATGATCGGTATTAACCCTAAAGCTCTTAACATAATTTTATAACATATCTTCTTAGCAAGAGCCTCTCAGTCTCTGACATGGAACTGTTTGTATATTTTTAATTTTATTGAAAATAGACGTTCAATTATTTTAAAAAATTAATTCATTTATTAAAAAACAGAACTTAAACTAAAAAAGTAACAGTTTTAAAAAAAAAATAGAGACTCACAGGCTCTTGTTAAGAGCTTTAGGGTTAACTAAATTAATCTGGATCTCCTAAAACAAATTAAATCAAAATAAAATAAATCGAATCCAGAAACCACCAAATAGTATCAATGCAGGAAAAGAACGCATCACTTTTCTATCTTCAACAGGCTTTGTGAATCTGTTGATTTAATGAATTTACCTAAACAAAAAATAGTTAAATAAATATTAGATAATGGGCGCTTTCAGGGAATCCAACAGTTAAGAACATGTTGAGTCAAATCGAAGCCACATGTTTAGCACTATGAAATTTTGAACTCAAATTGGTGATGATTTCACTATTTTATGATAGGGGATCTGAAAAATCATAAAAAAGGACCAAATGACATCTGTTTTCAAAAGCAGCTAATCGGGAATCTGCAAGGTAATATATGAATAATGAATGTGTGACAGTTTTAGAATCCCCAATACCTAAACAAATTAATCCATAACGATTCATTCCCAACCAAAATTAACTAAAACTATTAAGCTAATAAGGAATCTTTTAAATGACAGAATTACTAATAAGTAGCTAGTACAACTGTAGAACCTTGATCCAATCGATTGTTTAACGCTTTAATTATAAAAAGATGATTTAGGAAATATTAAAATAAGACATTCAAAATTAATGTACGATAATCAACTATTGTACATATCAATTTACAACAGTATTAAATAAATTATAAATCATATAATGAACAACCAGCGATAATTATTTATCCAACCTAAACCAAGCTAACCAAAACATTTACCAATTTACATTCTCCCTATGAGTGCCATCATGATTTTTAGATAATTAGCTAATAGTGCCACGCTGCTACAGAGGAACATAGAAATTTAAAAATATATTTCATTTTCCGAAGCATTTCATTTACGAAAAGTATTTCAAAAACAATTTTATTTTATTTTTCGAGTGTGTAGTAATAAAAATATGAAATAAATTTTCGTGATATTGACAAGTATGAAATAGAGATCCACGGAGTCAATTCGCGTTCCGTGAAATAATGAAAATGAAAAGATTTTTTCATTGGCAATCTAGTAGCATGAATTATTCGCACGTAAATTTTAAATTTCACTGGGTGAAATCAAAATTTCTTATGGGGAATACAAACCTACTTGATCGCTAATGAAAAAAAGTTTTCATTTTCATTATTTCACGGAACGAGAATTGACTCCCTGGGATATATATTAATTCGTGCGGGAGCAAAAAAAAACACGATCGCGCTCTTTGCATTTTCGGCTAGTGTATTGAGGAGCGCGATCGCGCCCCTTGGCACTCAAAGGGTTACAGAAGTGTCGGAACCCCGAAAATACAAAAACTATTTAAGTACAGAAATACTTGTCAGCATTTACATTTTATTCTAATTTCAAAAATTCAAATATCTGCTGAACTATCAAATTTATTAGCAAACCCATTAGCCATTATGATTTCTATCTTGTTGCCATAAAAAGTCATAGCTTTTCAAAGCAAGCTCCTTAAAAATAATACTAATTAGAATTAATATTAAACAAGCGAAAAATATCGCAAATAACTTTATTTTAGAATCTTAAACACATTTTTACATCAGAAGCTAACAATTTAGCTTAATCTATCTTAATCTAGCATCTTAGTCTATCTTTAATATGTACATCTCGATCGCGGATATACTGATGAGTGACGACAATTTTTCCTCTACAATCATTATTTTATTATAAATAAATAATTTACGTGTCTATTCTACTAATAACACTGTGCTAGTTGAAAAATGTGACAAGCTGGGCACCCAGGGAGTAAACCTAATTCGAGTACGCTGAATTCAATGGTGCTAGTCCCACTTCAAAGTTAGTCCCCATTTTTGAGATATCGCTTTCGACATGTTTTTCTGAGTCAAAATATACCCTCATTTTCACGTTGATAGCTCCTGAACCATTAAGATTTTCGTTATGCTTTTTTCAGTAAAGGTGTTGCGCAAAAACTTTGCCAAACATATCAAGACCGAAAAACCACATCCACCATATATGTGTGTTTTACTTAGGCCAAGGTTAGGTTGGAGTAATTGCTTCCGCTCACTTAGACCAGTAGTGGCCCGTTGTGATACCACAGGAACCTATTTCTCCTTTACCCATGTTCAAAACCATTCGGAGCGACGCACGTAGCGCAACATATCTCGCACTCTACAGTCAGCGAGATCTGAAACGCTGACCATACTGTACACGCCCAAATACCTACACCTTCTGTTTGATAGTGCCGGACACGAGCATTGGAAGTTATCTAAAGTCTCTTCTTCCTCTTCGTCCATGCAACTTCTACAAAGTCCTTCGTCTGTAGACCCAGCCTTCTCGCATGTTCCCCAAAAAGGCAGCGTCTAGTCAGTTTTGGCAAAGCTTCTCACAGAAGACTCCGGCTCCTACCTTGCCGTCTAGAAAAACATGGGTGCACAGGTATAAGGCTAAATACAACTGGAAGTCGGCATACTTAAGCCAAACAGGACGCTCATTCCAGATAAGGTACAAAGAACACATCAATGACAACCAAATTTAAAAAATGTGCATAAAATCAAGTTTCGTACAACACATAAAAACTGAAAATCATAGATACACTAAATTCAATAAAAACGTAACCATTTTGCACAGAATCAAAGAAAGACTGAAATTAGACAGGTTAGAAGACCAATACCAAGGGTTTAAATTTCGGGTACATGAAGTCGTGATTTGCAAAACTTGTTATAATTATCCAAGACAATTGAAATTTGAGAAATTGCAAAACGGCCCTAATTTGACTCATGAGTCATTAATTTAATTAATAGCATCGAGGACTATTTTCCAACCCGTGCGTATCATACCGCAATACCGAAAAGAAGATATGTAAATGTGTTTAAAGAAGATATGTAGTTATGTAAATACTGAAAAATATAAAAATGACAAAATAAAAAATAAATAAAAATATATATTGGCTATTTGTATTATCTTACCGACATCCAATTCAAACAAACTTTATACTTTTTGACGTTTAGTATGAAAATAGAACATACAAATCTTGTCGCCTTTCTTCTCACTATGCAATATACATGATCGGAAATAAAAACGAGAGCGAGTGTCTACTCGCATAGTGCATAATCGCGTTTACTCGCTTTTAGCTACAAGTCGCTCAAAAAAGGCGACTCGCTGTGTGCAAAATCTCAGTCCTGAATAATATTTTGAAAATTTGTTTTACTATTCACGAGCGAAGAGAAATTAGCGTAAAACACAATTCATTTAAAATGAACAGAAAATGAATAATAAGCAACTGAAGAGTAGTTTAGAATGCTGATTTTTTGTCAATGGTAAAATGTTGGGTAATGTTGTAATATCCCTTTCTCAACCAAAAAAAATGGCTCAATTTCAGTCCAACCCACGTGTAAGTATAAAATAATAGTATGTAATGGCGTTTTTGATAAAAAATTTCGCTCGATTTGAAGTAAAACCAACACAATTGTGTGTAAAGATATAGTGTTTTTTATCGGACGAAAATAAGTTAAAAAGGAATTCACAAATGGGTAAGTTGGTTGAAAACACATACAGAACTAATTTTTTGACATGGTACTTTTACCCTATCTGCACAATTGTGTTACCGGGCAGCAAAAGAGATATACTTAAATTATGCAGAATATTTAATGAATTCTTATCGCGTTCAGTACGTAACCTGTAGAATTATGATTTTTTAATAGTATGTATCATGAATCCTAAATATTGTAATCATTTCTATTTTTTAATTGGTGCTTGAATTGAGACCCCAAAAAATTCATCACACCTCGACTCCTCTAATAGAGATGTGGCCAAATTATTATCGCATTTAGATATTTGGAAGTTTATTGTTTTAAAAATTAAATTTTTCAAATAAAAATTAACAGTTTTATAATAATTTTTTTTATTAATACTTGGTAAACATTCCTTTAAATTTTTTTAATAATTGTATCTTCCGGGTATTCCACTTATTCTTTTCTGGCTTTGGTGAGTAGATCGGCGATCGTCGTCATTTTTCCAGACTTCCTTCATTGCTTCGATCAATTCTGATTTGGTTCGCGGGTATTTTTCTGACACTTTTTCTTTAAAAATAGCCTAGATATTTTCGATGGGATTCATATCTGGGCTATTCTGGCAAATCAAGGATTTGGATGCCGTTGGTCCTTAAATATACGGTGACTTTCTTCGCCGTATGACATGAAGGCTTTTCATGCATAAAAGCTGTCCCCATTGCATTTGCATTCATAGTCGGTACCTGTTGTGATTACAGAACAGTTAAATGAGCCGTTTATTTTTAAAGTGGCATAATTAACTTTTTCCAAAAATCAAGTTAATGCTAAAATTAGTTACAATTTAACGGAATCTCTTCTTTTTAAAAAAATTTCCAAACAATATGACGGTAGTCATATTTTTGGAAACAGTCAATTATTCCACTTTCAAAATAAACGGCTCAAATATTGATTCGCATTTATTATCCCGTTTACTACATAAAGTGGGAAGAGTCGTTTTGATGATATTGCTGACCAAGCCTTGACTCTAACTGGTTGTTTGATCTGCTGTTGGACACCGGAATGGAATTCTTCTCTTTCGATCTACGAACGGTCCTGGACATTGGTAGTGTCAAAGTCATCATAGTCTCGTCACTTAATACAACTTAATCAAGAAATAGAAAAAGATAAAGTTGAAAGAGACATTTATTGAAAAGTGTAAGTTTAAAATATTATTAAAAGAAGGTCTTTTACTGTTTGTACTTATTCCCAATCCTCTCTAAACCATGTAAATAGCGTTTAACCTTTGCTTCTTGCGAGGTCGTCTTGCACATAGCCCATATTGAAAAAATCTACGTCTCACTATTCTCTCCGATATTTCCGCATCAACGTTACGCATTGTACCCCTTAGAGGCTTACTGGGTAACATTCAATGTTCTTTAGCTTTCCGCATTAAAAATCTATGCTGCTTGACTGTTGTTTTTCGATTGCAGCCACATTTTCCTCTTCTCCTGGGACTTGTTGAGGACTAAGATGTTAATTTTTGCGAAAATTTGCTGACGAATGATCGGATCATTCCTGTTTTCTGGGCTATTTGCGTATGTATATACTGGCCTACTTCCAAATACGTAGAAATTTTGGCTCTGGTTATAGTACCGATGTCCTTTGCTTTATCTATAGTGCATTTCACTAATATAAGAAAAACCACTTTCACTTTTCAAAATTTTTTTCAAATTCATAAACGAGACGGAAATTTTTCAGGAAAATACTAATTCTTAAATACTACCTAGTTGTCATAAAATCAAAACAATTCTGAGGTCAAACTAATTAACAGGACAATAAATACTCGGAATTCATATTTTGTCAAAAAGGAAGGCTTATTTTCAGGGTATATTAAATGATTATTGACGAATTCCTTGGATTGGTCGATATTACCCTAGTGAAGTGTCAACTATACAAAAGGTTGCAGTTCGGTCTTTGAAAATCACATTATCATTAATTTCGTATGAGGTGATTATAATTTGGCCACATCTGTACATCCATGGGAAGGTAGTATGTTGTTGTCAGTGAAATATTATTCCTACCGTTGAGTTCCTGCGGGAATCGGCTTTTTCCATAATTAACAACGCAAACGAGTTGCCCAAGACAGTGCTGGGAGGTACTATCATCACTTCTTCGAAATTTTATCGTAGTTTGTGTCTCGTTTCTCTACAGTAAAACATCTACTTTCTCTACAACAACAACCACTTTTCTTTTTATGTCATTTATCAGCCTACTAGATAAAATATTAGTTATGATGTTTGTAATACATTTATAATAGAACGAGATATGATCCTAATTTTTCTAGTAGTTTTTGATAGCAATAGAAAAGAACTAATTTATAAGCAATAGTTGTCATTTGATTCTAGGAAAAAAAACATAAACTTCAATAATGGTACATATTATGACACACTGGCCTGAAAAAAGTGCAGTAACAAAAGTAAACGGTGAGTAGAACAGAAACAACTAAAACGAATGAGACAACACAATTTTTCAAATGTCATGTTCATTTTGTTGGTAAACAAACATTTTGTGTACCAATAAAAATGTTAAAAATTATCTGAAACGGTTATCAAATCACTTCAAATTGTTTTAGAATACAATATTTTTGTTTAATTTGCAGTCGTTTTGACTGTATTGATAAAAAAGTCGGAGATGTCAAAAAAATAGAATCAAAATTGAATCCTTCTTGCTCGATTAACTGCTAGAAAATATTGAGCAACAATTTTTTTCTGACATTTCATTTTTTTTTTGTCATGGCTACTGTGTATACACTCACTTTCATTAAAATTATGTATACCTATTATTTTTCTCGCTTCATTTGGATTTTTTAGCGACTGAAAAAGTTGGAACAAAGCCAGTATCATAATACCATAATGAATCGAAAAACTGATGTTAGAACATCCCACTACAGCATACAAATTAAGACCAATTTCATTTTTAAAACAGCAGGTACAGAGGGTTCAATATGCTGCTAAGTGCCTGAATAGTTTCTGGATTGTCTGTGTATCATCGTTTATAACCGATATCACACATAAATGAATAAATTGCGTTAAATATTAACCCCTCGCAGACTAAACACATCTCCAAAACCGCTACACGGTCATTGTTGTTGCAACGCTTGGCTGGCTTGTAACGCCATTCAGCTTTAACCAGAGCTCGCTCAAATCCAATTCGCTAATTTAATTCGGCCCAATGAATGCAACACTCACTTTGGTAATAAGTAGTGATTGCAATCCCGGACCGTTTAACCAATCCCGGGATTACGGGATTGAGTTATTTTAAATCCCGGGATTAAGGCTATATAAAAAACAACGAAAAAAAACAATACACGTATTCTAAATATGTAATTCAGTTTCCTAAGAAATAATGTTTATTTAAAAAGTTTAAATCCATATTAAAATAAATGAAAACTCATATTAAAAAAAGAAAAAACATTATTTGTCACAGCTTAGGTAAGACGCGAAACATAATCTTAAACTTTGGGTAATAATAACATGAACTTTGGTAAATTTTGCGGCTTCAAAAAATGAACAGCACATTTTTGTGCTGTTTTACTGCAATTGCAAAAATAAAAAAATATATAATTTGAAATTCAAATTTTCTTGGTAAAATTGGTTGAGTAGCCGGGATTTTGGCTAATAAATTGCTTGCTAGCCAATCGCAAGCCCCCATCACAGAAAAAAATAAATAAACAGAAGTAAAGCTGCATACAAAATTTTTACGCATTTTTTCATAGTAAAATATGGGGTCACCATCCGGTTTTATGTTGACCAAATTTAAAATTACCGTTATAATCTAAACGAAGAAAAAATGAAACAAAAACCTTATGAAAGTTAAAGAAACACTTAATAAATATTCGAAGAGTTGGACATTCTAAGTTTATTATTTAAGGCGTAAAACGAGTTTGTATTTTGGGGTTACAATCTAAAAAAGTTGGTTCAAAATTTTGTATGCAGCTTTCCCTCTGTTTATATTACTTTTCTCTATGCCCCCATCTTCCACATGATTCTTAAAGTATGACTTTAAAAAACAAATAGCATCGATCGAGTTGTCTTTTATTCTGTTCCCCAGCTTGGAAATTACAATTCATGCCACCGAAAATGCTACACTTGTCGGCGGAATTGCATTTAGGTCACAAGCGAAGTTACTTGCGAATGAACTTTTTTAGATTAATATAAAATTGAAAAAGAAAAAAAATCAGTAAACGAGTAGTCTGATTTTTTTTCTGATTAAAGAAAATATACTCGTATGGTGTCGAATTTGTTAAAAATTACGGGAAAACACAGTTTTATTTAGTACTGTACAATGATAAATATTTTTTAAAGAGAATATAATATCAGATTCTTATATAGGAGAATATAAATATAAGGAATAAACTAAAATTGTCAATGGTCAGCGGTCAATTAATGAATGTAAGAGAATTGTTAAATTATATTCATACTTTTATGAAATTCCGGTAAACGTTTAAAAAGTCCCGGGATTACGGGATTCAAATATGAGCCGGGATCCCGGGATTGCAATCACTAGTAGTAAGCTTGTAAGTATTTCTCAACGTTGTTTAAGCTAAATAGATTAATTTCGTACTGCGGTGGTCCGACGACACTAGATAGATATGATTATCTTGAATGCATTAGCATTTCCAATGTTAAAATAACACGTACATTTTAAAATAACACGTACATTTGCGTGGAATGTTAAATTTATATCGAATGTGTATTTTATGATAGATGGCTGTGAAACCTTATGTTAAATTAAGCAGAAGCAATACTGTTTAGAAATTACCAAAAATAAATATCCTATTTAAATATATGTTTTTTTCTCAAGAACAACTTTCACTAAAATAAACAACGAGCTTTACAATATCTCACTATTGTAGGTCATATGGTACGACAGAGGAGTAAATGCATGTGATTTCATTACAAAATAAATTAACTTGTGCAAACATTTTATCTTTTCACATAGTTGAAATGTTTTGAAAATACGTATGTACATATTTTTATAATTAAATAAATTTATTCTCCAAAGCATCTGTTGTGCTTTTCTTATAGTGATTATTATTATCTTTATTTATTTATTATGATAATAATGCCATATATTATAAAGTATATACATATATACGCTATTAAGTGGACCAAAAAAAAATTTGACTACCCTTATTGAATGTAAAAAAGTTCAGTGCACAATTTTTTTCACCACTAACTTCTACCCTTTTCCATACAAATCAAGGATAAAAACGGTCGAAATTTTTCCATAGAAAAATCGGGTTATGTCCCTTCTGTTTGTATTCTATATGCTGTGATAATACTATCAGTGTCATCCTTGTGAACATACAAATTATTTTGTTGAATTAACGAATATAAAGTGAATTTAGATTGAAAAATTGATTTTACCTCGGCTTCAGAAATTTATTTAGAACTGCTGTAAGTCACTATAGTATAAATAATTTTTAAATTTCAGCAACTTATTTCAATTGCAAAGCTGCTTTATGTGCCCTCTTAATTAATTTCTTACGTTTGATATGGGAGAATTGTGTCGTAATTAATTTATGAACAAGATCTACGTGAACTGAATGGTTCTTTGAATTTTTTAAATCTTCATAGTTATTGACTGACAAGATTACAAATGATGTCTTAATTTTTAATTGAATTTTAAACATGTTGAAATTGAGAATGAGTAGAGTCATAGTATAAGTAGAGTTCACTCAATAACGAGTGAAGAAAAACTCATTACTTTAAGAAACCACACGATGACACGACGACCCATAGGATTTCCCTTTTTATATTCCTATAAATTTAGAACCACAAATCATCAGACAACTCATGGCGGTTATATAATTTTTCCATGTTTGAAGTAAGGTAACCCGACTGCTTTTTACTTCGAGAAATAAAAATATAGTTATAATATAACTTTTCACCTCGCGTATATGTTGTGGTGGCGTGACACGAAATTGATACATTGCATTGTTGTTGTAAGCTTTAATTTTTATAATTTTTTTATTTTATTTTTCTCGGTTAAATTATATGACTGCATTCGTATATTCTTGATATACATACAAACAAAATCAAACACATTTTGGTTAAATTTAATATAACTTTCGTTTGCTTGTCTTCAATTTCATGCCGAGATTTCCGCGAATTATGCAGAAAATATATTTTATGCACATGTGCTTGATACTAAAAATTGACTTACAAGTACGTAATGTTTGTGTCAAAATTTTATCCTTTTAGTGGCAGAATATACTATAATTAGAACGAAATACTGTATGCACAAAGCTACGACTTTCAGTAGTTTAGTGCTTTTCGCGACCACACAGAAAAAGAAAAATTATTGTGCCTACGGTTGGATATTAATTTAGTTGTCATTATAAAAGTATTATTTGATTTTAAACTAAACTTAAATTTGAATTATATCTAAATTATTCTTACTACCGCAATCTTTTCCAAAACTGGGATTTTATAAATCCTACATTGTGCATTCTGTGCAAATAGAATAGATTCTGAATAAAACCTTTCGCATAGGTAAAATTAACAGCTTAATTATAAATTGCCTCAATTCCACGCCAAATATTACAAGGTCAGGTCTACTCATATCATTTTCGAAAAAATATTTAAAATTATCATTTTGCTTTAAGCAAAGATTAGCATAAAGTGGTATTTCGCTTATTAATGTTAGTAATAATGCAAAACAAGTGTTTCTCAGAACCGAAATTGAATAAATTTTTATCGTGGAATAAATCATTTTTGAAATGAATAGGTCTGCAACGTCACTCTGAAACAAATTTAATTAAAACCCTGTAAAATCAGTCCATTTATTTAAGATGAACTAATACACTTTTTAATTATGAAATATTTTAGAGAGTTACATTTTAATAAAGGTTCAGGGAAACCCGTAAATATTTCTTATATTTCCCGTGGTAGAGTTACAATTCGTAAAGTTGTAGGGTGAGGGGGTTCCATGTAGGTGTAATATCGTGAAGGTAATTCAGTTGAATAATGAATTAGTCTTGCTGATAATAAAACTTGATGAGTTTTAATTTTAAGTTCCAATTTAAGTTCTAACTTAATTCGCGCTAAACAAATTCATTTTATAGAAACTGTAGAGAAAAATTTCACATTAAAAAATTAACCCATTAAAACACGAATTATGTTCTAATAGCCCGATTTCTCTGAAAATCACAATTCACATATATTTCAAGTCGAAAAATGTAATTTTTGAGAAAAAATTCAAAAAGTCGTGTCAATGGGTCTCCTGGAGCTGGTATGATATATCATACAATGGGCAGAAACAGTATATTTTTTGTATATTGTTTTACCTTTTTTATTTATTTATTTCTGTTTCTAATGATAAATTTAACAAATAATAATATAAATAAAACATATTACAGTTCATTTAAAATTGAAAAAATAAGAAATTTTAGCACAATCAGTAAGTATTTGAAAAATCTGTTAAAAAATTTGGAACGGGGTTTATTTAGAAGATTCGCTGAAAATTAATATTTGCGAACCTAAATTATAAAAATGGGACCTTTGGATGTGCCTGTCTGTACAAAAACCGTATATTAGTAACGGCTCCATTTAACATGAACGTCATAGCCCGTTGTATGATATACTATAATTCCTTTAATTGCGAGTTATAATTTTTATATTCTTTAAAATTAAATTAATTAGTATATCCTTTTTGTAAAAAAACTACATAACACACAATAAAAGTTAATGACACAACTATTTTTTTTTTATAAAGTCTACTTTCCAACGACGATCTATTTTGTCCTTAATGCACATCGATCAAAATACAATACAACTAAACGTTTTTTATCCGTTAGGTTTTAAATTATTTTACAAGTATACACCATCCTCAACCACTTAAGATAAAAAACAAAACAATTGTATGTATAGTAGAGTCAAGAGAGAAGATGTTAAGAAAGTAGTAATTTGCGTATGATATATCATACATCGGGCATTAATGGGTTAATTTCGCTCTTCAAAAGTTTTCGGCGGAATATATTCGCGTACAATTAATTTTAGTCCCTCTTTCAGAGCACACTCTGCGATTTAACCCTTTGCACTCGATTTATTTTCAAAGTTGTTGAGTGTTAACTTGTATTATTTTAAGCTAAATAAATTTAAATTATTTACAGTGGTAGAATATGTATTCCATTTATTATATTTAAATAATAGTATTTTATAATAATAATAAATAGTTTTAATTTTTGTAAACTTTTACAGTGTGGTAGTTTAGTAAACTTTTATTGTCACCTCCAGTGTGGCATACGAGTGCAAACGGCTAATAAAAACGATTTACATACTATATTTTTTATTCGAAAATAAACAAAGCAAATGCAAAAATATGAATCAACTATAAATCGGAGTTATTAAATCGCAGTCTGTCTAGGCTATAAGAGTATGAAGGTGCAAAGTGGGTGTGTATCGAACTAAAACAGAACAAAACAAAATAAACTAATTTCATTTGTATTTCGAAAAGATGAAACTGATAAAAGATGTAACCATAAGCTTTAACATATTAGCGAAGCTTTTCGTGAAACTCCATTTAACTGCCAAGTTCATTTAATAAACTTTAAACTTGAGGACCTTTAATTCCTGATTGAAAAGACATATGTAAAACATTTCCGTCCTTCTGGATGCTTGTCTGTACAAACGATATTACGATATTTCTAAAAAGGCCTGTGTGATTTACTTTAAAAAAAAACACACACAGCATTATGATATCTCGAGAAGCAATTGAACCAAGTTCACACATATGCTTGCTTTCTGAATAGAATTCAAGACCCCTGTAAACACCTTATATATATTTCCTGTTACCTTCTTCGTACCAAAGTAGATATTTACTGTTTCGGTAAGAGCAGGGGAACATGTAGATAAGTGTCCTCAACATTTTTTATAAATGTATAACTCAGAGATCATCAAGTAATTTATCTATCTTAGAAATCTATTTGGGACTCATTTTACAATAATTCCTTATTCTAATTAGAACTGCACAGCTCTAGCGGTTTCTGCCTTTGGAGTCTTTTCACTTCATTGGTGGTGTCCAACATACGATGGACATCTGCATTTTTATGTCGAGATAATCGCTGTACGTGTTTCCTTGTTTATTTCTTTATTTCATCGGTCATGTATTCCATCTTTAAATCCCTATGAAGGCTGCCATTCTTAATGTATCATGGGGCCATCACAATTCCTCCCAGCACTTAATTTTGGAAACTTTATATCATTTGTACATTGGTCTTCTTGGCACAAGTTTTAGCATTTGCCTGCGAACAGAAGCAATTTGTTATTTATTGAGAGCTCAGAATTTCTACCCACGAGTCAGTACATTTTCGTATATTTGATGTTTAACTCTTCTTTTTTTCTTACTCTTTCCATCTTAGTTTAGCATCGAGGGTCATGCCAAGGTATTTAGCTGTATTTGCATATGGAATGTGGTTTGAGTCAAGAATCACGAAAAACCAGTTTACATTTTGGTTTGTAAAGTTGACACGTATTGATTTGTGTTCATTTCATAAGATGCACCATTTTTTTAGTCCAGTTATTCACTGTGTTAACTGCATTTTGACGTTTGCTTGTTGCTTCTGATATATCTTTTCCAGTTGCTAGGATAATTGTATCGTCTGCAATTATTGCTTCTGTAGTACCTTGAATATTATGTAAATCTCTCGTATAAAGGAAGAACATAATAGGTACAATTACGCTACCTTGTGTTATGTCTGCTGATATTATTTTTAGTTCAGAGTATTCGTTTTCAAGTTTAATTCGAAAGTGTTTATCTGCGATGTAGAAATTTAGAATTTGATAAAATTGCTTAGGTAAGGTTGATCTCGATGCAATTTAAATTCAAGCCCTTGGTGCCAAACTTAGTCGAGAGCTTGAACTTGTGCAATTGAAGAGTGATTTTCTCTAAACCCAAATTGAAGTAATTAATGATTATTTGATGAATGTGTGGTGGAATTAAACATATTTCTGCTAGTATATCTTAAAAGATAATTGTCACCATTCCAGAAACCACATTAAACTAAACACTGAGATGCATCAGCTTCTCTGCGTCTACTTCTGGGTTTTCTACACCCCAAATACCGCGTTGTCACTTGTCACACCGCAACATTTACCTTTGAAATAAATTTGCAGTATTTTGCAAAGTTGTTTAATCGTAAATCGATTAGTTTTGTACTACGTAGGTTTTTTATAATTGAACTCATAAAAAAAAACAAATATATGGTTTCAAAATAGTTTGAGTAGTTTTGTTATACTGTTGATAAGTGTGTTTCGTTCGTGTTGTTATTTATTTACAATAATTATTTTAATAAAGTGTTATTATATAGTTCATCGCAATCAATTAATTGCAATTTTTACAAATGATTGCTCTAACAAATAAAATATTTATGACAAAAAATAGGAGTAATATGTAGCCACGGTCATTAGTTTTACAAATTTCTGTTGCAAAAATACTTGTGATGGTGCGATTATAGTTATTGGTCCTAGTGACAATTTGCAATTTCACATGAAGTAATCTATGCCATAACAGACTGGAAATGATAATTTCGTTTACATTGTACGTTTTACATTTTCTATGTATTTGAGTGATAATGGTCGATTCAAATTTCCCCAATAAATAAAAATTTTCAGAAATGATGAAAATAAAAATAAGTTTATGCTACCAAAGAATATAAATACGAAATATTCGACACTAAGGGTGTTTTCCAAACACCGACTTATTACAGACTTATTGGCTTATTTGGCGCCATCTTAAATAAGTCGTTAAAGTCGTTCCAATCCATTGTACTGACTTATTTGTGACGTAATCACAAAAAACAAAAGGCAATTTCTATTATATGGAAGAAAAATATCTTGACGTGGAGGTCGTTGTCACTAGATTTGAAAATAAAAACCGCATGTCCCAATATGCAATTCCGACGGAATTCCGTTTACATTCGCGTGCAAAAACCACACTATGTCTATGGAAAAAACCATGTTATTTATGTACACGGAAAACCGTACTAATCCCGACTAAAAAACGAAAAAACAAATTGGAGAGAGCCGATAGAGAGAGCAGATAGAGAGAGATTTCTATAGTACCTTTTACATTGAGGTTTTATTTTGAAATTAAAGATTTTTTTTTTTTGATTTTTTTGTCAAATTTATTCATATACAATACATACATATACAATACATTTATATTCATATACAATACACACACTACAAGTTTTTAATTTAAATCTCGTCAATGTAACAATGTATTCGCCAATGTAATGTTATGTCGCCAATCTTTTACGTCGCTCACTCGGCCATCTTAAAAAATAAACACATGAAAATCGTCAGTTCAGTATCAAAAGCATACGTCGGAAATTTGGAAATTCATTTTATTACCTGTTGAGTCCAATGTTGTTGATCATGATGGCGAAATTTCAATAAACATTATAATTTTAAATTTAAATTTAATAAATCCCGCCTACGTGTTTACTTCTCTTTCTCAGCATCAATCTTAAAAAAGAAATGCATACAGTGGTGTGCAATATAATAGGTAATTCTATGAAATTTTTAAATATGTAATACATTTTTTTTAACAAAATCATCAATATCAAACATTGAAACATGTTTTTTTAATTGACAGTCTCTTGTAGAAAACTAAACATTTATTACATTATCACTTTATTGTGATCACAGATCGAACTATCGTATTCAATTTTAATTCATTTACGCCATCTGTGCAAATTAATAGGGAAATTTAAGCAATCTTGTTAAAAAATAGTTATTCGTTAGAAAAATTTGATTTTTACATAAAGATTTAATATTTGGTGATGTACTCGTTATTTTTAAGCACCACATAACATCGCCTCCCCATAGAATCTACCAGTGATTGACATCTTTCAACTGGGATACTCCATCAACCGTTTTGAACGTTTTCTCAAAATTTATTTATAGATTTTGGCTTCGGCAATTTATTTAAACCACGTTTTAACTCAGCCCAAAGGTTTTCTATTGGATTTAGATCGGTAGACTGGGCTGGCCATTTCATTACATTAATTTTGTTTGCAGTAAACAGTCTATTACCACATTCGCCGTGTGCTTCGGATCATTGTCCTGCTAAAACACCCAGCGGAGGGGCATGTTTTCATCAGCATACAAAAGCATGGTATCCCTTAGAAGTCCCCCATATAACATTTTTTACCAAGTTTTCCGTAGACCCAGCATATAGACCCTACCACATACTAAACAGTACTATACACTAACAATACTATAGACCCTACCACATGTTGCAAACGTTGTGAAAAATTATTTAAAAGGACACGACTAGAAGTTCTACCCCACCTGCCGTATTCACCAGATATAGCTCCTTCAGATTATTACTTATTCCGGTCTATGCAGGCGTCTTTTCTGAGCAGCGGTTCAGTTATCGCGCAGAGATCGAAAATTGGCTTATTGGTTGGATCGTCTCCAAAGGCCAGGATTTCTTCAAAGAGGGAATCCGTAAATTGCCTGAAAGATGGGGAAAAAGGGCGGAACCATATTCTCACACCCAATAACTAAGAACCACAAATTATTAGAAGATGTTTAAACTTTTTCAGAATGAGTACAGGTGTACAAGTATGAAATGTGGATTTCAGACAACAGATGTTGTTCTATTTTGTTGTGTCATCAAATAGTGATAAATTGATACGAGTAATAAATTGGAAAAGTGTGTGTATTGTGTTCAATATGTCGAAATGTATACCGAACAAAGAGCATTCGCGGACAGCATTCATTTTTTGTTTTCATTTGAAGAAAACTGCTGCTGAATCATACTGATTACTTCGAGAAGCTTATGGTGAACATGCTCTATTGCAAGATAGGCGTTTTAAAAGTGGTGACTTCGATGTTGCAGAAAAGGAACGTGGAAAAGCTCCAAAAAATACGAATATGTGGAATTGTAAGTAATGTTGGACGAAGATGATTCGCAAACACAAAAACAACTCGCTAAGCAATTGAGCGTTAGTCAATAAGCTGTTTCCTATCGGCTTCGAGAGATAGGAAAGATTCAGAAGACTGGTAGATGGGTACCACATGAGTTGAACGACAGAAAAATAGAAAAGCGCAAACACATGTGACATTTGACAAAAAATCATGGGTGGACCTAGGTACACCATCCACATCGACCGCAAGAACGAATCGCTTTACCAGAAAGACGATAGTCTGTGTTTGGTGGGACCAGAGGAGCGTGGTCTATTATGAGCTGTTACAACCTGGGGAAACGATTAATACTAAATGTTACCAACACACAAATGGTGTGCATATTTTGTTGAGAAATAAATCTTTTTTTTTAGCTTTACTCGGCGCTGGATAAATTTAGCGCTGCTGATTTTTAAAATTCTATTGAATAATTTTATAAAATAATATTTGTGTTTTCATATTATACAACAATTATATTGAATATTGTAAAAATAATTATACTAAACTCTTTATAATTATAATTATTCATAATACAGATCAACCCGCTTAATATCATGCTTCCCGTGTCAGAAAAAATCATGATAAAAAGCGGGTGGTGATAATAAAAGAAATTCCGCTTAATATCACGTTCCATGATATTAACCATAAGTTCTTGCTTTATATCACGATTCATGACATTAATCGAAAATTTATCTCGAAACTTATTCGATTAGTTAAATTGGTAACTTTGTTCCAAGATTCTTTAACTAAAAGTAACGCGTTCAATAAATTATGTTTTTTTACAATTTTGGTAACTAATATTTGATCTGCGGAAGACTCAATTTCCGCAAGCAATTTTAGCACAAGTAATCTTCTGTAATGGAACTTAAAATTACGGATCACACGATTGAATTAGTGATGTCACATTAGGTGGTAAAAAAGTTAATTCGATGTTATTTAGTTTGAACTTAGGATGAGCAGAACATTTATCTAAGATGAGCGCAATCTTACGACTTTCGGAAATCAATGCTTTATCACATTCTCGTAACCATTCTTCAAATATAGAAGATGTCATCCATGCATTATTATTGCTTTTGTACTTGACTGGCAACTGTTTTATAACACGAAAACAACGTGGTGTTTTAGACTTGTCAATTACCAAAACTGATGCTTTTCTCCATCCATACTTGCATAAAGAAGAATTGTTATTTTTTCTTTTGAAATTTTAATGCCAGAATATTCAGTTGTCTTGAGATCCGCTAGGCATTGCACGCCACAAAAGACCAGGGCCCCTATTATGAAATTTTTCCGACGTCGGAAAATCCGTCTCGCGTCGGATATTCATATTACGAAACTTAAAAAATACGATCCGCGCGGATATTATACTATTATGAAATAAAAATCCGAGTTAGCGGATTTTACGACTAAATTCAATTGTCAAATCCGACAGCTCGTTAGGTGACGGATATTGTAGTATATGCACGGAAAATAGATCATAATTCATACTTTTTATATGTTATTGAATTATTTAAAAATTTAATAAATTTTTAAATGTACGTACATATCTCAATTAAATTATTTTAATCAAATTTAAATGTGACAAGTATATACTGAACATTTCGAGTTTGACTGTAAAAATACATGTTTCATAATACGAATATCCGCCGCGGATCGGATTTTATGACAACGTATTTTCCGACGGTGTCGTATTTTTCGACCAATTTCATAATAGGCCCCCCAGTTTCGTCCTCGTTGAATATATCCTTTGGTTCATAGGTACGAAGAACATTAACTAAGGAAGTAGCTTGCTATTCATTGGTTGGATCTATCCATCTGGGATAGATCTATCCATCTGTGGGTACGATGTTTCATCAGCGTGATCTTCAGCTTTGCTATGTCGTTTTCTATTTACATTTAATTTTACGTCAGACAACATATTTTGTTTTTTATAAATTTTGGTGATAATTGATGGATCGATGATGAATTTCGTAGCAACTGCTGCATATGTTTGTTCAGGTGGGCCGTCGGAAGCTGCTATAATTTGTAGTTTCTGTTTGTCAGTAGGTTAGGTTAGGTTAGGTTGGAGTGGCTGCTATCGCACACTTAGGCCAGTATTGGCCCATTGTGATACCACAGGATCCTATCTCCCCTTTACTCCTGCTGAAACCATTCAGAGCTACTTATGTAGCGTAAAATATCTCGTATTCCACAGCCCGCGAGTTCCGAAAGGCTGTCCATACCGTACACACCTAAATACTTATGCCTTCTGTATGATAGTGCCGGACACGAGCATAGGAAGTGATCTAGCGTCTCTTCCTCCTCTTCGTCTAAACAACTTCTACAGAAGTCATTCGTCTGTAGACCCAGCCTTCTTGCATGTTCCCCAAAGAGGCAGTGTCCTGTCAGTATCCCTACGACCAATCCTAACTCTCGTTTTCCCAGGGATACTAGTGCTTTGGAGCGCCGCCAGTCCAGTTTTGGCCAAACCAGTTTTGCTACTCTGCACGTCAGGGTGTTGGTCCACCTCTCATTTGTCAAGGCAATTGCCTTTTTACTGAGCGCCGATCTAAGCGCTGCTATAGGCCTCCCCAGACCTGCCCTTTCCGGTTGCATCTGGAGAGTCGTACCGTACCTAGCTAGTTCGTCCGCCCTGCAGTTTCCCGTGATGTCCGAGTGACCAGGGACCCACATTATCTGGATACTGAAATACTCGCTCATCTCCTTAAGAGATGATCGGCAATCCAGCGCCACCCGTGACTTCAGACAAACCGCCTCTAGCGATCTGACCGCCGCCTGACTGTCCACATAAATCGCGATATCCCTAACGGATCCCACGTTATGCTTCAACCATGTCCCGACTTCGCCTATCGCCACCACTTCAGCCTGGTACACGCTGCAGTAGTCAGGGAGACGAACGGATGTTTGTCAGTAAGTGCGGTTCTTTTTCGTCCTGTCATGTTTGTACATGTAGCTCTGTTTTCATGGTTATGGTGAAAAAAAAAATTGTAAGTTACACTATGAACAGTCATTTTAATTGAAAAACAATTTATTCAAAACACATAGCATTTTACCTGTTTGCATAAAAATTATAGAAAAAGTTTATTTTTCTCTATGATTTTTTTTAAAAATTAAAATTTTATTTTATTTGTTTTTGATTAAATTGTCGATTGGATACACATAAAATTTTATAAAAAGATGGCGATTTCTGGGCTTTACCACAACTCTAACTTTAACCATATTCTAACACAGTTGAAAATTGAACTGAATCAATCCATGAGCGAACTATTTTTAAGGGTGCAAAAATATCTCAGTCTCAATAACAAACTATTTGTTTTCGTCTCTTTTCCCGTTTACCTATAAAACCTATAAAATTGCGACTGATTTTTCAACAAAAAAAATTTGCCTACAAACTCAAACAAAAATTAAATTAAAAAAATTTAAGGCCATTTTTTACATGTAGATTTTAGTTTAAATTTTATTTTCGAGAGAGCAATATAGCAATAAAAAATCTATTACGATTTATTTTGAAGTAAGAAGTATACTTAAAAGAAGTAGAGTGTGGGAAGGACCATTTTTATTATACTTGAAGAAGAAGGTATGATATCAAAGGGCCGAATGTCGAAGGGCCGAATTTCAAAGGGCCGAATGTGTCGAAGGGCCGAATGTGTCGAAGGGCCGATTTTTTTTGATTTTTGTTTTGTTTTTAGAAATACATTTTTTTATTTAATTTAATTATTTTTCTAATTTTTGTACCATATACCTAATATCGGAAGGCTAACAAATAGGGCCTAATGTCTCTGGTGGCGCATGATAAAATTTTCCTTTACCAAAATGTATCGCTGACCGCATACGTGGAATTTCATAAATACTCAAAGATGAAAAATATTAAAATTCATAAATTCATAAGAAATTCATTTATGTTTAATAAAAAAAAAAATTACAAAATATTCTATAAAAAAAAATATGAAAAATAAAAAAATATAAAAATATTCTAATATTCTTAAAATACTTTATTTTGTTATAAAACAACAAATTTAAAAAATTATATTTCTAAAAACAAAACAAAATTCGCCCCTTCGACACATTCGGCCCTTCGACACATTCGGCCCTTCGACATTCGGCCCTTCGTACCTATTCCGAGAAGAATACATACATCCATAAAAAATCGAAACGTAACGAAAATAAACATTTCAAATTCACATGCGCATTATATGTATTGTAATATTATATCATGAGAGGAGAATCATGATTTAAAACGATTTTGAACCAAAAACAAAGAAAATGTTCGTGATAATAAGCGGAACTGGATATTAAGCCGACATGATAATAACGGAGTAAAATGTATGTAATTTAGTAGAGATTGGAAAGTGGATTTTAAGTATTAATGATTATAACCGAGTCGTGATATTAACCGAGATGATATTAGCCGTGTATATGGATGAAGAAAATATATTTTGACAGCAAATCTGCATTATCTGCAGCTAAAACGAAATTTTAAAATGCTTTAGTTTTTGCTTTAGCCATGGAAATTGTTATTGTAATCGTGCCAACAAAATACACCAAAAATATTTTTTTTCAAGATAATGCTCCATTACATACGGAAAAACCAGTTCGCGCACGTTGGAATCACTCAGCTGGGAAGTTCTGTCCCATACGGCTTACTCACCAGGCTTGGCTGCTTCTTTTCTATACACCTGTGGCGGCACTTTTCTGGCTTTCCTTGGGAATAGGAAATTGGGAAAAATATTTTATAGCATTTTTGTCCAAATTGTAATTTTATTGCATATTAAAGGCATAACTTTAACAGAAAATGCCTGTGTAAGTCGTAATTTGAACTGTGCTAGCTTTGTGGTATTTCATTGGGGCATCCGGATGCAGTGCTCAAAATTCTGTTTATCTATCACCCTAACAATGCAATTTAATATTATTGTGTAGTTTTTTGACATTTTTGTGGCATTTGCCAAATTTACAATTTTTAAACGCGTGGTGGCTTAGCTTGAAAAATCCCACAATACGTCCCTTAACTATACTTAATATTTAAGTAAGGAATATTTAAGTTCTATGGACTAGCTTTTAGAAAATGTACATATATCGATTCAAAGCAATGTCACCATGGTCGATCCTATAATAAGCAATGTACGTATACATGTTTCGAAACATTTTTAATATCCTATTTACTTACCCAGAGTGAAATCGTGCATTTTTACAACCATTTTTTATATGTTACAATAAATCGTGACTAAGAATAATTATTACGTTTACACGAATAAGCAGTGATACATCTAGAAAAAATGTACAGTACACACCAAACAATTATAAATTGATACCGTTGATTTTTAGGAATCCAAAACGCTTTAGTAAAATAAGTATTCTTACCGAGTTGTTTTATTAATTACATAAAGATTTTAAAAATTGTGAAACATTTACGTGCATCTTCTTGTAAATTTCTTAATTTCCAGAGTTCATTATTATCAGCGTCCACTACAGCTGTACACCATATTACAAGGATTACTCCTTACCATCGTTTTTATGTAATTAAAATTAGTTTAATAAATTTTTAAAGGAAATTTATGTTCTTTAGACATGAAATTAGTTAATGATGATAGATAAAATTCAAATTACCTTCCAAGAGACGAAGATACTTTTAAATAAGAACGAGCAAACGAAAGAAAATATGTATGCTACAGAAATTTTAAGATTTATTTATTACAAAATAATATTATGGTGCAGTTGGATTGTGATCAATCATGAAATGATTAAAATTAAATTTTTAGAAAGAAAATGAAAAATTCTTATTTGATTGGAAAAATCATTTTTTGTATGATTCGATTGTTTTTATTAGTTTTCGCTTTTACTGGCTCGTTTCAGGTTTTTCTTATTTTTTGCTCCTATTTTATGTATATCTACTTCAAATCTGAATTAAATAAATTTTGTGTTTTTACCAAGAGGAAATTAGGAAATAACAGATTTATATTTTTTCTCTACATTT